>JAPQVY010000156.1:53631000-54231000 GCA_028535165.1 Quercus tomentella
TTAAATCCCTTTCCTACTCCAATCTCAACCAATATCCTTTCCTTGGCTTCTCTTCCTCTGATGCCAATCTCATCCTCCAATGCATCATTCTTGCGTTTGAATCCCTCTCCAACTTCAATTTCGACCTCTCTTGGATTGTTAGATCTGTATTTTGGGTTGTAATGGGTTGTGTGTTGTTGAGTTTTATAGGTTGTTTGATGGTGACGATGGTGGGTTGCTATTGGGTTTTGTGAGTGGCGATGGTAGTGGGTGTTAATGGTTTGGGTTCATTGGGTTGTTTTGCTGGGCAGCAATTGTGTTGGTGGTTTTGTGCCTTTTGTTGGGTTTTTGTGGTAGAGAGGAAGATAGAGGAAGTGAGAAAGAAATTAATAAAAAATTAATAGTGTTTGGCTGATGGAAAAAAAAAAAGAAAAAAAAAAAGAGAAAGAGAGAGAATTGATGTAGGGTGTGTTGTGAAATTGTGTATTGAAATAGATAAAGTAGTTTTTTGAGACATTAAATGCCAAAAATTTTAGCTCATCCTTAATTACTTAATTTCTCTATCAAAAGTTATTGTTATTGGTGCAAATAGAAAATGTGGCCTATAAGAATACTCACAGTGATGGTGCTAAAATGCTAAAAAGTTATTTTTAGCACCACAAATAACAAAAATTGTGCTATAATGATGGTGCCATTTCCAAAAAAATTTAACAATTTGCTACGGTGAACTGGTACCAATACTAGTTCATTGTATCAAGATGCTACTTGCCTTGATATATTTTTTTATTTCATCTTTGCCCTATTTTTTTATTTATTTTTCAATTCATTTTCTTCATTCTTCAACCCTGTTTCTATCTCTCTTTCTGGTCTCTCTCTCTCTCTCTCTCTCTTCCACTGTCTCTCATCACTTTCTCTAATCTCAGAATTCTCACTATCTCCCGTCCTTCTCTCCTCTCTCTAATCGGCTTGTAGTGGTTGGGGAAGGCGTCGACGTGGTGAGGGTTCCACAAGGCAGCGTAAATGGGCTCACACATGTCCCACATGGTGGCGTATAGTTGCTAGAGGCCAAGGCGGAGACTTCGTCATGGCGAGAGTTCCACACTTCTTGGAAGCTTTGAATTGAGGTAGGCTTATTGAGAGTCTAGAGCTTAATGGCTATGGGTACATATGGTGGTGGTGGGTTGTTGATCGGGATGTGGGTTGTTACAGTGGTGATGGGTCGTTGATTGGCTTATAGAGGTGGTTCATTCCATGGGTGTGGTGGGTCATTGATCGGGTCTTGGTATGGCTGAGTTGTGGTTTATGTTGTGATTTTTGGCTGATTTGGGTTGTGATGTGGTTGTTGGTACGTGGTGGTGTGGTTGTGGTATGGTTAGTGGGTTTGTGGTGGTTGGGTTTGCTGATGTCGATTCTGTATTTTATCTGGCCTCGATTAATGCATTAAAACAAATACCAAAATCCAAAAAATTAGAAAAAGGTGAAAATCATGAGATTTAAAGCCAAAAAAGGGTAATAAATAAATGCAACATGATCGGATGGTGAATCAAAAAGTTGCAACAATTAAAACCCATATGATAAGAATTAAGACCAGAAACCCTAACCAAGTGTGGTAAAAAAGTTGACTTTTTGATCTGATCGTTTGATTGGGCTAAATTTTGGACCATCTCATAAGTCATATTTTTCCCTTAAAAATGATACTTTACGGGCAAAAATCGGAGTTAAACAGATGAGATATCAATAAAAATCTAGAACCCTATCTAAATGTTTCATTTTTTTTCTTTTTTATTTTTTCTTTTTTTCAGGTTCAAATGGTTGTTTTTGGACCAACTTCACGCACAAAATTGTACCAATTGAGTAAGAATTGGAAAAATTAGTTTAAACTAGCTTGAATTATGAGGTCTCGACTACCTCCCACAAAAAGGGCTCGAAAATATTTGATATGGATTGGAAGAAGTGAATTTTTCAAGAAAAAAAGTCACCAAATTTCCTACACTGCATCACCTCCCTTCCAAAGGGGATATCTTGATGACCGCAGCTCCAAATCTTGCAAGGTCAGAGCCTATGGATACCAGACATCTAGAGCTTTCCAAGGATGCCAAGTTTGAAGAAATCAGAGCTCGGAAAGGTATCCAAATAGAGCACGAAGATCGGACCAGAAATTGAGAAAAACACAAAATAGTCAAAACTTGGAGGACAAGTAGAAGGCTATGTCCTAGAACACCATCACAAAGCCTCCACCCCCCATTTGTTTCTCTATAAATATCCCCTCCCATTTTTGTAAATAATAAGTTTTAAGGTTTTGGAGACTAGGAAATGGATTTTTAAGAGAAAAAAATATTCTAGAAAATCAGAAAAAAAAAAAAAAAAAAAAAAAAAAAAAAAAAAAATCTCTTGAAAAATTCTCTCTTTTCTTTAGGAAACCCCTCCCAAATTTTCAGGCCCCCCCCCCCCCTTTTTTTTTTGTTGTACTCTTTTTGGTAAGTGGGTAAGTTGTATAGGGATGGGGTAGCTTCTATATAGCTACGCCCATCCCTCATCTTCTCTTTTCATTTGTAATATCATACATTTCATATATGAAAGTGCTCTTTTTACTTATTATTTCTTTAATATCTTGCTTTATATTCCTAGTTCTTTATTTGTGTTATTGTTTATATCTATGTCTCTATTGTTCATATTCTATTTGTTGGTGAATGTTTATCTTGTTATATTATTGTGGGTTCCTAGATGGGTATTGAACCTTAACCTAGACATTATATGAGAAGTAGCCTTAGGGGGAAGAAGTCTCATCTCTTCTAGGCATCTAGGAACATTTTTGTTGTTCCATTTACTTTATTGCCCATTTATTTACATTGTTATACTTGTTATTCCATTTACATTTATGTTCATCCCACTTCCCTTTTATTTAACTTGTCATCCCATTTACATTTATGTTTATCCCCATCCCCCCTTTATTTTACTTGTCATCCCATTTACATTTTGCTCATCCCTATCCCCTTTATTTATTGCACTATTTATTCCCATTGTTATATATGATTTTCTATACATTTTTCCTAAATGGGTCTTAAAATTGGTTCAAAACACAATATGGGTATGTTGTCTCAAAGAATGGTTGATGGCTTTGAACTCCCATTTCTTTTTTGACAAAGGACCTATAAGACTTGAACAAGATTAGTGCCTATTTAGGATAAATCACTAAAAACCCTATTTTTTCCAATGAACCTTTACTTTCCTTGTAATTTAAATTTCTAATCATATACTTTTCTTGTCATTTAAATTCCTAGTAATTTACCTTCCTTGTCATTTAAATTTCAAGCACCTTATTTTCCTTGTCATTTAATTTCCAAGCAACTTTATTTACTTTCTTACACTTTATTTCTTGTCTTTTAATTTATAGCACTTGTTTACTATTGTTGCTCTTTACTTTTTTTTTTTTCTCATAAGCCTTATTGCCATAAATTAATAGCTTGAGTAAACTGTTGGAAAAACACATGAAAATAGAGTTTTGTATCTCATAAAAAACATACGTAGCGGAAAATTAACGGATCTACTTTATTCTTAATTGATAACATGTACTATGTAAATTTCAGAATTTAAGAACAAGAGAGTGTACTTTGGTGCGGTGAAATTCAAAACCAAAGATTAGAACTTAGAAGTACTTGGGAACACTTTTAATCTTTACTTCAATTCCACTTACGCTCAAGAAGTGTGGTTTCTCAATTAGTTTACACGTATGTGTTCAAGGGAGAATAAGAGAATGGCTTACACTCACATACACACCATTTCCATACTTCTGAAAATTCTGTATGTTTCTCTCCTTATATATAACTGATTATTTAATTGGGCTAGCCTTTTAGGCCATTCTAATTGGACTTTAGTATGTGACTTGGAGTGAGACCAAAATGGACAAATAAGACACTAGCTCCAATAGATTTTGGGTTTCTTTATCAACTCCTGACGAGCCCAAAATTACCATTAATTATATTTAATATCACTATATAAATATAATTTCATTTTAGGCCTTATTAATAAATTATATCCCAAAATTTTATTATACATTCAACCCCTTCATTAAAATATTTGTAGTAATACAAAGTCATAAATGTTGACTGCCATTTTGAAGATTACTACATCTTAATCCTTGAGTACCCGGTTTAATCCTTTAAGTTATTCATCATATATTTATGAAATCCAATTTCATAAATATATATTTTAGTAACTTCTTACTAAAGTAGTTAGGCCTAACATTCTGAATAACCAAACCCATTAAACTTATCTCAATGGAATATTTTATATCTCCGTTAAAAGATTATGAATTCCATCTTGAGAATATATGTTTCTTCAACATTAAATGTGGTTGTTCAACATACTGAGGTTTTGATCGTGACTTTGGATTTCACTCCTGATATATCAAAACAACCTACACTTTATGATCAGATTCATTATTCTCTCAGGATTGAGAGTTGATGTAAATAGAAGTTGTGAGATTTATTATTCATTTAACAGTCATTAGTAGAATAATAAATCTCACAACGATCCAGTTCAATATGTCTTAACACTTAAAACATATCAACTAGAAGTCTTCACTTCCATGATCAAGACAAATCATCTTCGTTGATATGTTATAGTTTTCGCAGATGAAATGCCCAATTTCATCACCGACTACAAACTAAAATTCTGAGTTTACAAAGATCTTGTGATTTTATATCTTCTGTGACTAAATCACATAAATCACATACTATGCATTGATAATATCCAAATATTCATGTTACCATTATTTTAGATAATAATAAAATAAGTTTATTACATAGATCATAATGTCATACATGACATACAATAGGATTTAAAAGGCACATATCCTAACATAAACAAATCTCTAAAGTTAGCTTTTCCACAAAAAAAAAAAACTTTATTCCATTTCAAAAGTTGTTTAAAAAACAAAACATTTTTCTTAAAAATCCTTTTTAAAACCTTTTCCTTTAAAATGTTTTTCTTTAAAAAAAAAAAAAAAAAAATCTTCCTTCTTAAACCCAAAAACAAAAGTATCTTTTCTTAAAAGTAAAAATCTACCTTTCTTCTTTCTAAAAAAATGCTTTTTCTTTTACCACGTTGGAATTTCTTTTAATGAGCAAAGTTTCTAAAATAGCATTTCTTTTCTAAAAATCATGGGATTTTTGGAACCCAAATCTTTTTGGAAACAAAACCCATGACCACTCTTTTTTTTTTTTTTTCAAATATCTTTTTGTTCAAAATCGTTTTCCCTACAAAAACGTTTTCAACATAAGTTTCCTTCCGCCATAGAAATCATGGGATTTTTAATTCAAATCTTTTCTCGTTCTTAAAAATAAAAACCCATGAAACTTTTCAAAAAAAAGAAAAAAAAATCCTTTTCCCAACTCTTTTTTTTTTTTTTTTGAAAAAAAAAAATTCTTCCTTCTTAAACCTGAAAACAAAATTATCTTTTCTTTAAAAAAAAAAAAAAAAATCTACATTTCTACTTTCAAAAAAATGTTTTTTCTTTTACCACGTTGGAATTTCTTTTCAATTTTTTTTTTTTTTAATGAGCAAAGTTTCTAAAATAGCATTTCTTTTCTAAAAAGCATGGGATTTTTGGAACCGAAATCTTTTTGAAAACAAAACCCATGAGCACTCCTTTTTTTTTTTTTTTTTTTAAATTTCTTTTTGTTCAAAATCGTTTTCCCTACAAAAACGTTTTCAACATAAGTTTCCTTCCGCCATAGAAATCATGGGATTTTTAATTCAAATCTTTCTCTTTCTTAAAATAAAAACCCATGAAACTTTTCAAAAAAAATAATAACTCGTTTTCCCAACTCTTTTTTTTTTTTTTTTTTGGAATTGCTTTTTTTTTAACCAAAAAAAAGAAAATATTTTAAAAACGAAACTCTTTTCTTTAAAATATTATCTTTAAAATAAAAATCATAAGATTTTTTTTAAAGTTAAACACCCTTTCTTTAAAAACCCATGAATATTTTTTCTATTAACTCTTCTTTCTAAAACTCCCTTCCTCTTTGTTTTCTCAAAATTGGAACTGTTCACAAAAAGGTTTTCAAAACAAATTCTAAATGCCATGAAATTTTCGGGTTCCCTCTTTTGAAAAAAAAATATTGGCATTTCTTTTCTCTAAAAAAATTCTTCTCATAAAAACCTTCTCTAAATAAATTATAAAACCTCTTTTAAAAAGAAGCCTTTTAAATTTTGCTCATTTAAAGGAGATTCTTCTCTTTCAAAAATGATGAAAATAGTTTTCTAAAAAATTTTCTCTTTTGTCAATAACCTTTTCTAAAAAAAGAAAAGGGCAAATTACAACTTATTTACTTGTGGTTTGGCCAAAATTTAAATTACCTACTTGTAGTTTGAAATTTGATACTTTACTCACTTGAGATTTGATTGAAATTTAAGTTGTCTACCTATGATTTGAAATCCCATGATGCAAGTATTATACTGGATTCTTTTTTATCTTATTTGATATTGTATTTTTATGTTTTTGGAGGAAAGAGATATAAAAGTGGAGCAAAATTACATATTTAGCCATTTTTTAACATAGGTGGATTATGAAATTCTAATTAAGCTAATCTCAGGTAAGTAAAATGTCAAATTTCAAATTACAGATAGGCAACTTAAAGTTCAGCTAAATCTCAAGTGGGTAAGTTGTAATTTACCAATAAAAAAAAAAAATTCCCCGAAACTTTCTTTTCTCAAAAAGTTAACGTTTTCAAAAGTAAAGAAAAACTCTTTTTACAAAATGTGCAAACTTTTTACAGAAAAATTCTTTTTAAAACAATTCATGTATTTCCTTTTTAGCATTGTTGTTTAAAACCTTATCTTAGGATTGTATTTTTAGAGATTTGTGCCTATGGTTCAATCTCATTGAGCCCATAGGCACCAATCAAACTTACATAGTTTCTCTCCTTCTTGGCACTAATGTATTCATATTGTGTTCTTTTTTGCATGATAAAATTAGAAAATATGGTGGATGACAACAAGGTGCTATTCTTCTTAGCCCCTCTCTTTATTTTATTTGGGGAAATTGCAATTTACCCATCTGTGGTTTAGTCCGTTTTAACAGTGCCCACCCGTGGTTTAAAAATTGTCACTTAACCCACCTGAGGTGGCCTCCGTTAGACCCCCGTTACCCACCTCTGCCCTTTCCGTTAAAAAATCTCCTTTACTATTGTGGGGGATTTTCCCGCGCACGCTCATTGTCCGCTTTGGGGAGCCAAGCCCGCACAGTTTTGTCCTCGGCCCTGAGTATGGGAAGACTTTGAGTGCAGTCCCACATCGGTTGGAGAAGCGCCCCACGCATGCCTTATAAGCCCTTGGAGCAAGGCATGCGTGGGGCGCTTCTCCAACCGATGTGGGACTGCACTCAAAGTCTTTCCATACTTGGGGCCGAGGACAAAACCGTGCGGACTTGGCTCCCCAAAGCGGACAATGAGCGTGCGCTGGAAAATCCCCCACAACTATATAAGCCAAAATTAGAACCGAATTAGAACCCTAAAAAAAAGGAACGAGCTCTCTCTCTCTCTCTACCTTAGAACCCCCAAAAATCCCCAAATCCATAATCCCTTTACTTTGATTGCCAAAGTGAAATCCCTGAAAAATGAATAGTATATAACAAAAACTGGACCAATTCCAAGAACTGTTTCGTTTTGAGTCTCAGAAAAGCCGATAAATGCAGAATCCTCCGACCTTATCTCTAACACATCCACACGGTATCCGACGAAATTGAACAGCTAAAGCCTGGAGATTTGAAGCTGTACATGAACATCAAAGACCAGCAAGGCAACGGACGGGGGAGATCTGTTCCTTTCACGCATCCTTCGACTTTCGAAACCATCTCCATGGAAGAAGATCTCAAAAACAAGGTAAAATCCGACCTCGAATCTTTCCTCAAAGGCAAACAGTATTACCATCGTCTAGGCCGTGTTTGGAGGCGCAGCTTTCTCTTGTACGGTCCTTCGGGGATAGGGAAATCGAGCTTCGTGGCCGCCATGGCTAACTTCTTGTCCTACGATGTTTACGACATCGATGTCTCCAAGGTCTCGAAAGATTCGAATCGGGTTTTGAACAGAGTTGGTCTAGCTGCAATCGTCGCCAACACAGCAGGACTCCACCTGCTGAAGCTCCTGGACCAGCTTAGAGTGGCGCCGTTTTGAACAAAGTTGGGTTCGCTGTTGGATCTGTGGCTATAGTAGTATTAACCCATTAACCCACAAATCCATTAAACCCAAAAAATTTGAATAGATTGCTGGGTTTTTTTTTTTTTTGCAGATTTTTTTTTTTTTACTTGCAAATCTGGGTTTTTTTTAGAGAACCCAGCAAAAGAAAGAGGGTTAGAGTTTTATTTTGTGATTGTTCTATGAAGAATTATGTAGTCAATTTTTGGATTTAGCAGTGGAAGGCTAGCGAATCTGTGGGTGTATGTTCACATGGATTTGTGGCTTTGTTTGTGACTGTAGGTGTATTGGTTTTCTTTTATGGTTTATGTGAAGAAGAAGAAGAAGAAGACGAAGGGGAGAAAAGAGGAGAGAGACATAAAATATAATGAAAAAGACACATTTACCCCTATTTTTAACGGTGAAAAGAGAGAGGTGGGTAACGGGGGTCTAGGCCACCTCAGGTGGGTTAACTGACAACTTTTAAACCACGGGTGGGCACTGTTAAAACAGGCCAAATCACAGGTGGGTAAAGTGCAATTTCCCCATTTTATTTTCATGTACATTTACGTGTAATATACATAATATTCACATGCTAACTACGTAGTAAATAATAAAATAAATATTTACATGCTATTGTATATTATTACTTGTAACGTGGTAAATGTTTTTCACATGCTATGTATATATGTATACACACACATAAATAAATATTCACATGTGTGTGTGTGTATATATGTATTATTTGTACAAAACTTTTTCAAAACCAAAATGTTAGTATCTTATTTTTTCACTAAAAAGATATCGTTAGAAATAAATTAAAATGGGGCACTATTCATTGGATAGATGGTGTGGGGTGACTAACACATTCCCCACACGTAACTGAACTTCTAAGTCTAAGATCTTTGGTTCGAGACTTTTGGTTTACCTTAATTAATAAACCCTTAAAATTGGTTTAGTTAATTAGGTAATTTAAAATGAATTAGACAAATATGTGACCAATCACACCTAATACAAAACTAATGGTTGATGGCGACTCCTTAAAAAAAAAAAAAAAAAAAAAAATACATGCACACAATAAGTCACGTCACTAAAGACTTAACATGCAACATCACCCTTAAAACCTAAAAATCTGATCTTTCGTGTGCGTCCAACTGGTAGTGGGTTGTGCATGGTAGAAAAGTGCCTAATAAAAGCTTTCAAATTTAGTAAAACCATCTTATCAAAAAAAAAAAAAAAAAAAAAATAGTAAAACCATTAGTATTATGTCCATGCGATGCACGGCTCAATTAAGAATCATGTGTAAACTAAAGAAAATAATTTTTTTAATTTAATTAAAATTAAATAATAAAATAGATAATAAAAATTAAGTAATCTTTTACTTCCTTTTTCTAGAAGTTGAGTAATCTTTTTTGAATGCTGTAAGATTAAGTTTTTATAAAAAAAAAAAAAAAAAAAAAATCATATATAATTCCAAAATTAATTTAATGGAATATGGTAAATAACTATGTGACTAATATAAAAGGAGATGCCTAAAAAAAAATATAAAGAGAGTTTGCATATAATAATATATTAAGCTTTAATAAGGGAGTTTGCATAATAATTATTAAGCTTTAAAACTCAATTAATCACCACTGCACATTTAAATGAAAAACCTTGAACTGATCAATAATTAAAAACGATTAAAGAAGTTATAATTGAAATCATATTTAAGTGGTAACCTCAATTTAATAGTTAAGAATTATGAACAATTTAAATTACTAAACATTATGGGTTCCAGTTAGCTTAATTGGTAAAGTCTCTAATGGTTGAATAAGAATTGAATTTTTTTTTTCTTTGAAATCTTTTTGATAAAAAAGAAGAGTTAAGACCTTGGAAATAAGTTTGCATCAAAACTTAAAAATGGCTTCATTAGCATTGAGATATGATGAGAATTAAAAAGTAATACCTTTTTGCAATCCACATTATAAGTAAATGATGCATTTGGAATATAGACAAATTGGAAAAATCTTTTTTTTTCCGTCAACCATCTCTATTTGAATTAATAAATTAATGAGAGTACATAAAACATATTATAAGAATTAAAGAAAAACTGTAAGTAAATGATCTCATGGGCAAGTAAAAGTAAAACATGTTTATAAGAACAATTCAATAAAAATTTTTGATGTGAAACTCTTACCCTTATGCTTCAAATTGATTCGATGAAGATTGAACAAATTTAGGATATAATTAAATATTGGACAACTGTTATCAAAAAAAAAAAAAAGGTTAAATATTGGACAACAAAATAATTAAATTGGATCAAACTATAAACATATAAAGTAGATCAAACTTAAGGAAATTAACTTAAACAAATGGCAACAAATACATATTCAATTTGATTATAATAAAAAATTAAAGTAAATACATACCTACATGATTGGAGGTAGGAAAATTGAAGACTATACCAAAAGACTGTACAATAGGTTGGAGACTGAAAAAAAAAAACTAACTAACCGTGTATATATATACGTACTCTACCTAAAAAGAATCCAAGTAAAAATCAAATACCCTAAACTTCTTGAAGTCTACATTAATTTAGATTTTGCTATTTTATATAAAAATATATATATATATATATATATATCAAATTTTTTCTCTGCCGATCAACTTTTTATCATCACCAACAATGGCTTTTTCATTAAATGCCTAGATACTATGCTAATATATATCACCATATTATATGTACTGAAGTTTTTCTCTGCCGGTTTTTTTAAAAGAAAAAACAAAAAACCCACATAAGAGTAACAATTAAAACAAAAAACAAACGTGATTGATGGTTGGAAGGAAATAGGATAGAATTGTTGTTGTTGTTGTTTTTTTTTTTTTTTTTTTTTTTTTTAACCCTAATTATCAATGTAGAAATTAAATAATAATAAAAAAAAACACACAAAAAAAGAAGTTGTTATCAACATAACTTTATCTAACTGATAAACAAATAGAAGAAAATAAGTGATAAACCAATTGAAGGAAAGTTGATAAGAACAACTAAGATATTATTTTTATTTTATTTTTTAAGATACATTAGACCTCTTTTTTTTAGTGTGGTATACGTTGCTGCAATTTAAGATGCAATAGACTTTTTATTTTATTTTATATATAAATGTTTTCTTTTTAAAATCTAAAAAATTATAATAAAAAAATTCTATAATATAGTGAAGTCACTTGGCACAATCACGGCATTTAAGCCCAACTTTTATTATATAGTATATGATATCTAAGGAGTACTAAAAAAATCAAGAAAGCTGACATAAGCTGCCAGCCATTTGCCACATTAATTCTAATTCCCAGATCAAACGCAATCTAAAAAAGGAAAAAGAACCACCGCGCACCTTGGTGTGGTGGTCACTTCATAAGTATAAGTGTTTGTGGGGTGTGGGGAGTAAAGGTTGGGGTTTAAGTCTTCAGGAGGGAGTTTCATACACATATACATTTAGATTATGCTAGAATAGAAATTCTATCTTGTATAAAAAAATAAAAAATAAAAAAAAAAAGAAGAAAAAGAAAAAAGAAAAAGAACATAAATAAAAATAAACTGCAAAAGGCACATAATATGTTACAATTTTCCTTATTTGAAGAAGTATGATGCCACGTTAAGTGCAATTAACCCCTAAGATGCAACAATTAAAGTTGCCAATTAAATCTGAATAATTTTAAAAAATAAAATTTGAAAAAAATCACGGCCTAATCTGATCACACAAGCACCGCACGTGCATGTTCTAGAAAAAATGTTCATAGGTTCTTTTAAATTTAATTACTTTATTTGTTTGTGGTTCATAAACCCACAAAAGTCTTGGTGAACTTTCAATATAGGCAAAGCCTTTAACGCAAACCCCCTTCCATATCACAAATCACAATCCATATGAAAGACAATAAAAAATAACTAAAAAGAAAAAAAAAAAAAAAAGTATAAACTTAGAATGCCTATGAAATAGAGAGAGATTGGCATTTGTGATTTGCTTATGAAAGAAAAGAAATTGTATGGTTTCTGGTTAAGCCAGATTATTTACACCTCTCTCTAAGACGATTGCACTAGTTTGTAGCTAAATTCTCCAAATAGCAAACACTAAGCTCCTTTTAAAAAGAGCGTCAAATTCTTAACCTCCATCAAACTGAACCATACCATGAATGAAAACTGGGAAGAAAAGCTTAATGTTATCCCTTTTGTATGTACATTATGTTTTATAATTTGAAGAATACAACTATGTAGAACATTATTCCTACTTCCATGGTTTTTTTTTTTTGTTTTTTTTATTTTTTTAACTTTCATATTATCATGCTCTTTTCTCATTGCGAATGAAAGCATTAACATGAGAAAGTTATAACTTATAAAGGATTACCCAAGAAATCAATAATGAGCCTTTCCATCCCAGTTGGTCTGTTGAAGTCATGCCAAAGGGCCTAAACTGTTCTTCTCAAAAAAAAAAGCAAAAAAGAAAAGAAAAGAAAAAAAAGTCATGGAATGGACAGCTCAAATCCAAACGCATTAGTTTACTCAAAATAGGATGATGCTACATGCAACTGATGACATGTGTCTTGGCCTTCGGTGTATAAAGATAAGGCTTGTAGCTCGATAAGATAATAACCATTAAGTTTGCATACCAAAAGATAATGAAGCTCTGGTTACCGAAGATCTTTATCATTAGATGTTGGCAATTTTTAGTTGTGATGGTAACAATATTGTTTTGTTGCTTTAGCTTAAGTCATTCAAAATGTGATTTTGAGGCAATTTTCAACTTTGGTGACTCGAATTCAGACACCGGTGGGTTTTGGGCAGCTTTTCCGGCACAGTCTGGTCCCTTTGGCATGACTTACTTCAGCAGACCTACTGGTCGGGCTTCTGATGGAAGGCTCATTATTGATTTCTTGGGTAATCCTTAATTACTTTCTCATCTTAATTAGTTAATGCTTTTATATATTCTCAATGAATAAACATATATATGGAAGTAGTAATGTTCTACGTAGTTGTTGTCTTCAAATTATACAACATATTAATTGTACATTTAGTACATACAAAATAAGATTCAGATTTTCTACTGTCTGTAATTGCCATCTTTTAGAACCTGCTGGGCAGCATACTTTTTCAAATAAGAAAAATTATCACATATTATATATGTGCCTTTTGCAGTTAAATTTTTTCATTATTAATTTCTATCCTTTTTTTTTTTTAGATTGAATTATAAAAGAGCTGGGAAGTAGCATGCTTTCTGGGAATTAGATATGGTTTTACTAAATTTGATAGTTTTTAATTTTATTTTTTACTAGGCACTTTTCCACTTGTAGACAAAAGGCCGTGGTGGAAGTGTTGGGAGAAAAGTTAGCTTGGACTGTTTCTAGGGTAGGAGAGACAAAGCTTATAGCACAGGGCCACTTTTTTCATTTGGCCCGGATGACATAAGGTTTTGACAGAGAGTATTGGCATTAGCTGGAGTTGCATTTCTTTCTTTAATTTAATCCTGCCTCCAAAATGGGCTATACTATTTTTTGAGTGCAAATTGAACTGGTCCCCCTCTTCCGGTGTTACTACTTAGCTACTGAGATATATCTAAGAGTTAGGCCATTTTGGATATATACCATTGTAAGTTTCTTTAAAAAACTTTCTCCCTCTCTCCCCGTGTTAAAAATACTCAGTATTTTAAAAAAAAAAACTTAGTTACTACTTAGCTACTGAGATTTTTTTTTTTTTTTTTTGTATGAGTAAGAACAAAATTATTTTGTTTAGAATTTTTTAAAGTGTAGAGTTGTTTATTTTGGATAAAATTGGTTAATTGAACTTAATTTTTTTTAGTCTCACTATTGGTAATTTTTGTTGTTGAGCTATTTTTTTAGACTTGTATATTTTGTTTTAGATTTTAGATCTATAAATTTTTTTTATGGCCACTAAAATGAGAAAAATGTTAGAGTTACAAATTTTTTAAAAAATTACTGATGTGATAAGTGGTTATTGGTAAGTAAAAAATGATGTGAATAGTGGGCCCATATGTGAGCCAATAAGAATTTACTACCAAAACAGTTGGTAAAAATGTTGTAAAAAAGTTTGTGAGTATAGTATTACTCTTAAAAGAATCAATGATGTTTAAGAAAAACAAAATATAATTTTATAGAACAAAATTGCTAAAATTAATATACATACATAATATAATATTTTTTAAAACCAAATTGGGGGGCCTTGACCCCTAGTCCTCCATGCTCACGAGCCTAGTCAAATAGTAAGGACTAAGGAGAAATATTTTAGAACAATTTCATCTGAAAGCTACATGCAATAAAATATATAGATCAAAATCATAAACTCGCCATCTACTTTCTGACTCTCAGAAAGACCACTCAATATAGGAGTAGAATTGTCCGCTTGAAATTGTTAGGTTGTAAAGTGCATCGGATGAAAGAACTTCCTTCCTACTATAAC
Organism: Quercus tomentella; assembly: GCA_028535165.1. NCBI lineage: Eukaryota > Viridiplantae > Streptophyta > Magnoliopsida > Fagales > Fagaceae > Quercus > Quercus tomentella. The sequence continues at coordinate 53,645,599 of JAPQVY010000156.1, forward strand.
AATGTTAATATTTTTTATGTTTATAATTTAGCAACGTCAGTACATTCCAAAGAAGACCCCATAAAAAATAATTGTTGTAAAAAAGGCTTTGCTGTGAGTCTGTGACTTCAATATGGAATTCAACAGAGAAAGATTGTCCTTTGAATTATAAATTTATGATAATTATCTGTTGATAAGGTAAATTACATTTTCTGTTCTAAATAAGATATACACCTGATTTTATTTCATTTAGTGAAGAAAATTAACCGAATTTTAGATATATATGTTTTTATATATAAAAATACTCTAATGTTTTGTTGTGTCAATTTGAAGAAAATAAAATTTCAATTGTATTCTTTAATTCTCCAATATATTTGCGTGTGGCAGCACAAGGTCTAGGATTGCCATTTTTAAGCCCATATTTGCAATCAATTGGATCAAATTATAGACACGGGGCCAACTATGCAACATTGGCTTCAACAGTCCTCCTTCCAAACACTTCATTATTTGTTACTGGTATTAGCCCCTTTTCCCTGGCCATTCAGCTCAACCAAATGAAGGAATTCAAGACCAAAGTTGATGAATTCCATCGCTCCTCGTCCTCGTCCTCGTCCTCGTATCATGGAACAGGTAAACCATGATTTCACCCCTACTTTCATTCACTTTGTTCTCAAATATATATGTAAATTGAGTTTGTTTTTTGCTCCATATGATAAAAATAGCCCCGTCTTTCTTAATGCAAATGACTTGATAAGAATGTTGTTGTTTTTAGAATCGACGAAACTTCCTTCACAAGACATTTTCGGAAAATCTCTCTACACATTTTACATTGGTCAAAATGATTTCACTTCCAACTTAGCTGCTATAGGAATAGGTGGAGTGAAACAGTATCTCCCTCAAGTGGTCTCCCAAATTGCTGGCACCATCAAGGTAAACTACTTACTTATCATGCAACATGTTCTGTGACTTACTACACATAAATCATGCAAACCAACAAAAATGGTCCAGCCCAATAAGGAAGCCCATTGGCCATTGTTTTGTACTAAACCAATGCCTTTCTTAGTTGGCCCATTTAAAGCCAGTCCAATCTACATTTTTATTTTATATAAGGAAGTATTGCCACAAATGGGAGACCATTTCACTTCTTGCCTATAAGATGCTGATAGCCTAAAACTCTTAGGCCGACAGTATTGTGGATGAGCCTTGAGATCTCAAGATTTAGAACATGTCCTTCAAATTTATTGAACCCATGGCCCGGTGTCCCCAAAGGGAGAATTGCATTCTTAATTTGCTAGCATGTATGAGAGAGAGAGTTAAATGACCAATTGTCAAATTTGTAGGAGGTATATGGCTTAGGAGGGCGTGCATTTCTAGTGTTCAATCTTGCACCAGTGGGTTGCTATCCAGCATTATTGGTGGAGCGTCCTAACAACAGTTCAGACGTTGATGAGTTTGGATGCGTTGTCTCTTACAACAATGCAGTGGTGGACTATAACAACATGTTGAAGGAGACACTAACACAAACTGGGGAATCTCTCTCAAATGCTTCCCTCATATATGTGGACACTCATTCTGTGTTGCTACAGCTCTTCCGGCATCCTACTTCTTATGGTACCATTTTTACCTCTTTTATTACTTTATATACACACTAGCCAATTGAAAGACACAACATTACTTGCATCACATAAAAAAATTGCGGCCCTCCACAAGTGTATTAAGTGGAGGGCCGCAACTTTTTTTATTTTTTTATTTTTACCCGGATTGATATTACTTCTTATGATTGATGCAAGTGATTTTGTTCTAATCACAACAAACCATGCCAAAGGCCAAGAGCCTTATAGTTTAATTGGTTGGCATTTCCTAATATTTTCAAATGAGACATCTAAGGTTTAAATACCTCTTTCCCCATCTATCAAATTATCAAAAAGAAAAAATCAAAACAATCTATTTATGCAATTGGAAAAAAAGAAAAAAAAAAAGAAAAGACTAGCTCAACTCAAGGAAAAATGCCAAAGTGCTAACACTTCTACTATAGAAACCTTTTTTTTTTTTTTTTTTTTTTTTTTTTTGAGAAACTTCTACTATAGAAACCTTATAAATTGACATCACAATGAATGTAATTAGTCCACATCAATAACATAATAAATAAATTTTTAATTACTTTTTTGTTATGTGTTCAAAAATTAACATATAGTTTATAAGACTTATGTATTTGTAAAATCCATAAGAGCATTCACATCAGTGAATTTAAAATAGAAAAAGTGACCAATTTTGCAAATCTAACCCCAAAATTTTGCCACATCAATTGGGCTAAAAATTTTGTAAATTTACACAATTAATACAATAACTGTGTAAATATATATGATCACTATAACTTTGTATTTGATATTTTATTAATTTCTCTCAACCCTAACTCTCTCTCCCTCTTGTTTTCTCAGTCTCAAATAACCTGCAACCCAAACCTAAATCCAAATGCAAATCCCATCCACCAACACCACTAAATTGCTAGAAAATCAACCCAAAACCAACCATCAACTAAAAACCCATAACCCAAACCCAAACCTAGAGCTTCAACGGACAGAGAGAGAGAGAGAGAAAGAGATTTATTCAGGTTTGCCATAGAGAAAGCTAAGATAAGAGAGATTTGAGAGGAGAGAGAAAGCTAAGAGTTAAAATATTTAAAAATAATAATATATCTGAGTATTTAAATAAAATAAAAGGTAGAATAGATTATCTAATGTGGGTGTTTTGTAAAAGTGATATTGTAAAATAGAAAAAAGTAGGACTTAATGCTAAAATAGACAGAAAAATTTACAAACTGATGTGAATGTTCTAACATCACTCAACCAAATGATGCAAAGTTTTCGTCCAGAGATATTTTGGCCTAAGATACTTAAACTTGTAATAGGTTCATTACCTTTGGGGGTAGGGAAATCATGATCAGGAAAATCAAGCAAAAAAACCCTAGTCCTACTAATATTGAAAATTCTACAACCTTATGGTTTGTCTAGGGTTAACTCCTATAAATATTCTACTCTGGGGGTCCATGATAACACATAATTCTTATATTAAAGATGTTGTTGTTTAAGATATTCTATTGTGGATATAAGCCAGGCTAAACTATGTTACTTATTTCTTATGTTTTTTTTCCCTCTCTCTTTCTTCTTTCTTTGTTCTCTTAATCCAGCAACAACAATTCTAGCATAGTATTGGAGAAAAATTAGATATATCTACTAAAATTTTTGGAATTCAATAATGAGGAAATCGAAAATGATTAAGACACAATGCGACTAATTTGAGAGGAGTTGAAACAACATTTTTTTTTGGTGATAATTGCCCCACTCAAAAGAGCTTGCTACCAGATTAAGAACAATTCACCTTTAGAATACAACAAAGTCATTAATAGCAAACAACAAATATGAAATTTCCTTTTAAGAGAAATTTTTTTTTAATGAGATTATGTATATGACTATGATTCATGCTCTTAATTTATATACACTGAAGAGTTTTGACTCTTCATTTAAATTGTCACATTTTCTGAATAATATGTATTTTTAGAATAATTCATAACCTTTTGAAAATAATTTTAAAAAAGCAGTTGTTTTTGTATTATAAAATAACTTCTTCTTGTTTTAGTCTAGCTCATCTCATCTTATCTTAATAGAATAAAAATTATTTTCTGATCTTGATCACATGCACAAGGAACATGTGTCCATTGCAATAGATGGAGTTATAAATGCACCATTGGATGGTGTTTATATAGTAAAATAAGCACGATTGCAATAGGTGTTTGATAAAATACTTCTTTTTTGTTAGGTATTGGACTTTAATTCCGTCATACATAAGGTGGCAATCAGATTGCTAATTTTGCTTTGTAAAATGATTTGCATTAATTTTCATTTGTTTTGGAGCAGGGCTTCGATATGGTACTAAAGCATGTTGTGGACATGGAGGTGGCACCTACAATTTTGACCCTAATTTATACTGTGGGAACACCAATGTGATTAATGGGAGCACTGTGACCGCAACAGCTTGTAGTGACCCAAAGAACTATGTTAGCTGGGATGGAATACATACCACAGAATCAGCGAACAAGATTATTGCACAGGCAATTCTAAATGGCTCTTATTTTGATCCTCCTTTTCCATTGCGCCAACTCTGTGACATCCACTCTATAGGCTGATCCACTACACTACTTTTTGTTAAACAACATTCAAGCCAGATTAATGTCATCTGCTATGATTGTTAAGAATAAATTTACTGCGAGTTGAAATTAAAAACTCAACTAATCTCTTAATCAACTAAGGCACAGCCAATTGGATACTGCTATGCTCAGTGTCATGATGAATTTTTCATGCATCAGTAAGGCCATTATTGCAGCAGTTGTGTTATATAAAATACACCAGCCATTGTGGATTGTAAGGTTCAATTTGAAGGTTGAGCCAAACATATTAATAGGAACTGGAAAGTATATAAATATAGAAAGATCTTATGGGTTGCCATTTGCCAATACCTCAAAAGAGTTCAGACTTGAGTGGTGTAAATGGAATCTTGAGAACTATTAAAAATTGTAAGCCAATATTGATTATTCAGTTATGAAGGTAGAATCTGAATCTTGCTTGCGTGTAAAGAGAAATCATTTGCCAAGCTTGGGATGGACTTCTTTGTTGGCCTATATGCAGAATATAATAAGATAAATTATGGTATCCTTAGAAATTGTTCGTGGGATCTATGCTTCTGCTTTGTTAAATTACTAAAATTAAGCTACGATTAATATTCTGTTCTAACGACCTTAAATTTGTCTTTTACATTCATTATCGGATGAATGTTTCAGGCAGATGGGTTAAGTTGCCGCCTTTGCTTTGCAGTACATTAAGCTCCACCTAACGTGAATAATATATGCCTTAATTACCAAACATGCACATGTGGAAAGGTATAGCATTCATCATCAAATATATGTATCATCCCTCGATCCCAAAGTGTGTTAAGTCTGGTATAACTACGAGGCTTACACAGTGTTATTGTGTTAATATAAAAATGCATATATTTGATACCTGGGATAATTATTAGCACATATGAGCTTGCTGAGCTTGAAAGAGAGATCATGGCAGAGGAGACATAGACAATTTGTAGGAGGCAGTAATCTGTAATCAAATTTAACAACCAATTTTCTCCATCCTAGTACTACAAAAAAAAAAAAAAGCGAACAGAAGAAGAGTAAAAAAAATGTATAAGGGTGCTATCAGAGATGCAAAAATAATGAGAATATATCACAAGCATACTTTGTTTCTTTGTCTGTCTAAAATTTAAAGGACGTACAAATTAAGGTATCTTCACTTGTAAAAATGGGGAAACAAAAAAGGTACAAAAATTATATTGTGAATCAGGGAACATATTCATTCTCAAGGGCTGGTTGAGTTCTAATCATTGATGCAGAAGGCATTTTTGTTCCTCCTATCCAGAATGTATCAATAGCCACCCCTTTCTCAGATTGCTTCTCCATTTTCCTGATCTTCTTCTTTTTTACCACTCTGAAAATGACCACCACAACCACACCCAATAAAACCAATCCAACACATCCCAGCCCTAATCCCAGCACCCAAAATTTCAATCTATCCTCTTCTTCATTTGGAACAACAACAGAAAAATGACCTGGACCTAGTGAATGACAAACATAAGACTTACTCATGTTCTGCAATTTAAATGACCCATCAGCACTAAATATGACACATTTTGGTGTCACATTTTTTCCTTCTAGTACATGATGAGAAAACTGAACTGCAATGGGGTCCTTCAGGCCGTAGAACTTGAGCTTGTGTATGCCTATCATTCCTGAATGCATAGAATCATAAGCCAGGAATCCGAAAACAGGCGCAACCAACCTATAACCAGGCACATTATAGTAATAAGAAGACCAATTGCCAAAGTTCTGATATAGTATGGCTAGCCTTTCAACGTAAGGCATTGGCCGAATTCTTGATGGGATATGAAAGAAACTAATATTAGCTCCTTTAGCCCAAAATTGCCTTCTTCTGAGTCTAATAACTGAAACCTCCATGCCCGAGAAGTTAGCAGGGAGAGGAATACTGTAAAGAATGCCTGTATGAGGCTGTACTAGAATGTTATTTGCTTGACGATGAATAAAAGCATTTAGAGCCCTAAGGTCATAGTGATTTGATCCTTGAGCAAATGATGATAATGATAACGAAAATACCATCCATATGATGTACAATCTCTTGCAGAAGTCAGTCATCAACATAACCCGGAAAGCCTTTTCCCGTCTTTCATGTGGAATTCTTGAATCGCAGACGGGGATAGCCATTGAAAAGGCAATCCCATTAAAACTTGTAGCTATTACATAACAACCTCTTTAAGAAACAGATCTTGAACTCCAACAAATAGTAATATAATGCTATGAGGCTTTGTTTGAGAAGGTGAACCAAAATCACCTCAACAAATAAATGTGCTCCAAATTTGAAATCTTCAAATCTTTATTGTTTTGTCGCGATCTTCTTGGAATTGCCTAGGAATAGAGGATAATGGGTTGGGTTAGATAAGCCTGAGATGGAAAATGTGAGTCGTGGGAGGGGTTCGGTAGTAGTTGTATTCTATGAGTATGGGAAGCCATTTTAAACTGGCACCCAAAAAACAAGGCTTGATTTGTTTCTTTAGAATCTTCCTATTTTGTTGTCTATTTTATATTCTTAGTATACTTTTTCTTCTTCCTAGTAAGTTGGGTTAGTTAGTCAGAAAGAGAGAGAGAGAGAGTTTTGGTTAGGACATACCATGCCAACGACAACGAGGACTTCAGGTGGCATGCATAGTCCCACAGGAGAGAACGGAAGCTGTGCATCTCCAAAAAAGAGATGCTTGTTTTTAGGCAAGTAATTTGGAATCCACATTGACTCAGAAAAAGCAACCAAAACCATATAAAAAGGAAGAAAGTGACATGAATGAGCTTATGATGGGGCAGAAACTTGATTATTCATTTGCACAAGTCCTCTTCATTACATAATTTGGCCTTATGATATCCCACTCCACCTAGGTGTGGAAAACGTGTGTATATATATATATATATATATTTTTTTTTTTTTTTCTAACAATTATATCAAATCACTTATATAATTTTTACATTATATATGTTTGGTTCCCAATTTTAAGAACAATGTTTGAAATATTAAAAAAAAAATGATATTTGGAAGACCATTTCATCTTTAAGATTTAAAAAAAAAAAAAATTATTTCACAAAAGTAATGTGTAGATTATTATTATTATTATTATTATTATTATGTATTTGGATAATGATAAGTTTCAAAATTAAAGTGTAGGAATAGAACTAATGTACCCTTCTTTCTTTCTTTCTTTTTATTTTTTATTTTTGGATAATGATAAGGGAGAATTTGAAATGCGGGGTTTTTTTTTGGATAAAAATAAGCTCATTAATTTAAGAAATAAAAGAGTTTGGACAAATTTGTGAAGTCTATTATTTTCAATTTATTTACAATTATGCCATTAAAACTTTTTTTGTATTTTGCAAATATTATTTTCAGCTGTTTTCAAAATCCCATTTTTAACAGGGAAAATAGGAAGTGAAATGCTAACGAGTGCCCTTAGGGCATTGGTTAACAATCCATTTTAGAAAAGTTTTGACATCATTTTTATGGGAAATGAAAAAAACTGTCAAAACATTAATTTTTTTTCTTTTTCCATAAAAACTTTCTTTAACTGGATTGTTAACCAATACCTTAAAGGCACTCGTTAGCATGACCCAAATAGGAAATAATTTTCTGAATAATGAATTTAGAAAACATTAGTCAAACAATACATTTAAGTGTGTGACCCACCATTTATGGTCTCCAAAACAAAATATTGTATTTAAATCTTCTAACCAAACATGCCCGAATTAATTCTAAAATCACATTTTCTTTCCCCCACAAAGAATAACATGAATGTGATTTTTGGATTCATAACCCACTTTGAATTCGTGTGGAACTTGTGAAAAAAAGTGTCTACATAATCTTACAACTCATATTAATAATAATGACAATAATAATCTTTAAATGTACTTCACATGTTCAGAGACTCTTTTACCAAATAAGCAATAAATCAATAGTTAATTGACACGCGATTTGGTAATGAAGTGAAAAAACAAATTGTCGCATTCAAAGGAAAAAAAAAACACATCGAGGATTATCACCAGCCTCAAGGAAATTTTTACTATTTAAAAATTAAAATAGAAGTTTACAATTGAAATAAGGGCAAAAATGGCCAAGTAACATCTTTGCCCAAAATAATTAGCAATCTACTACTGTTCGGAAAATATTTTGCAATCTATCACTTTTTTAAAACTCGAGTTTGACTATGTAACTCGAGTTCCAAAAACTCGAGTTCTATAATGGCACCTGCTGACACACACACACACACACACACACACACACACACACACTAACATGCATCTAAGAAAACAACATGACATACGATCCCAAACCCTAACATTCATCTATCATGGCATTTGATCATGTTATCCAAAGGTAGCAAGTATATCAAGGCGGGAACATCCTCACATGGTATTAAACGATTCATAGCATGGCATCATGGCACTAAACAAGCATGTTCATCATATCGATTAACTCACTTTAAATGACCAAGTCAAAACAACCAAGTCAAATGCGTGTACATGTGATTATGCATGACTTACCTCACTACATCACAGCACCTATGTATCAATGCATGTTCATGTTCATGTGCATGTTCATATTGTTCATCAAGCACGAAACCCTAATCATATAATCTAAGCAAAAGACTTGAAAACATGTTATAATACTAAATTAGAACCTAAACATGTGAAAAAAATAAGCTAAACGAAAGTTAAAACATGCATTTAAATGAAATAACAACAAGAACAAACAAATCTAAGTTTCTGGCTTGAGCCTGCGTACACATGTAGAAGCTCGTGTTCGCAAGGACATAAAGCTGCATACGTAGGCACAAGCCTACGTATGCAACCCTACCCAGAAACGCAGTAAGCACACACCAATCAAAACCTAGTCTAAACAACCTAGTATGCTTTCTAAACAATCAAATAACAAACCTAAACTACACAGGAAGATCTTAAAGCAAGAAAATAGAGATAAAAACAAATAAACAAAGGAAAAGAGTAAGAACAAGTACATTATGCAAAAAGCTTTTAGAGTTTGATTTTGACCATTCCCCTCGATCAATCTACCAAAAAAAAAAAAAACACCAGAGGGTTAGTAAGTTTAACTAGAAGGCTTTGGACTAAAATAAGTCCTAGCCAAGAAATTTTAGTTTAGGATGCTCTTCAAAGTAAAATGCTTCTCTTGAATCACTTTTTTGGAGCAGATTCTCTCTCTGTTTTGGAAAAAGGGTCGTAGGGCTTTTTTATAGTGTTCAAAGAGAAGAGGCAGAGGCAATTCCAAGCGATGTGAGATTGCCTTTGCTGAGATTTTTATAAAAACTTGCCTTACAGAGAATTCGGAACTCTACCTGCATACGCAAGCTCTGCTGGGGATATTATACAAAGTAATAATGGAAGAACAAGATTAACACAAAAGACAAATAGAAAATAGATAACTTGGAGGCACGATATTGTTTTCCTTAGACAATATTTTCCCCCCACACTGTTGTTACTAAAGGGTTATCGCAAATTTGTCCCTAGGATACAACCAAGATGTTGAGTTCTACAGATAGCAATTCTGGAGAATGACCACAGGATTTCTTGTGTTTCAAGTGAAAATAAGCCTCAATTTATACCCATAGGGTTATGTTTCATCAAAAGGCACGTATAGAGAGTTAAAATATTTCATAAAATCATTCACAAGGCTTGAAACCTCTTCAAACTTTCCAAACAATCACCAGAAAAATTTTGCAGAAAATTCAGCTTTCAAGTTTCGATTGATCGAGAGGTTCTTTCGATCGATCGAACAGGAATCGAATAGCGATCGAGCCAAGCAGAAGCTCCAGGATTTTTTCTTTACCATTTCAATCGATCGAGCCAAAGCTTCAACCGATCGAAAATGATTAATTCAGAATTTTCACTTAGAAAATTTCAGAACTTGAATTTCCACTTTATAAAACAATATTCTCTAAACTCAAAAAACATTATTACAACCTATCCTTGTATATACCTACATATACAACAGGCTCGTGGCTGCGTACGCAAGAGTTAAATTCAGTGTATCCAACACATTTAAAATTTTTCTATAAATCCAAACAATTTGTACATCTAATGTTCACAATTTTCTTTTGAATTTACAAAATTTTGTAAATTCAACGTATCCAACGTATTTAAGTTTTTCTACAAATCTAGTCAATCTGTACATCTAATGTACACAATTTTTTGTTGAATTTAAACAATTTTTTTATTCAACGTATACAACATATTTAGATTTTTCTACAAATCCAAACTATCTTTATTTGCAATATACACAATTTTTCATTGAATTTACACAATTTTGTATATTCAACATATTCAAGGTATTCAATTTTTCTATAAATTCAAACAATTTGTACATCTAATGTATACAATTTTCCGTTGAATTTATACAATTCTGTACATTCAATGTATCTATCGTATTTAAATTTTTCTACAAATCCAAACTATCTATATATCTAATGTACATAATTTTCCATTCAATTTACACAATTCTATACATTCAAGGTATTCAAATTTTTTAACAAATCTAGACAATTTGTACACCTAATGTGCACAATTTTTCTTTGAATTTACACAATTCTTTACATTTTAGTGTATCCATCAAATTCAATTTTTTCTACAAATCCAGACAATCTGTATATCTAATGTACACAATTTTTCGTTGAATTTACATGATTCTGTATTTTCAATGTATACAAAATGGACATCTAATGTATACAATTTTCAGTCAAATTTACACAATTCTATAAATTCAACGTATCCAATGTATATAAATTTTTGTACAAATCAAAACAATCTATACGTCTAATGTACACAATTTTTTGTTGAATTTACATAATTCTGTACATTCAACATATTCAAAAAATTTTACAAATTCAAACAATCTGTACATCTTACGTACATAATTTTCTGTTGAATTTACACAATTTTGTACATTCAATGTATCAAACATAATTAAATTTTTCTATCAATTCAGACTATCTGTACATCTAATGTACATAATTTTCTATCAAATTTAGACAATCTGTACATCTTACGTATATAATTTTCTGTTGAATTTACACAATTCTGTACATTCAATGTATCGAACGTAATTAAAATTTTCAACCAATTCAGACTATCTATGCATCTAATGTACATAATTTTCTGTCAAATTTAAACAATTTTGTAAATTCAACGTATCCAATGTTTTTTAAATTTTTTTACAACCATCACTATGAATACTCTTATGACCACTTTCTCAACAAAATATGTTAGGATCTTTAACCATTGTTGTAGCTCACCATATGTATTCGATGCCCCCCTCTCAGGTGCCAATGTTTCATGGTTCTCTACTTCCTTCCGCCGTGTGGACGCTTGGCCTCGATCTTTGGGCAGGGGAAAAAATCGCCATCGCTGTGGGCCTTCATTCGACCACCCGCTGTGGCAACAGCTCACGCGCACGCGGGGCCCATTGGAGGCCCCTTTCAATGTGAATGTGTATGGTTCGCGCGGAGCTTCGGGTGCTCTCTCTCTCTCTCAGTGGAGGAAGGTAGGTCTACCTTTGGTTTTATGGCAGGAATCTAGGCCAAATTTTAAAGGATTACCAAAGGTGAGTGGAGTCGCCACCAATTATTGGGTTTTTCTAAGGTGTGATTGGTCACCTATTTCTAGTTGATTTTATTACCAATCCTAGGTTAAGAAAAATGTCATTTTTCCTAATCTAATGCGGACGGCAAAAAATCTTGATTCTTAGGTCCGGAAGTTTGGTTACGTGTGGGGAAGGTGTTAAGCACACCACAACGCTTGTCCAAGGACAGTCATTTGTTTTGATAAAAAATTAATTTTTGGATATTGGCAGTAAAAACACGATTTTTGCATTGGCTTTTGGGGCTTTGCATGCATGGGGGCTTTGAGGTTTTAGCTTTTGAATGGGAGTGGTCCCAATCTATGCTTTCCTAAGGCATTCGAGCAAAATACCAGATTTCCACCGCGAAAACCCGGCGAGAAGTCACCTTACTTTCACGGCAGAAATTAGGCATTGCTAGCCTTAAGTGACACGGATCGCAACAGTCACACTGAAAAGGGGCAAGCAGGTATATATATATGCATCATGTACAATGCTAGAAATGAGGATGAATATAAGTGCAGGAAAGTAAACAGGGGTTGTCATACTCTAGAGATGAGGATGAATGGTACATAGCATAATATACCTAATACAAACCACCTAAGAAAGAAAGGGAAGAGGAAGAGAGGGGTTTAAAGAGTACATAACCAAAGGGAAAAGCTAAACCCTAAACCTACTGAACGCGGCCGCTCGGCCCGACCACATGCTTGCATCCATACCATTTTTGCTTGCGCCTAGGAGATCGTACCCTAGCTCCGTGTGTCCTCACTCCATGTGTGTACCTACAAAGGCAAAGACAAGAAAACCAACAGACAACCAATGGAAGGAAAATGCGTAGATAATAGCAAGAGGACGCAAAGTGAACAAGCAAGATAGATATGGCAAGCATAGAAACAAGGATGCAGGCAAACAAGCAAAGGAGATAGCAAACAAACAAGCAAGAAAGGCAATAAGCAAAGAAACAAACAAAAGGTGGTGTCCGCGAGGGACAAATGTAGGTTTGGATTCGATGTCCATAGCTTCATTGTATTGAAGTATGGACGACACACTAGCAAGCAAGACTCATGCCTGAACATGTAAGCAAGCATATAAAGACATATAGAAAGCCAACAAGTGGCACAAACAAGCATGGCAAGCATATCATTGCATGGAGCGGAAAGGGAGAGGTATGCACAAAGCAATTGACATCACGGCGATGCATCCTCAAATGGTTACATCCGAACAAGGCCTCATAGGCGTCGGATGTAACCACACAACCACAAACCTGCTAAGGGCGTCAAACGTGGCAAAGCCTAGAACTAGAGAGGCTAACACAAGCATAAAGCATAGAAGCAAGCAAGTATAGACATGCAAATGGGGCTATCCAAACCCTTTGATATGGGCCAAGGTGTACGGACGATGACAAAGACCATAGGGTCTAGATCGTGTCCTAACCAATAGGCCAAAATGCAAGAAAGAAAGATAAAGCGACAAAAAGGCTATAATAGCACATGGCAAAACAAACATAACCTAGGTCTAGGCACGCAAACATGGCATGGAGCACACAAGCACATGGAAGATGGCATAAAGCAAGCAAAGCATAGATCTAAGCACATAAACATGTGAAAACCTAGATCTAAGCACGCAAACATGTGAAAACGTAGATCTAAGCACATAAACATGGAAAAATGTGAATCCAAGCATATAAGCATGTACGAATGCAAATCTAAGCACAAAACATGGCAAAAAGCAATGAGCACATAGATTCGAGCGAAGCATAACCATAGACATGATATCAAGCATGTGAGCACATAACCCTAATCATCAACATAAAGCAAAAAGAGGAGCAAAACCAAGGAAACATGGCATAAGACCCTAAGCATGTAGAAACATAGATCTAAGCATAAAACATGGCATAAAGGCCCACAAACATGTAGATCGGGACAAATAAACATGTGAAAAAGCATAAAAGAACATGGATCTAAGCTAAAAACACGCTAGAAACAAGATAAAGCAAGAAACATGTCAAAGAAAGCAATAAAACATATTATTATGGCAAAAAGAACAAGAACATGCTAGGAAAAAGATTTAGAAGATTAGGGGTGTGGATGTAGAACCAAGGAAAGGAAGATTGGGTTCAAAAACAATACCTTGTGTGTCTTGGTGGAGATGCAAGAATTAAGAAACTTTGAAGTGTTTTTGGGTTTGTGTGTGTGTGTGTGTGTGTTTGTGTTTGGAAGAGAGAAAAAATGTAGAGAGAGGCTAGGCAGAAGGGAAATTTCAGAAAATTGTCTGTCATCCCCGTCTGGGGTGTGCCTGGGGCTATTTATAGCCCCAGGTGCGAAAATCGAGGTTGTGGCCATTGTAGGGCCGCCGGCCTCAATCCTCCTCTGATCGGGCTGATCTTGACTCCTTTGGATAGATCTTGATTTTCAGTTTCTAAAAAGGTATGGAACTCAAAAATCCAACGGTCAGATCAAAAGTTATGGCTCTCAGAAGTTTGTGGTGCATTGATCAGTGCATCATTCCGGTTTTTATGATATCTTGGTTGTTCTAACTCCGATTTTGACCCATGAATAGTTTTTGGAACGATAATTCGATAATCTACATAATGGCATTGGTTTCAACCCGTTCCGGCAGTCGGATCAAAATTAGGGTTTTTGGACCCACCCGAGATCGACTTGGGGTCAAACTTGGTCCAACTTGGTCAAAGTTTGTTAAAAATCTCCAAGAAGCTCGGGTTTGAAGTGAAATTGTGAAAAATTTTGTTTTGTGAGAGTCCGGACCATGTTTGACCTTCTGTCAAACCTAGGGGTGACTAGGGGCATTTTGGTCATTTCAGCGAAAAAAGGCACTTCGAGTGCTCCGTTGCTCGAACGGGTTGTGCCACGTCGTCCTAGATGTTCTCATGGCCCTGTAGAGAGAAAATAATATTTTTGGATTTTCGGGGGTCCGGCACGCAAATCAAGGGCAGACAAAATACGGTATCAACATGCCTGTGATCTCTCCTCCCTGGTTATCTGTTGGCTTTTCTTCATATTTTTCTTTGAACATTCAGTCCACTGAAAATGCCATTAAGATAAATGAGATCAAACCCTAAGAAGAATCCTCAAGCAAAGGAAACTCACTCGAAGTCCTTGACTTTCAATGTGGGAACAGAATGAAGGCTCCCAACGGAACTTCACTCAACTAAGGTAACTCCACACAACCTTCGTTTCAAAGTTTCAACCCACCAAAACTTCAGTCAAAACATCATGTTATACCCAAATCCTACACCAAAAAAACCCAACTCTCGGCCGTTTACCTAGCCCGCCGCCGGCACAAACTCATCGTTGGCGGACTTAAAGCATCAAACCCAACACTTAAAATCGCATCATACTCTGCTTTTATTCAAGCTTCTTGTAGTTTTTATCTTTTAGGGTCTGTTTGGTTGGAGGAGTGGAAAAGTGGGAAGATAGAAAAAATTTTATTTTCTCTCCTTTTTGTTTGGGTGGGAGTGGAAAAGTGGAAGCATGGAAAAAATTGAGTTTGAATAAATTTACTCATATACCCTTGTTAAAGAATGATGCTCAATTAAAACAAAAAAGTGACAAATAACCACAAAAAAAGAACAATCACCTAGATTTATTAAAAAATAAAAATCATGTCCCAAAAAAAAAAAAAAAAAAGAGGCAACGTTACTACCCAAAAAAAAAAAAACACAACGTATTGCCCAGTGGAGAAGAAAAAAATAAATAAAGGCAACTTGAAAAATGTGCACATAGGCATTTTTGTCAATCAAGAAAAAATTCATCTCCACTCAGTTTTTTTTTTCATTTTGGGGAGAAAATATTTTGGTTGGCTTAGGAAGAAAACACCTAGACCCCACCATTTATTTTCCTTTTTCTCTACCCAACCAAATACACTCCAAAAAATTTTTCCTTTCCATTTTTTCTTCAAAGTTTTCCATCCACCTTGATTCATTTTCAAACAAACACACCCTTAACTTTGTGTTGTGTTGTGTGTGAATTGGACTTATTTAAACTAATGCGGGGTTAAATTGGGAATTTCGTGGGGCAGGCCTAAAGCTAAAGGAAAAAATGGCAAAATACCCCTTTCGTCCAAAAATTCCAGTAAAATGTTCATGTTTTGAAACTATCTAGCAATATGCTCCTGTTTTGAAACTCGATTTTCTAAAAATTCAGTTTCAATATAAAACTCGATTTGTAGAAAATCGAGTTATAGGCAATCAAACTACCAAAAAAAAAAAAAAAATGGAACTTAAGTGCCTTGCTGAAATTCGATTTTTTAAAAATTGAGTCTCAAAATATGAGCATTTTACTCGATAGCTTAGAACATGGTTATTTTGGTGAAAATTTTGAGTGATTGGTGAATTTTGTCATTTTGGCCTAAAGCTAAAACCCTCTTCCTTCTTCCTAAAGTCTCAAGACTCATCAGAGAAACTCACTACCACCAAAACCAAAAACAATTCCTTGCTCTCTCCTGATCATGTTTCGAATCCTAAAACCCAACTCCCTAACGTCATCAGTGGAATCATCGAGCCACCAATTCCTCCAAAAATGCGGCGTCAGCAAAACCGCAAAGGGAAAGGACAAAATGAAATCAGGCCAACTCTTGAAGCGAACAAGAACCAACACCAAAAAAGGCACCATCGCTACTGAATCACCCAAACCCGGAAAAGGTTTCGAGAGACAAGACCGATTGGAGCAACTATGTCTCAACGCTCCCACTCCTATTCGCTACTTAAACCCCAGAGAAAGAGCACGCGAAGCTCAGAGAGAGAAATTGGGACTCATCAGCAAAGAGCGCCAGCGCGAGCTCGACATCTTGAAGAAGCAGAACAGCAAGAAGGCTTCCAAGAAGGATAAGGAAGTGTTTCAGGAGATCATGGGGACACCCGGCTTGGATCTCATTTCGCTTGGGATTGTGGATGCTGATTTGGTTCCCAAATATGAGCTCACTGCTGAGGATGGCAAGCGGTTGGCCAAGGAGTATAGTCGGGTTTTGATGAGGAGGCATCGCGCGAGGCAGGCCGCTGAGTCTACCCTTCTTAGGTTGAAGAAAGAGGCCATTGAGGCGTTGCCGGAGGAGCTTAGAGCTGCTGCATTGGTACCGGACCTAACTCCGTTCCCTGCCAATCGGTTCATGGCCACATTGACTCCACCGATTGAAGGGTACATTGATAAGGTCATGGAAGCCGCCAAGAAGAGCAGTGGCAAGGAGAAGATGAGATGAGATGAGATTATCTCAATTCCCAGGTTTTATTTATTTATTTATTTTTTTTTTTTTAATGTTTAATATTTATTTAAGTTTTATGGCATTGGTGGGTTTTTCAAGGGTATGTGTGAATTTTACTGGGAATTTTAAGGTTTGATTGATAGACAAATGAAATAACCAAAATTCAAGAAAGTTTTGCTCGGGAATTTTTGAGCTGAAATTTTAGGGTTGTATATTATTGTCCACTCATAAAATAATCACCCTGTTAAATTTGGTACAATTTCAAAGTTGTTTGAGTGTTAACAATGTTACCAAGTGGTTAGGTCTGCAGGATGGCAGGCACGTAATTCATATCCTGAGTTTAAATGCTTTGAAAGGTCCAAGGATTTTGCAACCAAATAGAATAGAAAAGTTACAGTACATACATTGCAGCCTCCAATGGAGACAGGATTTGATACTCTGATTAGGACCCCTTGTTTACCCATCTAAGTATCAAAGGTTCTCTCCAATGCTGCCTCCAATGGAAACATGTTTTTGATACTTTGCTTAGGACCCTTTGTTTACCCAACTTAGGGATGGAATTAGGACACAAGTTATGGGAAACACCAGGTTGGTTTAGCATTCATATAGACTGGAAAGTTTGGTAATTCCAAGCCCAAGAGTTTAGCTTTCATCCCACAAAACAACCCCCCCCCCCCCCCCCCCAACAAAGAAAAGAAAGAAAAGAAAAGAAAAGAAAATTAACATTGCCTTGAGTTAATCTATTATTTCCAAAGAGAAGCTCAAAAGTCGAACTGTAGATATGCATAAATAGAGCATGTGAATTGTTATATGACTATTCTGCAATATATTTTATATTATCCAAATAAATCAGTGATCAGCTTGAAATAATTTTCACCGAGGACAGAATCATGACGTGATTAGTACAGTGGTTCTCGTTATAATTATTTCTGAATAGAATTTGCCTTGTTTCTTATAACATGTGAAATAAAAGATTTTATTTGTCACCCCCCCCCACGCGCGCGCACGGGGCCTGTGAGTGTGTGTATCCTTGTAAACAATTCTTTTGGATTAGTTGTCCAGTATTTTCAGTGAGGCTGTTCAACTAAGAATTTTTCTTTAATTATTTGAGAACCAAAAAGCTTCATGTAATTGTCCAACTAAGAATATCCTTTAATTGTGTGTACCCAGGCACTCAACAGAATGAATTTATGTCAAATTGCTTCTTGGGCATGATATGTTTCTTGTTAAAGTTATTTTAAGTTTTAACTATAAATAAATAAAATTTGACACTGCCTTGAGTTAATCTATATTCAAAGAGAAGCTCACAATTAGAGCCGTAGTTACACAACAATGGAGCATGTCAGTTGTTATTTGACTGTATTGTACCACAGATTTTTTATATGATATGTGTAAAACAAAAAGGTAATAAGCTTGGGATCATTTAAATTGAGGACAGAATCATGGTTTTTTTTAAATGGAATTGCCTTTGTTTCTTGTGACATGCTGTGAGATAAAAGCTTTTGGTTCATTTTTTTCAAGACTCATTGTGTGTGTGTGTTTGTAAACAATTCTTGTCAGCTATTTGTTGAATTTTTTCAGTGAGGCTGTTCAACTGAGATGGTGCTTTGGTCAGTTGAGAACCCAAAAGATTCATTAAATTGTGATTCTATTGTCTGTATAATTATTTGATACTTGAGCTCTTTAAAAAATGAAAATTTATGTGAAATTGCTTCTTGGGCATGCTATCTTGCTTGTTGAAGTCACCCTCCCCCCTCCCAAAAGAAAAAAAGAACAGAGAAAATTAGCACTGCCTTGAGTTAATCTATATTCAAAGAGAAGCTCACAACTGGAACTGTAGTTCTACAATAATGGATCAAGTCAGTTGCTACCAAATTGCTAAAACACTGTAATACTACCTAATAGAATGAAAATTCACCTGGAATTGCTTCTTGGGCATGGCATGCTGCTTGTTGAAGTTCCTTTTTACCTTAACTTATATTTCAAAAGAACGCTTCCATGTAGGACCGTAGTCTACAACAACAATGAAACAAGTCAGTTGTTATCTGACTGTAATGCAATATATTTTATGTAAATATCCAAATGAATTAGCCAGCTGGGGATCATTTTCACTAAGGACAGAAACATAATGCGTAGTTGTTTTTTTTTTGGGGAAGGGAAGGAGGGTTTGGGGGAATGGAATTGCCTGACATGCTGTGAGATGAAGGCTTTTGGTTCTTCTCTCTTTCTCTCTCTCATGGCTTAGTTCTCTAATACTTTTAGTAAGGCTTTTAAACTGAGATGGTCCTTTGGTCAGTTGTCTAATCCCATGTAATTGTGATTCTATTGTATGTATGGGTACTGGATACTTATCTCTTAACATAATGAAAATTCATGTGAAAATGCTTCTTGGGCATAACATGTTGCTTGATAAATTTACTTTTTACACACCACACACCACATACCCCCCCCCCCCCCCCCCTCTCTTTCTACAAAATATATATATATATATATATATATATATATATATATATATATATATATGAGGGTACATGCAAAGGGGTGAGGGGATGGCGAATTTAAATAACATTTGGTGGATTGAAATAGGGTTTTCTCCCTGATAAAATATGGAGGGTTGGAGGAAACTAAGCACCTTTTAACCAAGCCATATTGGTTTAAGTGTTTATGGAGGTTTGCAGAGGAAGGCAATATGTTTTGGTGAAATGTGATTGCTGCTACATTTGTTTTTTTTTTTTTTTTTTTTTTTTTGGGGGGGGGGGGGGGGGGGTGTGTGGTGTAGATGGACTACTTTGATTGTTCATAGGCCACATGGACTATTTTTGGTCAGCCTTTTATGTAGCTAGGCTGCTAGGGAAGGTAACTTTGTTGCCCACGATGTTGTGAAATGGGCTTTGATTTGTAATCAGTGGCATAGCCACGCTGGTGCTTGGGTGGGGCCAAAGTTTTGAAAAAATTTTATAGCATATGTAATTTTCTAAGTTTTCTTTTTTTTTTTTTTTTTTTTTACAATTTGGGTACTCAAAATTTTGGAGGAAACTAATTTATTTTTTAATAAAAAATATTCACTTATAGAATTCCCTTTTTTTGTGCTTTAAGATATTGGTTTGTTATGTTCGTAATTGATTTGTTTTATTGATGAGAAAGTCTTAGATGTTAGTGGCTAAACATTTGTGTTTTTTTTTTTTTTTTGGGCAGGAGAAGGGGGGGGGGGGGGGTGGGGGGAGAGGCAGGGAGCTGAGGGAACAGAATGAGAGTAAAATTGGAAGAATAGTTAAATTAAACTAATAAATAGTTGTCTTGCACAAAATTGAGCATTGGATTTTGTACATTTGTAGCTGTTTTCTTTCTTCCTATATTATTATCTTAGAAACCAAGTGAAGCTATAGTTTAAATATTTTTAAAACCTAGTTGTGCTTTGGAAAGCTAACAGATTATACTGTCTCTGAAATGAATTTAGCTTCTTCTCTTTTCTTTTTTTTGGGGGGTGATAGTTCTAGTCGTTTTGGTATTGTTTTGTGATAATTGCTTTTTGACTAGAACTTGTTATGGTCAATTTAGATTTTAAGAAAGTAAATAAAGCGTAGTTTTCTCTGTAATGTGTTGTTACATGTGCCATTGGGATGGGAAATTGGTTGATCACTTGCTTCTCCACTGTGCATTGGCTTGCAATTTGAGTTGTTATCAAGCTAAAGAGGGATAGGACAGTTCTAATATTTATAGATTTTAATTACTAAAGCATTGAAACTAGGTATTAAGCTTAGTTGAATTTAGCAGAAACTATTGAAACTAGGGATCATGCTAGTTTTCTTTGAAATTGTACGATAAAACTTACTGTTTTGCTTGAAACAAATTGATCTTCTCTCTCTCTCTCTCTCTCTCTCTCTCTCTCTCTTTATTTTATTTATTTATTTTTAAGTACTTTTCAGTTTTTCGATTGTGATTGTGTTAAATCTTTTTGGACTCTTAAGGGTAAGTGTAATCTTTGAGAAGCACCAAAGGAGATGCTAGATTGCTACTTTTGTTGCTTAATACACATGATCTGTGTCTGTTATGCATCTGCTTTAGCCTTTGTGTTCTTTCTAATCCCACCCTCGTCGCGTGCTTGCCTACCTCCCGATGTGATGATGCTATGACAATGGTACTAGACCATGATTGAATATTTATTATTTTTTAGGGGGGGAGGGGGGTGGGTGCAAGGGCACTTGCTGATGTTTTATTTCCTGTCTCATAATTGTAATTCGTTTGATAAAATTTCTTATGCTATCCCTTGTGCTGCAGATGGAGCTATGTTTTTAAGCCTGAAGAATTTCAACTGTTTCACAAGCGGCAACTGGAAGTCATGGACCTGTATTTTTGGGTTCAGGTGGGAGACCAAGGACCAATTGACTGGTGCAATAATCTTGCTGAATTTAGGACTAAATGTTCTGGTAATTATAACCTGTTTGTTTGGGTGGCTTTTGATGGTCAAAGCATATGTATGGTTTCTGATAACTAGTGTCTTTTTTTGCCCAATTAGTGGATTTTACATGTTGTTCAAATCCATCATGATTTATTTTGATTCAATCCAATATTGCAAACTGCTTGAACAATATGGTTAGAAAAAAGTTAAGCTTCAAACCAATTGGAGTAATTTTCCTCCAAGCCCACTATGTGTCCATGTGTAATTTAGTTACATGACTTCATTAATGAGTAATGTGAATTGTTTAAACTAGTCGCAAACTCGTGCTACGTACGGGAACCTACCTATTTGTGTAGCAGACTAAAATAATTTTTATAAAATCCTAACTTGATTATGAAACCATACCATCACATAAATTACCTTAGTCTTTTATGTTCAAATTTGATAAAGAAGCTGGCTTGCAAAAAATTCAAATATTGCAAAAAAAAAAAAAAAATCGAAAATTCAAATATAAAAACTTTCAAAATGTCAAAAAATATTAAAGAATCAAAAGATTCACTGTCTAGAAATTATTAAAACAAAACAAAATATATATGTGACTACACAATAGAGAAATATATGTTATCTTCAAAAGAATGATCCATGGTTATAACTGTTGAAATTTGCCAAATTGTTTCAAATATTACAAAAATAGTCAAAACCTACAAATTATAGAAACAACATAAAAAAAAGTCACTATAGTCGTGGAAATCTATCAAATAGTTTCAATATTGCAAAATAATATCTCAAAAATTCATATGTTAAAACTTCTGAAATGTCAAAAATATTAAAGAATCAAAAGATTCATTATTTAGAAATTATTGAAGCAAAACAAAATGTATATGTAACTACACAATAGAAAAATATAAGAAAAAGATGGGTTACCTTAAAAAAAATAATACATGGCTATAATTGTTGAAATTTTCCCAACAATTTCAAATATTACCAAAAAAAAAAAAAAAATGAACCCAAAAATACATATGTTAAAACTTCCCAAAGGCAAAAAGAGTTAAGAATTAAAAGATTCAGAACTTACAAATTATAGAAACAAAACAAAAAAATATTTTTTTTTTGATAAGTAAGGTAGAAGTATATTCAATAGGCTACCTCATGAAAACAGAGGCAAAACAAAAAATACAGAGAAAGAAACAAACAGAAGAAAGAAAAGAGAACAAGAAAACAAATGGAGAACAACAAAGAACTAACTACAAAGGAGAGAGCAAAGGAACAAAGGGAGAGAATCACTAGAGGTGAGTCCCCAAGCCCTAGACCAATCAAAGAGAGAACCACAAAAATAAGCAAGCAATTGGTCATCGGACTTGTTCCTATCCTCAAAAGTTCGCCAATTCCGCTCCCTCCAAATACACCACATTAGGCACAACGGAGCTAAATTCCAAATGCTAGAAGAGTGCTTTCCAAACCAGTTCCACCAACTGAAAAAGCGTTTCTGCAACCGATCTTGGCAAAACCCATGAAATCCCAAAAGATCTGAAAATCAAGCTCCACAACTTATAAGCTTTTTCACAATGGAGAAGCAAATGATTCACCGTCTCCCCATTGTAACGACACATAATACACCAGTCAACCAGATCAAAGCCTCTACACCACAAAATGTCCCCTGTAAGAATCTTCTCCCAAGCTGCAGTCCAAACAAAGAAAGAGACGTGCGTAGGGGCCTTAACCTTCCAAATACCTTTCCAAGGAAAAGTACAAGGCAAGGGACTTCGAAGCTTGTCATAAAATGAGCGAATGTCGAAATCCCCCTTCTTCAACAATTTCCAAATCATGCGGTCTCCTTGCTCAGAATGAGGTAAATATGAACCCAAGGTATGAAGAAATTCATCCACATCTCCCATCTCCCAATCCTTAGGATCCCTAAGTAAAAGAACCTTCCAACTTCTCTGAGCCTCGGTCCCCAATCTTTCGAGAGACGAGGCCACAAAAGCCTCTCTATTAGTAGCAATCCCATACACTACCGGGAAGGATAGATGGAGTGGTGAGTCCCCACACCACTGATCTGTCCAAAACTTCACTCTATCCCCCACCCCTACCTCAAACCGGATAAACTTGTTAAAAACCTCCCAACCTTTTCGGATACTTCTCCATAAACCACACCCATGAACACCCCTACCCAGCTTGGAAGACCAACCCCCTCACTCTTCCCCAAACTTCAAAGCTACAACCCTCCTCCAAAGACGAGTCTCCTTAACCCCAAACCGCCATAACCACTTTCCTAGTAAGGCTTTATTAAAGGTAGTTAATTTCCTAATACCCAAGCCACCATTTGCCTTAGGAGCACACACCTTATCCCACCCCACCAAATGAACCTTCGACTCCCCCCACAGGAAGTTCCTCTGAATCTTCTCAATTTTATTAGTCACATGCGACGGGATGGTGAAAAGAGATAAATAGTAAGTAGGAAGGTTGGAAAGCGTACTCTTGAGCAGCGTCAGTCTTCCACCTTTTGACAAATACAACTTCTTCCACCCGGCCAACCTCCGATTAATCTTCTCCAAGATAGGATTCCAAATAGAAGGGGACTTATGGGAAGCCCCCAACGGCATACCAAGATAGGTCATAGGCAAGGACCCAATCCGACAACCCAGAATCTCTGCCAAGGCATGAATATTATTAATCTCCCCTATTGGAACCATCTCACTCTTCAGGACATTAACCTTCAAACCTGTCACAGCCTGAAAACAAAGGAGAAGCATCCACACATGAAGGATCTGCTCCACTTCCGCATCACAGAATAGAATAGTATTATCCGCAAATAGAAGATGCGAGACACATTCCCTTTCACTCTGTCTTCCATCAGCCTTGAAACCCCTGATCAAGCCAGCACCTTCAACTCTTTTCAACATCCTACTTAAGACCTCCATCATGACTAAAAACAACATTGGAGATAGCGAATCCCCTTGTCTCAGACCCTTCGTGCTCCCAAAAAAATCAGCTGGAGCCCCATTAATCAAAATAGAAAACTGGACCGTTGAGATACAAGTGCGAATCCATCTACACCACTTCTCCCTGAAGCCCATTCTCTTCAAAAGATCTAGAAGAGCCTCTCAATTCACATGATCGTAAGCTTTCTCAATGTCTAGCTTACAAATAACCCCCGGGATCTTACTCTTCACTCGACTATCAACACACTCATTGGCAATAAGAACTGAGTCAAGAATCTGTCTTCCTCCCACAAAACTATTCTGAGACTCAGAAATTAGTTGATCTAAGACCAATTTCAAACGATTCACCAAAACCTTAGACAGGATCTTGTACAAGCTCCCCACCAAGCTAATAGGCCTGAAATCTCGAATATTGGTAGCATCATTCTTCTTAGGAATTAGAGCTATAAAGGTAGCATTCAAAGACTTCTCAAACTTACTATGTTGATAGAACTCCTCAAAAACTGCTAGGACATCCCTTTCCACCACTCTCCAACAATGGTGGAAAAAGGCCATAGAGAAACCGTCTGGACTTGGAGCTTTATCTCCAGCCAGCTCGTTAACAGCTAGAAGAATCTCCTCCTTCTTAAACCTCCTTTCAAGCCAACCCCTCTCCGAACCCATCTATCTGATCAAACTCCAAACCTTCCACAAAAGGCCTCCACTCCTCTGTCTCCTGATACAAATTTTTATAAAAATTTACTACCTGGGCAGCCACCTCGGATTCCTCCTCATAAATCACCCCATCCACCTCCAAAATACTCAGATTATTAAACCTTCTACGGGAATTAGCCACCCTATGGAAAAATTTAGTATTATTATCTCCTTCCTTAATCCATAACATCCTTGATTTCTGTCTCCATGAGATTTCTTCCAAAGAGAGAAGATTCTTTACTTCAGTTCTCACCACATCTCTCTCACAAGACTCAGCATCAGAGAGGCCAAATTCCCCTTCCTTGGCATCAAAGGATTTCAAAGCCTCTAATAATTGCGACTTTTTGCGCCCAACATGACCAAACTCCAAACGATTCCACTAAACAATATCTTCTTTCAAAGCCTTTAGCTTTTTGGCAAACACAAAACTAGGAGTACCAGAGAAAGAATGTCGATTCCACCAAGAATGAACTCTATCAGTAAACCCATCCGTCTTTAGCCACATATTCTCAAACCTAAACGGACTTTTACCCCTCACCATTCCCCCTACCTCCACTAGAATTGGGAAATGGTCTGAAACAGGGCGAGGTAAAATCCGTTGGGTCACATTCGGAAAATGCTCCTCCCAATCATGAGACACCAAAACTCTGTCTATCCTAGACATCGAAGGTTGATCTGACCCGCTAGACCAAGTATATCTCCCTCCCTCCAGAGGCAAGTCTATCAAATTAATATCCCCAATGAACTCCGAAAAGAGTTCCATGGCCGGAGTAAGACGAGAATTACCCAACCGATCACTAGGGAAACGAACAATATTAAAATCCCCGATGCAACACCAAGGGACGTTCCAGTAATGCTGAACACCAACCAACTCGTCCCACATTAGACCCCTCTCATTGTTATCAATTGGGCCATAAACCCCCGAACACGCCCAAGTGAAACCGTCCCCCACCCCACGCCACCGAACAGACACAGAGAAAGAACCCACCAAAAACTCTGACCTCTCTAAAACCCTCCTATCCCACATCATCAAAACCCCACTGGCCGTCTGGACAGCATCTAAAGCCACCCAATCCATAAAAGGACAACTCCATAAGCTACCAACCAACTGTCTGTCCAGGCCAGCAAGCTTAGTTTCTTGAAGGCAGATTACATCACCCTTCCATTCATGCAATAAATTTTTCACTATCAAACGTTTCCGACAGTCATTCAGACCCCTAACATTCCAAGAAAGAATTTTCAAATTCATAAAGACAAGAAATCCCCAACTGACAAAAAGCTCAGCAGCCAACACACTACCTACCATCATAATTAACCGAAGATTGCAAATTCCTCAATTCTCTCTTCCCTTTCTCTTTAAAGATGACAACTTTTCTAGAAACTGTAGCTTTCCTGTTCAACTCTTTGGCAGCCTCCGTCTCCCTCTCAATCTTTTGTAGCAAGGCAATACATAACTTCTCATGCCAGCTCAAAGGCAGCCCCACCAGTTTACTAAAACCAGGAAGTCTGTTCTTCACCCATCTAGAAATATCCAACGTGTTCACACTCTCCACTGCCTCGTTGCTACAATTCAACTCAGCTGACAAAGGAAACCCAAAGGGCGTGATAGACAACAGAGGTATTGATAAACTATCCTCTCCACCCAAACCCATATCTGAAATATTCAATTCTTCCTCCACCAAAGCACTCGCCCAGAGACAACGCACAAAGCCTTCGTGGGTGACACCGCTAAACTAGGTTTCAAAACCACAAGCCCAGCCTGCGATAAGCTCAAAAAGAAATCGGATAAAAAGCTTTCTACCGATGACCTCAACGACACCTTATCTGACTTACCCGGTGGCATCGTGGGCACATCGGAGCTAATTCCGTTGGAGGAGGGGCTGCCAGCCTTAATCGGAGGAATCGAAGGCTTAATGGAACAAGAACCGGCGGTGCAGGGGTCACCGGCCTTTCCCGGTGGCAACAAAAGCTCGTCGGAGCTGGTTTCGGCAGAGAAAGGGTCGTCGGCCTCCACCAGCTGCATCGGAGACTCAACGGACCAAGTACCGGCAGTGAGGAGACCAACGGCCTTTCCCGGTGGCACCAAGAGCTCGTCGGAGCTGGTTCCGGCGAAGAAAGGGCCGTCGGCCTCCACCAGAGGCTTAGCGCACCGGTCCGACGCTCCTGGCTCAAGAGATTGGTGACGAGCCTTGGGGCATGCCTCTATCGACAGAACCTGGGCTGAAATTCCTTCCCCAGCCAGAGAGCTCTCACCCACTTCAAATAAACTTGGGCCCGAATAAAAATGACCCATAACTGAGTCAGTCAGCACTGGGCTTGTTCCAAGGCCCAAAACTGGCTTAACTACAGCCTGTTTGGTTCCTTGTGGAACCCATTTAAGGGCCTTAGAAGCATCTGAAATGCATTCCCATTCCACTTCACGTGCTTCCCCTCTGATCTTTGAAACTCCCCATTTCTTTCTAACCTAAGAGACCCATCTCCTTCCTTTCACATCAACCTCTATGACAAGACCTCTTCCTAACCAGCAAGATCTCCTAAGATCACACTTCTTCCCCTTTTCATCAGCTTTTGAATTCAAAAAGCTTGGGAAATGTAACCTAGTATCTGCCAGCTTTTGCTTACCCACCTCTGCCACCTCATTCAACCGTTGCTCCCTCCTAACCCCTCCCACCACCTCCATCTTTTCAGACTTGCCCACTGGAATTTCCCCCACTTTTGCACCTGTAAGTCTCAGATTCACCCCCTTTTTCTCCTCTCCTAACTATGTTAACTTCCCCTTGGCTATGAGTCCTAGTTGTTTCAGCTGCTTTCTATCCTCTGCTCTTCCATGAAAGCCTTGCACAACTTCAGCAAAAGTTCTAGAGTTTTGATCCTCCAGGTTATACTTCCGCACTTGAGGAATGAATTTAGGAAGACCATTTCCACCCACTGCATATTGAGAAGGATTCAACAATTTCCTTAGTTCTAGACCAAAAGCCCTCCAACCATATCTCTCTTTGCCTTCCGGTATAATAATCGACCTCCTAGACCCACCAGCTTTGAGTTCAGTCAACAGCAAGAACTGAACAGAAGAGTTGGAACACCATTGGAGAGTGAAAGCAGTGTCACCCTCTCTAAAAGTAAAAAACTGTTCGAAGCTCTCCCCAACAACAAGGTGTTCAATGTTAAACATCAGCCATTGTGCTGCATTCTTGCCCATGTGCTATCCAATGTGACTATATTGTTATAAATTCAACCAAAAATTGAAGTTTGATAGATCTAAAAGCACCCACAACTAACATTGGATAGCACATGATCAAAAAACTTAAATTTGTAAACAATCTTAAAACCAAAGCAATAAAAATTGGAAAAACCTATGAACTACAAAGATTCGTCATATGATAGATCTAAAAACACACACAACTAATATTGGATAGCACATGATCAAAATCTTAAATTTGTAAGCAAATCTTAAACCCAAATCAATAAAAATCGGAACTGCATATGGTCTTATTAACACCTATGAACTAAAAAGATTTGTTTTTTCTTAATTTGTTTCCTGATCTTACATGAAGTTAGCTCTGGAGAAGTTCATCGTGTTGGGATCGTGAGCCATGAATTGGTTCATCAATTGTTGCTTTTGGATCTCATTACCTGTGGGACGGCACAACTGCTTTTTTTTTTTTCTTTTTTTCTTTTTTTGAAGAGAAATAAAACTGCTTCATTAGTAGTTTAAATCCAGTTCTGCCATTGGATTTACAACAAAGAAAACAATTAAATAAATGTTCTAAAGCATCCTATAAAGGAAGAGACAATCTTATACTGATGTAGACTGTAATAAGATTCACAAGTAATAAAGATAACAATGATTTATAACATGATCTCACAAAGAGCTTTTGAACCTTCAAAAAAGCAATATTTGATAGAGGGCCGTATAATATCAGACAGATGAGAAATACTTGTTTAGATTGAAGGGCAGGGAATAAAATTCTTCACTCCTTGTGTCACCCTTGAAGGACCAGATTGAAGGGCAGGGAATAAAATTCTTCACTCCTTGTGTCACCCTTGAAGGACCGGAACTTGTCCCACCAATGTTTACCTCTATCTTTCCTGATTGTAGGGTCTCGATGCAGTGTGTTGTCCAGGAAATATGCCACACAGCCAGCAACAAAAGGTTCGGATGAAAAAGGGATGTTTACGATATTGTTGAACCATCTTGCTCCTGTATGCCACGCATTTGCTTTGATCAAACATCATCTTTCTCCACAAATAGTTTTTGGTTTACACGTTTGTATTTTGGGTTTTAGGTCTTCTATACAAGCAATTCTTGAATAGGAGAGAGTAGAGGCGGTGGGAGAGTGTTATTGTATTTGGCTAGAAGTCTAACTTGCGTTAGAGTCTTTTTTTTCATTAATTAATTATAATATTTATTTAAGTAATGATGACGTGGAAAATTATGGGAGCTTCAAAAGTTTCGGTTTTATATATATATATAGATAATACACTTGAATAATCTTATAATAATGCACCACGTAGTAGGTTAGAAGAGGTAGTTCCAAATTGGTTTATAGCTAAACTTTGTTTATACTGTAATGGATTGAAATGTAATGAAATAGCTTGTGGTATAGTCATTTTAGACTTCTAGTTTGCATATCATTCCAGTCACAGATAATTAGCTGGCAGGTGCCACACTTTCTGTAGGTTTGAATAATCAATAATCTAAGTGTAGTGGCCCACGATTGGCACAAACTTTCGATATTTTTAAAAAGAAATAAATAAATATATATATACGATTAAAAAAATTGATGCAAATATGAAGGCTGCTTAAAAATTGAAGGTAAATTATATTTTAAAGTTTAAACTCTATAATTTATTAGAGGGTTTTAAAGTAAAAAATATAAAGTTATCAAAATTTAAAATTAGAAGATAAATTTTAAGATTGTTATAAATTAAATTCTATAGTTCAGTAAGTTTCAAATCGAACTTCGTATTTTCAAAATTGTATCAAAATAAATCCCTAGATCAAACTGAAAAATTTAGCCTTTGAATCTAGCCCTAAAATTTTAGAGTTTAGAGTTTAGAGTTTAATTTTATATGATTTTAAGGTAGATGTGGGGCCCAGTAATTTGTGGCCCTGGCCCATTCATTCGTTGGGGCCCAAGGCCCGAGCCGAGGAAGGTTATAGCCCAGGCTCGATAGTATAAGTACGAAGTAGCCTTGGGACACAGCCGAGGACGATTCAGTCCTCGGCATGTCCAAGGTCTCACCAAAAGAAAGGGTAAAAATGGTACAAGAACAGCTGGAACAAAATCTAAAATATCTAAGTCAATACTAAAATATCTAAGTCAATAGAAAATGGTACGCTGGAAAGTGCAACGACCAGGGAAAACTGCCCTTACTGCCATTCAATACTCTGCACCTGACAGAGCCATACTCCCCAGCTTTTACAACCACCTCCAACGACTTTGAGTATGGGCTGATGGGACAAGTATCAGTCCTGAAAAGTCGACCCTACACGTGGACGAAGGATAAGGAACACAGACTAGTATAAAAGGAGAAGTAAGCAATCCATAGAAGGGGTTGGGAAAAATGGCCAAAACCAGAGCCTCCCAGCCCACCTCTAGGAGAAAGACTCCCAGAGCGTGCACGATTCATTTACGTATGTACACGTTTTATTTATGTATGAACACTCCGGAAAACCACCGACTCGTGATCAAGGCCTAACCTTTCAAACCCACGCTCTATAAATGATATTGTTAGGGCCTATTTACGTGCGAACCCAGTATCGTTCTTGGGTCGTTCCAAATCGTGTCCTTACAGTAGATAATTTGAAATTAGTCAAATCAAAAAAAAAAAAATTGAAATTAGTGAAACTTTACAGAATAATTTGAAATTGTTAATTATATAGTAATATTTAATTTGAAATCACCTTAAAATATAGGATTTAGAATTTAATTTATGCTAAAATTTATTTAAATTGTACCTACTACCCATGAAGTTGGAATATGTATTTAAATCCTACCTTAGAAGTGGCAAAGTAGGCACTTTAAAAAAGGAAATTAAAAAGAAAAAAGAAAAAAAGCCCAATTGACTTTGGATGGGTTGCAACTCATCAATGACATGTAGAGGCCCCAATTGCAAACTATTGTGATGGGCCTTTCTCCTTTAAAATTAATTTAATGTTATGTAGCAAAGTAGGCACTTTAAACTTCCAAAGCCGAATTAACTTTGCAAACAGAAAAAGGAAATTAAAAAGAAAAAAGAAAAAAAAAAAAAAGCCCAATTGACTTGGATGGGTTGCAATGCATCAATGACATGTAGAGGCCCCAATTGCAAGCTATTGTGATGGGCCTTTCTCCTTTAAAGTTAATTTAATATTATGTGACCCATAAGTCATGTATTAGATAGTAAATTAACCAGTCGTTAACTAATGGAATGCACATGCACCAGATAGAAAATATTAAATATTTCCACTTTGTTCAATGCTATCATGTTCTGTTTGGATGGGAAGTTTGATTTTTACATAGAAATTATAAAATAATGGGATCCCATCATTTAAAGTCTCATCAAATACTAATTTCATTATATGGATTGAATATTACATAGACAAAGAAATCCCACTATTTTTCGGGGAATAGAAAAGTCTAGGTAAGTTCTAAATAAAGAAGCGGGCTATGTGATTGGCAATGGGCAAAAGGTCAGAATTTGGGAAGATACCTTGACCTAGGTGCCATGGTTGGATAATTTCAAACCCACTCCTAGAGACACAACTCAGTGGCTCAACAGCCCTTAGTAGTCAATCAAAGTCAACTAATTGATTCCATGAAAGGAGAGTGGGACTTAGTGAAGTTACAAGAAACTATTTAATGATGCATCAATCTGTGCCATTAGGAAGGTTCCCCTCTCAATGAAAAACAAACCAGATAAATTGCTGTGGATAGCAAATGCACAAAGGAAGTTCATAAAGAGTTCCAGCATTTTTTTTGCAACAAGGTGTGTTGTGCAGTACAGAAAGATCAGTGTGGAGAAAGCTATGGAGTTTGAAAATACATGAAAGGTAACAAAACGCTACTATACAGAATATTTTTTATTTATTTATTTATTTATAAGTAACATAAGAATATTATTAACAATAGAAAAAGTGCCAAGCCAAGTACATTTGGGATGTACTATGGGGGCACAAATCAGGAAACAAAAGTACAACGATCAAGAAAAATAGGAAAAGAAGAACAAGAAAAATGAGAAAAGACCACATTCCATTTAAAGAGAGTGTGCAAGAAAAAAGACTTAATCTCTAGCAAAGAACGTTCACAACCCTCAAAGTTTCTAGCATTTCTTTCACGCCAAATGCACCAAATCAAGCAATGAGGCACTAATCTCCAAACATCAATGTGACGATGTCGTGCAAACTTTCCTTACCAAGCCTCAAACAACTCAAGAACAGTATGAGGCATAACCCATTGAATACCAAACAAGCAGAAAACCGAAGACCACAACTCCCAAGCTATGGAGCAATGAAGTAGAAGATGATCCACTGCCTTCCCACTTCTCTTACACATATAGCACCAGTCAAGCACTATCACACGTCTTTTACGAAGGTTGTCTGTTGTTAAGATCTTACCTAAGGAAGCAGACCAAGAAAAGAAAGCCACCCGTGGAGGAGCCTTCGATTGCCATATCATTCTCCATGGGAAGGAAACAGTAGTAGGAGGGTAGAAGGAGCTATAATATCCTCTAACCTCAAAACCTCTATTCCTTGCAGGCTTCGAACAAACCTTATCTAGGCCAAACCCCCGCACTGTCGAAGAATAGACCAACCCCATAAACCGATCAAAGGCTTCTTCTTCCTAATCTTGTGGTGGACGGTGAAATTGCAAATTCCAGTAAAACCTCCCAATAGACCAACCCATAACTTTAGCCACTGAGGAATCCTTCGACCTACTAAGACAATAAAGCTCCGGAAAGTCTTCTTGGAGAGTACAATCCCCGCACCACACATGCTTCCAAAATTTCACTCTAGTACCATCCCCTACATCATATACAAGGAGTTTAGAGAAGTTCAACCAGCCACTTCTAATGTATCTCCACGAGTTGACCCCATAAGGACTTGTCACTTTTTTCGTACACCAACCACCCCAACTATTCCCATATTTTGCCTCCATAACCCTCCTCCATAAAGCATCAGTTTCCATGCCATACCTCCACAACCATTTTCCTAGCAAGGCAGAATTAAAGCTTCCCAAACGTCTTATACCCAACCCCCCAGCCTGCAAAGGCTTACAGACCTTGGCCTAATTAACTAAATGAATTTTAGTTTCACCACCAATCCCATTCCACAAAAAATCTCTCTGTAATTTCTCCTTACGCTTTGCCACCTTACCCAGTAAAGGAAGAAGGGAAAGGAAATATGTAGGTAAAGACGAGAGTGAACTTTTTAATGAGTGTCACCTTACCCCCTTTAGATAAATACATTCTCTTCCAATCTGCTAATCTCCTCTCCATTCTCTCTAGGATAGGATTCCAAACAGATAAGTCCTTAAACTTAGCACCTAATGGAAGGCCAAATATTTCAAAGGCAGAGAAGACTGCCCACACCCCAACAGACCCACCAAAGCCTCCAAATTGTGCACTCCACCAACAAATACCAACTCAAATTTCCCCAAATTAATACGAAACCCTGACACCTCCTCAAATCTAGCAAGAATCGCCCTCAAATTAGCAATTTAATAAGGTTTAGCATCACAAAAAATCAGAGTGTCATCTGCAAATAGAAGATGAGACACCATCACTGATGGACCAGTCGTACTACCCACAGAAAAGCCTGAGAATTGCCCAGTGGAGGCAGCCACATCTAACATACGACTTAATGCCTCCATCACAATATCAAACAACAATGGAGATAATGGGTCCCCTTGCTGAAGCCACTTAGAACTTCCAAAGAAATCAGATGGACTACCATTGATCAGAATGGAAAACTTTACAGTTGAAATGCAATACCTTATCCATTTTCTCCATTTCTCTGAGAAACCACAACGCTGAAGCATGTACATTAAAAAGTCCTAACTCACATGATCATACACCTTCTCCACATCCAATTTACACAACACACCTGGAACTCCTGACTTCAATCTACTATTAATATATTCAGAAGCAATCAAGACGAAATCCAAAATTTGTCTACCCTTCACAAAGGCATTTTGTGAATCCGAAATAAGCCCATGCGCCACCCTACGGAGCCGATTTGCCAACACCTTAGAAATAATCTTATAAATCCCACCAACTAAGCTAATAGGCCGAAAGTCCTTTACCTCCACAGCATCCACTTTCTTGGGAATAAGGGCAAGAAACGAAGTATTAAGACTCTTCTCAAACACCACCTGAGTATGAAAATTGTGGAATACAGCCATAATTTCTGTTTTCAAAACACACCAGCAAAACTGGAAGAATGCCATGGAAAAGCCATCCGGGCCAGGTGCCTTATCACCATTAAAATCATTGATCACCCCAAACACCTCTTCCTCCTCAAAAGGCCTATCTAGCCAACTTGCATATTCCACCGAGATACTAGAAAAGTCCACATCATCTAAAACAGGTCTATGAGACACATCCTCAAAATAAAGCTACCTATAGAACTGAGAGATACAATCTGTTACAGCTACCAGGTCCGAAAACAACTCTCCATAAGCCTATCAATAGAATTAACCCTCCTGTGAGAGTTAGCTATACGGTGGAAAAATTTAGTATTCCTGTCTCCTTCCCTAACACAGAGAACTCTAGATTTCTGCCTCCAACATATTTCTTCCAACAAAGTAGCTTTTTCTAACTCGTCACGAATTCTTCCCACTTCTACCGTTTCGTCCTCTAACAAACCCCAACTATCCCCCGTATTCTCTAGAACACTCAGGTCCTTCCACAATTTTTTAATCCAATCTTCAACATGACCAAACACCTCTACATTCCATCTTTTCAAATCATTTTTTAAGAGCTCTAATTTATTGGCTAAAACAAAACTCGGTGCACCATGAAACTGATAGGATTCCCACCAAGATCGAACCCTATCCACAAAACCCTCATCCTTAAGCCATATATTCTTAAATCTAAACGGCCTACTCCCTCTCTAGAAAGATCCACCCTCAAGAACAATTGGAAAATGATCGGAGCACAACCTAGACATCCGTCTTTGAGAAACTGTAGGAAACTTATCCTCCCAATTTGCAAACACAAGAATCTATCCAGCCTAGCCTTCGAAGCAACTTCTCGAGAGTTTAACCAAGTAAAAGTACCCCCTTGCAATGGCAGATCAATGAGACCCTGTTCCGAAATAAAATTGAAAAACTCCCGCATAGCAGCAGTGAAAGAATTAGACCCCAATCGTTCAGAAGGGAACCTAACCACATTAAAGTCACCACCTACACACCATGGAACACTCCACTAGCTATTCAAGCCACAGAGTTCCTCCCATAAAAACCTCCTATCACAGTGTAAATTAGGACCATAAACACCAGTAAACGCCCAAACAAACTGATCTGACACACTTGTAAACTTACAAGAAATCGAAAATCTTCCCACTGCTTCCTCCATTTTATTCACTACCCGAGTGTCCCACATCACTAACACCCCTCCAGAAGCTCCACAAGAACCTAAGTAAGACCAGTCAACATGTTGGCCATCCCACAAGCTACGAATTACCGCTCTGTTAATCAACCCCATTTTGGTTTCTTGAAGACAAACCACATCTGGCCCCCATTTCCTAATCAAATTTCTAACCCTAAGCCTCTTATCCTGCTCATTCAACCCTCTAACGTTCCAAGAAATAATCTTCACACTCATTGATAAGGCACAACAGCCCGCTCAATACTTGCACTCCTTGCTTTATTTGGATCATACTCAACATTCAAAGACGACAACAAATTTTTCAACTCCCGCTGCCCTTTCTGGCCTAACTTGACCATCTTCGTCTGATCACCCACCACAAGTTTCTGTTTATATTTTTTTCTAGCCTCTATAGTTAATAACAATCTTGTAATTTGCTCCTCAAAACCTTCCAACGAAGTGCCCACAGATTTCTTGAAAGCCTTTATTCTATTGGTTACCCATTGTGATAGCTGACAATTATCCCCACTCTCCTTACACCTAATCTCCTTCACATGACTAGACACCAACTCCAAAGGACCTTCAGTGGCCAAAGGTACCATAACTAATGGCTTATCACCTCTCTCACAAAACCTCAACCTTTCATCAGATTCCCACATCTCATTCTCTGACCCAAGAACCACAAACGAAGATTCTACTAGCCCCTCACCCTCATTTGCCCAACTACCCCTCTACCTTTCATTAGTAATAGAAGCATTACCTAGTACACACTCTCCCTCCAATCTTAAGCAGACCAACATACAATCTGGAGATTGATATAGTGACAATGGAAGCACTATTTACCTTTCATCATGCAATTGTAGTATCCATTCTTTGGAATTACCCCAAGACTAATCCAAATCTCCAACCAATTCCCTAATAGTTGGACCAGGTAGATGAGCTCCCTTAAAATCAGAATCACTATTAGTAATAGCCGATCCTTCCGAACCCACAAAATCCTTATCCCCATCATTCGATGCCTCTTGAGAAGTCAAAGACACCAGCGCCGACTCTATCGAGTCAATAAAGGTCATAACCGGTTCCGAAATCGTGGCCGAGGACACCACCGGCACCATCCTCGACCCATTCGGAGCACTAATCGCCAATAGTGGTTCGTGGGAGGCTTGGGCCACCAACGATGCTCCTATCGGCACAGTGGGTGGCTGAGTGAAGGCGTCAGGCTATGTTGTACCTTTGGCGACATCGCAAGATGCTCCGATGTGTTAGGTGAGACCATTGAGCTCTCAAGCTCCTTCGTGGTAGTGAGTTCACTCCTACCTGAACTTGGAATAGAGATACCATTTTGATAAGAAGGCTCCAGAGCATTTGGTCCACTAAAGGAACTCTCACTAGCCTCAAAGTTAAGTGGGCTTGATAGACCCAGGCCCAAAATGGGTTTTTTATTTCTCAACAGAGCTTGGGCTGTCTGCTTGGATGGGCCCAGTCCCACTATTGTATTTTGGACATTATTACATGCTACCCATTTGCAAGCTTGCTTGCCACCCTTAACACCATCCCAAGATACCCGCCTCTTTCCAAATTCATTCACATTCATAATCAGCCCTCTCCCTAACCAACATGCCTTCCTACTATCACGTAACTTTCCAAACTCAATAATTTTTTAATTCAAATTGAACTTCAAAGGAATATTGAGATTATTTCCTTCCGGGATTTTCTCCTCAATTTTATTCTGACCATTAATACCACCTTCTCCACCCTCACCACCACCCACGACTACCTGGGGAAAACTTCCGAACTGAGTTTCAGAAACTACAACCTGTGTGCGAGAATTGTCAATCGGAAGCTCCATAATATTCTTCACGATACCATCCTTAACCTTTTCTTTGATGAAAGGCTGCTGAACAGGCTTCAACCTTGCCTGCACTGGAGCTTTGGTAGCTTCCACATAGGACCTGGCAGCACTAAATTTTGGGATCTGCTTAGACCTGTACGGGACAAAATTCAAACCACCCAATGCATATTGAGAAGGTTCCAATATTTTTCTTAATTCAATCCCAAAAGTTCTCCATCCTTGTTGTAATTTTCCGGCAGGAATAATGACAGTACGCCGCAACCCACCTACCTTAAGCTCTAGCACTAATAAGTACTGCCCAAACGAGTTGGACCCCCGTTGCAAAGTGTAGGCAGTATCACCTTCCCTGAACATGAAAAATTGCTTAGGATTAACCCCAACCACGATGTGTTCCAGATTCCGCATTATCCAAAGAGCTGCACTCTTGCCCATGAAAACCGATTGCATGTAGTATTTTCCCCGTTCAAAAATCT
Organism: Quercus tomentella; assembly: GCA_028535165.1. Classification (NCBI taxonomy): domain Eukaryota; kingdom Viridiplantae; phylum Streptophyta; class Magnoliopsida; order Fagales; family Fagaceae; genus Quercus; species Quercus tomentella. The sequence continues at coordinate 53,683,509 of JAPQVY010000156.1, forward strand.
TAAGGGAGAAAAAATTCCCTCATTCCTCAACCACCAACTGAAACAACTTAGATTCAATAAAGAAACTTCGAAATCCACCCATACTGATCCTAGGAGATGTAACTAAAACAGGATTTCTGGCTAATTCGAGGTAGCCGGGCCTCCAAAGAACCTTTTTCTTTAAAGTCCAAAGTTAGTGTTGCATGTTCCTTACCCTCTAAACTCTCACTATAGAGAATAGCTCAAAACATTCTGCCTACTAAATGTAGGTTACAAGAGTTGGGGCAAGTACTTGATGCCAAATGCCCTTTCTGCAAATGTGGGGAGGAATCTAGTTTGCATAAGAATGCGTAGTGGTGAAAGCTTTGTGGTTTGGGGGAAGATGGAACTTATAAATCGGCTACTGGCCTACCGTGTCAATCTTGCAACTAGTGCATGGGGTTGTCGAGCCATCTACTGCTCTGATTCCTAATGAGATCCCTGCATTTGAGTTCCAGACCATGAAAGCAATTATTTGGGAACAAATTTGGAGCATCAGTAACAAAGTAATGTTTCAGCAGGCTGAAGTCAATATCAATGTCATGCTAGCTGTGATAGACAAGAAATTTCAGGAGCATATTGCAATTTCAGATCGACAGAAGACGGGTAAATAACTCAGTGGCAAGCACCTCCCTTGGCTCTTTCACAATTAATTGTGATGCTGTAGTAAGAAGAGATTGTGGGGGATATGTAGTTGCTGCTGGCACTAAACTGGAAGACAAAACCTCAGTAAATTTAGCTGAGGCAAAGACCACAAGATGGGCAATGTCAATGGCTCAATTGCTGTAGTTAAGAAAGCTAAAAGGGGAGAGAGACTCAAAGATATGCTTTGATGCACTCTGCAAAGCCACAACCAGGGAATATGATCATATAGAACCATGGGAACTGAGAATTGCGCTAAAGAATGTTCTGGAAATGGCAAAAGAGATGGACCAAGTAAAATTTAAATGGGCAAGAAGAGAGGCTAATGAAGCTGCCCATGTTTTAGCAAACCAGGGTTTGGTTAATAACTAGAATGGTTTTGTTGATGTACTGTGACTACTGTCTTTACCTGATCAGTTTCTGCATGTGATCAGGAAGGATGCTACTGAATGTGATGTTGCCTCGTTATATAATTGAATCTTGTTTCTTTGTCAATATATATACAAATAAATTTTAATATCCATCACTGAAAACTGAGATATGAAAAACACTTATCCCATCTACTATCATATCTTATCCGGGAAGACAAACTATGATCCAAAATCAATCAGCGTCCAAATATTTACCCGAAGGTCCCAAACATCCATGTCTGCACCCACCCAAAGTCAAAGATTACTTGTTGAAAATATATACATACTCTTCAACCCAAATCGTGGAGACATCAAACTAGGCTAGGTCCAAGAATTTCTTGGAAAAGCTTACGATCTATCACAAGAATGGGGTAACATCCCAGCAAAAATTGGTTGAGATCTAAATAGCAAACCTCAGGTGCAATTAATTATCAAACAATTTCTCATTAGACAAACAATGCAATATTAATATATATACAAATATATATATATATATATATATATATATAAATATATATAATCTTATTTTTGATATATGAGTCACTAATTCATGCTTCAGACTCAGCCTTAGCTTCCTCAACTTAGCATCCAATCTAGAACCCATGAACTTTCTCCGATGAACTGCTGGCAACCCAACTTGAATAAGGAAAATTTCGAAGGACTAGACCTCCACCTCCACCAGCTGAAACCAAAATCAAGCTGTGCTTATGATGGTTGTGTTGCAGAAGAGGACGAGCTGGGAAAGCCATAGAATCTGACAAGGGCGGATTAGTAGAAATGGGTTTTGTAATGGATTTTAAATTGGGGCAGGGATGAGGAAATTTAAGATAAAGTTTGAGAGAGGTGGAGGTGAATGAAATGGAGAAGGGGGCAAAAATTAATTTGGTTGAGGGTTTGAATTTTGACAGAAGAAAGAGGGAGAAACCAGGAACTTTTATGTGGAACTTACCTGTCTCAAATTCTGTCTAAAACTGCCCCATGAGTTTTGAAATTTCCTTTCATGATTCACCCAAACAAGGAATTTTATTTGATACGAATTTAAATTCTGTCCGGTATCCAAATTCTGCTTACAAATCTCCTCTACTCAATTACACCATTATTAATTCTGTCATAATTCTTTAAAACAATTTTTATACATTCAGTTCCACAACACAAAAAACACAGCAAAACAAGCAGCATATGTGCTACAGACCTCTATTAAACCACAGGTTCCATCATTCCCTTAAGAGTAGAAATTGCCAAGAATTCATGGAATTCCTCTACCAGACCTATTATTCAAAGAATCAAAGGGCACCAACCTAAACAGACTCTGATTCAGCTCATCTCTCTCTGCAAAAAACCACCACTGCTTTGCTTTATAATCTTACACTCAAAATTCTTGTTAGTTCTTATCAGAAAGTAGTCAACATTCTTCCAACTTTAATCAACATGTTTCTCCTAGGAAGTACTATGACCACAGTCCACAAAAACCTTTCTGATTTTTCGGTAGTGATATGAAATGAAGTCTGTATAGTTTGAAGTCAGATTTTTTGCTTTTCCTTCTCTAAGAGCAGAAAATACTTGGAGAAAACCAAAAGAGAACCTCCCACTTTAGAGTGATGAAAGTAAAATTTTTCCACAAGATTGTTAAAGAGTGAATATCAGAAGAAAACATGCATAGTACCTTTTTTTTTCCTGTAAGTAGAAAACATACATTGTACTTCCAACAGCGTAGATGCCATCCTAATGAACAAGTAATTTATTCTAAGCTCTATATGACCATATCTCAATAGAGTGGCTTGGAATTCTAAATTTATTTGGAAAATTGTAACTCTGAGGCATGTTGCTTAAGAAGGAGTGAAACAAACAATACTCAAGAGATCACAGAATCAAAATGTGAAAATCCTGCAAGTTAAGTCAATGGCAGTGGCTGATTACATGATGCACAATAAGATAAGAAGAACAAAATGTGATATACATTCGACTTCAATGGCAGAAACATTTATAAACAAACATACTCACCTGTAAACCAACCAGGAAGGGCTACCACAAATAGTTAATAACACAAACAAGTTATCAGTTAGTTGCTAAGACTTCAGCCTTTCAAACTAGCCATTCAAATTCCACTAATTATGGCTAAATTGCAAGAGCAAATAACTGAATAAGTAACCTTACTGCCTTCGAGGCTCAATTGCACAAGACTTAAATGAGTTTCATTGACTGCCACTACTAACAACCAATTAGCAATTGCAATTTGAGTATTATCAGAAATCAAAACAACAGCCAAAAGCGCTGTATCAAAACCAAAACAACAGGCAAGAGCCTTGTAGCTCAACTCAACTGGCACTTCCTAATATTTCCAACCGAATCCCCACTTCCCCAATTATCGAATAATAAAAAATAAATAAATAAAATCAACAAACAATTAATCGAAACGATTTCTTTTATATTAAAAAAAAAAAAAACAAGTAATTAAAAATAGAACCAAACAGCAGAGGCTCCAAATTATTATTAGGGTCTATAACATGACACATAAAAAGGTTACAACATATGATGATGGTATGATCATACAACAGCAGAAATGATCAAAACCAAAAAATAAAGACGAACCCAGATGGGAATAAAAATCTCAGATCTTGTCAATATCTTCATCCTCAAACTCAACATAATCATCGCCAGCAGCTTCGTCTTCCTCATCCAAGCCGCCAGCAATACCTTCGTTCAACCTAGTGGTCTCAGGCAATTCACCGTAGGCTTTCAAGAGCCTAGCCTCATCAGGCATGTACTTGAGGATAACATCAGCCTTGTCATCCTGGTAATCCCTGAGACCAACGAGGATGATGTCCCCAGCAGCGATCCAAACCTTCTTGTGCATCTTTCCTCGGATGTGGCAGAGGCGCTTGGAACCGTCGATGCACATGGCCTCACATCGACCGTTGCCTAACATGCGGAGCACCTGGGCGTATTCTTGTCCGTCTTCCTTGAACACCAGTTCGCGCTTCTCGTCGTCTGCCTCGTTCTTTCCTCTCTTCCTGTTCTTTCCTCCCTTTCCCTTGTTCTTCGGCATACCTTTTCTTCTTCTTTGCTTCTTCTTCTTCTTCTTGGTGTTTGTTGCGTTGGAATGAAGTTGATTTTACTAGTTGTGTTGTGTTGTGTTGTGTTATGTTGTGTGAGGTGATGGAATTTGAGGTTGCTTGCTTTTGTCCACTGCCGGTTTTACCCTTGCTTCTCTGCCTGCCTGCCTGCCTGCCTGTCTTCCACTATGACTGCGGTTTTATTTATAAAATCTCGCCCAAATTTATATATTTTAATTGGTTACTTTTTAATAAATTAAATTCTGAAATTTAAAAATCAGAACACATGAGTTTTATAATGTTTTCACAATTAAATTATAAATGTTAAGTTGTTATTTTTTTTTTCAAAAAAAAAAAGTTATTGTATTTATCACTTAAATGATTTTTTGTTCACTCATAACCGTCAATTATAACCTACCACTTATAATTTATTGTGAAAGTATTATAAAAATGTTTTATATATATAATATTTTTCTTTTAGAATATAAGAAATAAAAATTTTATAATTTCAAAAGTAATTACAATGTGCTAATTTTTAGAAAAAAAAAAAGTATCAAATGTTTGTGAGATATATTTAATTAGAGAATGTGAGATATATAATTATTAAATTAAAAATAAATAAATAAACTATGACTTTCAAAAAGTTACAAATATTTTCTCTTATTTCTCTCTCTCTCTTTTTTAATCATTCCATTTAAAAAGGGTTGATTTTAGAGTTTAATATAGGTTTATAGTTTGATTTTTAATTTTGTAGAATCTTCAGATTTAATTTGTTATTCTTGAAAATATCGAATTTAGTTTTTTTTTTTTTTAGATTTTAAAGTTTATTTATTACATTTATAATATATAAACTTAAGTGATATTTTTTTTTTTTTTTGGGTTAAAAGACGGGATTTATTTATTAAAATAAGAGTAAATCAGTTTTTTCCTAGAGCCGACTTGGATGGTTAGATACAAAAGCGAGAGAATTTCAAACGAAGTTTTCCTTTCTTCTTTTTATTTTTTTAATTTTCCTATACTTTGCTGGAAGGTTACGTGCTATTGGCGATGATGTACAGGTGTGGGGTTCAAAAAGGTTGCCAAACAATCAAGGACGCTAGTAGATCGTTGGACAAAAATGAAAAATGGTCTTTCCTTGACTTGTCAAAAGCTTTTAAGCACTGCGTCAGATTGCTGGCTGTATCAGCACCTACCAGTGATCAAACTCCTTTTAGAGACACACAAATTCATATCTTGCTTTGGTGTTTTTAACTTTAAAATTGATTATTTTTTCTTTTTTTTTTTAAAGAAATTGATTGTAACATCTTGTACTTCTTTAAAATTGAAGAAAATTTTAAGATTAAAAAAAGTTGTGATCTATTAGAGTATAGACTAATATTGCTTATGTGAAATATGTATTCCTAATTTCTAACATATCAAAAAAAAAAAATATATCCACAAAAAAAAAAAAAAAAAAAAAAAAATTCTTCCACAAGCTAACGTTCAGTTTTATCCTATTTTGCTTTTCCCTGATGTATACGAGAATTTGGATTCCTATTTCCAACTCTCCCAAAGATTGACAATTGATTTCCAAATTTACGTCATGAAATCTCAAAAATAAATTATTCCCTCTAATGAATAAAGAGAAGTTGCAAGTTGCAAGCACAACACTACACTTTACCCTCCCACTATACTTCTATCAAATATTCTTTCCTTTTATTTAATATTTCTCTATCGACAAGAAAGATCCTCATCCTATTTCTGAACTCCTCCTCACTTGCATTGATTCTGGTACCTCAAAAATCGACAGAGATATACACCATTGCTTGCTCTTCAATCTAGATAGAAGACATAAATTGAGGTGAAAATATCACATTATCTCAAACAGTTCTACAATGAAAGAAACATTGATGCTGCTACCTACTCAAACCCATTTACATTTTTTCCCCTTCTGAGCACAAGAGTAGGTCCTGAACAAAAGGAATATTACTAATCATCATTCAACCTCAGCGCTAACCAAAGTATCTAGTGCATTGTGCCTGGATATTACAAGTTTTGTCCCTTTGAAGTTAAGAGAAAAAGGGCAAGGGAGAAACAAAACAAAGGTTAGAGCCACCAACTAGAGCAGCAAATTAGCAATGTTCTGGAAAAATGGAATGGAAGAGGAGTCAGTGCCTGATGGTAAGCTCAGCTCTGAGATGGAGGACGCCGTTTATGAAGTAAAGACTATCCTCAGCCATGAAGGAAGTCCATGGTATAGCAAATAAGTTTCGGTAGCCAACTGCCTTGCCTCCAGTGAATGTGTAGTTGCCTTTGTATTTGCTAACAAACTCCTCCGTTGGCTTCGATCTTGCTGCAAATTCATAGTCCACTGCAAAAGTCACTGATCCCTTCTCCTGCATCCCCAAAAACAGCCCAAAACAGTGGAATGAGCTCTGCTGGTCCATATTGCAATGTGCTGACAGGAAGAATCCTTGGCCACCCAAATGGAATGCCTGTGAATACACACGTCCAGAGGGGAACAAATTTGCACACTCCTCGCGCTTTAGGTCCAGGTACACCACACACTGCTGCCGGGGAAGTTCAAATTCTACCACCTTAACAGGGCGATATTTGTAGGCCCGCTCCACAAAGCGACGATTCAAGGTGGCGGACTCCTCTGCAGCTAAAACGCGTTGCCGGTGTGGGGCTTCAGCCTTGAAAAAGAGGGCCTCAAGCACAAGTTTGGATGCAATCTCGTGATCAAAGTCATTACAGGTTAAGACCTTCTTAAGCTTCCGGCAGGTCATGTAAGGGAACCGAATGAAGCGTGCAAGGCGTGCGCCTAGGACTTCCCGCCGCTCCTCCAGTTTTGAGTACTGAGCCCTAGCCCATTTCAACACAAAGTCATATACAGCATCCTCAGATGGCACCTGGAGATCGTCACTGGACAATATCGCCTCTACTCCAGCAAGAGGCAAGGCCATCACCTCTTCTTGGAACCTGGTAAAAGTGCCGAAACCCAAACATGAGTTGCCTCCCAGAAGGCAAATCGCATTTTATTTAAAACAATGATTAAGAAAACAACGACAAGAACAATAGCAGTAATTCATTAGGAAATAACAAAAAAAATTGGTTTGACAACAATTGTGCTCATTTAATCATGATGCCATCGACACATTGCTCATGCCTGTTTTATCAAGCTCAAAAATATAGGTGTAAAGAAATTGCTAGGTCAACATATAAAATGCTTGGAGAAGTTTATGCCTTTATGGGATAGCCACAAACAACAAATCTTGGAATTTTGTTCATGGAAAGATGAAGTGTAATGACACTAATTGACTAACAAGAAAATAAGAGTGAAATCGCATGATGGGTTAATAAAAGAAAAACAGATGAAAAAGATGTTTGGAACTTCTTTAATATGTTTGGAACATCTTTAATAGGTCTTACTAACATTATTCTTCATTTGATAAAACTCATTCACCATAATCATAATAAATAATTCAATGATAAAGGTGAAGAAGAAAACAACTAACATGACAGCAGTATCATATTCTGAAGTAAGACAAAAAATAATAAAAATTTACTAACGTGACAGCAATATCATATTCTGAAGTAAGACAAAAAAAATACAAATCTTACGCCAACACCAAAGAAAATAGCTAAGCACAAAAGGCATACATATGCAAGGGTAAAGTGTGATCCAGTTTTAATCATTCATATCAACCAAACCCCCCACCCCCCAAAACAAAAAAAAAAAGGGCAATATAAGAAAGAGAAGACATGGAAAAGTAATGAAGATCCAGTCATATAGTGCAAGTAAATTGGAACTTACTTAGTGATGTCCTTATAGCGGCTGGCAAGGTACTGCTTCGCTGTGTCAGTCAATGGCTGGACAGCATCAGCCATTAAGACACTTGAAGGAAGCTCCAGATAGAGCAAAGCAGACTCAGGCGTCATGGGCATAGTGCGCAACAGTCGGCTACAGTACCTCATGCATGAAGCAACCTCAAACTTGTCAGCAGCCATCAGAACATCCAGCAAAGCAGGAGCAGTAGTAACAGACACAGTATTACTGTACATAAAATTCAGGAGCTCCATGAGAGCAGCTTCCTCTGTGCAACGGGAAAAGAAGCATGATTGAAATTTGACTTTGACATGCACAACAATAAGTTAATAGTTTTCACAAAAGGTAAAGGATAAAAAATGGGAAGCTTATGATATATATATATATATTTTATACCAGAGGCGTTGATGCGTAGGGTTACATGTCGCTGCTCTGACTCCCTCATCCCATTTGAGAATAACTACAATAAATAAGAAGGAAATTAAAAGACCATCTAACAACTATCACAGGTAAACATATGTAAAACACCTTATAGTAACCTTATAGAAGAATGGACTTTTGGCTGCCAAAATAGGAGAGCTGATATGCAATGTTTTAACTCTCACAACTGTAGAACAATCCATGCTCCAGTTTGAATCATTGCTATTTGCAGCTTCATCACCTACAAAAATAAGAAGCCCGATTAAACACATACACCACCACACTAATCAAAAAAAAAAAAAAAAACATACACCACCACAAAAAAAGTTAAAAAAATGAACTTAGTGGAAGAACAATATTCTATAGCTGCAAGAAGAACAACATTTTATACATGTCAGTCCTCTTTGCCTCTTCCTTCTAGTTAATGTTCAGATGATATTAAATTTGCTGAGTTGCTGAAGTTCTAATTAGATAGGTCACTTTTTTTTTTAGTGGTAAGTTACTTTTTTTATAAGAAAACTACTACACTCTTTTTTAGTGGTAAGTTACACGTGCACCTTATGGGTATTGAACCCACTACTTCCCTCTCAACCTAGAACTTATAAGGGGAGGAGGTGCGAGTTGACATACAGCTCATTGGCCTAAATTTTGAAGGACTAAGATCAGGCAAAACATTTTAGTGAATTCAGATAAAATATATTTTAAATTTAAAAAAACACAAGATTAAGATGGAAGGACCATATAAAATTGCTTCAAACCTGAAGGTGATTCTTCAATCATTGCAACTGCTTCCTCATCAGGATTTTCACAGCCCCCACAATCGTCCATATCGGGCTGGTTACCGTTCAAAATTTGCTCCTCAGCACACGTAGTGAGATCCACAACTGCAAAAAAACATTAAATATTAATTAACATGAATAGGGCAAGACATCACATCACAAACATAAACATAGACGCCAATCACAATGAAATAAACAAAAAGTACAAGCATGCATGCTAATAGACAGACCCACCAATCAAAATTCAGGATTCCAGACTACCAATGACAGAAAACTGTTATGAAGCAGCTATTACTACCAATGTAGTCAAAGGAAAAAGGCAACTTTAAGGTGCCAAGACCTTGTATTGCTCAAGGCATGAGACGTCAAAAAGGTGCACACACAAGGGAAACAATGCGCCGCATTCTAAGTATAGTTTTTATACATATAATGAACTTCAATCGTAAATACATCTAAAGTTTTTCTTTTCATAAGTTCCAGCACAATAAAATTAAACGTATATGTCACTAAAACAAATATACAGCAATAGCACTTTTTAGTTGCAGAGAAACTGAATGACACCAAAAGAACATAACCATGGTTCCTAGATAATGAGAAGTCAACTCTCAAGTATTTCCAGCGCAATCATATGGCTCAAAAAGCCAACTTTCTCATCTTCACAGGAATCCTACAACAAAAGATATAGGGAAACAATTATCTCGTACCTTTTTGACCCCTCATTACTGCAATTCCCTAAGAAACAAAAGAGTTGAAATCAAAAAACCCCAACAGTTGGGATTAAGACTTGGTTGAGTCACTGTTATCCATTTACTCCTCAAATATTAATTTCAACAAAAAATGGCCCACATGGTTGCATTGAAAGTGATGGGGAAAGAAAAGCATTAATTTTTCTTTGATTTCTTATCAGTTGAGTTGAGTTTTTCTTCATCTCTAATTAAACATGGTCTTCATTTCCAATAAACAACACAACAATGACTGACCGACCAACTCGCTATCTAAACATCTTTTCTTATGCTCAACTTTATCCCACGCCAAGAGACCTAGTCAATCAAATGAAGATTTTATTTTATAACCTCATTGAAGCTTTAAAATAACATTTTACACTCTTTTTTTTTTCTTTACCTTTTCCTTGATTTTCTCATAAAGTACGTATATCACAAGAAAATAAAAAAGAAAAGCTTAAGCTTCATGACTGCCAATAACTAAGAGTTCATTTTTTCCCTACATTTCCCATGAACTAAACAGAACCTTGGAAAATTGAATTAAAATCTCTTAGCTTCATAACAATATCTAAGACTTCATTTTCATTTATTTTCCCCAACTTCCTCACAAACCAAACAGAACTTCTCATCAAGCAGATAAACACCTAGGTAATCAAACAACCTTTTAAGCAAACAAACAGACTCATAGAACTAACTCAAAGTTTAACCTAATCCAAATTCTAATTTCCCGATTTCCTCCCAAAAACACCAACCATTAAACTCTGAAATATCTTCTCGGAAACCAAACAGAAACTTGATGAGTTACTCTTAACCGTCTACTCCTCAAATATTAATCTTAACCAGAAGACAGTCCATATGGGTTGCATTGAAAGTGATGGTAAAAACACATTAAATTTCTCTTCAATTTCATATTATCTTTAGAATTATAAGACTACATTCACCACCTAAGTTGAGTATTTTTCATCTCCACCAAAACACGTTCTTCGTTTCTAAGAACCAAAACAACATTGACCTATGGACTAACCGACCAACTTGATATCTAGGATTTTTTCTAATGCTCAACTTTCTTCAACACCACGAGAACTACTCAATCAAATGAAGACTTTTTTACTTTTATAACATCATATAAGCTTTAAAACAAGATCTTGCACCTTTATCCCTTTTTTTTTTCTTTTTTTTTTTTTTTTAAATTTAACTTGTTACTAGATTTTCCCATTAAGTTAGCAACTACAAAATTTCTCATAAACCAAACAGGACCCTTGAAAATCGGATTAAAATCTTTTAGCTTCATAACTACATCAAACACTTCATTTTCATTTATTTTCCCAAACTTTCTCACAAACCAAACAGAACTTCTCCTCACCCAGACCGATACCTAGCTAATCAAACAATCTTTTAAGCAAACAAACAAATACTCATAGAACTAACTTGAACTTTAGTCTAAACTCTGAAATACAGTTTTTCCCTAATTTTCTCAAAACTTTCTCGGCAACCAAACAGAAAAACTCGAAAAAAAAAAAAAAAAAAAAAATTGTTACCAGTATCTTTCTTGATATCCTCACGCCTCCGCTTCCGATGGCGAGCCCAATCGGCGATACTGTTACAGATACTTGTACAACCTTCGTTATCGGGGCGGTTCTCGAGCGGGTCGCCCATAATCTCGATCCGGAGCTGCCGGTCCGAGAAGTTACTATCGTTGAAAGCGAACGCGAAATCAGCATCTGTAGAAGCCGATACACTACCTCTGGTGAACTCCGATTCCATCCCCGTTCTCGGGTCAAACAGATCCGTACCCGTATCCAAGTTCTTCATCCCCCCCTCTCTCTCTCTCTGAACAAGAACAAACAACAAAGAGAAAAAAGAGAGCGTGTTGTGTTGTTTTGTTAGTAATGAAGAGACTGGATGACCCTCGTGTTTTTATTTTTATTTTTTTGAGAACTAGTGGTAAGTTAAGTTCTGTTCAGAAAGGAAAGGGGGTTGGCGTGTATAAGTATGTATGTATGTATGTATATAAATATGTATTGTACTTGGATTTCAAAAAACAGAAATATCTTGTATTTTTATCTACTATTTTATCTATCCATCTTGACTGAAAAGGAATGGTTATCTTCTTTTTCTTTTTCTTTTTCTTTTTTTGTCTTTATCAAAAAAGAAATCTTCTTTTTATGGTTGAAGACTTCAAGTTTCATATTAGTATTCACTCCTATTTAACTGCAAATTACTACTTTGATACGCCTTCTTTCTTTTAGTTGTTTTGAATAAGGATTTCTACCAAAACTAGCGGCTTGTTAACAACTGAAAAATGACATGATTTTTGTTATTTTAAGGAAAAACAAAATGATGGGATTAACCAAATAATTAAAGTCTAGAATAAAATAATTATAATAACAAAAAAAGAAAGAACATTCCATTTTCAATGTCTCTATATTTGAAACACTAGAAAGTCATCTATTATTGAAATCACTAGAAAGCTTTTATGTTTAAAATGTCAACTTTTAACTAAAATGGTAAATAATAAGTTCTTCCTAAATTCTAATCTAAGATTGATGCGAAGCAAGCCTCTAAAACCATTCTAACCCCTTGATTTTACATGAGGCTACCTGTTTGGCCTAGCTAACGCTCCTGGCCACACATTACCCACACTTGTGCCTATAGACACGCTGATAACAAATTATATAAACTTCTTGTTCCCCATTAAGAGAAAAATGCTTTTAATTATTTTTAACCTGATTAATTTACGGATTTTAGTTATCTCAACTGATAAATGTTATAATCATTGAAAAAAAAATATCTATGGATATCCCTAAATTATGTATACTTTTGTATTCTATTATTCATCATGAGGAAAATAATTTTAATATTTTCTACTTTCTAAATTTACAGGTTTCAGTTAGTCCAACATATAAAACTTATAATCATTCATGGCCACACATTGACCACACTTGTGCCTATAGACATGCTAAGAAAAAAATTATATAATCTTTTGCATCTTGTTCCCCATTAGGAGAAAAAAATACTTTTAATTATTTTTAACCTGATTAATTTACGAATTTCAGTTATTGCAAATGATTATCACGAAATTATCAGTTGAAAAAAGAGATATGTGGATATCACGAAATTATGTACACTTTTGTATTCTAAAATACTTTTAATATTTAATTTTTTAAATTAATGAGTTTCAGTTACCTCAATTGATAAAATTTATAATCATTAAAAAGAAAGATTTGCAATTCAAATCCTATTTATACAAAAAATCAATTGGTGTTTTAACCTAATAATAAAGAGTAATCTTTATAAAACAAATGTCATAAGTTTAATTCTATGTGTCTATAATTCATCAAAAAATTCTATGTATCTATAAAAAAAATTACATAATAGAACTATTTTTCTAAAGGTTTTTCTTTCCTGTTAATTATACTTTTTTTTTATCAGTGTTAATTATACTTTATGAGACCAAAACAAAGTCAAAAGAACTAGCAAAAGTCTGAAGGAAGCAACACGGCATTAAGTTCCTGCATTACTTAGTCATGTAGAACACATGATAAATCTCTCATACCTTCCAGGACGCTAAAACAACCTGACAAAACACGGTTTTGACTGGGCATTCGAAGAAGAATAGATGGTAAGGTTTTTTGATTAGTTGGCGCCTAACTTAGTCAGTTTATTAGCAAACTAGTTCACCTTGTGGACGCCCCAAAAAAATGATAAAAGGCTTGTTGTGGACTTTTACTTTTTGGTTTATCACACCTTGGGTCATTGTTGACGTAACTCTTTGTACGTATATGTTTCTAGGGTGAGGTGTGTGTGAGTTTTTTTTTTAGAAATCATCACCAACCATTGGTTTTGTATTAAGTCATATCATAACCCTAACTCTTAACCTCTGAAGGTTTTCAATCAGCTCATGTATCAAAGTTGAGATTAGAACTTTATAGTTTACAAGTTTTATAGACTACTTAGCAACCACATCAGTCAATGCAAAATTTTTGTCTATTTTGCAAAAAAAAAAAAAAAAAAACTACTTCTATTTTACATACCCATTTTTACAAAACACTCATATCAGTTTATCTATTCTACACATTTATTCAATAGAATATTCATTCTTTTATAATTTTTTATTATTTCCTCACTACCCCTCTCTCTTACACACCCAACACTACCCAACGATCAACCACACCCACCATCAACCCACCAAGCCACCATCAGTGAGATCAACCACCATCATCAAGCAACCAGCATCCACCATCATCAACCCACCCAGCCACCATCATCACCCACCCAACCACCATCATCAAGGAAAGCCAAATACCCGAAAACCCATTCAATCCGGCTAGATCAACCCAAATACCTAAAACCCCATTCAACCCAAAGGAAAGCCCAATCAACCCCATTCAACCCAAAACCCATTGATCAAACAACAAGAAACAACTGAAAGCGATCAGCGATCAGAGAGACTTCAACGAGAGATTGGAGTGATCGGAGATCAACAATCGGTGGTAGTGGATATATTAAATGGCGACGAGAGATCAGTAGCAATGGTGATCAGCGATCAATGAAAGATAGAGGAAGATTATGAGATGAGAGAAAGATAGAGCTGAGAGGGTTAACGGTTTTGGCGTTCTGATTTGATTAAATGAGAAAAAGAGAGAGTGAGGTGAGAGTGAGAGGCATCAAAGATAAGGAGAGAGAAAAAAATACTAAAATATTAAATGCAAAGCTATAGTAACCGTGCATATATGCACGGTTACTGTAACACTTTCGTATATATGCACAATTTTGCAGGCACTGATGTGGGTGTTTTTGTGAGTAAAATGTGTAAAATTAACTACTTTTTATATTTTGTACAATTTTGCACCCTCTGATGCGGTTGTTCTAACAGTGGGTCATAAGCTTCACATGCTCTAACCAATTTAACGTAAAGTGTTGGGATCAAGTTAAGGTAACTAGTAACTACCGTGAATCCGATGTTCCATGCCTACACCAAGCACATCAAGTTGGACTTTCATTTGCTCGTAAAATGTTTGCTTTTGGTGCCCATACGACCTCCTATGGTGCTTCTCACCCTCAAGTTGCTAACAATTTCAACAGTGTATTCTCCAAAGACTTCTTTCATGCATTACAGGTCAAGCTTGAGTCCTACTCCTACCTTCACTGCCCTTCAGCTTGAGGGGAAGTCACAAGGAAAGCTCTTAACTTTCCCTTGTCAGCCATATATTTCACATGGACAATAAGTCTTGGTTTAGGAACGAAATTGCATCCCGAATATTGTGAAGATTATGCCTTTAAGTCTTTGGAATGAAATTCCTATATCAGCGACTCTGAATCATATGTAATCCCATTATCACTTGCTATGTTTGTAACTCTACCTGGACGTCCATATAAGCATGTTTCATCATTTGCTAAAACCTAGACCAATAATTTCTTCAGAATACTACCACATTCAAGTTATTAGACGTCATGTTGGAGTTTAAATCCAACAAAGAGTTTATCATGTGCACGCCAATTTTCAGTGAGACTTTTGCAAACGGGTTTTACTTCAAGGAGTTCAGTCAATTTGAAATATCTCCTTTCAGTCTCAATTCCTCATCTCATTCTTCAAGTAGACACTAGCCAGTCATTGAAAGGGCTTTCATCATATTACTAAGTTGGTAAAGACATGGCTTGGATCAAGATTTCTCTCAAGACATCATATTGCACATCATATTACACGTATGTTAGGGAAGGTGAATGCATATGGAGGACACCTAGGTTAGGCCCGAATGCTGAAATTCACAAAGTATTTCCCAGCATACTGCACTGATCTCTGAATATTTTGAACACATCACCAACTGTTAAGTACTATTCCAACACGACATAACAGCAAAAGTTAATGAGTAGCTGGTTGGATCTAGATGTCTCTCAAAACATCAGATTGCACATCATCATATTACACATATGTTAGGTGCATGCATATGGAGGAAATCTAAATTAGGCCAAAACCAGCAAGCAGAAATTCACAAAGTATTTCCCAGCATACCACACTGATCTAATTATTTAGAACTCATCCCAAAATGTTAAGTACTGCTCCAAAAAGACACATGGAATAACACAGCAAAAGTCTGAGTAGCTACAAACCAGCTGATTGCTGTAATCCGTACATGCATTGTTTTAAGTTAGATGCCAGATAATAAAGCTCACAATATCTTTCTTGCTTATTGATAGGTACCAATGAGAGGATACAAGGCACATCATCGCCACTGATGACAACTTATTGACCATCATGGCCCAAATAACTCCATCTTATCCAGGGGGCCAGTTCATTTGTCGTCCCCCAAGGAGGTGGATGTGAATGTGATAAACCGATTGACCTGCAATTTATTTTTGAGAAAATAATTAACTGAATTCTTGGAAAATAAGAAATCAAAAAAAAAATAAATAAATGTTTTGATTAATTTCAAGCAATGACAATGGTGAAAGAACACCAACATCCACTTGGCCCATCATTAATCACAATCCTGAAGCCATCATCCAGACCCTCCTGCTTGGCAACAACCTTGGCAGTATAGAGAAGGCGGCCAAGAATCTCACAGTGCCTCTCTTCAGCCTGGTAAACAAAGGCCCATTCATAAAAATAGAACAATGTCAAAATAAGCAAGAAAAGCATTAGTAAGACCTACCTATATATTTCTCAAATACTACATGAATATATACAGGGGCAAAGATTGGGTCCACCGGTGCACTAGACCTGTTAGGATGATGACACATCGTCAAACATGGACACGTCACATCCTAACAAGTCCTATGCATTGGAGCACTAGATCCGAGCCAAGTCCTATATACAGACCATAGAGCAATCAAGATCACCTTAATGGGCAAGGAAATACCAAATGCTCAACCAAAACCATACTAGTTAAAGGTAAGACTCCAATTTTCATTATATCCATGGCACATCCCTACCTGGAATGCTGCAAAATTCCAATGATATAAATTCCAAGTGGAAAAAAGGCTTTAATGGATATTTTTGAGCCTACTTATTAAAATGGAAAGGTGCTAGCAAGGAGAAGCTAAAGGTTGACAAATAGTGATATCAGGCAAATTTCTAAAATTCTAAAGGCATCCGTTTCTACAACTCTACCCTGTCTTCTAATAGAATTTTTCTTCTACAAATGATAAAAAATTTACCAATCTATTCAAATTCCACAACTTGTTTATCTTCCTGATTTTGACACTTTATAATAATACAACTTTTGCAGACATAAAAAATCAAAACTAAAAAAATCCTAGGATATTGGTTTATGGCCATTTATGTGTCATTTATTGGGAATTGGAGTCCTTGATGACTTTCATGGCTACCATTTATGATTCAGAAATTAGGGAGATTGGAGAGGATAAGATGTTCTGGAAACCAGATAAGAAAAAGGGCTTCAAGGTAGGTGTTTATTACCAACTTTTGGACTCTGATACTGATACTGCTACTACTAATCATCTTTTCCCTTGGAAAATAATTTGAAAGATCCTTGTGAGAGTAGCTTTCTTTGTATGGGTAATATTTTGACTATTGACAACTTAAGGAAGAGAAAGTTAAAGATCATTTTTTTTTTATAGGTAAGAAAAAATATTATTGAAAATGAATTAGCAAGAAAAATACATAGGGTTCATGATAGTGAACAAAGTGTAAAAAGAAAGCAAAAAGTAACAAACAGTCGCTAAGCTATTCTAAGAAACAAAAGAAAATCCATAAGTGCAGAACAATTCGAGAGACCCCAACACCGAGACCAATCAAAGAGAGTCCATTAGCATAAATCTAACAACTGAGCCAGAGATTTCTTAGTATCCTCAAAAGAACGCCGATTCCATTCAATCCACATTAAACAGCCTGAAACCAAATATGTACAAATGTAATGGTAAATCTATTGACCACCTTTTGCTACATTGCCCATTGTTTCAGATTTTCGGTTTGTTTGGAGTTTTCAGAATGATGCCAAAATCTGTAGTTGAGCTTCTAGCTTTCAGGCAAGGTCACTTTGGTCGTCATCGAAATGGTCACATTTGGACGATTATCCCATATTGTTTGATATGGTGCATTTTGAGGAAAAGGAATAGCAGAAGTTTTGAAGATACCAAGCATTCTATGTCTAATCTCAAGTTCTTCTTTTTCCGAACTTTATTGGATTGGATGACTGCCTTTAGGAATCTTTCTTTCTTTTCTATTGTTGATTTATTAGATTTATGCAATTTTAGATATATACATTTTTATTACTTATTAAAAAAAAAAAAAAAAAGTGTCATTTACAATAATGATATTGATCATATAAAAATATCCATTATTAAGCAGTGATACATTCAGAAGAACATTAACTCCTAATTATACCAGTTTTAAGTAGGAAAAATGTCCTAGGAACTATAGATGATAACAAAGGTCCCATATTAGTCAGTGCCTCCAATGACCAATTTTGGATTGCATGGAAATTAACCAGTAGGTCCAGTACCAATAAATGGTGCAACTTTAAACAGTAAAATATTTCATCTTCCGAGCTATTATTTTGCTCTTTCAGTCCTGCTTTAAGCAATTTATAGAAGGGTGAAAAAAAAAAAAAAGAACTAGCTGATTGAAGTAAATTCCCCCAACATCTGAAACCAACATAGCCTTACAATATCAAATTTTCAATAGTTTATAATTGCTTTTTTTAAGTAATAAAGAATTTTATTAATAGAGGCCAAATTATAGTTTGCATAAAAAAGTAGTCACCAAAAGTGTTCACACTCATGAAACCGCTGTAACCACTTACCCAACAAGGTTTCGTTAAACATGATAATCTTCATCTTTCTTAGCCCCCCATATTTAAGTGGAGAACATATTGTATCCCAATCTATCAGATGAAATTTAAATTCCCCACCTCCCCCACCCCACTAAAAGTTCAATTGAAACTTCTCCATTCTATTAGTAATATGGGTAAGGATAATCAACAGAGAGAAAAATAATAGGAAGACTAAATAGCTTTGATAGGAAGACTATATAGCATGCTCTTGAGTAGTGTAATGTGACCCCCATTAGAAAAATATATCATTTTCCACCCAGCCAGTGTTTCTCCATCCTTTCAACTACATTCCATGCCAAATTCACTTCATACAAAAAACCCAAGAGCATGCCAAATAAGTGATCAGTAAGGAACCCACATTACAACATAGCAATGCAGTCGACTCTCCCATATTATCAACCACCCCCTACTAGAACTAACGTGCTTTTGCTCAGCTTAACCCTCAACCCCGTGATAGCTCCAAAACAGAAATGTAATCATAGAATTTATAAGAGGTCAAAAAAAATCACAAAAAAAAAAATGGTGTCATATGCAAACAATGGGTGAGACACTGACAAAACATCAAATTATCCTCTATCTGCTCTGAACCCCTCCAAATAACTACGCTCCACAACTCTTGAAGCATACTGCTAAGTACCTCCATAACAAAAATGAACATCAAAGGAGACAAAGGATTGTCTTGTCTGCCAATGAGCTCTAGCACAACTGTCACTTCCTCCCCTTGCAAGTGCTAGGTGTAGAGTGAGGTCATGGGTTCAAGACCCACCAAGTGTGTTTGTGTGTAACTTACAAGTAAAAATAAATAAATAAGATAAAGAATTATCTTGCCTCAACCCCTAGATCTAGAAGTATAAGAAATGGACTTCAAAACCACACCCACAGAAGGTCATCCATCTCATTATTTTCCAAAATGGAACTTTTGCCCTTCAAGTCTAATCTTGGGTCATCACATGACTCAATAATTCATTGCACCTTGCCCTTTATTTGCTTCATTTTCTGGAGGCCTGACTTTCCCCCAATTAAAATTTCAACCATATAATCCAGAGCATTTACATGTGAGTCTTTTTTTTTTTAATCGGTTATTTAGTTGTGAGATAAATGGAACATAGAAAGGGGGATTTTTTTTCCATTGTGACTTCCCCACCTCATAATTTGGCTCATGAAAAACTCCTCGATATTTTAAATGAAGTCCTTTCCTTATATGTAAAAACTTTCACTGCTAAACCCAATCAAGTGAATCAACTGCTTCCACCTCTAATGTGACACACCTCGTTGCCACCAAAGAGGTCTCCATTAGAAATTGAGCACCAATTCTCATGAAGAAAATGGATTCAAACCACAGAAACCAAATCTTCCCATCCTTTTCTGTCCCTCCCTTCCAACATGCACACCACAGGCCTTTGAGAGACACTGTGAAACTCCCCTAGTTCTAGATACATGCCATTCTTATTCCCACAGCAGGACGACTAAATAGCCCAATACCCGTCCTGAAATTTGTTTTTCCATTGACAAACTATACCCATCCTAAAAATGTCTAAAGGACAATTCATTTGTCAGATGCTTCTTCACTTTATTAATCCGAGTCACATCCACTTTGCATCCTCCAAGCCTGTCCCTACTACCCTATAACCTGGTTTGAATATACCTCACATATATTAAAGAGGTCCATTCCCCTACCTTCACAACGGAATCCAAATGTTTTGGATCAGATTCTTAGTAACACACAAACTCCCTTGGTATTACAAGGAGGTTTCTAACATTATTGAAAAGAGACTACATCGTGAAAATAAACACGAAGTAGCCTAAAGAATTACAATGGGATAATATCTACATATGAGTTGACTATATGAAGGAGTGAATAGAGTTAGTATCAGTAAGACTTGATACAAAAGAACACTCATAAAGAGAACTAATGAAGAATGCTTGTATTTGAGAAGACATGCACTCCACATCATCAAAAATATGCCGATTTCAGGAGAGGGTTGTGGGAGCTTGGGATATATCGGTTGGTTAGGGAGGGGTGGGGGTGGATTCTAATGTAGGTCAATAGGAGGAGGTGATGGAAGTTAAGGGGTGGGAGCCAATGCAGTTGAGGGATCATCAATTGCATCATTTCCAGAATTTTATAATTGCCAGTTTTAAAAAGGATTTAATGGTAAAGTGACTAATTTTCTTTTTTCTTTTTGACGTTTGAACCAAACTACAAATTTTGAGATAGCCAAAATGGAAACATTGACTACAAATGTGTGTGTGTGTGTGTGAGAGAGAGATATATAGAGAGATAGAGAAAGTACCTTAGATAGTCCGCTCAACCCATCCTTAACTTTAGGAATAATTAATATGTGTGTGGGAGCTTGGGGAGATATGTCTCTAAAAGCAAGGACCTGCCGGGAATAGAGACAATATGGGAAAGATTAATTGGTATTTCCATACTGCCAGTGCTATAATGCCAAGAAATATATAGGGTAAACTACATTTTTCGTACCTATCCTATACACCATATTTCAATTTGATCCCTAACCTTTCAATTGTATCAATTTGATCCCTAACCTTTCAGTACCCTGTCAATTTAGTCCTTACTGCTATCTTTTGGATGAAAATTGATGATATGTCTAATGGCCAAAATAAAAAATTAACTTTCGTTGATGTGACAATAAATTAAAATTTTATTTTGACTGTTTGTCACGTCAATAATTTTTATTCAAGATATAACGGTAGGGACTAAATTGACATAGCACTGAAAGGTTAGGGACCAAATTGATACAATTGAAAGGTCAGAGACCAAATTGAAATATAGTGTAAAGGATGGGGACCAAATATGTAATTTACCCAAATATATATATATATATATATATATATATATATATATATATATATATATATATATATCATAAAGAGAGAGATAGTTGTTTAAACTCTAGGTGAAAGCATGTTTCATTAACCCATCCTTTAAGCAATAATAAGAATGCAGGCATTCAGAAAAGTAATCTTCAAATCAAAAGATCTGAAATCTGTTGAATGCCGGTGATGACATTGAACCTGACCAAGGCCAGGGCAGTGTATCAGGTAATCTAGTAGTGGGGATTGAACCCAGGACTGCTAGGAGTAGAAGGCACCTTGACAGGTTTTGAAACAAATTTCTTTAATTCAGAAGCAATTTTTTTTTAAAATTTGTTCTAGACTAGTTATGTAGAATGTGAAGAATCCAATGTGTGAAAGAAAGACTTAGACTTAGTTTAGTAGTACCTCATCATCCTCATAAACCACCTTAGATGGAATTTCCTTACTAATGATTTTGTCAAATCTGCAAATTAAAGATCCCCATATCAATATTATGTTATAAAATAAAAATAAAATTCAGATCAAACAATATTGAGTCCCAAAAAACCCACTACAATCAATAACAATAATAGAAACATGAATTTTTTTATTTAATTTGGAGCAATGCCCTAATAATAATAGATCAATCCCCTTACACCAGAATCTAAACAACAAAAACGTAAGAGAAAAAAAAAAATCTGAATACTATTGTATTTGTATTATGTTCACGGCAGGAAAATAAAAAAAAAATATACAATACATGGTAGGAGAATCAGAAGGAACAGCTGCAAGAGCGGCTTCTTTCTCTGAAGCCATTTGATCTGAAGACAAATGAGAGTTTAAGACACCAATCCGACTGAGCCTAATTCTTTCCTTTTTTATGTCTATACTATTACTTTCTTTCATTCATCACTATCACAATTTACAATACCCTTCTCTCTCTTTTTACGCTACCCAACCCAACCCAACTATCGGGAATGGAGACCATTGGGTATGGGCGTATGGCATTGGTACCCACCCAAAAATCTTAGCCGTATATTACTTTAATTGTTTCAATCCTGACCCTTTTTTTTGTTTTTTTAATTTTTTAATTTATTCTTTGGTTAGAAGGTATTTTTAGTATTGAAAGCTAGGTCTTGTGTAAGAATTGGTTTTTTTTTTTTTTTTTTTTTTTTTGGGTATTTTGGGCTGCTAGTTTCATCTGATGATTTGAGGACAAAGATCCAAGCACTGAAATTATAAGTCAAAACTAGATGTCCTCCAAAATCTTCTTGAAATTAACATTATGTATGATTAAACATACGTAAATATTCACCATTTGAAACTCTTTTTCATGCATGATTAAAAATTCTTTAATGTCATTCTTTTCTCTTAGGATGATAATCATGCCTAGGAGTGTTGATTTGCCTACTTTGACTGGTGTGTTTGCATGTTATTATTGTGGTGTGTAATGCAGAATCCCACTCTATCTTTTTTTTTTTTTTTTGAGAAACCATACTAGCAGTGCCTGGTAATTTATTCATAATGAAAGAAAAGAGACTTTAGTGAACATCAAAACCAGCTAGGGAGGCTATGTCCTTAGGTAATTCTTCTAACCAAACCTGGGTGCCTCTACAAGTTTTTGCTTTTTTGGCTAAAGCATCAGCCACAACATTACAAACTCGTGAAACATGAGTAAAACTAGAAAACTGAAAATCCAAAGCTAGCACGTGAATATCCTCGATGACATGCCCGAACGGTAAGACATCTGAATACCCCTCTTGTACTGCTTGAATGACTGTGGACGAGTCACCTTCAAAAATGACCTGTGAAAGGTCTATCCCCCTCGCAAACTGCACTGCTCTATGACACGCCAGTGCTTCCAATTCAACCATTGTCTGAGCTAGGGGGACTGATGTGGTTAATGCACCGATAGCCTCCCCACACCAGTCCCTAATTACAACACCTAAGCCAGCCAAGTTTTCTAACTTAAACACCGCCACATCGAAATTGGCCTTGAAAATGTAAGCATCAGGTGGGCGCCACTACTGAAATTGCTGGATCGGAGGAGGCTCGGGATTTGCTTTGGTGGGTTCTTGAGCATTAAGGAACTCCTGGAGTAAGCTTCCTACCAGTTGGGTGATCTTGTGCAGGAGCTGGTTGGATCGCCCCACTCTTGAAGCATTGCGACAATTCCACAGAAGCCATGCCACGGTGATGAAAATCTCCTTCCTGTAATCTTCGTCGGTCTGAATAAAATGCTCCAACAAATCCTTGAAGCTAGAGACCTGTACATCGGCAGCTTGCTGGGTCTAATTAAGAGAGCTCCACACCTCGGCAAGCTTCGAACAGGACCAAAGAGCGTGGAGTTCATCTTCAGGCTGAGTCTCGCATACTTCGCATGTATTCAAAACAGAGATATGCCTACGTTGAAGATTGACCATGGTTGGGAGGGAGCTGTTGCACGCCTGCCAAGCAAAGTGTTTTATTTTATTAGGAACTCTTAGCTGCCAGAGGTCTTTCCAGAACTTATTTTGTTACACCAACGAAGAGGTACCTGCAAGGTTAGTTGAAGCATGGGAAACTAAAAGTTTATAAGCACTCTTAGTTGTGAAAGTACCAGAGGGAGTAAGGCCCCATATAATCCGATCTGGTGGAAGTCTGGCGCTCAATGGGATACCACAAATAGTGGCTACTTCGTGAGGCAAGAACAAGCGTTGGATTTCAGATGTATTCCACTCCCCTGTCTCGGCCTTGATGAGTGTATTCACTCTTGCACTCGATTCAATAGTGGGCATAGGTGATACAACACATCTGTGTGTTTTGACCGGCAACCATTTGTCTTCTTTGATTTTGACAGAGCTCCCATTCCCTATCCTCCAAACCATCCCTTTTCGAATTACATCCCGAGCACTTAAAATGCTCTTCCATGCATAGGATCCAATGGTAGAATCCTTGGCTTCAAGTATCGAACAATCGGGAAAAAATCTAGCTTTAAAGACTCTATGGCACAAGGAGTCCGAGTGATTTATCATACGCCAAACTTGTTTCACCAACAAAGAATCATTGAATTTCTCAATGTCCTTAAAACCCATTCCTCCATTCCCCTTATCCTCACAAAGTTTTTCCCATTTCACCTAATGCACCTTTTTACTGTTACCATCATATCTCCACCAAAATTTCCTAATGAGTGTTTCCAATTCCTTAATCAACCCCCTAGGGAGTTTGAAACAACTCATCATATATGTAGGGATGGCCTGAATGACAAATTTAATCAAAATTTCCCTACCAGCTTAAGAGAGGAGCTTCTCTTTCCACCTTTGTAACTTTTTCCACACCTTCGCTCTGCCTACCAATGCAAGCAATCCCAAGTATTTCTCATATTGGTGAATAGCAAGCACACCTAGGATATTTTGAATCCGAGTTTGCATATCTGGCTGAGTGTTGGTGCTGAAGAAAATGTTGGTCTTGTCCCTGTTTATTTTTTGCCCTGAACCTCTTTCATAGACCGAGAGTAAATCAAGAATATTTTGGCACTCCTCCTCCTTTGCTCGACAAAACAGGACATTGTCATCAGCAAAAAATAAATGGGAAACCCGAGGGTCATTCCTGCATATAGAAACACCTCTGATATCCCCATTTGCTTTTGCCTTTTTTAACTGCCCCTGTAATCCCATAGCACATAGCAAAAATAAGTAGGGCGATAATGGATCACCCTGTTTAAGCCCTCTAGTTGGCTTAATGTTTCCCACCGGTTGGCCATTGAGCAAGACAACATAAGAAACTGAAGTCAAACAAGATATAATGAGAGTCACCAATTTATCAATAAAACCCAATTTCTTCATTATTTTCTCCAAAAAGACCCATTCTACCCGGTCGTATGCTTTACTCATATCAAGTTTTAGTGCCATAAAGCCCAGTTTACCTTGGGTTTTTCTCTTAAGATAGTGCAGAGTTTCAAATGCAACCAACACATTGTCTGAAATTAATCTACCAAATAGGAAAGCACTTTGGGATTCAAAAACCAAATTTGACAAGATTTTTTTCAACCGATTAACTAGCACCTTTGAAATCAGCTTGTAAACCACATTGCAGAGACTAATAGGTCGAAAATCAGAGACTTTTTTTGGATTCTTTATTTTTGGGATGAGAGATATGAAAGTGGGATTTAGGGACTCATGAACCACACCAGAATTTAAAGCATTTAAAACCATAGTAGTTACATCCTTACCAACTATGTGCTAGTAAGTCTTATAAAAAATAGGAGACATACCATCAGGCCCCGGGGCGGTAAGAGGTGCCATTTGTTTAAGAGCTTGGTCCACTTCCTCAGCCTGAAAGTCACGATCAAGGGCTACACACATCTCAGCTATCATTGCCGGTTCTATCCCATCCAAGATTGTATCAAAACTATCTGGTTAAGAAGTAGTAAACATATCCTGGAAATATTTCTCAACAATCTGACCCATCTCAGCCTCATCTTCCATCCACAAACCAGCCTCGTTTTCTAACCCCGTAATGTAATTCCTCTTATTCCTTTGACTAGCTCGGCAATGAAAATATCGAGTGTTTAGATCACCCTCCTTCAGCCAAGCTGTTCTTGCTCGTTGCTTTCACATGCATTCCTCCCTCCTTTTCAACTTGTCAATGTCACTTCTCAATTGGTACACACGGTTTGGGTTTGTAGTGTACCCACCTGATTCCTCCACAAATTGCAACTCTTTCAATTTTTTTGTTAGGGTGTTTCGGACATGACCAAAGGTGGACCGATTCCACTCCTTCAATTTTTCTTGGCGCATAAAGATTTTCTGGTTGAAAACCGAGACCAAGATAGCCTCATTGCTAACACCTCATGAATCCCGAACCACACTTTCACATAACTCCTCTTTTATCTACATCGCTTCGAATCTAAATGGACGACCTTTGCGGTAGAAACGTTTGAATTCTAAGTCCGTGCATAACAGTAAAGGTTTGTGATCAGAGTGAAAGGCATCAAGGTGATGGACACGGGTAGATGGAAAACGCAGCATCCAATTCACAGTGGCTACACCTTTATCTAGCCGAACCCACACATTATGATCTCCCGGCCTCCTATTGCACCAAGTGAAGGGAAACCTACTGAACCCCAAATCCTTTAACCGACAAAAATCTAAAGCATCTCTAAAAGATTGCATTTGTCTTTCCGGTCTGTCAAGCCAACCTTGCTTTTCTTCAGCCAACAAAATCTCATTAAAATCACCTAAACAAATCCAAGGAAGAGAGAACCGACTGCTAAGATCCCGAAGTAGAGACCAGGAGTTTTCTCGGCTAGCGGTATCAAGGTCACCATAGAAACCCGTGAATCGCCAGGCGTCATCAACTCCATGGTCAATAATGACATCAATATGATGCTCAGAATGAGACTGAACATTCACCCGAAAGTCTGTTTTCCACAGTAGTGCTAAACCCCCTCCATTGTTAACCCGTGGAACTACAAAGTTATTTGAAAACTGTGTTTTTCTGCCAATTCTCTCAATAGTAGACTTCTCACATTTTGTCTCCATCAAGAAAACCATTTTGGGATCTTTGTTGCCAACCAAAGCAACCAGTTCATCTTCTGTTTGTGGGTTCCCAAGCCCACGACAATTCCAACTAAGGCAACTCATTGGGTTGGGTGGAACTGAGAACCAGTCTCCACCTGAATATTTTCCTTGGATTGCTTTCCTTTAGCCAACACCCGCTGTCTTTTAATCCCTTGAACTTCTGCAGAATTCAATATAGAGCGTTTTACCAGTACACTTTCATTTGACATCCCCTCATTACTAGGCACAATATTACGGGCAAGTTTCTTAAAAGTTTAGAGAGAAGTAGATTGAGATAAGGGACTTAACTAGTTTGTGCAATCTCCCAAAGGAGCCTTTACGTGAGCCCCTTTTGCATGGCTAGTATTAAAGTCCACCAACCCACTAAAAGTGGGTGGGATCATATGTCCCTGGGAAAGTTCTCTAGCATCCTGTTTAGCCACACATAGCCCTTGAATACTTTTAGCCAAACAATCAGTGCTTCCACTAATTGAACTACTAGTCACGGCCCTACCACTTTTTGAAACAACCTCACCCTCTTGGACCGGCTTGAATGGGACTACATCTTCCATGATAACTTCCTGAAAAGAACTAACCACTTCCCCAACCACTGCCTCATGCTCTGAACCTGATTTTGATCTATGAACGGAGTTTGTGGATGAAGTTTTTTCCTTACTGCCTGGTTTTCTCCACCACAGTGCCTGACTCCGAGCACGCCCCGAAATAACTGCAACTGATTTCTTCGAAGATCGAAGCATCTCCGCCCTCATCCAATCCCCAAATTGTATGTTCGTCCTTCTTCAAACTACCCTTGCCCCTAAGCCACAATTCACAGTCTCTTTCGCCATGTGTTAAACACCCACACCAATAACAAAAATTGGGAAGGCGTTCATACTTGAGTCCCACCCAACCAAGCTGCTTCCCTTCAGACCAAAGCTTACGACATCTCGGTAATGGCTTAGTAATGTCAATGGATATACGGACCTGGAGGAACTCTCCACCCTCCCCATCATCCTCTGGGTCAGCAACATCAATAACCTTCCCAATGGAGTTACCAATAGCCTCCCCTGTAGCTTGGTTAAGACTTGTGTGCGGGAGATTATGCAACTGGACCCAAAAGTTAACCATAGAAAATTCCAACGAGGGAACTTCCCCCACTTCAGTCGCTTCTCTGAACACTACTATATTTTTATCAAAGGTCCATGGCTCAAACTCAAGAACCCGAGCAAGATCCAGCGAATCTGAGAATTCGAATAGGAGAATATTTTCACCAAGATCTCGGAGTTTTAGTTCTCCAGTGGGTTTCCACAGAGGTTTAAAAGTATGTGCAATGGACTCTACATTCAGCGTCCGCTTCGTGAAAAACCGGCCAGCCAACCGGTGCACCGTCGCCTCTACCGGTTTTGGCACCTCCGCCCCATACTCCTCCTCATCATCCAGAGTAAAATGGGACCACAAGTTCTCTAAACCAGCCATGATAGAAAGACTTTGACTTCCAAAAACCTGTAACCCCAACATTGAAACAGACCACACCAGCTAAAAAAAAACACGAGCAACGATCCGTCCTACCAAAATAAGAGTACTCTAGAGGGTACAAAAACCTAAACCTAGGAAAGGGACAATATTCTACAGGCGGCGTGGGAAAACCCTAGCAGCTAGAGAAACAAATTCATTCAGGATATAAAAGTTTTAAATTGATTTTTAAGGCAAGCGTGTTATAAATCAATTACTGGTTTAGAGTTTTTGGGGCTCCTATTGTATGCTCATTTTATTTTGAATAAAATTCTTGAATTATTAAAAAAAAATCTTTATTGATTCATAAAAAACAAATAACAATAATAATTATGCATTTATGGGCTAATATCAATTATCTTTCTAATTAATAGATAGATGATGAACTCCACTAGGGTTTTTTCTTTTTTTCTTTCTTACTTTTTAGTAACCATTAGTTGGTGCAACTTTGTGGTCTTTTAAGAAATAGAGCATATATTGGTAAGATTTAAAAATGGATTTTAAAAGTTATTTGAAGGTGTTTGAAACTAATGCATTAAATAAATATTAGTTTTTCTTTTAGCATCAAAGTTCAAACTGCAAGATTTTAAAATGACTTTATATGACCCACATTTAAGTGATAAATGAAAACTCATGTCATTTCACAAGTATTAAGTGCTTGTGAGGTGTAGGGGCTAAGAGCCAGAGTTAAAGTCTCCAAGAGGGAGCTTCACACACATATACACTTAGATTAAGCTAGATTATAATTTCTATCTTGTATAAAAAAAAAAAAAAAAAAAAAAAAAAAAAAAAAAATTTCTAGGTAACCCTCAATTTGTATAATCCTTTTCTTATATATAAAAGCACGAATGCGCGTACAGTGTTTTTGCACTGTACATCTACAGTGCCATTTTGTTGAGCCACTTTGTCTTTCTTTTTTTTTTTTTTTTTTTTTTTTTTTTTGAACAATAGATATAGTGCCAAGCAGCACTGTAGCTATAGTAGCTACAATTTTTTTTTTTCAAGTCTTCCGCTTGTATTTTTTTTTCTTTTATATATATATTGTTATACTGACACAATAAATTTCACAATATTTTCACAATTATTGAGGTGTCAATTTCTTATAAGTCAAAATAAAATAATAAAATATAAAACTGTGACCAACCACAACTGAAAATAAATGTTTTGTGAAAATGTTGTGACACTTGTTAGGTGAATGTGTAAAAACTACAGTACTTTTTGTTTGTTCAATATGTACTTTTTTTTTTTTTCAATCATCGATTTGTACTCTTTTTTCTACTAACTATATAAGAAGAAGCAATGCCTCTATAGTGCCCCTTTTGGTGTAGTGAGCCATTTTTTTTCCCCAAGTTTTGAACAGTTGTTACAGTACCACTTTGGTTTGTTCAAGTGGCCCTGTAGCTATAGGAGTTACAACATTTTTTTTTCTTTCGTTTGTACTTTTTTTTCCTTTTAAATATTTATAAGAACCCGCATATATATTGTTATACTGACACAACAAATTTCATTGCACTATACATCCAGTGTTTTTGCACTGTACATCTACATTGCCATTTTGTTGAACCACTGTCTTTTTTTTTTTAAGTTTTGAACAGTAGCTACAGTACCAGGCGGCACTGTAGCTACAGTAGCTACAATTTTTTTTTTTTTTTAGTCTTCCGTTTGTACTTTCTTTTTTTAAATTTTTATATATATTGTTATACTGACACAACAAATTTCACAATATTTTCACAATTATTGAGGTGTCAATTTCTTATAAATCAAAATAAAATAATAAAATATGAAACTGTGACCAACCACAACTAAAAATAAATATTTTGTGAAAATGTTGTGACACTTGTTAGGTGAATGTGTAAAAGTTACAGTACTTTTGGTTTGTTCAATATGTACTCTTTTTTTTTCATTTTTTAATCATCGATTTGTGCTCTTTTTTCTACTAACTATATAAAAAGAGGCAATGCCTCTATAGTGCCCCTTTTGGTGTAGTGAGCCATTTTTTTTCCCCAAGTTTTGAACAGTTGTTCAAGTGGCATTGTAGCTACAGCTTTTTTTTTTTTTTTTTTTTTTTTATCAGTCTTCCGTTTGTACTTTTTTTTTCCTTTTAAATATTTATAAGAACCCGCATATATATTGTTATACTGACACAACAAATTTCACAATATTTTCATAATTATTGAAATGTCAATTTCTTATAAGTCAAAATAAAATAATAAAATATGAAACTGTGACCAATTACAACTGAAAATAAATGTTTTGTGAAAATGTTATGACACTTGTTGGGTGAATGTGTAAAAGTTATAGTACTTTTGGTTCGATCAATATGTACTATTCATCGCTTTTCTTTTTTTTTTTTCCCAGTCATCGATTTGTGCTCTTTTTTTTTTGTATATAAAAAAAGCGAATAAGCTCATGAATAGTGTTATGAACAGTATTTTTGGTTTAGTGAGTTGCCTTTTTCCTCCTTTTTTTTCCTTCCAGTTCACCAATTTGGTTTGAGCTTGTTTTTTTTCTTTTAAAGGATCTTTATATGTTTACTTTCTACTTGTAATGTAAGGTTACATTGTATACACGCAAAAAATAGCAAATATTATATACATTTACAAAAAAAAAAAAATTGCACAAATTTTGCAAATGTGTACAACATTTACCAATTTTGAAGGCGTTTGAAACTAATACATTAAATAAATATTAGTTTTTCCTTTAGCATCAAAGTTCAAACTGCAAGATTTTAAAATGACTTTATATGGCCCACATTTAAGTGATAAATGAAAACTCATGTCGCTCCACAAATATTAAGTGCTTGTGGGGTGTGGAGAGTAAGGGTCAGAGTTAAAGTCTCCAAAAGGGAGTTTCACACACATATATACTTAGATTAGGTTAGAGTAAAATTTATATCTTGTATTAAAAAAAAAAAAAAATTCTAGGTAAGCCTCAATTTGTATAATCCTTTTCTTATATATAAAAGCGCGAATGCGCGTTTGCACTGTACATCTATAGTGCCATTTTGTTGAGCCACTTTATCTTTTTTTTTTTTTTTAAGCTTTGAACAGTAGCTACAATTTTTTTTTTTTTTTTTTCAATTCTTCCGCTAGTACTTTTTTTTTTCTTTTATATATATTGTTATATTGACACAATAAATTTCACAATATTTTCACAATTATTGAGGTGTCAATTTCTTATAAGTCAAAATAAAATAATAAAATATGAAACTGTGACCAACCACAACTGAAAATAAATGTTTTGTGAAAATGTTGTGACACTTGTTAGGTGAATGTGTAAAAGCTACGGTACTTTTGGTTTGTTCAATATGTACTTTTTTTTTTTTTTTTTTTTTTTTCAATCATCGATTTGTGCTCTTTTTTCTACTAACTATATAAGAAGAGGCAATGCCTCTATAGTGCCCCTTTTGGTGTAGTGAGCCATTTTTTTCCCCAAGTTTTGAACAATTGCTATAGTGCCACTTTGGTTTGTTCAAGTGGCCCTATAGCTACAGTAGCTACAGCTTTTTTTTTTTTTTTTAGTCTTCCGTTTGTACTTTCTTTTCCTTTTAAATATTTATAAGAACCCGCATATATATTGTTATACTGACACAACAAATTTCACTGAAGTATACATCCAATGTTTTTGCACTGTACATCTACAGTGCCATTTTGTTGAACCACTTTGTCTTCTTCTTCTTTTTTCTTTTTTTTTTTTTAAGTTTTGAACAGTAGCTATAGTACCAGGCGGCACTGTAGCTACAGTTTTTTTTTTTTTTTTAGTCTTCTGTTTGTACTTTTTTTTTCTTTTATATATATTGTTATACTGACACAATATTTTCACAATTATTGAGGTGTTAATTTCTTATAAGTCAAAATACAATAATAAAATATGAAACTATGACATACCACAACTAAAAATAAATGTTTTGTAAAAATGTTGTAACACTTGTTAGGTGAATAAAAGCTACAGTACTTTTGGTTTGTTCAATATGTACTTTTTTTTTTTTTTTTAATCATCAATTTGTACTCTTTTTTCTACTAACTATATAAGAAGAGGCAATGCCTCTATAGTGCCCCTTTTGATGTAGTGAGCCTTTTTTTTTTTTTTTTAGTCTTCCGTTTGTACTTTTTTTTCCTTTTAAATATTTATAAGAACTCTCATATATATTGTTATACTGACACAACAAATTTCACAATATTTTCATAATTATTGAGATGTAAATTTCTTTCAAGTCAAAATAAACTAATAAAATATGAAACTGTGACCAACTATAACTGAAAATAAATGTTTTGTGAAAATGTTGTGACACTTGTTGGGTGAATGTGTAAAAGTTACAGTACTTTTGGTTTGTTCAATATGTACTGTTCATCATTTTTTTTTTCCTAGTCATCGATTTGTGCTCTTTTTTTCTATATATAAATAGAGCAAATAAGCTCATGAATAGTGTTATGAACAATATTTTTGGTTTAGTGACTTGCCTTTTTCCTCCTTTTTTTTCCTTCAAGTTCACCAATTTGGTTTGAACTTATTTTTTTTTCTTTTAAAGGATCTTTATATGTTTACTTTCTACTTTTAATGTAAGGTTACATTGTATACACACAAAAAGTAGCAAATATTATATACATTTGCAAAAAAAAAAAAAAAAATTGTACAAATTTTGCAAATGTGTACAACATTTACCAATTTTTATGTGTTTACAATATAAATTTACATTGTAAGTGCAATGTATTATATATATATATATATATATATATATATATATATATATATAAAGAGTAAATGGGAAAAGTTACAGTAATTTGGCTACAGTAGTTATGATTTGTTTAACTTTCTGGGCTTTTTTTTTGTGTGAATGCATAAAGTTGTAGTATATTTGCTATATTATTTTTGGTTTGTCCACAATAATTTTCACAACACTTTCATAACAAATCAAATATGATAAATTGTTATTGGTTCTAATTTAAACTTACCAATGAAACTACTTTTTTGCCCACCAATAACAACTTGTAGTAACCTACTGCTTATGATTTGTTGTGAAAATGTCATGGACATAACATTTTTTTGTGTGAAAAATGTTAAGACATCTTGATGTTGTCACAATATTTTCAAAATTGCTGAGCTGTCAATTCTTTACAAGTTAAAATAAAATATAACAAAATTATAAAGGTATTATGAAAATGTTACATCATTTTGTTGTGTTTTTAGAAATTTTTTGTTGGTTTAATCAACTTTGTTGAGCCAAAATTCACTATTCCACATACAATTTTTTTGGGTTTACTTTTTGTATATTTTTTTCTTTACACACTATTTTAAGTAAAAACACATAGTTTTGCACACAAAAACAAAAACAAAAACTTAGGAAAAAAACATTTTTCATTCTTTATGTTTGGGATAGTTTACAATTCTTCCTTAAACTTTAAAATCATGCAATTTTTCCATTAATATTTTGGAAAATAGCAAATATGTCATATTGTTATTCTCTCAGTTAAACTCTAATGAAAGTTTATGATTCTTAAAATATTTTATTGTGTAATGTCTAAATTACTCCTACTAAATTTTAACATCGTAAAAATTTTCTTTACGTATTTTGAGTTTTAAATGATAAAAATTCTTAGAAAGTTAGAATAATGATATTCAATGACACAAGCCTTTTGTTATCCTTTTTTTTTTTTTTTTTATTTTTTTTTTTTTAATTTTTAAATTTCTTAGCAAAACTCAGTTGTTTATTGTTGGAAGATGATGATATTTGTTATCATTCTTAGAAGTTTTTAGAGAATAGATATACTGTCTTTAGCAAGTAGGTACTAAAAAACTATTATAGTTAAATAAATATTTATATGTTAAATAGATACCCTAACTTTGTGGTTGATCAAAATTCTTAAACGAATGAAATTAACTTTTTATGACATAATTATCAAAATTCTTAAAATTAATGTCTCTTTTGATTAATGTAAATCTCTATATACTTTAAAAATCAAATGATTCATATCTTTGTTTTGTAATATAAATAAAATCTAGAATTGACCTTAATTACTACAATACCTTTTTTTCACAGTAAGCACGTGCCTTGCACATGCTGCCCTAACTTGTGGTTAATAAATACCTTGAAGTTACAAGTTTTAAATTCCTTGATGGAAGGAGGGTTATGGAACAAATCTTAATTTAAAAGGGTCCCTAGTTTAGCCTATATATATATATATATATATATATATATATATATATATATATATATATATATATATATATAACTAGTTTCCATCTAAAGGAAATATGTGTGGTAAATGCCATAGACTAGAAGACCTTTTTTATATATACACTATTATATAGTAAGTCTTCTTTTTCTCTAAACACTTATACAACTATGGTTAAAGGTATATTTATTTTCCATTGCAACTCTAAATTTATCTTACATTTGGTATCAATGCCATCCTTCATGATATGTTGTTCAATGATTTTAGTTAGAGAAATTTCTGTTAGTTCCAATTACCATATATTTGTACAGTAAAAGGTTGTATGCACCAATTTAATTTTGGGATGAAATTTAAGTTGTCCTAAATGCAAATATAGACATGTACTCTAAATCCTAGAGATCAAATTCGTTACACAAATTTTTTGTAATGAATTACCATTGAGTTTTGAGATTGGAAGTATCAATTTGAAATCCACATGATTATTATCTATATAGAATTGGATAGGTTCAAAGGTAGATATATTGTATCTATTTGTTTTTTTAGTATATGTGTGACTCAAGGACTTTGTTTTCTCTAATCTTAAATTGTCCACATATAGTATTTGAGAATATGCTAATGTGGACCAGTGGGTAATTCAACTAAAATACATGTCAAGGCACCTAAAGTGTTCGTAAATTTAATTTTGATTTTGATATTCATCAAGTGCACATCCAAATATTTATGCTTGTTTCTTGGATATAAAATCTTAATAATTTGGAAAGTAATTTGTGACCATATGGTGACTCATATGACAAACATGTCTCATCTTGATATTTGTACAATTTTCAATAGTGAATTGCTTTAGGGACCATTTTTTATGGATCAATATATTTGGCATGATAACACAAATGATCCTTATGTTTTGGAGACTAACATTTTTACAATAAATAATGGGGATAAATGTGTTGCATGTAAGTTTGAAATTATTTCATAAAGTTTACTATTATATATGAGATTTGGATAATTTATGTGCGTAATTTATTTAAGTGCATTATAGGTTTCTTTGCACTTATCATGTATTGAAATATTATGTCATGTCATTTTTGAGTGCATATTGATCAATTTTAGGATTAGTTGATATTTATGATGCCATATGAAGTAGTGAATATCAAAATGACTTGGGAGTGGCTATAGCATCTTAAGCCATGATGATAATCACGCCAAGAAATTTTTACGAGACTTCATTAGGAATAAAGGCATCTAAGTGGCAATTAATTCATGAAGATAATGACTTGGCCCCATAGGGAGGTTATAATTTTTATGAATTAATTGGAATAAGATGGTGAATTAGGCATTGAGAACATAATTTTCTTAGGCCCATAGGTATGGAAAATTTTATTCTTATTGTTTATATTTACTAGTCTTATTAATAAAGTATTTTGGTAAATTCATGTGTGATGCACCTCTGCCCATAAGAAGGTCGGAATTTACTACTAAATTGACATTGGTTAATTTAGAATTAAAGTTTAAGTTTCATAGCATCAAAGGTTTTTTTTTTTTTTGTTTTTTTTTTTTTTTTTTTGAAGTCTGTGGATCTATGTTTTGGTACTTATGTGTATGATCCACCCATCTCATTCAATAAAATATATGTAAAATGAGTAACTAAGTATTGAGGGCGGGAGTGATCTAATTGCTCAAGATTAAGAGCTTGGGAATTTATTCCTATAAAGTTAAAGGTTTTGTGAAAGCTGATGATGATTTGTAACAAGTATCATTCATCCATAATGGTTGTCCAAGCCCAACAATGTCCAAGATAATCTTCAGAAGGGAGAAAATAGAAAAATGTATCACAAACATGAAAATAGATTGTCCAAGGAAATGATTAGTTGTCTAAAAGAGATATAGGTCGTCCATACCACAGGAAGGTGTAGACGACCAACTAACACTTAGTGAATTTCAGAATATTTTCTACAAACACGAAATGATCAAACCATGATCCACTATTACGAGACGTGGGGTGAATTCCCAGAAATTGGCTATACTCTCCCCACTAAACCCACACATCTCCCATGATGTTAGTGGAACCTAACAAGTAGACCCACTCCAAAACTCTCTATAAAAGGACCAAGCTTCATCCAACCAAGGTAAGTTCTACTATTTATTCACTCACTACACTTGAGTTCTAGAAAGAAAACTGACTTAACTATCAGACGGTCCTTGGCCGATTCACCCTAGTCACCTTTGAGAGATTCTTTCTTTCTTTTCAGGTCATTCAACCGCTGTTGAAGCCCGAAACATTTAGCCTACTGATTTTCACACATCATCAAAAGCTATTAATATTAATTTACAAGATCCATGAAGGTTTGACTCCCAATAAAATTTATACTTTGCAAAAGTTAGGCATATAGATATTCCACTAATGGTATATAAAGGTTCACCATTGTTGTTGCCTCATTTGGTTTTACTAGGCACATTGTAGATTAGTGTATATACCTTAAGGTCAGTGGGAGTAAATGTTTTTCTTTTTGCACCTAAATATGAAGGGCATACCACTTGGAAGTAGTGATTTGGTTTTGTCATGTAAGACATCCTATATGCTTTGAAGCTATAACACAAACATTATGGATAGGTCTTAAGGTTGTCGATTTTATGATGAAACCTTTAAATATTTTTAAAGATAACTCGGTTATAATTTTCTTCTCTAAGGATAATGATTGTGAAAGCTAAAATAAATTAACTCAGTCTTGGAGAGAATTTTAAGAAACTGATAGTGTCCGTTGAGTTAAAATTTATTGAGTTAATATATGTTAATTTCATAACTAAAGATTTGCTGGCAAAACAGTATAAAATTCTTTTGGGCAAATGGAACTTGTTAGCTCATTTGGTGTTTAATTTCGCTCTAATTATTCTATGTTCTGGACACATATTTGGTAATTTACCGCCATGATTCATGTATTGGATTCTTTATTTGGGTGGGAGCATTTCACAACTAGTTGACATGGGTAATATCATGGTCATATTAAAGTGAATATCATTTATCAAGTTATTTATATGTCATGTGGGCCAAGTGGGAGAATGTAAGATTTTAAAAAGAATTTATATGGCTCACATTTAAGTGATAAATAAAAACTAATGTCTTAAGGATTTTATTTGTGAAAAATGTTATGGTGAATAACAGTTTCTAGGTAGCTCTCAATTAGTATAACCCATTTGATTAATATACACTTTGAAATTACAAGTTTTAAACCCCTTGATGAAAAGAGGGTTATGGAACAAATCTTAATTTAAAAGGGTCCCTACTCTAACCTCTCCCTCTCTCTCTATCTCTCTCTCTCTCTCTCTCTCTATATATATATAT
Organism: Quercus tomentella; assembly: GCA_028535165.1. Classification (NCBI taxonomy): domain Eukaryota; kingdom Viridiplantae; phylum Streptophyta; class Magnoliopsida; order Fagales; family Fagaceae; genus Quercus; species Quercus tomentella. Next base: position 53,721,538 of record JAPQVY010000156.1, read on the forward strand.
ATATATATATAACATGTCTCCATCAAAAGGAAATATGTGAGGTAAATGCCATAGACTAGAAGACCATTTTTTATATATACACTATCATATAGTAAGTCTTCTTTTTCTCTAAACACTAAACAACTATGGCTAAAGGTATATTTATTTTCCACTGCAACTTTAAATTTATCTTACACAAACTTCAAAGAATACCAAGAAAGAAGTTTCCGTAAGGATATCATTTTATCTTTGGATGGTTTCCTTCCCCCTAAACCCTAAACCCTAAAGATATCATTTTATCTTTGGATGGTTTCCTTCCCTTTATAGTGTTGAAATGCATGTCCTCTCTCTTATTTGGCCTGCAAGTTATAATGCTAAACTTCTCTCATTGTATTTGTCTGGCGAAGCCACAATGGGGCTAAGCCCCCCTAGCTTTATCAAAATTTCATTAATTGAGTTGAAAATTTGAAATAGTGTTGAGAAATTAATAAATTCCCCCCCCCCCCCCACCCCCCCAAATTTTGAGAAAAACATATATCCATTTCAAATTTCATTTTGACTCAAATAACAAAAAGATAAAAAACCTATCACAAAAACAAAAAACAATATAAATGCAAAAAAGACTTACAGAAGAATTTGTATATGGGATATTCCCAAATCAACTTAATCACCAAAAACAATTTGCTAAAAAAAACAAATCCCTTATAAAGTTCCTTGTTAAAGGAAACAAATCCCTCTAAATTATGACTTCCCTTCCATGTGAAAAATCCCTCTCTAACATGGAAAATACTTAGGTACTCTTGAAGTATAATGAAATGGTGCTTTCTCCTCTCACATTTATGGGGGACTTCACCATTAATTTAATGAGTTAACCCCACCATGAATGTAAGAGGAGGGAGCACTATTCACCGTGCTCTGGAAGTTCCTAAGAATTACTCTTTTAACATATATACATGTCGTTGACTAGATTGACTATAAAAAAAAAAAAAAAAAAATTAAGTGAATTCTATAATTTAGTTAAGTGAATCTTGACATTCCTAATGTCGAGTTCTGCACAAAATTTATATAAAAAAAAAAAAAAAAAAAAATTTAAGTGGCAAAATACGCATAAAACTTGACATGGCTAATATTGAATTCCAATCATAACTCAACATCAGCAATGTTGAGTTCCAAAATAGGAGTGTTTTGCTACATAGTTCAAAAATGGGGTTGTTTTGGTAACATAGTTCAAAAATTAAGGTTAAACAACCATTTTTCTCCTAAAAAATCCAAACGTGATGTAGCTTAACAAAAGGGCGGCCTAGGCAAAAGTTAAGGTAAAGAAACCCTGCTAGGTTGAAAACCCAAAAGGGTGATCTAGGCAAAAGATGGGGAAAAGACCATAGGCATGGCGAAAATTCCTACAAGGACGTCATGGGCAAAAATTACATGGCACAGGAAAAAGAAAAGAAAAATAAAGACAATAAGTAAAGATAATAAAATGGTGGATTCTCTTATTGCTCAAATTAAAAGATAACAAATTGTTTTCATAGGGGATTTGGAATATTCCAATCCTTTATTAAACTCAAAAGAAAAGACATGAGAATCATAGAGTGCAGAAAAGTAAAATTTGGGGCATATCAAGGTAGTCAGTCGGTCCTCTTCCTTTTGTTGGACTTTTTGTAAGCCTTCTCTTCCCTATGAACCCACCTCATGTCAGCATATAGCCAATCCTTGTACCTCAAAGTTAGATGGAGGAGTTGAGGAAAGCGGATGTCCTTAGTTATCATCCTCTGCAACTAAGTCTCACAAATTTTGCCCAAGACCCTCTCAGTAAATGCCAAGGTTCTAAGGAACCATTGTCACTAAGGGCTCCTTGACGGTCACCAAATTGTCTTGCAATGTGACATGTAGAGTAGTAAGAGCAATGGAGAAGCCCAACCAAAGGAACACAGTTATCCTTGAAGCCACAATTGACCATGTCTGTGATACGCCACCATTCCACCACCCATTGGACACCTAAAGGGGAGAGATTCTTCAGGAATTTAGTAAACTCAGCAGGATCCATCTTATTTTTAAGCTTACGGTCACGAGGATGCTTTGGTTGATATTGACTAGGAGAAATAGTGAGAGGATGAAGCAACTGGAGCTCTCATATAGCCATACCTGAAGGAGAAAAAAGAAGAAAGTATGAGTGTTGAGTGGAAAAAGGAGAGATAAAAATAAAAGAGAGAGAAAGAGAGAAAAAAATAAACGTATATACAAAGATGATATAAGGAGCCTTGATGGGTTGAAAACCGACAGGCAATCCATGCAAAAATTAAAGGAATCCTGCTAGGTTAAGAACTTAGGCAAAAATTAAGGATCATGCCTGAAGAAGAAGGGGGCTTCCCGCAAAGAATGTTGCTTCCTCCCTATGAACTGCATCCATGCCATTGAGAGTTTCAGCCAAGATGATGATAATTGGACTTCCTTTCCCTAGATTGTTGACCATCGAAAGAATTCTTGGGTCCATGCAAGGTGTCTCATGCACCAAGAAGTACCTCGTGAGAATGCAAAGACAAAAGACATTGAGATATTGAGAGCCCTTCACCCCGGCCAAAGGAACATCCTACTGAGAAAAATACTTGAAAACCATGTGAACATTCAACTTATTAAGTGGGTACCATCTTTTGGACATAGATAGAGGAACCCCTAAGAGTTGACAAGCCAAGTTAGAGAGATCTTCCTCAAGAGTGGGAAGAATAATAGAACCAAGGTCGGGTTCACCCATGATTGCACCAAATTCTTCAAGAGTGGGGCATAATTCCACGCCATTGAATTAGAAGACATGTCGAGTAGGGATCCAAAATTTAGCAGTAGCATGGAGAAGAGGCTCGTTCACCCTAATTTGATGATAGAAAAGAATGCAAGAGAGACCAAGAGGAGTGAGAGCATGCTTGAAATTGGGGCTAAGCTTCTTAATACATGCCAAAACTTCTAAAGGAGTGAATTCTACCATTTGGGGACCTTACAGGGGGTTTCCTGAGCTTAGAACACGTTTTGTGAAGGTTTGGAGGCCTCTTACAACAATTTTATACTAAGGAGAATCAGTTAGGGTTTTTCTGCCTGGCGGCACGTGCATGCACGGCCAAAGGTGCGTACGCATGGTCAACACGTGCGTACACATGTATGCGTATGCGCACGCAAGCAGGCACATAGATTCGAATTCCTTTTCCTATTTGGAATACGGTTCCTCCATCAAGGCTTCCCTCATGATTCCTACAACCTAGAGGACTACTCAAGACACACTCAAGCTCAGATTTTCAAGCACCAATGAAAAGAGAAAAGCAAGACAATATAAAAAAATTCTCATGAGTTATAAAATAAGTACATGTCCTAAATAAAAGCAGAAATGTAAAAGATGTTCTTAAATACAACCCAATGTCTCAAATAAAAGTGCAGAAATACATGCTAATAAAAAAGAAGAAATAAAGAAATAAACTGGAAATATGCTATGTGTCTGTGCTTGTGTCTATTTGTCTGAACTACAGGATCATCACCGGTAATGCCTCTTCCTCGGCCGATAGCTGGGGGTGGCCTCTGGATCATCACCATTGTCATCATCATCATCATTGTTGTCGTCATCATCATCCCTTGGATGGGAAAATCCTATAGGACCACAGATTTGCTTGGAATACTCGGTCACCTCTAGCTTAAGGTTTCCAGCAAGCCAAACCAACTCCTCATGCTCCTCCACAGTGGGCTGAATTTGAAAAGAACAGTGTTAAACAAATTTTGAGAGATGCAAGAAAAGACAAGACAAGATAAGAATGAAAGAGAGCTCACCACTTGTGTACCCTTTAGAAATGGATAACCCATGACATTCGAGTTATGTCCCACAAGTTGCTCCTGAGCAAAGCCATCAGGGCCATAAGCATAGATCTACCAAGGCAGAAGGGGAGGGGCAATAGGATCACCGACAGCAGAACTAACCGCACTCTAACATAATCATCACAGTTGAGTATCACCATGTGCAAGAAAGTGCGAGAGAAGAGAAAGGAAAGTAAAAAAGAAAGAATACATACTTCCGCAGAGAAGGAGGGCATGAGACGAGTCTTGTTGAACTCGACATAGTCCAGATCATCCACGAGCTGCTCAGTATAAGGAATGCCATTCCTCTACAACTAGTACTTGGCATCAGTCATGGAAAATGGGGCAAGCATGAACTATGGAGGATCCATCGGAACTTGCGGTGTGTTTGCACCCACCAGCTGGCAACTAACCCTCTCAGCCAAGTAGAGGACCATGTAGACACTGCATTTTGTATCCTTTACGACTCGGGCCCTCGTTTCCCAATGATGTTGAAATTCTAAGGCCCAAGGTTGGTTTAGGGCCCAATCAGATTCTAGATTGACTTGAGAAATGTTAAAATGGAAAATATAACTTTTTTTGAGTAAATAAATCTATTTTGGAAAATAAAGGCCAAGATAAACCCTTGTCCTGCGCACGCATACACGCGTATGCGTACACAGGTCTGATGCATGCATACGCAGGCACGGACTTGCATACACAGCTAGGGTTCTAGAGAGCTATGAAAGACAAGTTTTTTGCATTAAAGCTGAGATTTGGAATGAACCCCACATCGTCTGGGAGCCGTTCCAAACCCCCTTACATCCTTTGAAAGATGATTTTGTGGCCTGTATATTAGTGGAGGAGACTTATTTAACCTTGCAGCCCCATTCCAACATGTGAGATTGAACACATCACTAGAAATCAAGTAGGAGGTTTTCTTGGTTTTGGAATTAGGTGCCATTAGAGACGATGAGAGAGTTTGGGAGAGAAAGGGAGATCAGATTGTGAGGAATAAAGAAATGAGAGAGGCAGAGGTTTTTGTAGAGGAAAGATGGAAGTTAGAGAGTTAGAAAGAATATGAAGAGTTGAAGAAGATGGAGAAGAATAAGAAGAAAAAGAAATTATTGGTAACCATTGGAGAAAAATAAAGAGGCGGGAAGGTTTGATGACTAAACTACATGTAGTTTAGGCCTTTCACTAAAGTACGAGTAGTTTATTAAAAAAAAAACTTTCAGAATATCCCCAGTGGACTACTAGAAGGTGGGAAGTACAAAGAAAAATTCAAGAAGGCAACCAAAAATGACAGGAATACCCTCAATAAGATAGAAGACACAAGAACTCTCAAAGCATCTCTAGTGGATTGAAAGGATCAAGAACATCCCTCAGTGGGTTGGAAATCACTAAGGAAACTCCCTTGTGAGTCAAGATCATTAACCTAATCCCTAGTAAGTTACAGAATAAACAAGTTTCTCCTAAGTATCATGAAGGACTCCCTTGTGGGTCCAAGGCACAAGGAAAACTCCCTCAAGGGTTGTGAAGAAAAGAATTTCCCCAAAGAGTTGAGGAAACTCCCTGGTGAGCAGAATCAACACAAGCTTCCCCAATTCCCCAGTAAGTCATGAAGGAGAAGAAGAGAATTTTCCCCAATGGACTACACACTATCAGAGACTTCCCTGTAGGTCAAAATTACCAAGAAGGCTTCCTCATGGGCCACCAACACACTCCTCAACGAGTTATTCTCCCCAATGTATCTTACACCAAGGGCTTCCTTGTGAGTCAGAACTACCAAGGCCACTTGTTCACATATCCCGCGGGAATTGAATATGTAGGCACAAGCCCTATACAAGTCAGAAGAGAAGAATATAGAATTTGTACAAATCCCGAGGGAATTTAATATGTAGGCGCAGGCCCTATACAAGTCAGAAGAGAAGAATATAGAATTTGTTCACATATCTTGAGGGAATTGAATATGCAGACATAGACCCTATACGAGTCAGAAAAGAAGAGTATAGAACTTGTGTACATATCCTAAGGGAATTGAATATGCAGGCACAATATAAGAGATATAGAAAGAGATAGAGACAAAAGTCACCTAGAGACAAGAGCCTCACCAGAATATAAGAGATAAAGATCGAGATAGAAGACAAGTATTACCTAGAGGCAAAAACCACCCGAAGAAGTTTGAGGCAAAAGCCCCAGATGGACACCACAGATATATATATATATATATATATATATATATATATATATATATATATATATATATATATATATATATATATATATATATTTTTAAGCTCGTAAGAGCACCTTGTCTGTTTGGTTGATGGTTAAGGTCGTTGGCCATGTTTGTTTTTCTTTTTTAGTGACTTTAGGATAGTGAGTCACTCCTTTTGCTTGCAATTGGCAAAACAGGTTTTGGGATAGTGAACCTATCCTTGCTCATTTCCCGAGTAATAAAGGTGGGACTTCGGACATACAAATCCCATGCAACTCTGTAGAGTTGCACCTTGTTTGTAGTGTACATTTTGTTTGTAGTGTGCATAGGTTGAGCCCCAGCTATATGTCGAAAAAAAATGTTTTGTCTCTTATTCTTTTGATTTCCTGAGCAAAGCTCACGAATTAAAAGAGGGGCATCTGTAGACACCGCATTTTGTACCCCTTACGACTCGGGCTCCCGTTCCCCAATGATGTTGGAATTCTAAAATCCAACGTTGGTTTAGAGCCTGATCAGATTGAAATGGTCTTGAGGAAAGTGTTTTCAAAAAATGTAAGTCTTTTATGAATTAAATAAGCTATTTTTTGAAAAGAAAGGCCATGGAAACCCTAGGGCATGTATGCGCACGCATGCTCAAGACTTGTGTGCGCATGCTTCATGCATGCGTACGCATACACGGGCATGCGTGCGCATACTAGGGTTCCAGAAACTATGAAAGACAAGTTTTTTGAATTAAAGTTTAGTTTTGGAACGAATCCGACATCGTCTGGGAGTTGTTCCAAAACCCCATTTTCTGACTATAAAAAGCCATACATGGTACCTTTTTGAAAGACACAAAAAATCCTAAAGGAAAACATAAGATTCACTAGAAATAGTGAATCAAAGAGGGAGTTTTTTCACAAAACATCCTCAAGTCAATATTTTTTTGATTGAAGCCTTTCTGGCCTTGATCTTCGAGTTTTAAGTTTACTAATCACTTCTTTGATTGTGAATAGATTGACTGAGGGGAACAGTCAAAATCAAGTTAAGGAGTTTTATGTTTTGAGGTATAATGCTCTAGTTCTTTTTCTTTTTCTTTTCTTTGTTTTGATCTTCTTTTCCTTGTTGTTTTTCTGGTTTGTTTATGTTATAATATGCCTGCCTAGTTTAGGTTTTTTTGGCTTTGTCATTTTAAGCATGTTAGGTTGTTAGTTTTAAGTTTATGTTCTACTGCGTTCTTGTGTTTTTGGGTTAGGGTTTAGGGTGTGTATGCGTACGCATGCTTTCTACATTTGCATGCATACTAGAAGTATGCGTATGTATACAACTAGACTGTGTACGTAGGCCCTATGTATGTGCACACATACTCATGCCCAAAAACCCTAATCCGAACATTTTTGCTTCTTTTTCTTTATTTTACTTATATAATATGTCCCTACCTTGTCTTGTTTTATGCTTTTGAGTCTCTGCCTTCATGTTTGTTTGCTTTGTTTGTCCTTTGATTGCTAGCTTAGGGTTTTTATCTTTTTGTTTTGTCATGAACATGCATATAACATGTCCATGCATTGATGTATAGGAGCTGTGATGCAGTGAGGTAAGGCATACATTTACATGAATGTGCATCTATTTGGATATTTGATTTTGATCTCGCTTTGATGAATATGAATGTATGTTTGCAATGCTTTGCCTTGGATAGGATAGCATGTTTGTTTGATCCTAACATGTCTATGTTTTCGCCTTGGATATGATATGTGTTTGTTTGTTGCCTTGGATATGATATGATAAGATGCATGATAAATGCATGTTAGGGTTTGGGATGAAAAATGCCATGTTGTTTGCTAAATGTATGCTAGTGTGTGTGTGAATCTAGAATACAAGTTTTGAACATGCCTTTAATGAGATTAAGGTGTAAGACACAATAAGTGGAAGCCGACCCAAAGGTCGGGTGGGGTAGGTGCCTAACACCTTCCTATCCCCATACCTAAAATCTGGATACATGCTCTGGTAGTAGATCAGTCCTTTCATGAAGGGTGCTATATTTATGGTTTCTAAAATCTAGGTAACAACTCCATTTTCCTTCTTCGCCCTGATGCATTCGGCTGAGGCGTACTCCCCCTCCCGTTGCACCCACAAACCCACCAATAGCATCATCAACACAAAACTCACAACCCAAATCTAAAAGAACCTAGATCAAAGTGAGTGAGAGCAGATCCAAACCATCTCTTTCCCATATACCCATCAAAATTCTCGAGATAGCAGAATGGAGGAGAGGTAGAGATGTGGCTTCGCAATGGTGGCGGTGTTGCAGTGGAGTCGATGGCATTATCGTCCAAATAATTTTGAAGAGCCACAACCCAAATCACCCAAACGACCGCCTATTAAAGGCTCCTCATCACAAACTCAAAACCCACCATCTCCCTCGTCAACCCATCCACCACCATCATCTTCTTCATCCACTCATTCCGCCATTGTCAACAAAAACTAACCCCCTAAAATTTGTCAACCACCAGTCCACCAACAAAAAATTACTAGAAACCCAAATCTGACCCACCACCCTAACCGATCCATAACCCATGAATCCAGTCACTAATCTCGACGCCTTCACTGATCCACAAAACTCCATTATCAATTAAACTCTACAAACCAAAAGCACAGATCTAGATACCCCAAACACACCCACCAAAAATCAAACCTTGAAAACTAAAACCCACTAACGAAGGTGCTCCTTGATGAATTGTAACTTTGTGGTGGTTTTACACAGCTTGAATAGATTGTTTAGAGAGAGAGAGAGAGAGAGAGAGAGAGAGAGAGAGAGAGAGAGAGAGAGAGAGAGAGAGAGAGAGAGAGAGAGCATGTGGGCGGATGAACAAAAAAAAAAAAAAAAAAAAAGAAGAGTTCCCAGAGGGGCAGATCAGATGAAAAGAATAGGAAATTTTTTTTTTTTTTGAAAAAGGTTACTTTAATTAGATTATATTTTTGTTTTTAAAATTTATTATATTCTTTGTTTACATTTTCTAACACGATCTCTCTCTCACTCTAAACCCAAACCATTCTCTCTCAACCTAGATCATGGTTGATACATAAAATGGTCTAATGATAAAAAAAAAAAAAAAAATCATTTAAATTAAACATAGTTTTAAAGTTAAAAGTTGAAAACAATTTTTAATTTAGGATTAAAAAAATTAGAATTTTAGAATTTTGTTTTTAATTTTAATTTTTTTATTTAAATGTTGATGTAGTATTTTTTTAAAATAAAATAAAATTTATTATTATTATTATTTTATTAGCCACGTCAGCATCTAACGCCTATGCACACCATTTATTACATATGAATTTTCTAATATTGGCTTGACGACAAAAACCAAAATAAACATAATTTTTTGTTGACTAAAATGTAATGACCAAAATGAAAATGGGTCCTAAATTATTCACACCCACTATTGGCAATCTTTTGATCTACATATGAGTGGTAAAATTTAAAAAAAAAAAAAATTCCCCTGACGATCTTGTCCCTCAATATCCCCAATAAAACATCCCCTGCCACTGTACACGTGGCATCGCCCTTACTCATTTTCAGATCGCACCTTCCTTGCTCTTCAAGTTGTAGACTTTGGATTTTCCCCTAAAAGAAAGGAGAAAAAAGTCGAGAATTAATTAAGGAAGAAAGACCATCCAATCCATCCAGAGAGGGCCCCACATTCACATCCAATTCCATTGATCAAGTGCCACGTGGACAGTCCGTGGGCATTACTGTACCCAAACCAAAAATCACTGTGACACTGCTGAATCTATGCTCTCTGTCTGTCTGACCTTTTGTATGTTTGTGTGTGAGCATGACGGGATCCCTGTCATTGTAACTGGTTGTGCTAATTAAAAGTCTTGCTCCTCTTTTTGGTCCATTCCCAGTTTCTCTCATTATCACTAACACAGTCACAGAGAGAGAGAGAGAGAGAGAGAGTCTGGACTGGAAGGTGAGGCTTTCTTGTTTAAGAAATTGGGTTTGAATTCTTTTCTTTCTGTTAGTTTTCTGCTTCACTACTTCACTTCTACTTCTACTTCTACTTCTACTTCTGGGTGTTGTTTTATTTGCACTTCTTCTTTTGCAGTAAAGGTAGTAACCTGTTTTCTTTTCTTTTCTCAATATATATATATATATATATATATATATAATGTTTTGTGACTGGTTATCAGTCATGCGCTAAGGTTCCAATTTTCTTTCTCTCTTGTTTTAGTGATTATGGTCTTTGAATTTTATGCTTTATTTAAAACATGCTTTCCTTTTCTTCCAGTATTTAGTAACAAAAAAAAAAAATAAAAAGTCTAAAGATTGCGGCTGTTTAGTTGTTTATGAAATACTAAAATATTTTATTATGTTATAGCTAAATCGGGGTTCCATTACTTTGTTTCTCCTTTAAGGAAGAATTTTATTATTATTATTATTATTGTTGTTGTTGTTGTTGTTGTTTGCTATTAATTAATAGCTTTGAATAATAAAAAAAATTAATTAATACCTTAGCTGATTAATAAAATAATTAATTACCTTTTGTTGTTAAGTGGGTTTGTTTAGTGGTTTCCTAAAAGTGATGCAAAGAATAACTCGGTTTTTGATACAGAGACAAAGAGTCTGAAGCGTGAAACTGAAGCTCTCATCTTAATTTCCTGTTCACTGTAAAGTTGGGTTTGGTCAGTGTAACTGTAACATGAATAATAATTGGCTTCCCGCTGGTTGGAGTTTTGAGAGTGATCTTCCTGTGACCGATCAGAAGAAATCCTTGGGGTCTGTACTCTGTCTCTCTCAAAATTATTATTGATATAAGTTGCTCTTTCCAGTCTCTAATCTTGTGATAGAAATTCAAAACATTTTTACAGGCAAGACAATGACATGGTAGAGCTGTTATGGAGAAATGGTCAGGTAGTTTTGCACAGTCAAACGCGAAAACCAAGTTTCAATCATAATGATTCAAGACAAGTAGTTCAGAAACCAAAGCTAAGAGGTAGTGGCTCATATGGGAACTCAAGCAATTTAATTCAAAATGATGATGATGGTGATGAGAATGTGTCGTGGGTACAATATCCTCTCGAAGTTGATCCCTTTGAAAAAGAGTTCTGTTGCAACCTTTTTTCTGAATTGCCACCGTCTGATCCTAAAGAAATTGAACAAGACAAGCTTCTTAATGAGTTTGGTGCTTCTGATACTGATGTTGATGCTACTCGTGTCATTGCAAACTCACATCAACCAACTAGTATTAGTATTAGTAATTCTGTTGTACCTGAATTCCCTGGCAACTTGGGCCATCATCCTCCTAGATTTCCTTTTCCTGAATCAGCAGCCCAGAAAAATCATGATTTAGGAGGGTCAGGAAAAGTCTTGAATTTTATAGGATCTTCAAATGGGCAACATGGAGGGGAAGGATCAGGTCAATTGATGCAAGGAGAGGTTAGAGAGTGTTCAGTAGTGACGATTGGATCCAGCCACTGTGGCAGCAATCAAGTACCAAATGACCCTGATTTTAGCAATGGTGTTGGGACTTCTGCTTTATTTGCTGGACCTGTAAAACAAGATGTTCACAAGATAACGCCTCAGAGTGAAAGACGAAAAATGGACACACTCGAGCCTACTGTTGCTTCTTCGTCTGGTGGCTCAGGTAGTAGTTTTGGAAGAAGATGCACACAATCTACTGGTGTAAATAGCATGAAGAGAAAGGTCAGGGATGCTGAGGAATTAGAGTGCCAAAGTGAGGTGACAATTCTCTCTCTTGCTTTCGACATCATTTAATTTTAATTTTGTTCTGAGCATAAGTCTGAATATATTTTAGGCCGCTGAACTTGAATCAGCGGCTGGAAACAAGCCAGCGCAACGATCAGCATCTTCCCGCAGGAGCCGCTCTGCTGAAGTTCATAACCTTTCAGAAAGGGTAAGACTTTGGGAATTTCCTAGCTTATGAAATTATTGGAGTTTGTACATTGTAACTATTACCCTACTCATCCACTGATACAGAGACGGAGAGATCGGATCAATGAGAAAATGAAGGCATTGCAAGAGCTCATACCACACTGTAACAAGGTCTGCTTTTCTTGCTGTCTTTTGTTCATTTGTTATTGTCTCAAGGGAAATACATTATGGTTGCCAATCTGTGAACAACTGTTGAATTTCCTTGATAGAGATTCATCAATCTATGCACTACTTTCTTTTCCTTTTTGGCAAAATAGTTAATGACTATTTCCCCTTGCTCTCTCATAAATGTTACCACGGTCAAATAAACTTTTTAAGATGAGTGTGTACTATGTTGAGAACGTTGTGAAGTGGCAGGATATTAAAAAGAAATAGATTTTGAGACTGTTGGTGCATTGGAAGATAGCGTTAATTGAGAACAAAAAGGTCGCCCAGTGTACAAAGGTCCTGCTTTTTCGTGAGGTTTAGGCAAGCTGATTGATAAGCAATCTTACCCTGCCTTTTTTTTTTTGTGCGTGGGGGGGGGGGGGGGGTGGGGTTGAGGAGGCTGATTCTTGAAGTGTAAATTTAGAACAAGAGAAGGTAAAATCCACTGTTCTGATAATGAAAATGAAGAAATATCTTCACTCGAGGCTGTACTAAATGTTTCCAAGAGCCTTGTATCTCAATTGGTACCATCTGTTGTTTCCCATGGAGACATTTAAGGTTCAAATCTTCCCACCCCCCAACTATTGAGTTATCAACAAAAAGAGGGTTGTACTGTCATCATGACCAATCTTTGAGAAAATATTACTCTAAACAAAGCAAAATGGCAACAAAGATTCTTTCAGCCATTCATTGACTCTTAGCATAAAGGTTTAATTCTATCTTTGGTTCCACAATAAAGTATAAATAAAAAACTCAGGTCAGAAAATTTATATAATTTACTAAAGTTTCTTCTGATTTTCAAGAAATCCTAATTAAATTGTTTTTATAACCAAATTTGTCCGCATATTGCAGACTGATAAAGCATCAATGCTAGATGAGGCAATTGAATACTTGAAGTCACTTCAGTTACAACTTCAGGTATTATATAAAAAAAAACTCATAAAAGCAAAACTGTTCTTGTTACTCAAGCCACTGACTTCATGTTTTAGGTAATGTGGATGGGAAGCGGGATGGCTCCAATGATGTTTCCAGGCGTCCAGCGCTATATCCCTCTAATGGGTATGGGAATTGGTCCTCCTCCTATGCCTTCTAGTCACAATCCAATGCATTTACAAAGGGTCCCGCCAGTTGATCAATCCATGTCCATGGCTCCATCGACAAACCATGCTCTAATGTGCCAAACTCCAGTTTTGAATAATGTTAATTATCAAAATCAGATGCATAATCCTTCTTTTTCTGAGAAACATGCACGTTATATGGGATTCCATCATATGCAAACCGCGTCTCAGGTTCATTGTTCTTACCTATTATGAATTTTGTTGTTTTAGTTTCTCCATACATGTGAAAACCATTTGGCTCCTATGTGCTCTAATTACTATCACATTTTTTTTAGTGCAGCCCTTGCATATGTTGAGATTTGGTTCCCCAACAATTCAACAGAGTCAAACAACGGTACCGCCTGGGACTAGCAGTGGACACTTAAATGGAGTAGCTGCAATTAATGATACTGCAAATGGCATGAATGATGGTAATCCAATTCTGTCTTTTTCTTAAATCAGTTTTGACATTGTTATGAGGAAATGTATGTCAAATGAAAGAAGAGTTTCTGTTAAGGACAAATGTGGACTATTCTTGGTGATTTAACTGAGCTTTCCAAATGAGAATTTCTATTAGCTACCTTACCTTAATGTCCATAGGGTTGAATAGCGAATTGCCACAACTCACAAGGTTTCCACAACCCCAATTATAGGAGTTTGTGGTCCATATATATAGTACCAACCCTCAATGTATTTTAAATAAGAGGGTCAAATTTCTTATAATGGCATTTTTTTTTTTGAGAAGTCTTATAATGGAATTTTTCTTAGACTGTTGTTTTTTGGTTAATTCCCTGATGCCATAAGGTAACAGCGATGCTTTTCTGACGTAAACAGGTTAATCAGACGCATATTTTATATGGTCCCCCACCACTAAAATTAACCCGACCAATGTTGTTGGATGGAGAAAAGGGATCACTCAATTCAGCAAAAAAAGAAAAAGGGATCACTCTTCCTGGTGGATATTTGAAACAATTATAGCTCGCATAGCACTCATGCGACTTGGCCTGCCCAATGAAAGAGATAGATGAAGAGTCACTTCGTACTTGCATATGTCGATGATAAACTATTAGAAGAGTTGATATGTATCAATCAGCCATTGAACTTGATGTGTAACTTTTACGAGCAGAGCAGATGCACTAGTTTTTGTCGAGTCCTATTTTTTGTTGCCTTCTGCTTGGAATTCTTTCAACTCTGTCAAATAAAAGATAGTTGCTGTTTTGAAATATGTACAACTAGCAGCATTTTTCTTACTTTTTTTAGTAAGGGAATACAAATCCTCTTATTCACTTTTTGTGTTCGCTGAATAGAAGGGTTTAGCCAATCCCTTCATTTTTTTTTTCTCCATTAATTAAGTATGCTGGATAGCTGATTGTGTTTCAACGTTTGGCGTTTTTGCCTTTTTTTTTTTTATTTTTTTATTATGGCGTAAATGTACTTTTAGTTCTTATATTTTAGTTTTTTTCCATTTTGGTCCCTACATTTTGATTTTACCACTTTTAGTCTCTAAACCAATTAACACGTGTTATTTTCATCATTTTTGTCAGTCAACCGTCAGAAATAGCTAAGGTGGCTGTCGGAAGAATTAAAATATTATAAAAAATGCCACATCAGCATCTATTTTTTTTAAAAATAATTTATCAATTTTAACTAAATAAAAAAAGAAAAAACAGAATTAAAAACAATAAGAACACAAAAACAAACCTAGAACCAAACACAAACTCAAATTTAAAAACACAAAGAACACAAAAACAAACAAAAAAGAAGGAATTCAAAATCCCAAAATAGCAGAACACACGAGCACAAACCCAAAAAAATCATACAAACCCATAAATCAAACACAGAAAAATCATAAAAGAATATTGTAATAAAACTTGATTGCTCAACACAAACCCAGCTCAACCACAAACCTAGCTCAAACACAAACCTAGAACCAACCACAAACCCAACTTAACCACAGAAAAATCATAAAAGAATATTGTAATAAAACTTGATTGCTCAACACAAACCCAGCTCAACCACAAACCCAGAACCGACCCAAAACCAAACACAAACCCAGAATATTGTAATATTATAATCGATTGCTCAACCACAAACCCAGCTCAACCATACCAACACAAACCCAACTCAATCCCTCTGTTTTGCCCTTTAACCTCCACATCTCATTTTTGTGGATCAAGCGCTGTTCAAGATGCTCTTAGCTTGTAGATCGGAGACTTCATAAACCCCATCTCTTCCTCAATGAGATAGGAACAAGCGGCGGTTGCTGTGGCGACTGGTCGATTTGGTTGTCTTGGGAGTACTCGATGGTGGTGTAATGAGGGAAGTGGTTGCGCTGGAAGCAGAAAGGGCAGATCCAGATCATGGCGGCGAAGTCGATGATGGCGAAGGGGTTGAGGACGGAGCGACATGTGCGGCAGCAGAGAGGGGAGTAAGGGAGGAGGGTGATGTTCGGGAGAGGTTTGATCGGAGAGTAGATGGCGGAGACTGGGACGACGCAGTTCGAGGATTCTTGCTTCGTGCTTGGGATCACGTTCCATGGCATTCGAACTTCGTCTTGGGATTCTAGTTCCAGGAATTCTGCCATTTTGGGATTTTGAATTCCTTCCTTTTTGTTTGTTTTTGTGTTCTTTGTGTTTTTAAATTTGAGTTTGTGTTTGGTTTTGGGTTGGTTCTGCGTTTGTTTTTGTGTTCTTATTGTTTTTAATTTTTTTTCTTTTTTTATTTAGTTAAAATTGATAATTTTTTTTTTTTAAAAATAGATGCTGATGTGGCATTTTTTAAAATAATATTTTAATTCCTCCGGCAGCCACCTCAGCTATTTTCGTCGGTTGATTGACGGAAAGGACGAAAATAACTCGCGTTAATTGGTTTAAGGACTAAAAGTGGTAAAATTAAAGTGTGGGGACCAAAATGGAAAAAAGCCAAAATGTAGGAACTAAAAGTGCATTTACGCCTTTATTTATTTATTTTTTACCAGCACCTCTTGCACTGTTCATGGGACATGAACAGTGCATTAAGGCAAAATGAACAGTGTTTTGTGAGTGTGAACAGTAACCGGAAATTAATTTTTTATTGTTTTCAATTTTCAGCAAAATAAGCGGTATCCAAACGCACCCTAAATTTATTGCATGCAATGCTAACACATTGTCATTCTAGGTGACCTATACAAAAGCACATATGCATGTCTTTTGTATTTGGAAATTATAATTTTTATCCATTTGAAAAAAAAAAAAATTGTGAATGCTCAGCTAATGCCCTATCCCCTAAGACAGGTAAAAAAAGCTTGATAATGTAGAAAATCTTATTTTAATAGAAGGGAGGAGTCAAAAAAGAGTCTGTGATAGAAGTGTTGATGGGAGCGCTTTGTTCTTTGATGAAACAGCGATGGTTGCAGTGCAGCATTGCCGAGAACAATGATAGCCTTTGGGTGGAACTGCTAGGGGCTTGGGAACCCTCGGTCAGTTAGAGTGTTGCGCAAATTTGTGCAATGGTGGGATCCTAAAATTGTCTTCCTATCAGAGACAAAACTAAAGAAGAAAGCTATGGAAAATGAAAAGGAGAAAGCAAGCTTTGCTAATGGGTTGATTGTTCCAAGCTGGGGTAGAAGTGGTGGAATAGCATTACTTTGAAAGAGGGACATTTTGGTGGAAGTACAAGGGTATTTAGACAATTACATTGATGCAATCGTTACTGATCCTTCATCTGGTTTCAAGTGGCAAATTACTAGGTTTTATTGGCACCCAAAAACCCATTGGAGAAAGGAGTCTTGGAACTTACTCCGAACTCTGAACAGAAGATACAGAATGCCGTGGATGTGTTTCAGAGACTTCAATGAAATAGTATCCATGGAAAAAAAAAGGGAGGGGCAATGAGACGTTAAAGACAGATAGACGACATTTGAGAAGCAATACATGAATGTGGATTCAAGGATTTGAGGTATTGTGGACCTAATTTTACATGGTGTAATATGCAGGAAAGGGATGATAGAGTACATTTAAGGTTGGATAGAGCATTGGCCACAACTGATTAGATTGACCACTACAGAGAAACAAGGGTGTACCATCTGGTGGATTCCACATCAGACCATTACGCCTTATTAGTCACTGATACTCTACCATAGAAGCCTCCTAGAAAGCGAAGATTCCATTTTGAGGCTATGTGGACTAAAAGGGAAGACTGCAAAGCTGTTATTAAGGCTCCTTGGGAAGGGTGCTTGTAGATGAACACTCCATGTTACTGATGGGCTTAAGCAGTGTGCTGCTGATCTGTCAAGATGGAACAAATCAATTTTTGGACATGTGCCAAAACAAATACAAAAAAAAGAGAAGGGCTCTTAATGATCTAGTCCTTACAGATAGGGATGGAAACCTAGGTAGTGAAATCAACAAGCTGAGGAAAGAGATTAACGTTCTCTTAAATAGTGAGGAAATAATGTGGCATTAGCGAGCAAAAGTACATTGGATGAACTCAGGGGATCATAACACCAAGTATTTTCACTCCAAAGCCTCAGATCGAAGGAAGAAAAATACCATTTATGGAATCTTGGATGAAAATGGGAATTGGTGTGAATCCATTGAGGGTATTGCAAACATTGCTATATCCTACTTTGAAAAACTGTATACAACGTCTCATCCGAACTATATCTCAGAGGTCATTGGAGCAATCCCAGCTAGAGTCACTCTTGAAATGAATCAAAGTCTCATCAAGCAATTCACCAAGGAGGAAGTGGAGACAGCCTTCAAGCAGATACACCTGACCAAAGCCCCTGGCCTAGATGGTATGTCTGCCAAAAATATTGGGATGTGATAGGTACTGATGTTACTAGCATGGTGTTGAATGTTTTGAATTGTAACATGTCCATTATTGAAATTAATAAAACCAACATCACTCTGGTCCCAAAAACAAATAGTCCATCCAAAATGACTGAATATAGACCCATTAGCCTAAGTAATGTAGCCTATAAGTTATATCAAAGGTCCTTGCCAATTGGCTAAAGGCAATCCTGCCCCATCTTATAACAGAAAATCAAAGTGCCTTCCTTTCTGAAAGGCTAATCACGGACAATGTCTTGGTTGCCTTCGAACTTATGCATTATTTGGAAAGCAAAAAAGATGGCAAAGATGGTTGCATGGCAGTCAAATTGGACATGAGCAAGGCGTACGATAGAGTAGAATGGGCCTTTATTGAGAAGGTTATGGAAAAAATGGGTTTTCATGAAAGATGGATAAGTCTTATAATGCATTGCAAAACCACTGTTTCCTACTCTGTATTGATAAATGGGGTGGCTTATGGAAGCATAATTCCTACTAGAGGTCTCTGTCAAGGAGACTTTTTATCCTTATATTTATTCTTGTTATGTACAAATGGTTTTTCCTCTCTAATCAATAATGCTATCTAGAATCAGATGTTGGGTGGGATAACCATTAGTAGAGGCTGCCCAATGGTCACCCATCTTTTCTTTGTAGACTACAGCTTGCTGTTTTGTAAAGCAAGCGTCCACGAGTGCCAACAACTCATTGATATCCTCCAACTCTACTAAGTTGCATCTGACCAAAAGGTTAATACTGATAAATCATCAGTATTTTTTAGTCGTAATACCCTTGAAGAAGTGAAGAGTGAG
This sequence comes from Quercus tomentella, assembly GCA_028535165.1. Lineage (NCBI taxonomy): Eukaryota > Viridiplantae > Streptophyta > Magnoliopsida > Fagales > Fagaceae > Quercus > Quercus tomentella. The sequence goes on from JAPQVY010000156.1 coordinate 53,740,344, forward strand.
GTAATGAGTATCCTTAGACCTATGAGTGATTCTTGGCACTCCAAGTACCTTGGCCTACCATCTATTATTGGCAAGTCAAAAACTAAAGTCTTTGCAGAAATCAAAGAGATTGTGGGGAAAAAGCTGTCTGGATGGAAGAATAAAATGCTATCAATAGGTGACAAGGAGATCCTCATAAAAGCAGTTGCCCAAGCAATTTTGACATATACAATGAGCTGTTTTCAACTACCAAAGGGTTTGTGTGATGAGATGGAAGGGAAGATGCGAAGATTTTGGTGGGGACAGCGTAAACAAGAAACAAAGATAACATGGGTGAGCTAGAAGAAGATGTGTAAATCAAAGCTTAGAGGAGGAATGAGATTTCGAAACCTTCAAGCCGTCAACCTTGCAATGCTAGCAAAGTAAGGCTAGAGATTGCTAACAAAACAAGACTCCCTTGCGGCTCGGATTTACAAAGCCCGATACTACCCCCATGGAGATGTCCTCTAAGCAAAACTTGGATCAAATCCCTTGTACACCTGGAGAAGTATTTTGAATGGGCTGGAAGTGATTAAGCAAGGAACCTGATGGCGAGTTTGGTAACGAAAATCTGATCCATATTTGGGATGACAAATGGATGCCCACGCCCATAACCTACATGGTAATTTCTCCCCCAAAACTGTATGACGACTTTCCCATGCTCTTCTCGCTTATTGATAGAGATACTAGGAGATGGAAAGCCGATATTGTCAAATCTATTTTCCTTCCTTTAAAGGCAAACACCATTTTTAATATTCCACTAAGCTACAATATGCCTGAGGACAAGATTATATGAGTTGGTAATAGAAAGGGGGAATTTACAGTTAAATGCGCTTACTACATTGCCCTCAAGGTGATTGGAGTAGAGGATGGGGGAGAAAGTTCCACTGGGGACTACAAGAATGCTCTTTGGAAAAGGATGTGGCATCTTAAAATCCCAACAAAGACAAAAATCTTTGCGTGGAAAGCATGTATAGATGGTCTCCCAACGACGGTGGTAAACTTAAAAAAGAGGGGGATTAATATTGATGAGCTATACCTATGTTGTGGAAAAGGACCTGAGTCAATCTCTCATTCCCTAATTTATTGTGGCATCGCGAGGAGAGTTTGGGATTGCTGGTCAGAACGCCCTGTTGAAATCCTTTCAAGCCCCTTGGATTTTTTTGATTTAGCTTTGGAGATCATGACACAAGGGACAACTCAAGACCTTGAATTATTTTTTGTCACGGCCTGGTCAATTTGGTACAATAGGAACCAGGTAGTGCATAAGTTGGCTTGCTAGTCCCCCAATCAAATCTGGAGCTTTGCTAGAAGGTATTTACAGGACTACATGGAGGCAGTCCCGCCTCTAGGCCATCATAAGTCCTATAAGGGCAATAGATGGGTAGCTCCCCCACGCATGTTTAAAATCAATGTGGACAGAGCTACATCATAAAATGGAAGGAACTCAAGCGTGGGAGTGATCATAAGAGACTCTCAAGGTTTGGTGGTGGTAGCTTGCTCAAGGTACCTATTTGGCCAATTCATTGGCCCTGAAGTGGAAGTGCTTGCTGTTGAGTGTGGCATCCTTTTTGCCCGAGAATTGGAGTTCTCACAGGTAATCATAGAGTCAGATGCTTTGTTAATGGTGCAGAGTATAGTTGATAGAGAGACTGATGGAAGTCTAGGCCATTTGTATTCTGGTATTAGTCAAGTCCTTTAGTTCTTTAGCAGGTGGGAAATTAAGCATGTGAAAAGGGAATACAATAGGGTAGTTCATGAGCTCGCCCAACTTGCCAGGAGGAACGAAGCTTCTCAAAGATGGATAGGGGTCTCCCCTCCTACAGTTCAAAAGCTAATCTCAGCAGATTGTAGTTAGCTTAAGGCTCTCTTGGTCTTGTATGTTTCTCTGTTGTACTCTCTTTTCGTTCTGCTTGTATCTAGTTTCATATTAAAAAAAAAAAACCGATTGGTGTCTTAATCTGATGATAAAGAGCTATTATCAGAAGCGGACGCCATAGGTTGAAACTATATCAAACAAAAAAAACTATAATATTTCTTTTGATTGGCTAGTTAATAATCCTTTCATTTCCAAAAAATAGGATATTCTATCGGTTTTATTTTTTCTTAAATATGAAATTTGATAATAATGAAATTTATTAATAAGCATTTATTATAATCATGTTTGAAAATGAAACTATCTATTCAATGCTTACCAAAAAAAAAAAAAAAAAAAACTATCTATTCAATCATTTAAAATAAAATATGATATAGTAAAATTTTATTAGTGCATGTAAATATATGAGGTTTTACAAAGAATTCTAATTTAAATTTTATCAAAAAAATTAAATTACAATATTTAGTTGATTACTGCGCACCCTTAGCATGATAGCCACTCCACAAATACAAAATTTGTATAGGGTGGGGGAGACAAGAGCCAGGGTTTAAGTCTCTAAGAGAGCTTCACAAACATATACATTTAAATTAGGTGAGGATAGAATTTATATCTTGAATAAATTTTTTTTAAAAAAAAATTAAAAAGCGTACCTAGTGTATGTGCAAGTTAGATTTTGAACTTGTATGAAAAGTGGATGAGCTATCTAACAGTACATTTTAATGAAAAAACTCGAAAGTGAAAAAAATGAAAGCTTTAACATCATAAGAGAAAAAGAAAGCATTGCAAGAAAAGTAAAGAAAGCAAAGAACGTACGTGGAAAACCCTTAGGAAGGGATGAAAAACCACGGGTGAGCAAGGGGGAACGTCCCTTACTCTTTCAAGCTCTCTATAATGTCAAAAATGGAAGTTTTTCCTTGTACAATGATGGTGTTCTTCCTAAAAGAGAGACATTTTCTCTACCTCACTTCCTTACAAACTTTCTACTCTTTTCTCTAAGGTTCTCTCTTAGTTCTTCCCCTAATGGTCTAGCAACATGTTCCTCTTATAGTCCGAGGAATGTTGTAAGGTACAAAAGATAGGTGTCAAATCACAATTCCTCCATTCAAATCCTAATACAACTGCTGTACTATGTAATGGCTGGAGTAGAGAAAGAGTGAGCACGCTAAAGTCAGGGTAGTGGCATGGAGGGTGACCCTGCAACTATGTGGAGAGCAATCCTTAGACAAGGAAAGAGACATTAGGGGCACTAAGAGTGATTCATGTGTCCTCAAAAGTGGTCCAACACAAGCCCAACCAATAAAAGGATATTTCATAGCCTCTGACCATAGGGGGTCACTATCTCCCTTTTGTGAGTACTGGGTGTACATATCAGGTGCAAATCTCACTCTTCCCCAAGATGGTCACGTCATTGGCACAAACCAAAGATCCTTTACTTCAGCCAACGTTCCCTCTCCTTTGCTCACAGTCATTCCACGTGTAGGGTCCGAATTCAACCATGTTAGCACTCGCTGGTGTACAGTACATTAGCCCCCTAACTGTATTGACACTTGGTTGCTAAAGTCTTTGACAGTCACATTGTATCAAACTTAAATTCTCAAGCAATTATACCTTGTGACATTTGAAATTGGACACATGGCTTTCGCAGGCGTTTCTAGCCGTTTTAGTGTCGCTTCATTTCCCGCGCTTGGCAGATAGACATTACTCTTCATAAATGTCGTGTCTTTTCACTTGACTCCGGTTGGTGATTAAAAAGGAAAAAGATCTTACTTTATTCTTCATTCCTTTTGCATCTTCACATCTTCTTTTTCTCAAAGAGAAAATCCCCCATTGTCAATGAAATGGCCAGCCTTTCTTTAGCAGGTTCCAACTCTCCTAGGGGCATTTCAAGTTCCTCTAGAGAGGACTCAGGTTCTTCAAGTAACAACAATGCACCACCACCACCCTTCCTCCTCCTCTCCCTTTTCCAATCTTTCCCCTTCCCCCTCAAGTCTTCCTTCCTTAAGAAGTTCAACCATGGGAAGGGAGTGAAGAAGGAGAAGAGGAGGACTTAGAAGAGCTTCAGTTGAAGGCCAAAGAATATGCTAAGGATGAAGCCTACAATGCCTTCATGGGGGCTGCTCCAAGGCACAGAGCTTTCCAAGCAGGCTCTAATTTAAGCATAATAGCCTCTAGCGATTCTGATTATGACTCAGGGGAATTAGATTCCTTTGATGACTCCGACTCTGGAGATGATGAAGGTGATGAGGAGGAGGAAGAGGAGGAGGACGAGGTGGAGGAAGAGGAGGAGGACATGGTTTTGGATTAACCCCAAGAAGATTTTGATTCGAGGAGAGACTTGGATACCTACAAGCTGTTGGAAATATGGATGTGCGCAGCGGAAAATTAATGGATCTACTTCATTCTCAATCTATAACATGCACTATGTAAATTTCAGAATTCGAGTATAAGAGAGCGTACCTTGAAGCGGTGAATTTCAAAACAAAGATCGAAGCACATGGGAATACTTTTAATCTTCACTCCAATTCCACTAACGCCCAAGAAGTGTGGACTCTCAATTGGTTACAAAGGGAGAATTAGAGAGTGACTTACACTCAAATACACCATTTTACAATGATATTACTCATACATTAAATTCTGTACGTTTTTCCCTTTTGTATCTAACCAATTATCTAATTGGGCTGGCCTTTTGGGCCTTTCCAATTGGGCTTAAGTGTGTGGCTTGGAGTGGGACCAAAAGGGATCAATAAGACACTAGCTCCAATGGGCCTTGGGCTTTTTTTGTCAACTCTTGACAAGTCCAAAGTTACCATTAACTAAATTTAATACCACTATATAAATATAGTTGCACTCTAGGCCTTATCTATAAATTATATCCCAAAACTTTATTGTACATGCAACCCCTTCATAAAATATTCGTAGTAATACAAAGTCATTAATGTAGATTGCCGCTTTGTAAATTACTACATCTTAATTCCTCGAGTACCCGGTTTAATCCTTTTAATGTTATTCATTATATATTTATGAAATCCAATTTCATAAATATATACTTTAGTCTTACTAAAGTGGTTAGGCCTAACTCTCTGAATAACAAACTCATTAAACTTATCTCAAGGGAATACTTTATATCTCCGTTAAGAGACTATGAATTCCATCTTGAGAATATATGTTCCATCAACACTAAATGTGGCTGCTCAACATACTGAGGTTTTGACCGTAATTTTAGATCTCACTCCTGATATATCAAAGCAACTTACACCTCATAATCAGGTCCATTATTCTCTCAGGATTAAGAGTTCATGCCAACATAAGTCATGAGATTTATTATTCAATTGACAGTCGTTACGAGAATAATAAATCTCACAGCGGTCCAGTTCAATATGTCTTAACTCTTAAAACATATCAACATACCAACTAGAAATCTCCATTTCCATGATCAAGACAAATCATCTTAGTTGATATGTTATAGTCTTCGCAGATGAAATGCCTAATTTCATCATTGACTACGAACTATAATTCTAAGTTTACAAAGAACCTGTGATTTATATCTTCTGTGACTGAATCACATAAATCACATACTATGCATCTCATGGACTATATGATAATGTCCAAATATTCATGTTGCCATTATTCAGATAATAATAAAACAAATTTATTAATTACAATATTAAGTCATACATAATGTCATACATAATATTACATATAGCACCAAACAATAGGATTTAAGGGCACTAATCCTAACAATCTCCCACTTGCCCTAAAGACTATTGTGCAATAATCTAACTCCCATTCCCTCGAAATGTGACTCAAAGGTCCTTTGAGGCAAGGCTTTGGTAAAGGGATCTGCTAGATTATTTACACTTTCAATCTTTGCTACCACCACATCTCCACGAGCAATAATATCTCTAATGATGTGGTACTTCCTCTCAATGTGTTTTCCTTTCTTGTGATTCCTTGGATCTTTAGATTGTGCAACTGCTCCACTATTGTCACAAAACAATGTGATTGGAACTTGCTCCATTCTCATTACACCAAGGTCAGAAAGGAATTTCTTGAGCCAGATAGCTTCTTTTGCTGCTTCACAAGTAGCAACATATTCTGCCTCCATGGTGGAGTCTGCAATACAAGATTGCTTAATACTCCTCCAACTAATGGCTCCACCTCCCAAGGTGAAAACACATCCTGATGTGGACTTTCTGAAATCTAGATCCGATTGAAAGTCTGAATCTGTATAGCCAATGGGAATCAAATCCTCACAACGGTAAACAAGCATATAATCTCTCGTTCTTCGAAGATACTTGAGAATATGCTTTACAGCTTGCCAATGTTTTGGTCCTGGATTTGATTGATAACGGCTAACCATGCCAACTGAATAACAGATATCTGGTCTAGTACAAAGCATGGCATACATGAGACTTCCCACTGTAGAAGCATAAGGAACTTGTCTCATCATATCTACTTCCTCTTGAGTCTTAGGCCTTTGGTCATTAGACAGAGGAACTCCATGTCTGAAAGGAAGTAATCATTTCTTGGAGTTTTGCATGCTAAACCTTTCTAGAACCTTATCTATGTATCCAGCTTGTGATAAGCCTAACATCTTATTCTTGCGATCTCGCCAAAGCTTGATCCCTAGAATAAAGTTAGCCTCACCCAAGTCCTTCCTATCAAATTGACTTGACAACCAAACCTTTATTGATGAAATTACTCCTACATCATTTTCAATGAGTAGAATATCATCAACATAAAGCACTAGGAACATTACTACTTTATCTTGATGTCTTTTGTACACACATGGTTCATCAAGATTTTGTTCAAAACCAAATGATTTGATTGCTTGATCAAATCTGATGTTCCATGACCTAGATGCTTGCTTAAGTCCATAAATGGACCTTTTCAACTTGCATACCATATGCTCTTGGTTCTTTGCTATGAAACCTTCCGGTTGCATCATATAGATCTCCTCTTCAAGATTGCCATTAAGAAATGCAGTCTTGACATCCATTTGCCAAATCTCATAATCAAAATGAGTAGCAATGGATAAGAGAATTCTGATAGATTTAAGCATTGCTACTAGAGAAAAGGTTTCATCATAATCAATACCTTCTTTCTGTGTATACCCTTTCGCCACTAGCCTTGCTTTAAAGGTTTCAACCTTTCCATCTATCCCTCTCTTCCTCTTGTAAACCCATTTGCAACCAACAGGTTTAACACCGTTAGGCGCCTTTACAAGATCCCAAACTTGATTGGAATACATGGAATCTAATTCAGATTTCATAGCTTGAACCCAATGATGTGCATCTATATCATTAATAGCCTCTTCATAAGTGTATGGATCCGATTTAGCTTCTTCAGAGATAGTTTCATAAGTTTCTCCCAAATCTATGAATCTTATAGGAGGCCGAACAATTCTCCCACTACGACGAGGCACCTGTGTACTAGACATCTCATGAGTAGTATTTTGTAGTGTATCTAATACAGCCACATCATCCCTAGATTCATCCATTGGTTGTTCAACTACAGGTTCATCTATTTCAGCCAAAACAACTTTACTTCTAGGATTAAAATTATTCATATAATCATCTTCCAAAAATTTGGCATGGGTACTAACAAACACTTTGTTATCCTTATGATTATAGACTAAATAACCCTTTGTTTCTTTTGAATACCCTAAAAACATTAATACTTCTGTTTTAGCTTCCAACTTATTAGACTTCCCTTTCAACACATGTGCTGGACATCCCCAAATGTGGAGATATTTCATACTAGGCTTGCGCCCACTCCATAATTGCTTAGGTGTGTTGGGAACAAATTTTGAAGGAACTAAATTTAAAATATGCATAGTTGTTTTTAATGCATATCCCCAAAAAGAAACTGGTAAAGTTGAATAACTCATCATAGACCTAACCATTTCCAAAAGAGTCCTATTCCTTCTTTCTGCTACACCATTTTGTTGGGGAGTTCCAGGTGCAGTCAATTGGGATACAATCCCATTTCGAATTAAGTAGTCCTTGAAGTCCCCAAGAAGGTATTTGCCATCTCGATCAGATCGAATGGCCTTTATGTGTTTACCCAATTGATTCTCAACTTCAGCCCTAAACTCTTTGAACTTTTCAAAGGTTTCGGACTTCTGTCTCATTAGGTACACATAACCATATCTTGAGTAATCATCAGTAAAAGTGATGAAGTACTCATAACCTCCTTTTGCTTGGGTTGACATAGGACCACATACATCTGTATGAACTAATTCTAGCAACTCTTGGGCTTTTCTACCTTTTGCATTAAAAGGTCGTTTGGTCATTTTACCTTCCAAACAAGATTCACAAACTGGAAATTCATCAAAGTCCATGGGGTCTAAAAGTCCATCTTTGATCAGTCTTTGAATCCTATTTGAATTAATATGACCCAAACGCAAGTGCCAAAGATATGCATCACTAGTACAAGGAAACTTTCTCTTTAATGATTTCACATGAGAGTTATTATCTAATTCAGAATTATATAATTCATGCTTATCAGGAGTTAAAATATAAAGACCATCCACAATATTGCCAGAACAGATAAACACTTTATCCTTCTTTATTACAACAATGTCTTTTAGGATAACACAATATCCATGTTTACCTAAGTAAGTAGCAGAAATTAAATTCCTACGAACATTAGGTACATACAAACAGTCTTCCAATATTAAAACTCTAGATTCAAAACATAAATTATAAACACCAACAGCTACAACCGGAATCCTGCTCCCATCAGCCAAAGTAAGAAACAACTCCCCTTCTTTAAGCTTTCTGGTCTCCTGGAACCCCTGCAAAGAATTGCAGATATGATTAGTACAACCTGAATCCACACACTAGGAATCCGTGGGATTCTGTACCAAACATATTTCAAGAAGGAATGTCTTATTCATACCTTTATTCTTAGCAGCCTTAAATATTGGACAGTTCCTCTTCCAGTGTCCTTTCTCACCACAATGGAAACACTTTCCTTTGATTTTCTTTCCCTTGTCAGCAACCCCTAAGGCAATTTGTTTACCATCTTGCTTGGTGAAGTCCTTCTTCTTCTTCTTCTTCTTCTTACCCTTGCCTTTCGACTTAGGTTGAGAAGTAGAAGCTTCACCCACATTGGCTTCAATATTAGAAGTACCAAGGATGCCTTTCGCCGCTACCAACTCATTCATTAATTCAGACAATGTATAAACCTTTTTGTTCATATTGTAATTAAGTCTGAATTCCTTGAATGATTCCGGTAGTGACTGGAGTATCATATCCACTTGGGATTCTCCATCAATGTCGGCACCTAAAACTTCCAATGTATTCAGATTAGAGATCATTGTAAGACAATGCTCCCTTACTGAACTTCCTTCAGCCATTTTGGTATTATAAATTTGCCTCATGGTCTCTTGCCTTGCAGAACGGCCTTGCTCACCAAACATCTCCTTCAGACTTAGCATAATGTCTGAAGCTAGTTCTACATCCTGCATTTGATGCTGTAGAACATTTGAGATAGATGCTAGGATGTAGCACTTGACCATCTCATTAGATTTCTGCCAACGATCATATCGCTGTTTTTCCTCAGGAGGAGCATCTAATGATGGAAAGTTAGGACATGGTTTAGTAAGAACATACTTATGCTCTTCAGCAGTAAGAACAATGTCCAAATTTCTTTTCCAGTCAACATAGTTGGATCCAGTTAGTTTGTTTTGATTAAGAATAGTAACAAGTGGGCTAAAAGATGCCATGTTCAAATCTGAAAACAATAAACATGAATATAATAAGTAAACTGGACATTATCAATTTAGCATACAAGCATATAATATGGAACCTTAATAAAACCATATAATAATGTATGCAACGACAACCCAATCCATGTCTATAATTCCTTGGTAGCAAGTATATTATAAATATATTAATTGGTTGAGAACTATTCTTATTATTAGTGCTATCATGATAACTCTTATCAAACACTAATAATATGCCGTATCAACTTTAGCCTCTAAGTAATAATGACATAGCTCCTTTGGGAGGTTAACATTACACTTAGTCTAGTGTACACCATTATCTAGAATCATGTGTAGCCACATTTCATCTCCTTTTGTAGTGTTTAAACTTGTAGTACCATGGAACAAAACACCCTCCTTTGGGATCACGAGGCATATACGCCAAGACGAGGTGCTTGTCCACACTAATTTAAACGGGTAAGTTCAATCTTGTAGTACTATGAAGTAAACACCCTCCTTTGGGATCGCGAGGCAAATACACCAAGACGAGGTGCTTATCCCACACTACTATGAACCGATAATGGAGACCGTGAGATCCAACCCTTGTATCTCTCTCCCACTAGATATTTTAAAATAAAGGTTTTTAATTTTATAAGATGCATAATCTAATTACACATAGCCTTACTCTTTATATATGTGAAAACGCTTAGAAAAATTTCTGATTTTCCTTCTTTCGATCGATCGAATATGCCTTTCGATTGATCGAAAAAATTAAAAAATTCGAACTTGACCATCTGACTTGTTCGATCGATCGAAAAAATAAATTCGATCGATCGACTAGCAATTGAAAATCAATCTATTTAAAAAGTCTGATCACTGTTTCACTCGATCGATCGAAGGTGATTTTCGATCGATCGAAACTCGTGAAACTCGAATTTCCAGAATTTTCCTCAGGCAGTTTTCTTCGTTTTTCATGAACAAACATTCAACATATGAACATTACAGACAGAGATTGATGTCAAAACTGAATTCTATTGATGCTATAGCCTTAAGATTAAATTTAACGTACTTAAATTTAAATTTAAACAACATCATAACATCAATTTCAGTTTTCATCAAATCATAGTTTCAACAACATGCAGAAAATTAAAACATAATCTTCTAACAATATGAAACTATCATCTCTAATTCTAAAACTCACAAAACATGTTAAACAGATTGGAAATTGAAGACCGCTCTGATACCAATTGTTGGAAATATGGATGTGTGCAGCGGAAAATTAATGGATCTACTTCATTCTCAATCTATAACATGCACTATGTAAATTTCAGAATTCGAGTATAAGAGAGCGTACCTTGAAGCGGTGAATTTCAAAACAAAGATCGAAGCACTTGGGAATACTTTTAATCTTCACTCCAATTCCACTAACGCCCAAGAAGTGTGGACTCTCAATTGGTTACAAGGGGAGAATTAGAGAGTGACTTACACTCAAATACACCATTTTACAATGATATTACTCATACATTAAATTCTGTACGTTTTTCCCTTTTGTATCTAACCAATTATCTAATTGGGCTGGCCTTTTGGGCCTTTCCAATTGGGCTTAAGTGTGTGGCTTGGAGTGGGACCAAAAGGGATCAATAAGACACTAGCTCCAATGGGCCTTGGGCTTTTTTTGTCAACTCTTGACAAGTCCAAAGTTACCATTAACTAAATTTAATACCACTATATAAATATAGTTGCACTCTAGGCCTTATCTATAAATTATATCCCAAAACTTTATTGTACATGCAACCCCTTCATAAAATATTCGTAGTAATACAAAGTCATTAATGTAGATTGCCGCTTTGTAAATTACTACATCTTAATTCCTCGAGTATCCGGTTTAATCCTTTTAATGTTATTCATTATATATTTATGAAATCCAATTTCATAAATATATACTTTAGTCTTACTAAAGTGGTTAGGCCTAACTCTCTGAATAACAAACTCATTAACCTATCTCAAGGGAATACTTTATATCTCCGTTAAGAGACTATGAATTCCATCTTGAGAATATATGTTCCATCAACACTAAATGTGGCTGCTCAACATACTGAGGTTTTGACCGTAATTTTAGATCTCACTCCTGATATATCAAAGCAACCTACACCTCATGATCAGGTCCATTATTCTCTCAGGATTAAGAGTTCATGCCAACATAAGTCATGAGATTTATTATTCAATTGACAGTCGTTACGAGAATAATAAATCTCACAGCGGTCCAGTTCAATATGTCTTAATTCTTAAAACATATCAACATACCAACTAGAAATCTCCATTTTCATGATCAAGACAAATCATCTTAGTTGATATGTTATAGTCTTCGAAGTTGGTGTCGAAGGGTGTTGACACATCCTCCCTTCATAGATATCCTAAAAAATGTACATCTTGTGCAGACTGTGATAGTGTTTTCTGGCCTGGATATCAGCAAGGATAGTGAAAGCCTCATTTCTCTCTTATACCAGTGGAATTCCACTACTCACACCTTCTTTACAGGGTGTCAAGAAGCCTCTCCCTCCCTTAAGGATGTTTATGAGATATTGAGACTTCCCCTGTTTGGAGATGGTGAGATGGCTAACATTTCCTTATCTCCTGATGAAGCCAAAGTTGTGAAGTTCCTTGAAGATGCAGTAAAGAAAACCTTGAAGAAGCCAGTCTCGAAGGCAGCAAGGAAAAGAAAAGCCCCCAACGACAAAATGCCAGAAGACACTAATGTTGGCAATGACAAAGGTTCCAGGGCTAACCCAGATTAGATATTTCTAGAGAGAGTATGCTGATGGTGTGGATGAAGAAGCCAATTCGGATTCTTTAAAGGAAGGCACAGGCTTCGTTGTAGGAGACGGTAACTCTAGCCCTTATGAACTTGAAACTTTTATTGCTTTCTTGCTATCTCGCCATCTATTTGAAGGATATCTGTAGACTGGTCATTTTGTACCCCTTATGACTCGGGCCCCCATTCCCTAATGATGCTTAAACTCTAAGGCTTAAGGCCAGTTTAGAGCCCAATCAGATATTAAATTGACTTGAATAGTGTTAAAATGGAGAATATAACCTTTTAAATAAGCAAAAATCTAGTTTTCGAAATAAAAGACCAAAGTGGCCCTCGGCCCACATACGTGGGCAGCGGCCTGCGTACGTGAGCCAAAGCATGCATACACAGGCACATTTCTACATACGCAGCTAGGGTTTCAAAAGCATGGAAAATGCAAGTTTTTTTGCAATAGTGGCTGAGGTTTGAAATGAATCCCACATCGCCTAGGGGCCATTCCAAACCCCATTTTTTCCACTATATAAAGTCTTACATGGTACATTTTCAAAACACAGAGAAATCCCACAGGAAAAACCTAAGATTCACTAGAAAATAGTGAATCATAAAGGAGTTTTTCACAAAACACCCTCAAGTCAATTTTATTTGATTGAGACCTTTTCTGGCCCCAATCCTTTTAGTTTAACGTTGCTAATCACTTGTTTAATGACTTGTGATAGATTTGACTGAGGGGAACGATCAAAATCAAAACTTGGGAACTCTTTTTTGAGGTATCAAGCTTCAACCTTTCTTTTCTCTTTTTAGTCTTTCTTTTGTTGTTTAATATGTTTTTCTTGCTTTGTTTGTCTTATAACATGTTTGCTTAGTTTAGTTTTATGCTTGTTTGACGTTTATAAGCATGCTAGGTTGTTAGAATTAGGGTTTTCTTCTATACTATGTTTTTTCTATTTTGTGTTTCTGCGTTAGGGTTTTTGAATAAGTCCCACGCACACATGCCACAAGCATGCGTATGCTAATTAAACCCTGCATACGTAGGTCTCTGGCTGCGTATGCAAGCACTTGCCCAGAAACCCTAATTCAAATCTCTTGTGTTGTTTGATATGTTACTTCACATGTCTTGCCTCTGTTTAAACCCTTTTCATATGTATATACGTATTTGAGTCTCTGGTTCACATGCTTTATTTGTTGGTATCTCTCATATGTTAGATTAGGGTTTATCTTCTTGTTTCTTAATACCATGCCATTCATTCACACGCCCATGCATTAATGCCATAGATGCTGAGTTATTGCAAGGTAAGTAAAGGTAGGTCATGCATTGAACATGCATCTTTTGTGATGAATATGCTTGTATGATGTTTGGTTTTGAGTATGGATGTTTACATGATCATGTGATTGCCATGATTAAGTCGCTGCCTTGCTTTAGATGTATGGTAGCATTTTCACATGCTAGATGAATGTTAGGGTTTGTATATGTGTGCGGTTTGGCTTTTTATTGCTTTATGGATAGATATGTGTTTTGGGATGAATGATGCCATGTTGTATGTTAGAGGCATGCTAGCGTGTGTGTGAGTTAGAATACAAGTGTTGAATTTGTTTTTAATAAGGTTAAGACACAAGACATAATAATGGGAAGCCAACCTTAGGGTTGGGTGATCTTGGGTGCCTAACACCTTCCTAAGAACGTACCTAAACTCCGAGTCCATACTCTGGTAGTAAGATTAAAGGTCATTCCTCGAAAGGACGTTATATACATGGTTCCAAGACCATTGTAAAAACTAGGTGGTGACTCCCTCTTTGTGTCCACAATATCCTCAAGAGAAAATCCTATGTAGACATTTCTCTTCAGCTGTCAAGTTAGCCAAAGGATATTCCTTCCCCCTTGCCCCTTATTTCTTAGGAACTTTGCATTCTCATTTAGATCGTTTCACCCTTGACCTGCAATGTTTGTGGGGTAGATTTCAAGTAGAGACATTCGTACCTGTGGCATTTTTACAAATCTAGCCATGGGAACACTTTAGGAACTATGCTCCTGTCTCCAAAGCTTTAAGTTCTATTAAAACTAACCTGCCATCACCCAAAGGATTACCACGATCATGGTGTTGGAATAAGGCTGTGGTATCTTTTAACAGCTTCTTATGTAAGGTGCTAGATGACCCCACTGACTGGATAGCCAGACCTTATTTCTCTTTGGAAGGCAGACTCCCTCCCTTGTTCCAGTCTTTGACAAATGAAACTGTTTCTCGCTATAGAGATGTTCCTTGGTCTGAGAAGGAACTTTCTTTTGTTGCTTGCACCTTTACTTCCCATCTTCAAGCGTGCTTTCAAGATGATTTTGAAACCCAAGCTTATAATCCTCAGAGATTTGCTCGCCAATTTGGTTTTAACCAAGGTGTACTAGGACATCTTTCTACCCCAGCCTTTCCTACTATAGTAGCATCAATAGCTTTTAAGAGCAACAATCTTATTAAGGTGTTGGTGTCTAGTTCCGAAGTTCCTTTTGCCTTTCCCTCCAGAACTGGATTACCTTCACCTAGGTTTAAAGCATGGTGGCTTGGCATTAGGGAACATGTTAGGAACTTTGGGGATAGTGGGTCTCAGCGCGTAGATATCTCACCCATCTTCCAAGATGATTTGACTTTGAAACTCTCTGCCAAAGCCAAACCTTCAGCCATCAAGAGAAAAGGGAAGAACGTCAAGGTTTCTACTGTGAAGAAACCAAGAGTACGTACCTTCTTCTTTTACTTTGTTTCTTTTGTAATGTTTTCCTTGATTAATGGCGTATATGACTTTCCTTTCTCCTTTCTCTCTTTTGACCTTTGACAGTTTAAAGAAGCTGTTCTTTAAACTCAAACCAAAGTGAAAGCCACTTTTTTGGCACAAGTTGCCTTTGTACAAGAAGTGGTTCTAAGGAGGAAACAGAATCTGATACTGAAAGGGGGGATTCAAATTGGGTGTATACCGGCGATCCCAAAGAGAAAGAAGATTTCACAGAAGTCACTTCCAAAGATCAAGAATGTGAAAGCACCAAGGCAGATTCCAATCCACTGATCTCATTGCTTTCTCCCCCTTTGAAAGCAGTGTGTTCTAAGCTACTTTCAAAGTATCCTGAGATAGTAGGGGATACTAACAAGTGGACACTGTCTCTTAGGAGCTTTATGTTGAGGCGAGTTGGGTTTGTCGTATCCCAACTGCAATCTAAAGGTAAATAGGACAATCTGACTTTTTCCTTTAATGAACTCCTTTCCACACTAGGTGATGCTGAAGGCATAGGTTTCAATGTTGGGTGGCTAAATAGTCGTGTCATCGCATTGAGAGACCTAAAGAAGGCAGGACCTTCCGTTCGTGCCTCCTTGTCCTCCCTTCACCAGTTAAGAGCTAACAAAATCTCTTGTATCAACAAAACAAAGGAGACAAGGTCAGCCATAAAGGCGCACTTTAACCACCTAGCTCCAAGAGTCCATTGTCAAGCTTTAAGAGGAATTGTCATCCAAGCAGGAAGCTAATTCTGCCCTTCAGACTCAGCTAGAAGCTGTTTTAGCAGAACAAAGTTTTTTGGACAAAGAAATTAAGAAATTGGAAGGCGAGCTAGGCGCTCTGAGCCATCCAGATTTTTCTCTTGATAATATCAGTATTCTTACAGACATTATTTAATTTTCAAGTTTATAATATTTTTATGGTCATAGGAAACCCAATTATTGTATTATAAACTCTGTTATGTTCTTATTCAGTTAGGATATTGAACTTTGTATGCATATCATGAACAGTAGAATATGAAGTAACTGAATGGAAAGGGTTTTATTTATAATAATATAAACATTGTGGAAGTAGAAAGTATCCGGTTGCAAAACTAAGCATAGTCATTCTTGCATAGTACTTATTACGGTGAGCTCTACTAATGGGGCTATACGCCTTTATACCTGCCTGATCTTTCAGCCAATAGTATCTAGTTTGATGTGCTTCTTCCATGATGTAAGGTCTTTCCCATTTTGGCAAAAACTTGTGTCTAACAGCTCTAGCCACACCTCGTACATGAGGGGCTGTTTTCCATACAAATTCTCATACTTGAAACTTTCTTTCTTTAACTTAGCCTTCATGCCTTACCTTCATACTTGCCTGGTAAAGGCGGTTATGAAAGGCAACATTGTCGCATTTTTCCTCAACAATCTCCAAGATGTCTTCTCCGGGTATCTCTACTATCTCTGCTAACTTCATTATTGGCCTTACTAAATCTATTGGGATGACAGTATCTGTGCCATAGACTAGGGAAAAAGGGTGAGGCTCTTGTAGCTTGCGATTTGGTTGTTCTATGAGCCCACAAAGCTGGAGGAAGTTCCTCTCTCCATCCTTTTCCATTCTCCTTAGTCTTTTCCAATATCTTCAGTAGTCTCTTATTGGAGGCCTTAGCCTGGTCATTTCCTTCGGGTTAATATGGTGTCGATGTCGTGTAAGTTATGGAGTACCATTCTGTTAAACAGTGCACATCCTTATTCAGGAATGGTGTGCCATTTTCAGAAATAAATCTACTGGGTACCCCAAAACGACATATTATATTTTCCCTAAGAAAATTAGCCACTGAGCTACTTGTTACTTTCTTCATGGCGACAACTACCACCCACTTAGTAAATAGTTCAGTGGCTACCAATATCCAAACGCATCCCTCAGAAGGGGGTTTTATGGGACCTATGAAGTCCAACCCTAGCTGTGGAAAGGATATGGAGCCATTGTTGGGTGGAGACTTTAATGGCTAGTATTTATCTCATCCCCTCGCCTTTGATATTCTTGGCACTTCTTGGTGAAATCTTAAGCATCCCTTTGTATGGTGGGCCAGTAGTATCCCTAGTGCAAAGCCATTTGCCATAGCTTCCTGTCACTAGGGTGTCCTGCTGGCTCTCCTTCATGCAAATCCGAGAGGATGACCTTTACCTCTTTGTTGGGAATGCACACCAGCCATTTCCCTTGGAAGCTTCTTTTGAACAACTTCTCATCCACTATCTTGAATCTTGTTGCATACTTCTTTAGCTTCTCCCTTTCTAACCGATTAGCAGGTAGTACACCCTCTAAAAGGTATCTCAAGTACGGATCCAGCCAATCTTCTTCTTGTACTTCACTATTCAACACTTCTGCTTGATCTGGAGGTATGATAGAACAAGTCTTGCAGTCTCTCTGCTCTTCCTTGGCATCATTGGCCATCTTTGGCCAAAAGACCCCTAGTCTCTACAATCTTTCATACAGGCTGACATCAAGGTTTACCCCACAAACATCATGGTGTAACCTATGCAACTGTGTCAGCCCTTCTTGCCTCAAAACACACTTCATCAGCGATCCTTCTGGTCCTCTGAAAAAAAAAATTCCAATTAATCTTGAGGAAATATTTCATATTTGATGGCAAACTCATCCCAATGTCCTTGTCCTGGACCATTTCCTTCAATAAAGGTTTTCACCAATCTTTGGGGAGGCATAACCCGCCTTCGATCAGGCCAGACTATTTCTCTACCTGAAGTGTCATCTTCTCCTTATTTAATACATATTTAGTGGCTAGGGTGGCTAGTGAATCAGCCAGCTTGTTCTCATTCTGATTAACCACCTTGCATTTTGTGGAGGTGAAGTGTTTCATGAGCTTTTGCACCGTGGCCCTGTAAGCAACCAAGCTAGGATTCTTCACCCTATAGGTTCCTTCAACTTGCATAATGACTAACTCGGAATCCCCAAATACTTTTAACTTTCTCATGTCAAGTCTTTTGGCAGCCTTTAATCATGTCACTAGGGCTTCATATTCTGATTCATTGTTTGAGTAGGGGAAACACAACTTATAAGCAATTGTGTGCTTTTCCCCAGTGACTTTAGCACTACTCCTGATTCCCCCTCCTTGAGATGTAGATAAGCCATCAAAGTGCATAGACCATTCTTGTTCTTCTGTCACCAAAACCTCTTGTTGGGGAAGTGAGAAATCACTGGTCCCTGGGATGTTGGCTAGTAGATCAGCCACTGCTTGCCCCTTAATGGCAAATGGTCTTATGCATTTGATATCAGGACATGATGTCAGAATAGCCCATTGAGCCATTCTCCCCAACAATTGAGGGCAGGTTAAAAGATATTTCACAGGATTACTCTTTGTCACCAATTGTATGCGATGCCCTAGAAAGTACTGATTGAATTTTGACACATCAAATGCCAAGGATAGACATACCTTTTCAGCTGTGGAGTACCTTAACTCTAGTCCTTTCATAAGCTTGCTAATATAATACACTAGCTTCTCCACGCCTCCTTGTTCCTAAGCCAGTAGATCCCCCAGTGACTCCTCCGTGTTGACTATGTACAATAAAAGAGGCTTGCCAGGTGATGGAGCAACCATGGTATGAGGATCCTCTAAAATTGCTTGTATTTTTGTGAATGCTTTCTCACATTGGTCACACCATACAAAGGCTACTCCCTTCTTGGTTTACTCGACCAAGGGTTTTAAGATCTCTGCTAGCCCTGGGATGAACCTTCTCAGGTAGGACACTTTTCCCACAAAGCTTTTTAGTTCTTTCAAAGTTGTTGGAGGGGTGAGTGCAGCTATTGCCTTGGCTTTAGTGGGATCTAGGTCAATCCCTCTCTAATGAACAAGGAATCCCAAAAACCTTCTTGAGGATACCCCAAAGGCACATTTCGAAGGTTTCATTCTCAGGTTGTACTCCCTGCATCTCTCAAAAACTTGTCTCAAATGCAACAAATGTTCAACCAGGTTCTTTGCCTTTATCACTTGGTCATCAACATAGTCTTCCACCTGCTTATGCAACATATCACCAAAGATCAAAGTCATGGTCCTCTAGTAGGTAGCACCAGTGTTCTTCAATCCAAAAGGCATCATTTTTTAGTAGTAATTCCCAAAAGGGCGTCCTAAATGCGATTTTCTGGGCATTTGCTGGCTCCATAAATATCTTATTATAACCACTGTAGCCACCATGAAGGAGAAGCATTCGTGTCCAGCAGCTGCATCTACCAGAATGTCGACATTGGGCAAGGGAAACTCATCTTTAGGACAGGCTCTATTGAGATCTCTGAAATCTACACAAATCTTTATCTGTCCGCCCTTCTTCTTTACAGGAACTATGTTGGCTAACCACTCAGGACATTTGATTTCTTCTATGAATCCTGCCTTCAAAAGCTTACTCACCTCAACTTTGATCTTTTCCTCAATATCTAAGCAATATTTCATTGCTAGCTACTTCACAGGCTTTGCTTTAGGATCAACATTTAGCCTCTGAGTGACCAGCTTTGGATCTAATCTAGGCATCTCTTCATAGTCCCAAGCAAAGACGTCTTTATACTCCCTCAATAGAGTTATCAGTTTTCTCTTTTCTCCTTTAGGTAAACCTTTACTTATCTTAACCATTCTTTCTCTTCCTTCCTTGTCGAGGTTGATCTCAACGAGCTCTTCTTAGACGTTCTTCTCAACATCGTTCATGCACTCAGGCGCTTCCTTCATGGGTTCTTCAACTATGCATTCCCCCTCTTGGCTGTTAAGTAAGACTAAAGGGGTTAGGCCCGCCATTCTCCAGACCCCCTTCCCTGATTTTCAGAATTCATAGACCATCCTGCCATCAGGCTTGGTGGTCCTTCTGATCTTAGGAGGTCTCTCAGGCTCTACAACTTCTCCATCATCTTCTTCCTCCTGTCCTAAAACTGTGGCATTGAAAGGAAGGATCTTGTTCTCTCCTTTAAGTTCGAACTCTTGATACAGAGCTGCCTCTGTATAGTGGAGTTCTACCCTGTCATGAGGCATCCTAGTGGCCTCAGTGGTCACAAGCCTTCCTCTCCAGACGGCCTTCACACATTAATGATATGTGAAAGCCACTGCTTTGTGTGTTTTAAGCCAAGGGCAGTCTAGAATAACATGGTACGAAGTAGCACCATCCATCACATGCATAAGAGTGCGTGCTCTAATGGGCCCCACCTTTAAATCTAAGGATACATGTCCCAGAGTGCACTGCTGTAACGATCCTATCCCTACCACTTGAAGTGGCTCTCGAATGGTTCTTTCTCTTGGAATGCCTAAAGCATCCAATGTCAGGAGAGGCAGAATGTTGGTGGAGGCACTAGTATCTACTAAGGCTTTCTTAATTTGAAAAGCTTCTAGAAGAGCAGTAACATACAAGGGCCTTTCACCATCCACGGCCCTGTTGGCTAAATCTCTAGTAGAGAAGGTCATTGATTCCCTAATCTCTTGATATGATACCTGCAACACACTTCCCTCGGAGGTAACTGCTCCCTGGCTCCTCTCCACCACTCGAGTTGGGGCCTGAGCTGCCTCTCTTCTAGCCAATGGCCTGAGTCCCATCCTTTCAAGAAAGGAATGAACTTTATCATCTTGCTGGATTCTCAACGTCATCTCTTCATCCTACAATGGCGCAGGCGCAACACTGCTACTGGCTATATTCTCAACCTCTTCTTCCATAAGGTTTTCACATCCTATGAAGAAGGTCATTGCCACCTCGAGTCTCTGCATTCTTTGGTTTGCACGCTTCCCATTCCTGATGACTAAATCACCCTTGGCCACCTTTTCATGGAATATGTTTCTTATAGCATAATAGTCCATGGTGTGGTGATCACTCCTGCTATGATACCAATAGTAAAGCACACCTCACTTTTCCTCCTCTATTAGCTCACGTTTGCACTCAGGCAGGACCACCATGCTATCCTTCACCCAGGCTTCAAGGATATTGTATAGCTCTTCCACCGAGGCAGAAAAGGGGTGAAGGATACCACTTCTCTCTCTCTTCTTGCCTTTGGCGGCTTTCTTTGGCTCTTCTACCATAGCTACATCCACCTTTTTGCTCTCCTGCTTCCAAGGCTGTCTAGGGGTACTTGTGGTTTGTGAAGTTGAGCCTTTGGAAGGTTTCTTCACTAACATACTGGTCCTCCTAGATGCTTCTACCAGTCTTGTAAAACTTGGGATCAGAAGATTCTCCAAGTAAGGACGATATCAATATAGCATGCCAGCAATGCAGATGTCCACCAATATTTCTTCCTCTACAGGATTATAGCACATTAAGGAGAGGTCCCTAAACCTATGAATGTAGTCTAGTAACCCCTTGGATATCCTCTGCCTTTCTTGTTGTAGGTCCAATAGAGTGAGCTTTTCATCCAAGGCGAAGAACTTCTTCATGAACTTGGTAGCCATATCATTCCAGCACAAAACTGACCCTAACAAAAGGCTGGTGTACCAAGGAAAGGCTCAACCTTCTAGGGATTTAGAGAATTCCCTAAGTCTTAAACTCATGGTCGTGAGAGTGAGCCATCAAGGCTGATAGACCACAAACTGAATGACCCCTTGTGATAAAAATTAATTAATTAATTAGTGAAGTTATTAATTAATCAATTTATCATGTAAATGCGTGGTAGTACAAACAAATCACCAATAAACTAATTATGCGGCGGAAAATAAATAACACGGTGATTTGTTTACGAATGGGGAAAACCTAACGGCAAAAACCCCACTGGGTGATTTTTAGGTCACCACTCCCGAAATTCTACTATTATCACAACAAGCGGTTACAAGTAAAGGAATCCCAAGTACCTTACCAACCTACAGTTGAACCGTTACCCCAATACCCAATTGGACTTGTTTTGTAGTGACAGTTCCCCTTTCTGATGCACGACTCCCAAGTACGTGACTAACCAATTGCGCGGATCCCAGTACGCGACTTCAATCACCAACTAAGAAGGTTGTTGGTTGCAAAGTTCTTCAGTTCATCCACACGATGAAGATCAAGAAGATGCTTGGTCACAAAACCCTACGGTGCACATACACAACAACTTCTTCAAGAGAAAGAGATGAACTAGGGCAAGAACTTCGTCTCCAGTCACAATTTGCTTGAACAGAGTTTGCTCAAAACTTGTGCAACCTGTGAACTGTTTGACAGCCCTTAAAACAATCCTTTTATATGTCTAAGGTTAGGAGAAAAGAAAGCCCAAAGACATATTCACGGATCCCAAGAAAATCATATCAGAATTCTGAAATTCTTAAACCTCGACAGATAGGAGGTGTCGAGCAGGTGTCGAGCACACTGGGCTTTGAACAACTTTCTTAAGCTCGATAGATGCAGCTATCGAGCCAGCTTTCGAGCTTTAATGAATTAGTCAAGTTATTAATTAATCAATTTATCATGCAAATGCGTGGTAGCACAAACAAATCACCAATAAACTAATTATGCAGCGAAAAATAAATAACATGGTGATTTGTTTACAAATGGGGAAAATCTAACGGCAAAAACCCCACCGGGTGATTTTCAGGTCACCACTCCCGAAACTCCACTATTATCACAACAAGCGGTTACAAGTAAAGGAATCCCAAGTACCTTACCAACCTACAGTTGAACCCTTACCCCAATACCCAATTGGACTTGTTCTGTAGTGACAGTTCCCCTTTCTGATGCACGACTCCCAAGTACGTAACTAACCAATTGCGCGGATCCCAGTACGCGACTTCAATCACCAACTAAGAAGGTTGTTGGTTGCAAAGTTCTTCAATTCATCCACACGATGAAGATCAAGAAGATGCTTGGTCGCAAAACCCTACGGTGCACATACACAGCAACTTCTTCAAGAGAAAGAGATGAACTAGGGCAAGAACTTCGCCTCCGGTCACAATTTTCTTGAACAGAGTTTGCTCAAAACTTGTGCAACTTGTGAACTGTTTGACGGCTCTTAAAACAATCCTTTTATATGTCTAGGGTTAGGAGAAAAGAAAGCTCAAAGACATATTCACAGATCCCAAGAAAATCATATCAGAATTTTGAAATTCTTAAACCTCGACAGATAGGAGGTGTCGAGCAGGTGTCGAGCACATCGGGCTTTGAACAGCTTTCTTAAGCTCGATAGATGCAGCTGTCGAGCTTTAATGAATTTGCAATATTAGCTTGTTTTCTTGGACAGACTTGAAGGCTTCAACACTTGATCTTGAAACATGGTTTCTTGAAGTATTTAAACACATCTTAAATCTACCCAAATACAAGTAAAGTGCGTTTTGTCAAAGGATAAGCCAATTAAATAAAATAGTGACATATATTCCGAGCAAGTGAAACACATATGTCCTAACAAAGGCATCCACATACCTCCTAATATGCTCCTTAGCATTCCCAATCATGTCATCGTACTTAGGGAATAGGAGGTGTGTAGTTGGTAGGATAAGGCTTTCTGGTCATTTCTTTAGGGTAAGGAGACCTCATATCGATGTAAGTAGAACTCTCTGCTTTCCTAGCCTCAAGCAAAATGGCCACGATATTCTCCATGGTCAAGTATGGAGATGCTTGGGGTCCTTCAGGCTTTAGGGGTGGAACATGGTTTGACCTTTCGGTGTCTTCCTGAGGTCCTTGGCCTCCTTGTGGGGTCTGAGGGGTAGCTGTCCTTTAGCGTAAGGACTAGAACTCTTCCTACATAGAGGCCTAAGAACGATGAAGATTCTTAATGGTTGCCACGTGGTCCCTGTTACCGGGCTGTCTGACCTTTTCAAATGATTTTGTGCCCCTCAGTCTGCAAAGAGACATGGTTTGCACTTACTTCTGCTTGCTGGTTTTCTCCTGAACCAGCCTGAGCACCTACATTTTTCTTTCTTGGAGGCATCAAATGGCCAAATAGAAAGCTTACCTAGTGTACGTACAAGTTAGATTTTGAACTTGTATGGAAAGTGAATGAGCTATCTAATGGTACATTTTAATGAAAAAACTCGAAAGTGATAAAAATGAAAGCTTTAACATCATAAAGTCGAGAGAAAAAGAAAGCATTGCAAGGAAAGTATAGAAAGCAAAGAATGTATGTGGAAAACCCTTAGGAAGGGATGAAAAACCATGGGGGAATGTCCCTTACTCTTTCAAGCTCTCTATTACGTAAAAAATGGAAGTTTTTCCTTGTACAATGATGTCGTTCTTCCTAAAAGAGAGGCATCTTCTCTACCTCACTTCCTTACAAACTTTCTACTCTTTTATCTAAGGTTCTCTCCTAGTTCTTCCCCTAATGGTCCAGCAACATGTTCCTCTTATAGTCCAAGGAATGTTACTAGGTACAAAAGACAGGTGTTAAACCACAATTCCTCCATTTGAATCCTAATACAACTATTGTACTATGTAATGGCTGGAGTAGAGAGAGTAAGCATGCTAAAGTCAGGGTAGTGGCATGGAGGGTGACCTTGCCACTACATGGGGAGCAATCCTAGGACAAGGAAAGGGATGTCAAGGGCACTAAGAGTGATGCACGCGTCCTCAACAGTAGTCCAGCACAAGCTCAGCCAATAAAAGGATATTTCATAGCCTCTAACCATAAGGGGTCACTATTTCCCTTTTGTGAGTGCTGGTTGTCCATGTCAGGTGCAAATCTCACTCTTCCTCAAGATGGTCACGCCATTGGCATGGACCAAAGATCCTTTACTTCAACCAACATTCCCTCCCCTTTGCTCACAGTCATTCCACGTGTAGGGTCCAGATCCAACCATGTCAGTACTCTCACATGCCTTCGCTGGTGTACTGTACACCTAGCAACACTAAAAGAAGCCATTAAAAAATCAAAGGCATTTATTGAGAGAGAGAGAGAGAGAGAGAGAGAGAGATAAAGCCTCTGATATATATATATATATATATATATATATATATATATATTGGTAATAAGGAAATAACATTAAAAGATGAAGAGAAGCAAGCATCTTAGGACAATGCCTGTTAAGGTACAACCCAGAAAAATCAAAAGAAAGACAGTTCTCTAAGTTCGTAGGAGGACTATCATACATAATAAGGCCTAAGGGTTGGTGAGTTCCCCTTTTTGCAAGGTGATCCACACATCTATTTACTTCTTGGAAGTAGTGGCTAAACCAAGTTTGGGGATTCTTGCAGCTAGGTGCTTGCAGTCATTGACAATAGAAGAAATAACAGAATTAGGTTGGTTGGGATTAGATATCACATCAATAATAGCTTTGGCATCTAGTTCAATGATCACAGCAGGAAAATTTCTATTAAGGCAAAGAGTAAGGCCATCTCGCACAGCCCATAATTCAGCCATATAGCTGGATGTGATGCCAATATGACAAGAGAAGCCAAGGATCCAATTCCCATCTTCATCCCGAACCACTCCTCCCCCTCCCGCTACTCCTGGGTTACCAAGGGAAGATCCATGTGAATTTGTTTTCCTTTCAATCTTGTTGAACTATAGTGACAAGAGTCAAGTACGATGGTGGAATCTAATGTAAAAAACTCGACTCCACAATTTAGTTTGATTGCCCTAGCAAAGATTGGACACACTAGCTAGCCTAATTTGGGACAGGAAATAATTAGGGTTCTTGGTCCTCTTTAGGGTGGGAGTGAGGTATTTTGATTAGGGAATGATATGATGATGAGGATTGTAGTTTGAAGGGCTTTTGAAAATGATGAATAAGCACACAGGGAGACCATTAATGTAGGCAAACCTTTTCAAGAAGAAATTGGCTTGCCGCCATTCATGAGACCTTGAGTCTCGCAACAACTATTCTATTACGGGATCTATTACAGTTTATCAAATGTATCTTTAGATATTCTTGGCATTTTTATAACTAACCAATAACTATAGAATTTTCTTCTACAACTTGTTATAGGAGAAAGCCAAGCCTAAATTTTACAAAATATAAGTACAAACTATTGTAATTGAAAGTATGCAAGTGCTAATACACTACATAAGGTTAGCTTAAAAAAAAAACCTGTTGATTGGTTAATCTTCTAATAATAAAATGATTATTTGATGGAAAAATAAATTCTCTAATAACATAAGCAAATGCTTGAATGCATTTTGGCAGTAAAGGGTTTATACGCTAGTCTTTTGGCTAAATATTGCTAAAATATGAGTCCCTAAGAGTGAAGAGAAAAATAACTAACATGTCCAATAGTGTTTAGGAACCAAATTGGTTAGTTTAAAATATCTTGCACTTGATTGACATTAACTCAAATCTCAAGGTAAGTTAACAGTATTTACCTTCAATTATTATTGGCTTTTATGTATATGTAGTTGATTTTGGTCTTTGAAGTTTAAGGGGAAAAAAAAATTTGGGTTAATTACATATTCATATTATATGATTCTTGATAATTTTATTTGTTGCAAATGCTAATACGAGGTCAAGGTTTAAAACAAATGGGTTGTCAAAAAAACTGTAAAATAGATAGGTTTGAGGTTTTGAGATTGAATCAAGTTCAACTATGATGATTTAATAATTAATTTCATATTAAATCAATACAAAAAATAGAATAAATTTGTAAAATTTACTAACATTGATTAAAAAATTATCCACTAAAATTTATGTAATTTCAAAATATATCACATGAGTTAAACAAGAAAATATAATATATTTAATTCCTTAAGTACATGGCATGCTTGCATAAACAAACAAATAATTTCAAATTTTTGAAAAAGGATTATAATGAGTGAAGACTAATTACAAAAAAAAAAAAAAGAAAGAAAAAAAAATTGATGTTCAAAATTCAAATCCACCATTCCTCGTTGGCTTTACTATTGATTTAAAGAAGAGGGAAATACTTATACTTCTTTATTAAATATCTAATCATTTTTAAAGAATAAATATTTTTAGCTTCCAAAACATGTATCAAATGTGGTATAGTCTAGCGATTTGTTCTTAAATAAAAGCTTAGGTTATGTTTAGTAAGAGTTTTTGTTTTCTATTTTCAAAAACTTGTCTTTGGGAATAAAAAGAAAAAAAAAAACAATTCTCTTATATTTTTAAATCAAAACATGTTTGGTTAGTTGAAATAAAGAATAAAAAAAAAGTTTTCTGAAAAAAAAAATAGAAAATTTGTTTGGTAATTTTGATGATGCTAAAACAAGATTATATACGTCTTACAAAAGGCAAATGGAAATTATTATCCAAATATAAAATGTAGCACGCAGGGTGATTAAAAATTTCTAAAGAAGCTATATGTTATATAGTCTATAGACTCTATACTCTATGTGCACAAAGCTATATGGTATTAGTTTTAGAAGGATATTGCAAAAAACTTTTGGCAATGCTGGTGACAGTAGAACCAATTTTGACATTTAAAATAGGAAAATTATTAGTTTACATTTTACTATTTATATAAGATTTACACTGTAGATTAAACAAATTTGTACATGCATATATTTGCATGAATAGTGTATAATATTGTACATTACATGAATAGTAAATATAAACCAATAATTGTTCTTTATTAGTGAGAACCAACCAAGGAACTAAGCCAACATTGCACATGGAGACCCACAAGATATTATGAACAATTTATGCAATTTTCTAACAACCTGCATAAATACTTTATCACTATGCTAGCCTGGTGCTTCTCTATAGGACAATTGAATTTCACACAACAGAATTTTAAAAAATAAAAATAGAGTGCAAGATAAAGAGAGAAAATCCTATGCGAGAGAAGAAATGAGATAGAAAAAAAATATATATTGAAATTTCTTATTACTAGGATTCGAACTCTAGTGCTAACTCATAAAATGAGACAAATTCATTAAATTAGGCGCATGTTTTCATTGACTTTTAAAAATAAGAAACTAAAAACAAACTTGTACATGTTTTCAATTTCCTTCAAAAATTAATTTTTGAGAACAATTTTTGTTTCTATCCATTTTGGGTTGCCAAACAAATTTTTTAGTCTCAAAAATAGAAAATAATTTTGAAAACATGATATAAGGGAAAAAACAGGGCCAAAATGGCCAAAATTTTAGCAATCAACCATTGTTTTCGAAATAATTAGCAATCTACCATCTTTTCAAAACTCGAGTTTATGAAACTCGAGTTTGCTGAGTTTTAGGAACTTGAGTACCATAAAAATAGCCACTATGGCATACGCTGAGGTGGATTTTTTAAATTAAAAAAATGCCACTTGGAACTCGAGTTTTGTAAAATCGAGTTCCTTGTAAACAAAACTCGACCTCTTTAAGCTCGAGTTATTTAAAAATTAAAACATGGAACTTGAATTTTAATTTTTATTGATGCTCGAGTTTGCAAAACTCGAGTACTGTGTATGATAAAAGTTCATAACATGCATGGCACTCACTTTGATATATAGTTGTTGAGGCCCTTTTTTTTTTTTTTTTGACAAATGGCCCAACAACAGAAAAAGCCCAACAATAGGGAAAGATGAGAGGGAAAGGAAGTGGAAAGAGGTAATTAGCCAAATGGGCTAACGTGGCAGAAATGACAGCCAACAAGTCCATAGGCACAACAAGAGGTAAAAGTAAAGTAAATGGGTCATGGAAGCCCAAAGAAAGAGGTAATTAGCCTAATGGGCCAACATGGCATGAATGACAGCCAACATCCCATAGGCACAATAAGAGGTAAAAGTAAGGTAAAAGTAAGGTAAATGGACCGTGGAAGCCCTAGGCAAGAGGTAATTAGCCCAATGGGATAACGTGGCAGGAATGACAACGAGCAGGCCCATAGACATAATAAGAGGTAAAAAATAAAGTAAATGGGCAGTGGAAGCCTAAGGAAAGAGGTAATGAGCCCAATGGGTCAACATGGCAGGAATGACAGCCAGTAAGTCCATGGACACGGCAAGAAAAGAAGCAATAGGAGCAGAAGCCCAATGTGCTGGATAGACAGGGACTTCAGCCAAGACGATGTCCAAGCCCATGAGGAAATAAGAGAAGACAATACAAGCCCGAAAGCCCATGCCCTTCATGTCGTGGAGGATAAGCATGAACACAAGAGACATGTACCAGAATGAGACATGGCAAGAATGACAGAAATGGTATAGGAACAAAAGAAGACAGATGCAGAAGGTAGTGGAATTCACATATAAGGGTCGGAGCACCACCTACTTGTATCCAGCCAATACAAGAGAGGTGGGTCCTAGGTCAAGGGACTCAGAGGGTGTGGTTTGGTGGTGGGGGGGGGGGGGGAGGGGTCTATTTTGGGGTTCATGCCGAGACCTCTTTTGGAGAAAATGCCTTGCTATGATGGCATTTTGCCCAAAAGAGGCAAGTAGAGGACTTGGACCACCTGATACATGCCATAGAGGTAGGTAGAGAGAGAGAGCCCTCAATCCTTATCCATTTGGGTAAGTTAGAAAGGGTGAAAAGGAGAAACAAAACAAAGAAGTTTTGTCCTAAAATGGGGAGTGGTGAAGCAAGCACACTCTAGGCAGAGTTAGTGGCTGGGCAACCAATGAGTTAGTGGGTGATCCTGAAGGGATGTCCACAAGAAGCCAAAAACGGTTGGGGAAGCCTTAGGGACAAAAGGAAGAAATCCCATGGAATCAAGCAATATAAAAAGGAAAGAGGTAGCCATAAAAGAAAAAAGAAAAAAAAAAAGAAAAAAAAAAGGAGGAACCCACAGAAAGGATAGCAAGAAACTAAAAGCAATAGGACCTAAGAAAGAAAGAAGGTGGTAAAAAAAGAAAGAGAGAAAACACGGCAGAAATAGGGGCATGCATCAATAGACTATCTTTTCTCTCCTCTGGGATTCTATAAATCATAATCCAAAACCATTTAGGCCCTTTCTCTAGCACAAGTAACTTCAATGGCAGAAACCTATAATAAGGTTATCCATGTTGGGGTTTGGTTCCTTTTTTGGACCTATTCTTTCTGAAAGACTCGACCTAGGACTGGGAGAGTGAACTAACGTTATTACACTTGTCTAGAGTTGTTGCCATTGTCCTACCGTGGCTTCTTTTAACTTGTTTGAGATTTACGTTACCATTTGTTTTGCCGCAGTGATTCATGCTGCCAGCTGTTCTGTTGTATAACCTTTTTTTTTTTTTTTAATTTTTTTTTATGTTTGCTGTATTGGTTGCCTTGCTGTAGTCTCTTTATTATTATTATTATTATTATTATTATTATTATTATTATTATTATTATTATTGTTGTTGTTGTTGTTGTTGTTGTTGTTGTTGTTGTTGTTGTTGTTGTTGTTGTTGTTGTATTAGTTGTTCTACTACCGAATTGATTATTAATTTGTTGTACCAGTTGCCTCGTGGTGACATCATTTGATATACCTGCTATATCGTTTGTTTTGCTATGGTATTTTTCTGTTATGTCTGCTGTTTCAGTTATTCTACTGTGACGTCACTTGCTACGTTTGCAAGAACGTCTAGCTTGCTGCAGCGTTCTCCGCCCTGTCTAAGCATTGGGCATGCCTGGCTTGTGCACAAGCTGGCCTGTAGTATAATCCCACTAGGCCAGTCCCAACTCGCTTACCCATTAGTTCACAGGCCTTGGTGTAGCAGAACGGGTTTTGGCCCGTTAACGCAAAAAGGCCCCTACATTAAATTGGCGACTCCACTGGGGAGTTGGGAAACAGACAAGTAAGGACAGGCAAAACCTCGCGAGCCTTGCCCCCAAGATCTAAGTCAATGCGGAACATGAATGCTGTACCATCACAAGTAGAGTCTTGGCCAGCTACCCTACGCCATCCCAACCAAGTGGAAGGTGTTGTTGGTGCGGAGGTTGAGCCACAATAGTAGCAAAGGAATCCAGGAGACAATGCCAACCTTTTCATTAAGATGTTGCAATCAATGAAGCATACCCAACAACAGTTGGTAGAGGAAATTCATTAGCTAAAGGCTAACAAGACTAAAGAAAAGGGTGGTTAGCACGACCCTGAAAATGTAGCTGACAAAGAGGAAACCTCGGCGGGCGGATGCCTACAGAACATAGAATAGCACTTCATGACGATGGCAAATGTTGCGGCATTGTTGGAACGAGAAAAGGCTAAAGCGCCAAGGAGAGATTCTACTCGAGGAGACCACCATACCCTATGAGGTTGCTCAGCAAGCCATATCTTGATATATACCAGCCACCAATTTTCTCACCATTTGATAGCAAAAAGGGAAGTGCCATTGAGCACGTGAGCAATTTTTTAGACACCATGGGACCATTTGTAGGAGACGAGGACCTGTGTTTACGTGAATTTTTAAAATCCTTGTGTGGCCGTGCTTACACATGGTATACTAGCTTAAAGTCGAGGTCCATCCCTACCTGGGATGACATGGTGGATGTTTTCTGCAGTAAATACTTTCATGGGGAGGAAACCGTGACACTTGTAACCTTGCAAGGCACAAAGCAGAGGAATGGTGAAGATCTCATGGAATACATCAAAAGGTTCAAGGACATAGCTCTTGATTGCTATGATCATTATGAAGAAAGAACGCTAGTGGAGATGTGCATGGGAAACATGACCACGAAGTACCGAGACGTTCTCGAAAATTTGGAGATTTCACAGTTTGCTCAATTATTGCAGAAGGCCAGAAAGACAGCCCAGTTAGTCAAGCCTAACTTGGAAAAGTCAAAGGATCGAAAGTCCACCCTATAGGCTATGGTAGTATCCACAAGCAAGAAAAGAAAGAGGCCAAATGGAAGGGAGTACGAGATCCCTCCACCCATACCATGCACACTAAAACAGTTAGATGCAATTTTAGACAAATGGATCGTAGATAGGGTCTTCAAGCCCAACCATGTTTCCAGAAAGCCCACTGAAGACAAGTAGAGAGACTTGCATTTCTATTGATTACATAACTATGTGCAGCACGCTACCGCAGAATGTTGGGGGCTCTACAAATTGCTCCACCACAAAATCAAGGAAAGGACCCTAGAGTTGCCCTAGCCAGAAGTTCAGAGAAACCCACTCCCTACTCACAAGGGAAAAGGGAGTAGCAACAATAGTTATCTGCATTGACCTAGGCGATGGTGAAGAGGAAGGCCCTCATTGCCGATGGGAGCCATCATAACCTTGCAAAGGAGTTCCCGGTTCAAAAATCTATTTGACCAGCTGGAGTTTATTGCTAATGAGAGAAGAATGGCCACGGAGGCCCTAGTAAGCATTGCCTCGGAAGCGGGGATCGAGTGCCTCACTGTAGAAACTCAGTCTAACCGAGCCTTCCTTAAAGACACCAATGAAATCACTTTTAGTGATGAGGACATGGAGGTGAGATACCCAGATCATAGATACCCAGATCATAGAAGACTACTTTATTTGGTAGCCTCGATAAATCAAATTCTAATCAAACGAGCCCTAGTGGATACAGGCACTTCAGTAAACCTCATACCACTCAGCACATTGCAAGCAGCAGGAATACCGAAAAACAAGATTTTAGGACACCTAATGGAAGTAACAGGATTCAGAGGAAGGAGCAAATATACAGTGCGATACATATAGCTTTGGCTAAAAGTAGGCCCTATAGCCTCTCTAACTCGCTTCCATGTAGAAAAGACAGAGGTCTTGTATCACGTACTGTTGGGACGGTCATGGTTGCACAAGCATCGCCTCATCCCATCAACGTACCATCAGTGTGTGAAGGGAAGACTAAATGTTAGAAGAATCTAAATTGCAGCAAACCTATCTCCCTTCGAGCAAGCAAAAGCCCATCTGATGGAAACCATGTTTATGACGAATGGGGTTTGTTAGGAGAGAGTTCGATGTCCAAACCGTCGAGCACCTTCGTGCCTAGTTAGGAGGACATTGAAAATGACCCAGAGCCTGATTTGAGGGAGTTGCTAAACCAAAAAAAGGAAAAGGAAAGAGGCACTAACCACAGAATCAGACAGTTTGCCGTGCTGTGTCAAGGTCAAAACACTTGACAGCAGAATAATGTACAAGTTATGAAGGTGCACGAGGCTCACTTGCAGTATGCAAAAGGGTCCCAGAGGAGGGCCCTAGCAGAGGACCTTAATATGCTGCATGGCCCAAAAGGATACAAAGGAAAAGCATGACAAGGAAGTGGAGGAGAAGACAGTAGCAAGAGAGGAAACACAAGTGATGGCTAAAGAAAAGTTAGAAGAGATAGACTTGAGCACGGACCCATAGAAACCAAGACCCATTTCAATCAATTCAAAATTGGCAGAAGAAGAAGATTGGACTTGATTCAATTGCTGAGAGAGTTCAAAGACATACTTGCATGGGAGTACAGTGAAATGCCTAGGCTAGACCCAAGCTGTAGTACATGTACATAATGTAGAGCCTGGGACCTGGCCAGTGGCCTAATCAACTAGGGTGTTCCATACCAACATAGAGGCACTGATAATACAAGAGGAGTAAAAGCTACTCGCAGCAGGATTCATCAAGCCAATCCAACACCCAAAATGGCTGTCCAATATTGTACTTGTCAAGAAAAAGAATTGGCAAATCAAATGTTGTGTAGATTTTAGAAATATCAACCAAGCCTGCCCCAAGGACGAATTCCCCCTACCAAACATGGAACTATTGATAGATTCTGTTGCTAGACACGCCATGTTCTCTTTCATGGATAGGTTCAATGGCTAAAACCAAATTCGAATGGCACCCAGGGACGAGGAGTAGACTACTTTCAGAACCCCTATTGGGAATTTCTATTACAAGGTGATGCCTTTCAGGTTAAAAAATGCAGGCGTGACTTACCAATGCATCATGACTGCAATCTTCCACAACATGATGCATCATGAAATGGAGGATTATGTAGACGACATTGTAGTAAAGTCAAGGAAGTGTGAGGATCATGTCAAAGTACTGAAAAAAGTTTTTGAGTGGTGCAGGTCTTCAAGATAAGATTGAATCTATTAAAGTGTGCCTTTGGAGTTTCTGCCGGGAAGTTTTTAAGGTTTCCTAGTCCACAGTAGAGGAATAGATGTTAACCCAACGAAAGCTACAGGGATAGCAACCATGAAGCCACCAACCACTATCAAAGAATTGAAGAACTTTTTGGGCAAAGTCTCCTACATCAGAAGCTTCATATCAAGCCTAGCTTCGATTACCTCCGCCTTTACGAAGTTGCTGAAGAAATGGAAAATTTTTGAATGGGGGAACGAACAACAGAAAGCTTTCCAAAAGCTACAACAGATTATGATGAACTTACCCACGATGTAGGCCCCAGTTTGTAGAAAACCACTATTGCTTTTCTTGGCCTCAAGCCCAGTGGCCATAAGGGCATTGATAGCCTAGGAGGATGGAAGGGGCGTTGAACAGCCAGTGTACTACGTTAGTCGAGCTTTAAAAGATGCCGAGACATGTTATCCCCGAGCAGAAAGAGTACGCTTGGCAATTGTCTATGCATCACAAAGGGTACGTCATTACTTCCTAGCCTAGGAAGTGCATCTCATGACGAAGTCCCACGTGATCAAAGCACTTCTACAACAACCCATTCTGTTTGGCAAAATATCACAATGGTTGTTGCAATTATCACAATATGACTTGAATGCGGCAGAATTTATGAAGAAATGCCATGGTTGTCAGGTGCAAGCCAATTTAATCCACACCCATCTGCAGAGCCTGCAGAGCATGGTTACTCCATGGCCCTTTCACACATGGGGGCTCGATTTGGTGAGACCAGTCAATCCCCCCTCTAACGGGTACATTTGGATCCTCGTGGCCATGGAATATTTTACTATGCGGGTAGAGGCCATGCCACTTCGTAAAGCCACTAGAGGAGTTGTGGAAAACTTTATCAAGGAAAACATAATTGCAAGGTTTAAAGTACCCCACAAGATTATAAGAGACAATGGCACGCCTTTTGTAAATAGGGAGGTTAGGAAAATGTTGGAGTATTATTGGGTAAAGCACTATCATTCATCACTGTATTACCCACAAAGGAAGAGGCAAGCTGAATCAACGAACAAGACCCTCATTAAGATCATTAGTAAAATGAGCCAAGAGTACAGTGGAGGCTAAGTCACACACTTGGCAGATGCGTTATGGACCTAGCAAAGCTCACCCAAGTCTGCCACAAGATTTTTCTCCCTTCTCCTTAGTATATGGGACGGAGGCTGTCAACCCAGCGGAATTGATGACACCCTCCTTGAGGGTTCTATAGATGCGAAAGAAAGAAAAGGAAAAGGAAGTCTTCGCAATAGTGGAATTGATGATACCCTCCTTGAGGATCTAGAGGGACTAGATGAAAGAAGGGAAGAAGCCTAAGAACGCAGCCGGGGATATAGGCAGAGAATGACTGAAGCTTGTGACAGAATTATAAAAGAAAAGGTATTTACAAAGGGTCAACTGGTGCTAAGGACAGCAGACCATGTTAGAAGAGGATTGACAGGACCATCTAAGTTCTCGCCAAAGTGGGAAGGACCTTTCGTGATAAGGGAGGCTAATGCAAGTGGATATTATCGCTTAGCACATATGGACAAAAAAGACCTTGAAGACCCCATCAATGGCAAATGGCTCAAGCGTTATTACACCTAAGGAAGTACTATGTAGTTTCTTTTTTCTTATTTCTCTCTTTTGTATTTTCTTGAAGTGACCACCCTTGCAAGGGATGCTATGTCACAAGAAAGCAATTTGGCTTTTCCTTCTCTTGTAATCATGTTGAAAGAAAAAGGGTAGAAAGTAATGAAAACGATGCATGAGGTATCAACAGAAATACGTGGTATTATAAAGCATGATAAGCGTTGCAGCAGATGTACCAATAGGTTACAAACCAAAAGTGTAAGTCATACTGGACTTATCAAAATAGTTATAAGTGCTAAGTAAAATGAGTGTATTGCGAAAAGAAAAAAAAAAGAAAAAAAAAAAAAAAAGAGAGAAAAAAAGCTATAGAATAATAATAAGTAGCTAAGTACATAATCTAAGGCTAGTAATAAGGGTCTTGTCTTGGAAGTGGTCAAGGGCAGCCACACCAGAGAGGAAACACTCACAGTGAGCCTCGAGGTCTGTTACCTCCTTCTTCAAACTCTCGATACGAGCGTCAATAGCATCAACCACAGGCTGAACCTTCCACCTAGAGAGGACTCGGGCAATCTCTCGCAAATGCTCCAGTAGGAACCCCACGTCAAAGTCAACACAGATCAGCTCTTGAATTGCGGCCCTCCACTGCAGAATCCTCTGGGTAAAAACTATGTCCATGAAGTTTTGCTTAATGTCATTCATCACACACTCCAGCAGCTTGAGAAAATGCTCCCTAGCAGAACGGCCAAGAGGAAACCTCTGCATGAAGTCTCCATGGCTACAGTAAACCACCTCCAAGTGCTCTAAACAATCCTCGGGTACTCAATATCCATGGAAGTCCATGTAGGGAGGCCCAGTGCCCTAAAAGTCTGCTAGATCAAGATCTTTCCTCTCCACCTGCTCGAAATGAGTGAAAAAGGCAGTGGCTTCATCCACAGGGTTGGGGACAGTGGCAAAACAACTCCCAGTCTCAAATGCAGCACTCGAGATCCTCTCAACAGGAAATGGACCTACGAACAAGCATTGCATGAGCCTCGAGCCAAGAAACAAAGAAAAGAAATGTACATGAAAATAAGAAAGAAGAGAGGGAATTACCATGACCGACAGGAATGGGGGTTGTGGGCTCCGTAGAAACTCTACAACCTTAGGCTCCGTAGGGGCATCTGTGACTGCATAACGAGATAACATGCAAGGCAAGATCGAAGATGCACAATAAAGATCGAAGGTGCATACCCATGGGTGGAGACAATAAAGATCGAAGGTGCATACCCATGGCCTCAGTGTCAAGCTCATCATCAGAATCAGAAACTCTCATCTTCACGATTGGCTCATCATCAGAGTCCTCAAGGACCTCCTCAGATCCTTCATCAGAGGATAACTCCACATCGGGCACCTGGGTGGTAGAGACAGGGATGGAAAACGAAGTGACAACCAACGAAGACCCACCTTTAACTGCCTAAGAAATGGCAAAAAAAGGATCGCTAGCAAAAATAACCGGCGGAGGGGTGACAGGAGAAGCTTTCTTAGTCTAGGTCATTGCAGGAGGAACAACTTCCTTTGGGGGAGTGGAAAGCTCAGCAGAAATAGGGGAAGACTCTTTAATGACTCCCCCCTCAACAGGTGGACTCTCTTCGGCAGGAACTAGCCTCAATGGAGGAACTGGAGCCTCAACAGGGGTACTCTCCTCGGAAGGAACTGGCCCTGATAGAGGAACTGGAGCCTCAGTAGGAATCTCCTTGGTAGCAACAACCGTGGCAGAAGCCATGGCCTTGATAACAACGTCAGCACCGTCGAAGAAGTCTTTCATATGAATGTCAGTAGCAGCAGAAATCTTCTCCTTCTCAGGAACAGTATCCTCGGTAGAAGCCACGCCAGTACTAGCACTGGCTTTAACAAAAGCCTTCTCAATCATGGGGTGGTAAATAAAAATAGGCTCGGCATCAATCTAAAGAAAAAAATGATAAATAAAGAAGAGGGTGATTGAGCCAAAGAAAGTGATAAACATATGCATAAATGAGGAAAGTAAGGTAGGGAAAGAAATATACCTCAGCCTCAGGCTCATCAAGCAAAACGAGTCGAGCAGCATAAGTGTCCTCTTTATGCTTGGACTACCAAAGAAAAGGAAGATGCATGCATATAGTTAGCCGCAGAAAAGCACACCAAATAATAAAAATGAAGAGAATAGAACAATTAGAGATAACACACTCTCCTTTTGGTAGCAGCAAATCGGGCTAGGGGAGATGTTTTCCTCTTGCTGCCACGGGTCCTGCTAGAAGGAGGGGCATCTGAAGGTTGCCTTGGCATGGGAGGCCTAGACTTGGTCGCAATAGATCTCTTGGTAGAACGAGCTCTAGCAGAAGGAGGAGGAGTGCTCTCAAGGACTATGTTATTGATGGGAGGAAGGCCTCTATTGTAAGGAACTATATCTGAACAAACCTCAAAAACATCTGCACCCTTCTTGGTAGGCTTGGGTTTGGCAGACCTAGAGGCCAAGCCCTTCTTTGTTGATGCAAGAAGATTCACCACATTCACTCTCTTTTCCCAACCACGGGGAAACTAGCCTACATACAAGAACCATCCTTGCTCTTTCTCCTGTCACTCAAATACAGCAAACCTATTTTGCTTCTTGGCATAGGTAATCACAGATTTGGTAGGGAGAAGTAGTCGAGGGTTTGAAGAGATTATGGCATGCAAACTGTCAAGAGGAACGACGGAGAACCCGCGGCTACCTAATAGTTCCTCATTGAAGGAAGTCATAACGGCCTACCAATAGGCATACATAGGGGCAGTACAAAGACCCACCCTTTGGGAACTGGGAATGGTGACCGCGATGAAGAGCTTACTATTAGGACATATGTGATTCACTTGTTAGGAACATATGTCACTATTTTATGTAATTGGCTAATCTTTTGACAAAACGCACTTTACTTGTATTTGGGTAGATCTAGGATGTGTTTAATACTTCAAGAAACTTTGTTTCAAGATCAAGTGTTGAAACCATGCAAGTTTGTCCAAGATTCAATCTGAAAAGTGCCTGTCATTAAATCTCGACAGCTAGCTCGACAGCTAGCCATCTATCGAGCTTGAAGAGTTGTTCAGCCCCGTGGCTCAACAATAGCTCGACAGATAGGATATCTGTCGAGGTTTATGAAAAACAGAATTTCAGTTCTGTTTTGACTCTAATCCGTGATTATGTGTTTGGGCTTTCTTTTCTCACAACCCTATACATATAGAAGGATTATTTTAAGGGCCGTCAAAGAGGACACAAGTTGCACAAGTGTTGAGCAAAGTATGTTCAAGCAATTTGTGACCGGAGACACAGTTTTGCCCTAGTTCATCATTCTTGTGAAAAAGTTGCTATGTTTGTGCACCGTAGGGTTTTGTGACCAAGCATCTTCTTGATCTTCATCGTTGGGATGAACTGAAGAACTTTGCAACCAACAACATTCTCTAGTTGGTGATTAAAGTCGCGTACTGGGATCCACGCAATTAGTTAGTCACGTACTGGGAGCCGTGCATCAAAAGGAGAAATTGTCACTACAGAACAAGTCCAATTGGGTATTGGGGTAAGGGTTCAACTGTAGGTTGGTATAAAGTACTGGGATTCCTTTACTTGTAACCGCTTGTTATGATAATAGTGGAATTTCGGGAGTGGTGACCTTAAAATCACCCGATGGGGTTTTTGCAGTGTAGGTTTTCCCCATTTGTAAACAAATCACCGTGTCAATTTATTTTCCGAGGCATACTTAGTTTATTGGTAATTTGTTTATGCTACCATGCGTTTGCATGTTAATTTGATTAATTAATAAACTTGGCTAATTAATCAATTAATCTATCACAAGGAGTCAATTCGTTTTTGGCCTATCACTTACTCCAAAACTTGAAGGCATGTGGGTACAAGAAGGGGCGGGCTGAAGTAGTGGTGTCTAGAAGTAGAGTGAAATCAATAGACATATCCTAGTCAAGTCCAAATTGCCTCGTCACTCTATGGGCAGTGTAGTGCACATATCGAAGCCCCTTGTCAGCCAAAAAGGCGGCCACCTAGCATTGGTGGCAACCAAATAAGTGATCCCCCTCTCGTTATATGCCACCAATGAAGTGGTTGTGCCAGCAGTACCTATAAAGGGGCCTATCACCGAACCAGCACAAGTGTACCCAGCACTGAAATCCCTGCAAGCCCTCCAAGAAAAGCCCATTCCTTTATCAAAAAACTCCACAACAGAATGACCAAAAGGCTTCAGCCCAACCCAGTGGTATGCCAATAGAAACTCAATGACAACCCCCCCCCCCCCAACAAAAGTCTGTAATCACCCTTGGACAAGACTGGAACTTCTCCTTGGCATAACAAACTGGTTTACACTTAGCCAAATCCCTAGCACAATGCTCTCAAAGAAGGTGCTGTAGGATGGTACTGTGAACAAATAAAGTAAATATATCGCAAGAACCTACCTGTCTCTCATCACTCAATAGAATATCCAACTGAACATACAAATGACCCAAAAACAAAGAAGCCAATGGCAGACTCACTCCAGCAAAAATCTTTATGGCTAACTAAAAGTTAATAGGCATCACCGCGTAATGTGGAAGGGAACTAAAGACAAACTTACAAAGCCAAAATATAATAAAGGCGACATGGCAAGCTACAGTGAAAGCTTTCAAGAAAGCCCCAATCCAATTGGAAAACTTTGTGTTCCCACTGCTAAGCCCCTTTCTCAACTCTGCCTCCAGGGCCTCCTCCTCGGCAGAAAGTTGGATATTGGAGGGATCAACGTCGTCGAGAATGGGAAGCAACAATTGATTGGCTACATCCTCCAAAGTCACGGTGATCTCACCACAAGAGAGAGAAGGTGTGAATGGCGCTACACCACTAGCAGACCAAATGGCAAAGATTGAACAAATCGTGGTAATGGGACAAACATTGAGAGGAAACGATGGCCTTCAATATGCCGGCCTATTTAAGAGCACCCGTAAAACCCATATCAGAAAGCTCTTTGTCCACCCACTCCTTCCATCCCAATGATGTAACCAACCCGAATTCGAAGAGGATGGGTACGAGTAAAACATCTCCCTGGCGAATAGCAAGATCGAGGACGGAAGAAGCAAACCCAAGAAATGTCAGAATCACGTCATTCTATGGACAGCCAAACATGGCCCAACGGAGGAGGCGAGTAGTTACTGGGCACCATCGAAAAATGTGAGTAAATGTCATACCACAGATCTATGAAAGGAGTGCATTTGCTATCGGGATCGCGACTCACTTCCTCCTCCATAAAACGGTCTGATTCGGAGTGGGGAGCCTCTTCATCTTTCTCTACCTCCACAGGTGGTTCATCCTCCTTTCCCTTATGGAGGGAAGAACCTTCACCTTTCGCCAGTGACATAAAGGGAAAATTAAATGGTAAGGATGGTGAGTGTGGGAGTATGCGAAAAGTGAAACAGAGAAGAGAATGAGAGAAGAAAAGGGAGTTATGAGAAAGTAAGGGGTATCATGAAAAGGGGAAAGTGAAGAAGTGGGAACAAATAAGAACACTAGGAAGGGTAGCGATGGACCAGCATTCAAAAGAGGTAACACATTAAATGAAACAAAGGCAGTGCTTCAGAATAACTGATAAACTAGGAAATTTGAAAAGACAAGCTTGTTCATAGTAGAAAAGTGATTAAGGTGGGGACCACTATTTAAAAAGCCCGCGAAAGAAAATCACAAAGACATTTGCATATGAATTACAAGAGCAATCCACATGCTCAGGGGGCTGAATGTTGAGGCCCTTCTTTTTTTTTTTTCTTTTTTTTTGACAAAGGGCCCAACAGCAAAAGAAGCCCAACAATAGGGAAAGATGAGAGGGAAAGGAAGTTGAAAGAGGTAATTAGCCAAATGGGCCAACGTGGCAGAATGACAACCAAAAGGCCCATAGGCACACCAAAAGGTAAAAGTAAAGTAAATGGGCAGTGAAAACCCAAGGAAAAAAGTAATTAGCCCAATAGGCCAACATGCCAGGAATGACAGCCAACATGCCCATAGGCACAGCAAGAGATAAAAGTAAGGTAAATGGGCCGTGGAAGCCCTAGGAAAGAGGTAATTAACCCAATGGGCCAACGTGGCATGAATGACAGCAAGTAGGCCCATAAACATAATAAGAGGTAAAAAAATAAAGTAAATGGGCCATGGAAGCCCAAGGAAAGAGGTAATGAGCCCAATGGGCCAACATGGTAGGAATGACAACTAGCAGGCTCATGGATATGGCAAGAAAAGAAGCAATAGGTGCAGAAGCCCAACGGCCTGGATAGATAGGGACTTCTACCAAGACGATGTCCAAACCAATGAGGAAATAAGAGAAGACAGTACAAGCCCAAGAGCCCATGCCCTTCATGCTGTGGAGGATAAGCATGAACACAAGAGACACATAGCATAATGAGACATGGCAAGAAAGACAGAAATGGTGTGGGAACAAAAGAAGACAGATGCAAAAGGTAGTGGAATTCACATACAAGGGTCGGAGCACCACCTACCTATATCAAGCCAATATAGGAGAGGTAGGCCCTGTGGACACAAGGGGGGAGTTGCCACCTAGTTTTTGCAATGGTCTAGGAACCATATATATAGCATCTTTTTGAGGAAGGACCTTTGATCTTACTACCAAAGTATGGGTTCGGAGTTTAGGTACGCTCTTAGGAAGGTGTTAGGCACCCAAGATCGCCCAACCCTAAGGTCGGCCTCCCATCATTGTGTCTTAATCTTAACCCTATTAAAAACTAATTCAATACTTGTATTCTAGACTCACACACACACTAACATGCATCTAACATACAACATGGCATCTTTCATCCCAAAACACATATCCATCCATAAAGCAATAAAGAGCCAAAACCATACAACCCTAACATTCATCTAATCATGGCATCAAGGCATTCATCACATCACAAAACCCTAATGCATCTAAGCATGCTCCATCATATCATACCAAGGTAGCGAACTAAGCATGGTGGGCAGACATAGATTCATCACATGTTTCCCAATATATTTAGGCATGAAATCACACATCAAACAAGCATATTTATCATATCAATGCATGAACATTTCTAATGCATGACTTACCCTTCACTTACCTTGCAACAACTCAGCACCTATGGCATTATGCATGAGCATGTGAATGCATGTTCACGGCATCAAATATAAAAACCTAATCGAAGCACGTTGAAAGACAAACAAGCATGTGAGGCAGAGGCACAAATACGTATGATCATATGAAAAGGCTTTAAAAAAAGGGCAAAGCATGTGAAACAAACCAAACAAACAAGATAAGGAATTTGGATTAAGGTTTCTAGACAAGTGCCTGCGTACGCAAGATTTAACTTGTGTACGCATGCTCATGACATGCGTGCATGGGACTTGTTCAAGAACCCTAACCCAAAAACCCGAAATAGAAAATAGAACACAAATAAAAAAAACCCTAATTCTAACTATCTAGCATGCTTAGAACACAACAGAACTATAAAACTAACCTAAGCAAACATATAAAAGCCCAAACTACACAAAGAAACAGGACTAAAACTAAAAAAAGAAAGAAAGAAAAGGAGAAAGGAAGAAAGAAAGAATA
Organism: Quercus tomentella; assembly: GCA_028535165.1. Classification (NCBI taxonomy): domain Eukaryota; kingdom Viridiplantae; phylum Streptophyta; class Magnoliopsida; order Fagales; family Fagaceae; genus Quercus; species Quercus tomentella. The sequence continues at coordinate 53,783,484 of JAPQVY010000156.1, forward strand.
CCTTAAAGCAAAAGCTCTTAGGCTTGATTTTTTACCGTTCCCCTCAGTTAAATCTATCACAATTCAATAAAACCGTGATTAGAAACTTTAAACTCAAAGGATTGGGGCTAGAAAAGGTCCTAATCAAATAAAAATGACTTAAGGGTGTTTTGTGAAAAACTCCCTTTGGATTCACTATTTTCTAGTGAATCTTAGGTTTTTCCCGTGGGATTTCTGTCTGTTTTGAAAAGGCACCATGTAAGGCTTTTTATAGTTAAAAAATAGGAGTTTGGAATGGCTCCCAGACGATGTGGGATTCATTTCAAACCACAACCATTATTGCAGAAAACTTGCCTTTTCCATGCTTCTGAAACTTTGCTTCATATGCTGGAATGTGCCTGCATATGCATGCTTTGGCCCACGTATGCAGGCTGCTGCCCATGTATGTGGGCCGAGGGCCATTTTGGTTATTTATTTCCAAAAATAGATTTTTGTGCATTTAAAAAGTGATATTTTCCATTTTAACAATCCTCAAGTCAATTTAATATCTAATTGGGCTCTAGACTGGCCTTGGGCCTTAGAGTTCGAGTATCATTGGAGAACAGGGGCTTGAGTCGTAAGGGGTAAAAAATGCGATGTCTACAGATGCCCCTCTTTGATTCGTGAGCTTTGCTAACTGAATCAAAAGAATAAAAGACAAAACATTTTGTTTCGACGTACAACTCGAGCCCAACCCACGCACACAACACACATCACACATACATGGGGCGGGGTGCAACTCCAAAGAGTTGCGTGGGATTCATAAGTCTGAAGTCCCACATTTGTTGTTTGGGAAATGAGTAACAACAAGTTAACTATCCCAGAACCTATTTTGCCACTTGCAAGCAAATGGCGAGTAACTCACTATCCTAGAGTCACTTAAAAAGAGAAAAGAAAACAAACAAAGGTGCTCTTACGAGCTAACCCAACAAACAATAAAAGGATATAGTCTCTATGGTGACCATCCAGGGCTCTTGCCTCAAACTTCTCCAGGTGACTTGTTCCTCTTGTCTTCTTCATTTCTTTCTCTACCTTTTCTAGTGAGGCTCTTACCTCAGGTTGACCTTGGTCTCTTTCTCTATCACTATCTCTACCCTTTCCTACCATGCCTACATGTTCAACTCCCGGAGGATATGTGCACGAGTAGTCTTGATTGTTGGATCCACATGGTGAAAACTTGCTGAGGAGTAGATGTGCATGGGGAGGAATCTTCTGCCTCTCAAGACTTGCTTAGGGATAAGAAACTTGTTGAGGAGTATTATGGATGGACTTGCTCAGGAGTAGTGTAGATGTGTGATCCACTAGTGAAGAATCTTCTGCTTCCTTCATGGTTCGTTGAGGACTTTGAGGAAGAATCTTCTGCTTCCTCGCTAGAGATTTTTTTTTTTTTTTTTTTTTTTGGGTGTATTGGACTCACTGGGGAAGAATCTTCTACTTCCTCATTGGGGATACTTTGGGGAAGAATCTTCTGATTCCTTACTGGGGATTGTTTAAATGTGGTTGGGCTTATCAGGGAAGAATCTTCTGCCTCCTCCATGGGGATGATATTCATTAGGGAAGAATCTTTTGCTTCCCTACTAGGGATGGTGTTCTTGATGTGCTTGAACCGTTGAGAAATAGTCTTCTGCTTCCTTACTGAGGATAGTGTTCTTGATGTGCTTGATCCACTGGGGAAGAATCTTTTGCTTCCTCCATGGGGATGGTATTCTTAATGTTCTTGAACCGTTGAGGAAGAGTCTTCTGCTTCCTTACTGAGGATAGTGTTCTTGATGTGCTTGATCCACTGGGAATGGTTTTGGGATGTACATGCTTTATTGAGGGAAGAGTCTTATACTTCCTTTACCCCTCACTAGGGAGTCCTTTAATAATTTTGTGCCTAAATGGGGCAATCTTGAGATGTCCCTCCTTCTTCTTCTTTTTTTAAAGAATTTTTTTTTTACTATTCATAACTAAACTACACGTAGTTTAGCCATCAGGTGTGTTCCTGCCTTTTCATTTTTCCCAACGAATACTAACCATTTCTTTTTCTTCTTCATTCTCTTCATCTCTCTCATCTCTTCATATTCTCCATAACTTTTCTCTTTTTTTTTTTCTCTATAAAAACCTCCTTCCCCTCTTTCTTTTCCTCACTTCTTGACTCTCTCATTCTCTCATCATCTTCTCCAATGGCGCCCAAGGCCAAGAAGACCTCCTACATCCTTTCTTCTGATGCATTCCATCTCACCCACTAGAGTGGGGCAATGCGGTTGATGGGGTCTCCACCATTGACATATCGGCCAGAGAATCACATTCCTATGGCTGAATCTGTAAGTGCCTGGGTTTTGTTATGGTATGGATTTAGATGAAAACCTGACATCTTAGGAGGGTTAGGAACATGTTTAGGATTCATTTTGGATCATGCATGCTTGAAAATATTGAAGAACTACTTCTTTATGTGTTCCTGTGCGCGTGGGCTCGGGCTTGTGTATGTAACTTGGATTCATGCATATGTGGCTCTGTTCTTACGTACGCAGGTTTGTTCTTGAGGTTCTGCGTACGTGGGAATGGGCCTGCATACGCAGGGTCCTGTCTGTGTATGCGAGCTTTGACCTGCGTACATGAGACGCCTGGCAGAAGCCCTACTCTACCGATTTTCACTTATTTTTCATCTTTTTCACTCCCATATGCAATCCTAACACACCTTCTTGTCAATTTTGCACCCAAATATCACTATATCCTTCTTTTTATCTTCATCCCTGCATCAAAACATCATTTTTCCTAAATTCTGTTCGAATCAGGAATCTAATGTCATCTCCTTCTTTTTTGTTTGCAATTATCATCCCCTTATGCTAGTAAGGGGAGCACCAACAAGGTGGTGGAGTGGTACAACCTTCTTGTACCTAAAAACAAGGCCTACATCTGGGAGGCGATCTTCGAGCCTATCATTGGTCTTCTTCTGGAGAAGTCTACAAGTGTTACCTTGGTGCAGTGCCTCATTGAGAGGTGGTGGGATACTATCCACACCTTTCACATTGCTGAGCAGGAGATGACGATGACTCCTTACGACTTCTACTGCATGACTGGCCTTAGCTTCGAAAGGGCCATTATCAATTTGGATGATGTGTCAAGCATCCAGCTGGGTCTTGACATGTTGGGGAGGAGGTACTCTACTAAGACTATTCGCTACTTCAACTTGGTATTGAATTACATGCTTCTCCCATAGAGAACTATAGAGGAGCGTGTCCGTATGGCTAGGGCTTTCCTTCTTCACTTGTTGGGGGCTTATCTCTTTGCCAATGGTGGGCAAACGGTGTCTTTAGGGTGGTTGACCCTCTTTCGAGACTTTGCATATGCACGGAGGGCCAACTGGGGGCAGGCATGTCTTGCCTATCTTTACTCTACCCTCGACACTCTTAGTTGAAGCACCTTGCAACAGTTTGTGGGGCCTTGGAAGCTCCTTGAGGTTAGTCCTCTTTCCATTTCTTGCATTCTCATTTGTAGCTTGTAGTCTTGCAAAGTGTATTATCTCGCAAACTATCATCTTGCATCTAACTTGTGGCTTATGCTTCTTTTTTATAGTGGTAGGTTGTTAGGTATGGCCTCATAACCCCGGGCACTGATCTAGTTCTGAAGGAGTTCCCTCGAGTAAGGGCCTACCTTGTAAAATTAACTTCGAATGAGGTAAGCTTAAGAATTCTAGTTGTTTAATGCAATTTCTTTTAGAATACCCTTCTTCTAACCTTGCGCCATTATAGGTTAACTGGGCCCAATGGGCCAGCCAGCCCCTTCCTGCTACTCGAGACTTGGAGCTTGCTGCTCTCATTGCTTTAAAGATCACCCAACCCTTTGAAGGGGCAGGCTTGAGGGTGCTATACCTGGCAAAGAGGGTGAGGTGCCAGTTGGTGGTTAGTGATGACCCACAGATTCCGATGGACCCTCTGAGTTCATGCTTGCCCTACACTTCTGACTGATGTAGAGTACAAATCGTGGGGGAGTGGCGTTTTCTATGCCAAGCAGCTTCTTGAGGGGTTGGATTATGAGGAGTTCAACATCACTTACCTCATGCCTTCCTTTACTGTTCAGGTATATGCTTAATCTTTTTCTTTCTTTTTTTTTTCTCTTTTTTCCTCTTCCTTGTTTGTCATGACTTCTAATGTGGGGAATTGTAACAAGGGGGACCTACTGTTGATGAGCCCATTGACCCTCCACATCTACCCCTTGGACAGTCTACATTTATGGTCCTAATGGTTTTGCTCAAAAGCGTGTCGTGCCCCGTAATCCTAATGTCATGGGCTATCCTTTCCCTCTTAACACTCGGGCGGTAAGTTCTTTCTCCTTTTGTCCTTCTCCTTTGCCATTCTTCTCTTTCTGTTTTAGTCACTAACCCTCCTTTCTATGAATTGCAGCCCACTATCCAAGAGCAAGAGGAGTTGGTATGGCAGGTTAGGAATCTCAAGTTGGAGGTGATCAACTATTCGGGGGAGCTATATCGTCCTGGAGGAGTGGTCCACCTAGGCGGTTGTGATGATAATGATGATGATGATGATGGAGGTGATGAGGAGGATTTGGAGGCATCTCCTATCTACCAAACAAGGAAGAGGCGGCATCATTGATTACCTGCAGTTCAAGACATATAGGCATACAACACAGTTTTTTTTTTTTTTTTTTTTTTTTTGCTTTTATGGTTTTCTTTTTTTTATTCCCCTTAGCAAACATTTGGATTTGGTTTAAGATAAAGGATTGTATTTAAGAACATATTTTTACATTTATGCTTTTGATCGGGACTTAGCACTTAATTTACAAGATATTTGATGAATTGTATGTTTCTATTCAACTTTGCTTCTTTGATACTTGAAATCTTGTGCTCGGAATGTGTCTTGGATGATCCCTTAGGCTATAGAAACCCTTAGGAATGCTTTGGAGTGAAAAACTCTGCTCAAAATAAAGGAACATGGGCTTCTGCCAAGCACCATGTGTACGTGGAGATGAGCTTGCGTATGCAGCTTTGACTTTACGTACGTAGGGTTCACTTTGCATACGTGGGTTGCAAATCGGAAAATCCCTAACCGACTTACTTAAGTATAAAAGTAGCCATTTGAGTTCAAAACCATCACCAACATACCCAAAGAACCCTTTTTTGAGGTCTACCAATGGCAGAAAACTCTCCTCTTGATATCTTGGCTTGGATTAGGAAGCTTGGTCCTAATTTCAAGGACTCCAATTCTCCCTACGGTCTTTCTTGTATCTTTCCATACCATCAAATTAGGGTGGATAAGCCTCTTCTTCATGCTGCTGCCAACTATTGGGTTCCTTTTCAGCATGTATTTCACTTCAACAGAATAGAAATATGCCCCACTATTGAAGAATTTGGCGCTATCATAGGTGAACTGGAGATTGCTGATCTCATTTTCCCAACCATGGGTGGGGATCTTCCTTTTTTTTTGCGAGTTGTGTTGGGTGTCCCTGCTACCACGGCAAATAGGTGGTGTGTTTTTGGCAAGCTCAACCTTAGGTTGGTCTTTGAGTATTTTTTCAATTAGGCCCTTCCTAAGGGTGAGAGGCCACACTCATACTTTCTTCACGCCTTTTCCTTATATGCTCTTGCAAGGTATTTCTTGGTTCAAAACTTGTATTGTGTGGACCTTCAGATATGCATGATAGCTTATGAGCTAAAGAGCGGTAACTTGGTGGGCTTGATCTTGGCGGAGACCCTTAATGGTTTGGATGCCTTTCTTAGGAAGCAGGTTTCTTTGTGGGAAGTCCTCTTCTCCTTCAGGTATAATCCCTAATTTTTGCATAGGTTCTCAACCTAGCGGGATCCCTCTAATTTTTGCATGGGTTGCCTTTCGGTTTTCAACCCATCGAGGCACCTTATATTGTCTTTCATTTCCCTTTTTTTTTTTACTCATGCTCTCTTTTCTTCTTTTTTTTTTTTTTTTTTTTGCTCCTTCCTCTCTCTCTCTCCCTCTCTCTCTCTCTTCAGATATGGCTATAGAAGAGGCTTCGATTACTTCAACCTCCCACTGTACCTCTCAGCACCTACCTTCCTAGGCATCTCAGGGACCGCCAGCTTCATCAGAATGATATGAGCTTTGAGGCGTACATGGAGCTTATGGGTCACCTCAAGGAGACCGACATTCAGTGGGTTGTGGAGTGGTGGCACATCTCAAGCATGGTCCATAGTTGCTGTAAGGACTGTTGTGTGACTCTAGTTGGACTTCGTTAATGCTCATACTACTACACTTGTCGTATCTCAAGACAATTTGGAAAGCATCAAGGAGCTCCTCATGGTGAAGGTGAGTTCCACATTGCGGTGTTTACCAATAGGATCTTGGGAAGGATTAGTGAGGCTTAGCCACGCCGTAGGGTGACAAAAGGCATTGTTCCTCCTCGATACATCTATCCCACTGCGGGGTACAAGCAATGGTTGGAGGATGACATGAAGTGGATTCTGAAGGATGAGAAAGATTACATGAAGACTAGCAAGAAAGCAAGGAGGACTGTGTGACCACCTTGATGTGCTCCATGTTTTACTTTTCTACAATTTTATGATTCTCATGTTTTTTTTTTTTTGAATTTGAATTTAATAAACGATTGGAATGTTCCAAATCCCCTATGAAAACAATCTTATCATCTTTAATTTTAGCAATAAGAAAATCACATTTTTATTATCTTTGCTTATTGTCATTTACTCCCTTTTTTTGCTTTTCTTTTTCTTTTTCCTTTGCCATGTAATTTTTGCCCATGACATCCTTTCGGAAATTTTCGCCATGCCCATGGTCTTTTTCCTCAATTTTTACCTAGACTGCCCTTTCGAGTTTTCAATCTAGCAGGGTTCCTTTGCCTTAATTTTTTCCTAAACCACCCTTTCGGGTTTTCAACCTAGCAGGCTTTTTTCTTTTTCTTTTTTTTGTTTAGATGTGGAATTTTTGGAGTCTATCCATGTTAACTAGGCAAAGCATCTCTTCCCCATCCAAATCTGTGATTCTTGTAGCACCTCCAAACATGATCTTTTAATGATAAAAGGCCCAGACCACCTTGGCTTCATCTTCCCTCTTGGGTCAAAAGTCTCATCTCTAAGCACCTTTAGGACCAAGTCCCCTTCTTTAAGGTTTCTCGGTTTCACCTTCTTGTTGAAAGCCCTAGCAATCCTTTTTTGGTACCCTTGTGCATGATATTGTGCCCTAGCCCTCTTCTCATCTATCAAAGCCAATTGTTCATATCTCGCATTAGCTCAATCCTCTTCTAGGACCTTAGTTTCCACCAATACCCTCAAAAAGATTGTATCTCTACGTCAATAGGAAGAACCGCCTCACTACCATAAACCAAAGAGTAAGGTGTTGCCCTAGTCAACACATGGATAGAAGTTCTATAACCCCATAAGGCAAATAGAAGCTTCTCGGCCCAATCTTTGTATGTCACTACTATCTTGACTAGGATATTCTTCACATTCTTATTAGCTGCTTCTATGACACCATTAGCTTGTGGTCGATATGGTGAAGACTTGTGATGCTCAATGCTATACAACTCCATGATCCTTCAAACCTCCCCCTCAAAGTAGGAACTCTTATAAAAAATGATCTCTTGGGGCACCCCAAACTGGCATATTATGTTGTTTTCTAATAACCAAGCCACATGTTTAGTCTTCAATACAGAATAGGAGGCTGCCTCCACCCACTTGGTGAAATAGTCAATTGCTACCAAAATGTATTCATGCCCATTTGAAGCCTTAGGACCTATCCTTCTAATCACATCTATGCCCTGAACCAAGAATGGCCATGGAGAATTCATGCTATACAACTCACTAGGCGGTACATGGTTCAAGTTGGCATGCATTTGACAATCATGGCAACTCTTCACATAGTCCACACAATTGGTCCCCATTGTATTCCAGAAGTACCCCATCCTTAGGATTTTCTTGGCCAAAAATCCCTTGATGAAATTATTCCATTACTCTTTTGGCTTCTTCCTTCTTCAAGCAACGAAGGTGTCTACCATCATAGGATCTTCTATAAAGTTGTCCTCCACATTGGATGTATTGTGTTGCCATCATCCTAATGGAACGACATTCTCTCTTGTCGGCACCATCCCAATATGCCCGTAGTTCCAAGAACTTCATGATGTCATAGTACCATGGAACTTCTTCTTCCTCTATGGTCATTACTGAAACTTCGGTCTTCCCTTTGTGCACTTCCTCATAACTTTGCTCAATTTCCAAGGGTCATGTCCATACTCCCTCAGGTATTTCAACCATGGAGGCTAAGGTAGCTAAGGTATCCATAAATTGATTTTGAGCTGTAATAATGATTGTGTATTCAATTCTGTCAAAGGTCTTGGTCAAGTCCTCCAAGTATTGTTGATAAGGCTTCAAATTTTCCTCTTTCACCTTCCACAACTTTTGTGCTTGGCCTATAACCAAAATTGAATCTCCAAAAACTTCGACCTCCTTCACCCCCAATTCTCAAAGAGCTTCCATTTCGACAATACAGGCCTCATACTCAGCCATGTTATTAGCTGCTTCAAAGTTTCAACTTGATTGCCAAAGGTATGTGAGATCTCTCGGGAGTGATCAAGAGTATTCCTATCCCATTCCCATATTGGTTTACAGCTCCGTCAAAGTACATCTTCCATGTTCCTAACTCAACACCCAAAATGTACTCATCTAGAAAGTCTTCTTTACCATCTTCTCCCTCTACAGGATTCTCGACACAAAAATTTGACACAATGCTCCTTTTAATAGTTTTTCTAGCCATATACTTCAAATCGAATTCTGCCAACAAGATCAACTATCTTGACAATCTTCCACTCTTGCTACCTATATTTGGAAAGGTAAGATGATATGTCTCAATTTCTGTACGGCCCAAACAAGTGCAAAGCATGACTTTGCTATGGGAGTGTACCTAGTCTCATCATCATGGAACGTCTTGCTCAAATAGTATATAGCCCTCTCATTCTTGTCATTGCTTTCTTGTGCAAGCATACTTCCAACCACACCCCCTATGATAGAAAGGTATAGGAGTAAAGGTTTCCCATGTTGTGGAGGCACTAAGATAGGTGGGTGGAAAAGATATTCCTTGATAAGTTCAAAGGCTTTTTGGCACTCATCGTTCCATGTATGTGGTTCATTCTTCCTTAGGAGTTTGAAGATGGCCTCACAAGTAGAGGTGAGCTTGGCAATGAATCGACTAATATATTGTCATCGACCTAAGAAACCCCTTATTTCTTTCTCACTTTTGGGTGGAGGCATCTCTAATATGGCTTTAATCTTGATGGGTCAACTTCTACCCCTTTATCACTCATTAGGAAGCCAAATTTTTTTGCGGTTACTCCAAAGGTACACTTTTGTGGGTTCAATCTGAGCCTATACTCTTTAATCCTCTCGAAGAAATTTCTCAAGTTTATGGTGTGGCTACCCCTATCCTTGGATTTCACGATCATATCATCAACATATACCTTTAGCTCATTATGCATTATATCATGTAGCAAGGTTGTAGCCATCCTTTGGTAGGTTGCCCCAACATTCTTAAGGCCAAACTACATCACTGTGTAACAATAGATTCCCTATTCGGTAGTGAAAGTGGTTTTGATCATATCTTTGGGAGCCATCTTGATTTGGTTGTACCCCAAGAAACCATCCATGAAAGACATCATGGCACTTCCCGTCGTGTTATCTATGAGGGAGAGGAAAGTCATCCTTATTGCATGCCTTGTTCAAGTCCCTAAAATCCACACACATCCTCACCTTCCCATCCTTCTTAGGTACGGGCACAACATTGGCTATCCATTCGGCTTGGTGTACGGGTTTGATGAACCCTACCTTTAATTGCTTAATGACTTCCTCCTTGATTTCTAAGAGCCATTCGGTCCTCATTCTTCTCAACTTTTGTTTGACAGGTACCATGTGATCATGAGTATCAATGTGATGTTGAGCTATCTCGAGGTCAATTCTAGGCATATCTTCATAAGACCATGCAAACACCTCTTGAAATTTCATGAAGAGTTCTTGAAGATCTTTTCTTTCTTTTTCATTTAGAGTTGAGTCAATTTTAATTAAGCGTGGATTCTCATCATTGGTCAAATTAATAGTTTCAAGAATTGGTTCCATAGGTTCAATTTTCTTTTCCAATTGTTTATTAATTTCATTTTCAAATTCATTTAAATCATTTAAGGGCAGAATTTCAATGTTATGGGACACATCAAAGTAAGCCAAATCAGAATTCATCTTATTGAAAATATTGAAAAGTACATTGGAACTTGCATTACAAAACTCTTTCCCCATGTTTTCAGAAAACCCAACCCAAGTCCAATTATCAATGGGCCCCACAATAGGCAGGATGAATTTGGAAGGATCACTTGGCTCTTCATTAGTGATGGTGAACACATCCCCACTTGTCTTCATCATGGTTTTCATTGCTTCAGTATCCATGTAGTTCACCTAATCGACCTCTTCTTGTATCTCTTTGATCACCACAGTAGGCTTCTCCTTGAAGGTAAGCTTTTCATTAAAAACATTTCCCATCCCAGATACATCTTTCCATCTTTGCGTACCTAAGGTTCGAGGAAGGCACAATAAGGGAAGTTTCACCCTTCCTTCACGAAGTTCCCATTGAGAGTCCTAAGGTTTTTCTTGATTCCGTCGCAACCTTCAAAGAATCCTAAACCTTCCCTAGTAACTTGAGTCTTGATGTTGGGGAACTCAACTACCCTTTTTCCTTCTTTTCCAAGACCTATACCAGGCATGAATCCCATGTTCTTCATCATTGCAATCACCTCATGGCTACAAAAGGGGAACAAGTCGGTAGCATACCTTTCATCCTTCAACCCATAGTCAATCATATTCACGAACACAAAGCCACTCATTTGAAGCTCACTTCCTCCTTACTCGAGCCCACAAACTGGTGCTAGAATCTCACCATCTCCAAGCACTATGGCAATCCCTCCTATCCATGGGATCTTCATCTTTTGGTGTAGCAAGGAAGGGATTGCCCCATTGGGGTGAAGCCAAGCCCTACCCAAGAGAAGGTTGTAATTTCGGGTGATGTCCACGACATGAAATTCCACAATGGTTTCCATTGGCCCAATCTTGCGAGGAGCCTTGAAAGTACCCATGACCTTCCTTGGAGTGTTGTCATATGCCCTTGCAGTCAAGGGAGAAGGAATGATAGTCTCCATTTCTAGGCCAACAGTGAGGGCAGTCCTAAAGGGAAAAACATTCAAGGTGGACCCATTGTCAATAAGCACCATCGGAACCTTGGCACCCATGCATTCAATGGTGATTTTGCAAGGGTCTAATGTGAGTAGCTCCTTTGAGAGGGAGATCTTCATCGGAAAAAGCAAGGAGAGGATGTGAGGAACCCTCAACTCCCATGAGAGACAAAACTTCTTGTGGTGTAGTTTCTATAGGTACTTCTTTTACATTCAAGATGTCCAAGAGAGCCTTGCAATGCTTTAGAGAGGCCATGAGCAAGCCCCATACAGACACATAAGCTTGGGTCTTTTTCAATTGCATTAAGACCCTATCTTCTTCTTCTTTATCTTCTTTATCTTCTTTTCCTCTAGGTTCCGTGGGCTTGGACCCTTCCCCTAGATCTCTACCAGGATGATCCTTTTCCAAAAAGGATGGCTTGTAGTGCTTCCCACTCCTAGTGATATTTGCTATATTGTCCTATAAAGCCCTCTTCTTCAATTCCGTCACTCCTTTGGAAGTATTCCCTATATTGCTATCGCTTCCTTTAAGACTTCATCTTCTTCATCCCATATTCCTTAGACTTCCACGACATTGATATTGACATTTGTAGTTTCTATCAACTTTGAACAATCCCACTCAATCTCATCTACTTGTACCCAATTTTGATATGGAGGAGGAGCCTTATGGTAATCAGGCAAATGGTTCTTTCTGATATTGGGCTTGGTGATGATGTTGGCATTTGGGAAGGTTCCATTGTCTATAAGGTCTTATATCTCGTGTTTGAGGTGAAAGCAATTATCGGTTTTTTGGTGGTAGTGGCAATATTTTATTGAGGTTCCAAGTGGAAGGTATGGGATTAGGCATGGGTGTGGGGTCTAAAGGCTTGATGAATCCTTTGGAGGATAGGTTTTCATATGCTTGGGTGAAGGTCATTCCTAGGTCATAGAATTCTCGGCGAGCTTTCTTTGGATAGGCTAGTGTTTGTTGGGGTATGATGGCTCTCACATTTACGAGATTGGGTGCTTTAGTGGTGGTTGCTCCTCTTCCATATGTTTTCTTGGTTGGAGGCTTACTCTCACCCTTGGAATTGTTGATTTTGTCTTCAATTCTTGTCCCACAATCACATAGTTCTCCAAATGAGCTAATAAGCGATTACAAAAGCCTACTATTATAAGCCGGAAGCTTGTTCTTGATGATCATGTTGAACTGGTCTTTCTCATTTGGCCTAATGACCATTCTAGATGCCTTGGTCTTCCATCAAGTCATGTATTCGGAAAATGTCTCCCCTACACCTTGTTTGGTAGTCTCTAAATCCCTTAAAGTCACATCAATCATGGTGTTGTAAATGAATTGGTCCACAAACAACTCCACTAATTCATTCCACACCTTAGTTTTTCTTGGATCAAGGCTATAGTACCACCTTGATGCACCTCTTGTAAGCGAGAGAGGAAATGCATGCAAAGTTTGCTTCTCATCTAGCCCTTTCATTTCAGTGATGCTTAGGTATCTCCTCACATGTTGCTTTGGATCTCCAGTCCCATCAAAATTTTCCGCATCGAAAATCTTAAACTTGGGAGGCAATGCAATAGGAGCCTTTAAACTCATTCCTCCCATGTTATAGAGGTAATCATCCATCCCTTGCGCCTTGCGGAAGGCGAGTTGCATTTTCTCCATCTTTTCCTTCATAACCATGGTTTTTGCGGTGAGCTTCTCAAATTGCTTGCTCCTTTCATATTCCATTTTGTCCTTTTCGTCCCATTCTTCGTCTCCCTCCTCATCATCATGGATTTCCACATGTGGAGGCTTCTTAAGCTTAGACTCTTCCAACCTAGCGAGACACCCTCCCATTCTCTTAAGGGCCACTCCATGTTCATCCAAAGCCTTAAGGATCTTTGGTGCCATTGGGTCTTCCATGGAGGAAGTCATTGTTTCTTGGGGTCTCTCTTCTTCTTAGTGTGTGTCCTCAATCTTGATCAAACGTCTTCCTTTCTCTCGAATCCAAATGGGAGTGGGGATGTGTTTTCTTGACTTTGATGTGCAATGATGACTGAAAAGAAACCCCATTTTCATTAAGTTCATGTACCAATTAAAGGTTCCTTTTAAACTTTATATGTTCTTAGAAAATTCTTAGGTTCATTTTAGTGAAGACCCAATTACAATGTCACTCCCCTCCCTCTCATGGATTTTTGCCCCTTGTTTCATTAGGCTTTGGTCCATTTACAATAAAGGTCTCATCTTACTCTTATGGGCTTTCATTAGAATGCACTTAGAATTTTTCAACCCTTTGTCTCAAACATGGGTTTACAATGTATTCACCCCCTTTGAGCTTTTCATTTTTATTCATTATTTCATCATTTTTTTTTTCTTGAAATAGCCCTCTAGCTAGAATATATTGTAGCCTCCTTCTCAAAGTCTATGAAATTCTCATCATTTTGGGCCTAGGCATGCAACAAAGAGACCCAAGATTAGGGAGAGTCCATAGCGTATTTGTTACCTTAGGTCCAAAGTCCTCTTTTTCAAAAGGGTTTTTTCCACTTGGACCTATGATAGCAATTAAGATATGGTCTTATGAACCTTTCAAGTTAAGATATGTCTTTGGATTTAGGGACAAGCCTCTTATATGTGAGAACTTCTTTTTCTTTTATCCCATAACATCTTAGGGTATACCATAACTTTAGGGACACCCCTTCCATTTTTAATATCTTTTATTTGTCCTTTAGAATTAGGTGAACACATGGTATATGATTGAACAAACAAGAGATATATAAAGAGTATCCTTTGTGATAGGGTCTAGGATCTCTCTAGTGTGGGTAGGCTCCCTAAGGCTAAAGGGATAGATAAGTAGGTCACTCACAACTAGGTGGGCTATGATTCCAACCACGGGCCTAAGTAGACCCTATAATGGATTGGTAGCAAACCTTTTACATACTCAAAGCCCATTATAGGCGATGGCACCAATTATGAGTTGATGGGATGAACTTCGGAAATTTGGGCCCAAATGGAGCCTTCCATCTCATCACCAATCAAGGTTAAGGGACAAAAGAGAACAAGTAATGTGTGTGCAAACAAGTATTGAGATAATTTTTATTAAGGTTAAGAAACAAGACACATAGGAATCAAACTCACCATCCCCAGTGGAGTTGCCACTGTGGACATAAGGGGGGAGTCGCCACCTAGTTTTTGCAATGGTCTTGGAACCATATATATAGCATCCTTTCCGAGGAAGGACCTTTGATCTTACTACCAGAGTATGGGTTCGGAGTTTAGGTACGCTTTTGGGAAGGTGTTAGGCACCCAAGATTGCCCAACCTTAACGTCGGCCTCCCATCATTGTGTCTTAATCTTAACCCTATTAAAAACTAATTCAATATGATGGGTTAAAATGAATTGACCCCTTGCAATTAATTAGTTAATTACCCAAGTTAATTAATTAGGTTCAATTATATACAATAGCATGGTAGCACAAACAAATCACCAATTATACTAAATGCAGCGGAAAATAAATTTCACACAGGCGATTTGTTTACAAATGGGGAAAACCACCGAATTAAAATCTCACTGAGTGATTTTAAGGCCACCACTCCCAAAAATCCACTATTTTCAATCACAAGCAATTACAAGTATAAGGAATCTTACCAAACCCTTTGGCCTATCCTGAAATACCAACCTACAGTTAAACCCTTACCCCAATACCCAATTGGACTTGTATTGTAGTGGCAATCTTTCCGTTCAATGCACGAATCCCAGTACGTGACTAACCAATGATGCACAAATCCCAGTACGTGACTAACTCCGCAACTTGAAAAGGTTGTTGGCTGCAAAGTTCTTCAGTTCATCAACAATGAAGATCAAGAAACTCTTTGGTCACAAAACCCTTGGCATAGAGACGCAGTAGCTTCTTCAGAGAAAATAATTAACTAGGGCACTTTCTGCATATTTTCTACATGTATGACGGCCTTTAAAATAAGCCTTATATATGTCTAGGGTTGTGAGAAAAGAAACCCTATACAAATATACAAGCATGGGCTAAAAATCAGATTTGGAATTTCTGATTTCGTAAGTCTAGACAAAAACAACTTGTTTCTTGGTCAGATCTTCATGGCTTTAACACTTGACTTGAACAACATGTTTCTTGAAGTCTTAAACCAATCCTAGATCTACCCAATTACAAGTAAAGTGCATTTTGTTAAAGGATTAGCCAATTACATAAAATATGTCCCTAACACAATACTTGTATTCTAGAATCAAACACACACTAACATGCATCTAACATATAACATGGCATCTTTCATCCCAAAACACATATCCATCCATAAAGCAATAAAGAGCCAAAACCACACACAACCCTAACATTCATCTAATCATCGCATCAAGGCAATCATTACATCAGAAAATCCTAATACATCTAAGCATGCTCCATCATATCATACCAAGGCAACGAAATAAGCATGGTGGGTAGACATAGATTCATCACATGTTTCCCAATATATTTAGGCATGAAATCACACATCAAACAAGCATATTTATCATATCAATGCATGAACATTTCTAATGCATGACCTACCCTTCACTTACCTTGCAGCATTATGCATGAGCATGTGAATGCATGTTCATGGCATCAAATATAAAACCCTAATCTAAGCATGTTGAAAGACAAACAAGCATATGAGGTAGAGGCACAAATACGTATAATCATATGAAAAGGATTTAAAAAAAAGGGCAAAGCATGTGAAACAAACCAAACAACCAACATAAGGAATCTGGATTAGGATCTGGTTGCGTACGTAGGATTTAACCTGTGTACGCATGCTCATGACATACGTGCGTGGGACTTGTTCAAGAACCCTAACCTAGAAACCCGAAATAGAAAACAGTGAACAAACAAAAAACCCTAATTCTAACTATCTAGCATGCTCAAAACACAACAGAACTACAAAACTAACCTAAGCAAACATATAAAAGCCTAAACTATGCAAAGAAACAGGATTAAAACTAAAAAGAAAGATAAAAAAGGAAAAAGGAAGTAAGAAAGAATACCTTAAAGCAAAATCTCCTAGGCTTGATTTTTGACCATTCCCCTCAATCAAATCTATCACAATTCAATAAAATAGTGATTAGAAACTTTTAACTCAAAGGATTGGGGGCAGAAAATGTCTCAATCAAATAAAAATTACTTGAGGGTGTTTTGTGAAAAACTCCCTTTGGATTCACAATTTTCCAATGAATCTTAGGTTTTTCCCGTGGGATTTTTGTGTGTTTCGAAAATGTACCATGTAAGGCTTTTTATAGTTGAAAAATAGGGGTTTGGAATAGCTCCCAGACCATTTGGGGTTCATTCCAAACCTCAACCATTATTGCAGAAAATTTGCATTTTCCATGCTTCTGAAACCTTAGTTGCATACACAAGAATGTGATTGCTTACACATGTTTTGGCCCACGTATGCAGGCTGCTGCCCACGTACGTGGGCCGAGGGCCACTTTGGTCATTTATTTCCAAAAATAGATTTTTGTGCATTTAAAAAGTGATATTTTCCATTTTAACACTCTTCAAGTCAATTTGATATCTAATTGGGCTCTAAACTAGCCTTGGGCCTTAAAGTTCGAGCATCATTAGGGAATGGGGGCTCGAGTCATAAGGGGTACAAAAAATGGTGTCCACAGGCCCTCGGTCAAGAGACTCAAAAGGTGTGGTTTGGTGGTGGGGGGGAAAGGGGTCTATTTTGGGGTTCCTACCGAGGTCGTTTTTGGGGAAAATGCCTTGTTGGGATGGCATTTCGCCCAAAAAAAGCAAGCAAAAGGCTTGGACCACCTAATTAATGCCATAGAGGTAGGTAGAGATAGAGAGCCTCCAATCCTTATCCATTCGGGTAAGTCAGAAAGGGTGAGAGGGAGAAACAAAACAAGGGAGTTTTGTCCTAGAATGGGGAGTGGCACAACAAGCACACTTGGGGCAGAGGTAGTGGATGGGCAACCAACGGGTTAGTGGGTGGTCCTGAAGGGATGCCCACAAGAAGCCAAAAATGGTTGGTGAAGCCTTAGGGACAAAAGGGAGAAATTCCATGGCAATATAAAAATGGGAGAGGTAGCCATAAAATTAAAAATAAAAAAAAAATAAAAAAAAAAAAGGAGGAACCCACAAAGAGGATAGCAAGAAACTAGGAGCAATAGGACCTAAGAAAGAAAGAACGTGGTAAAAAAAGAAAGAGAGAAAACACGGCAAAAATAGGGGCATGCATCAATAGACCATCTTTTCTCTCCTCTAGACACACCCACTTTCTGGGATTCTATAAATCATAATCCAAAACTATTTAGGTCCTTTCTCCAGCACAAGTAACTTCAATGGCAAAAACCTATAATGAGGTTATTTGTGTTGGAGTTTGGTTCGCTTTTTGGATTTGTTCCTACTGAAAGACTCGACCCAGGACTGGGAGAGTGAACTAGCGTTATTGCGCTTGTCTAGAGTTGTTGCCATTGTCCTACCATGGCTTCTTTTAACTTGTTTGACATTTATGTTACCATTTGTTCTGCCGCAGTGATTCATGCTGCCAGTTGTTCTGTTGTAAAACCTTTTTTTTAATTATGTTTGCTATATCAGTTGTTCTACTGTAGTATCTTTTTTTTATTATTATATTTGCTATATCAGTTGTTCTGCTGTAAGATTGATTATTATTTTAATGTACCAGTGACCCTGTGGTGACATCATTTGATATACCTGCTGTATCGTTTGTTCTGCTGTGGTATTTTTTTGTTATGTCTGTTGTATCAGTTATTCTGTTGTGCACAAGCTAGCCTGTAGTATAATCCCACTAGGCTAGTCTCAATTCCCTTACCCATTAGTTCACAAGCCTTGGTGTAGCAGAACAAGTTTTGGCCCATTGACACAAAAAGGCCCCCACATTAGTCAATGTAGTTCATTGATATATTAAATTAAAATAAACATTATAAATCTTCTCTATTTTCTAGCATGGTTTTCAAACCTGAACCGTTCAAACAACCGGAGAAGATAGAGGTTTAAGGTTTTTAAGGTCGAACCAAGGTTTAATCGAGGTTGAACCGTGATGACGTCTTAATATTAGTTAAAATACAAATAAATGTATTAAATGTATAAAAATATAGAAATTTACCCTTAAAAAAATATAAAGCAATTAAAACAACTTTCAAAATAATTTTTGTTATTTTTATAAAGTAAGTAGAAAATAATAAATATAAATAAGCTTTAAAAAATTGTGTTCATTAATCTCTCAAATAAAAAGCATTTTAATTTAAAATAAAATTGTTTTTAACATAAATTTACAAATTTCATATTCATATTTATTGATGTAAAAGCATAATTCTAGAACAAAAATAAATTTAGAAAATACTATTAAGTAAATAGTGATAAAATTAAATGCATAACTATTAATCTTTTAAGATTAAAATAAATATAATATAAATTTCAAGTTTGATACAAGGAATCAAACCAGTACAGTGGTTGTTGCGTTGGACAGAGGGCTTAATTGTGTTGGAGGTTTTTGGTTCTATACTTGATTTCAAGACCCGTTTTCAATTGCTAAAGAACCGGATTAGGGCACGGGTCACGAGTAACTGGGTCGAACCATCCGGTCTGGTCTGGATTTGATAACCTTGTTTTCTAGTGCAATATAATATAATTGATTTTCGCGAAAGTCGTGCATTTACATGGCCTCTGCTTTTTATGTTTCAAGTAGAGAAGGAGCTGTTTGTGAAGTTTTGGTAAGAAAACAATGTGTGATCTTTGTCAACTTAACAGGTCGAAAATGCAAAGAAAGAGCGACTCAGCTTCAATTTGATTCATGTTTCTGCAAATCCTTATCTGGGTATGTTTGAAATTTGATAATGAAACTTTCAATTTTGTTTAATATTAGTAATTTAGTTTTAAAGTCAGCCGCATTTTCTTTGCTCTTGTATTTGCATTTTATTTGGCGTTTTCTTTGATGTTTCAAGCAGAGAAGGAGCAGGTTGTAATTTACAAATTTACAAAGAAATTTTTAATTTTTTTCACTTGGCATTTTTCAATTAAAAAAAATCCACTTCAGCGGGTGCTACGGTGGCTTTTTTATGGAACTCAAGTTTCAAAAAAGTGGTACTTCCCTAAATATTTCCAAAACAATGATAAATTGCTAAAAATTTTGACCAACAGTGGTATTTGGCCATTTTGACACCCCCAAAAAAAAAAAAAAAAAAAACCAAACATACCCTTATAAACAAACTAACAAAAATAACAATAGAAAATAAAAAAGAAACTAATGATGGACAACTAAGGCCTGGCAGTTTTTGTGGGACCATTTTTGGAATTTTTTTGCATTTAGCATTATTTTTATAATATTTTAGTTAGTTGTCTAGCTTACAAAACCATTCAGCAAACTAGC
The DNA here is from genome assembly GCA_028535165.1 of Quercus tomentella. Taxonomy (NCBI): domain Eukaryota; kingdom Viridiplantae; phylum Streptophyta; class Magnoliopsida; order Fagales; family Fagaceae; genus Quercus; species Quercus tomentella. The sequence goes on from JAPQVY010000156.1 coordinate 53,803,056, forward strand.
ATCTCGAGTGTCTAAAACTTAAGTTTCAAGATAGAACTCGAGTTTCCAAGTCTCGAGTTGCAAGTGGTGGCACCTGATGTGGAAAAAAATCCACATGGAAATCGAGTTTTTAAGACTCGAGTTCCACTATTTTATTTCCCACCATCTATTCTTCTTCTCTTCTTTCTCTTCTCCACCCAGTATTCTTCTTCTTCTTCCTCTTCTCCACCCAACATCTGTTCTTCTCCAACCAGATCGTCTTCCTCTGTTCTTCTTTGTATCTGGTTCTTTTGTTTCTGGTTTTATGGAACTTGAGTCTAAGAAACTCGAGTTCCAAGTGGATAAATTGTTCCACCTCAGCAGTCTGAACTCGAGTCTTTGGGGCTTGAGTTTGTCACCGAACTTGACTTTCACGGACTCGAGATACTAGTTTCCTAAATGGTTTCAAATCTGTGCTTACTAACAAAATAGTCTCTAAAAATTATGCTAGATGGAAAATATCCCCCCATTTTGGGACTTGAAACGCAGCACTTGTAGTGCCACTTTTTATTTCTCTCCTCTCTCTCTCTTCTCCCCTATGTCCTCTCATTCTCTCTTTTCTCTTTTGCAAAATCAACACTATTGGTGCCATTTTTGTGAGCAATTCAACACCTATAGTACCGAACTTTACATCTCTACTCTCATTTTGTTAAAAAAATGTTGCACAATACATATAAAGCCTATAAACTCAAATTTTAGCAATATTTATCTAAATAAAATGATCTTTGCTGTATTTAACATGAGATATTATTTAAGGAAAATTTCAATTTATCTCTCTATGATTTGAAAAATTGTTATATTTGAACCCCTACCACTAACTATTTCATTTTAATCCAAACATTAAGGAATCAAAATGCAACTATTGAAAAAACTTGTGGGACTAAATAATAATTTGGGCTAAACCACGATTGGATAATTTAACTGTCCAAAAAAGTGTAAATTTTGTTAATTTGGACGGAATACTAATAGCTTCATTTTAATCCAAAATGTAGCGGATCAAATATAAGAATTAAAAGTTTGTGGATTAATTGTAATAGGATCAAATCACAAAGATAAAATTTTTTAACTTATTATTTATTTCCAAGTGGGCAAGATGCTTGTTGTCATATTTCCAACTAACCATGAGAAGCCTATACAACATTTGAATTCAAATTTACCAACTAATTGCGTGTGGTTGAGTTTTTCCACAGATCATTTTTTCGGACAAAATCCTTACTGAGATTAAAAATAAAAGTAAAAAGTATATTTATTCTCAACTTTGCCAAGTTGTCCTCTTTTTCATTCTTTTAAGTGAAATTCTTACAGGCTGAGAGTCCTTAGTTGTGCTTGAGACGCAAATGTCAAATAGGCATATAATCAGAATCACCATCATCTCACTTCTTCCATTCCATATTCTCCCTCACCATCATCGAATATTGATTCTAATAGCTAGTACTCCCACTCCCGTCTCATTTTGAATGGAACATTAGAATCCTTAATTTTTGGCTCAATTAAGCATGTTCAACTTTATTATTTGTGTTCATATGCAAGTTGTGTTGGAAAAAGAAGAGAGAGGGAGAGAGGAGAGATGGGACCCACAAGAAGAAGAAGATGATAATAATAGGAGCCATTGGCATTCATTCAAAGATAGTTGGGTATGTATGGACACCACATATTTTTTCCTTTCTTGTCTCAATCAATCTTTTTCTTTGATGTTGGAAGGTGGTAAGGATTGATGCTGTTAACATGTAACATGTTGGCCCCAATCTTAGCTGTCTGGTGATGTTCCTACCACCGTCCACCATTATATATATATGATCCAACATCGTTATCTCATGCCACTTCACTTGAGATTAAGCATTGGCTTCCTTCCCACGCAAAATATTGCTAGTGATAAATTAACTTTAAATCAAGTCTTAAATGGAACCGCGGCGGGTCGAAACATTTTTCTTAATAATTCATTCTTCCTAAAATCATGACATGGGATGGGATGGGATGTGATGATGCTGAAAAATTAACAGTAAGTCACACGGTCCTCACGTGCTCGAAATAACGCCTATACAACACAAAAAAAAGAAAACCTAGTAGAGAGCACCAGTGTGGTGCCGGTCAAATACCCTCCGAAGGTCAAGTTAGAACTTCTCACAACTCTAGAGTGCCAGAGCTGGGGTGAATTATGCGTACCTTAGTTAATGAGGGTATCGGGGCTTTTATAGTAGTAGAGGGTTGACATCTTTTCCTTGGTTTAGAAGTCTTTTCCTTATAGGAATCCTTTATGAGCGTATTTTGCGGAACCCTTTCCTTGTAGGAGTCTTTCTAAGCATGGGCGCAGGATATTTCCTTGTATACGCATGCGTAGAGGCCAAGTAAGGTTATGTCAGAACTGTCAGCCTCGTGCATACCCTTAGTGTCGTCAGCTTTCCATCTTCTCCCAAGTTAACCTCGTTAGCTTCAAGCTATAGACTCCCTTACTGTCGTCACCTGTCAATAGCAAGACCGACGAGTTTATTTGGTACGTTGCTCTATGCCTTTTCCGTCAGTGAGTATTCATATTTGAAATATTATCCATATCAGGATGGGATGCTACATGTTGTAGTGTGATCTAGTTAAGATAAGCAACGAGACCTTCTTCCAGAGGCATTGATTTCATAATGTGTGTGTGTAATCTTATTTTGGAAGTAAAACAGTGAAGTTTAAAAACATGCTTATGTCGTTTCCTCATCTCTGCTTCAAATTTTCTTTCTTTTAGTTTCTTGGAGCTTAGGTTTCACTTATCGAGTGATGATCTTTTTCTTTGCAAGGGATTTGGCTATTGCGTTCACATCTTCTGTTTATGAAATTCATGTTAGAAATTTCCTTAGATTCCTAATTTGACTTGCTTTAGGTTTTCTTGACATGAAAGGAAATGTTTTTCCTTGGTACGGAAGATAGTAATTCTCCTTTATATGGGAGGAAATATCTTTTCTTGTTGAAGATCTAATTGGGTGTTATGTGTTCGTCAAGAAATAGAATTGAAACATTTATAAATAGGTATTGTTGCTGTTAGAAATACTGAATGATTGTATTGTATTTTTCAAGTAATAGAATATACATGAGTGCCTTTATATAGGAGGCAGAGTGTACAGTACAAGTAAGTGTGCTATACAAGTAAACAAGGTGGGCTTAAAGCCCACATACCCTAATACACGTTAACAACCCCCCTCAAGGTGGATGTGAGACCAACTTGAAGTTGTCAACCAAAGTACAAAGGCGTCCTTTAGGATGTGACTTGGTGAAGATATCTACAAGTTGATCTTTAGAGGACACTGAGATTAGCTTGAGAGCACCATGGACAAGATGATAACGGATAAAATGACAATCGATCTCGATGTGTTTAGTCCGTTCATGGAAGACATCATTGTGAGCAATATGAATGGCACTCTGGTTGTCACAATAAAGAGAAGTAGCAGAGGATGTGGACACACCTAAGTCCTTGAGAAGCCATCGTAGCCAGAGGAGCTCAAATGTGGTATCAGAAAAGGTATGATAACAAACCTCTAGAAGCCAATTGTTGTACCTGAGAGGAAGATGCGTGACCAAGTCGAGCATGCCAAAGTGCAAGGGAAGAAATAGAAGAAACTGCAGCAGCTGTAGCAACAAAAACAGGAGCAACAAGTGGAAGACGAAGGTTGTCCATGGGAAACATACGCCCAACTCTGGGACCGGTCCCAAACTCTTGTCCCGTCCTCGGATCCTACACAATACACCCAGAATAATCAAAGATAATGCGATAACCCAACTCAGTTAATTATCCTACAGAAAATAAATTGTAAGAAAGGTCAGGAACATTAAAGACCCCAGGAACCAAGAGATTGGAGGTCGAAATGGAACCTATATTATGACCAGACATTGTGGAACCATTTGCTGTGCAAATAATAAGAGGGTGTGGTGCAAGTTTAAGTTCAGAAAATAAGGACGAGTGACAGTGAGATAAACTAGGCTGCCAACCAAGTGTCTGTGAAGAGAGGGATTAGACAATGGTTTCCCCCCTGAGGGAGTCAGATGTGCATTAAGTTCAACTGGAGTGTCAACAGTCTTGCTATCAATAAGTCCAGCTTGAGACAAGAGTTTAGAGGCATACTTGGCTTAAGTAATATAAAGTCCATCTGTAGAATGACTGATTTCAAGACCCAAGAAGAAGCTGAGATATCAAAAATCTTCCATCTCAAACTGTTAACTGCGAAAATCCTTGAGTTCTTGAATGCCATTGAGGTCATCACCAGTTATGATCATATCATCCATATACAGGAGAAGTAAAATAGTGCCTTTCTCAGTGCAACGAAGAAATAAGGCAGAATCATAATGACTAGCCATGTAACCCAAGCGAGAGATGATAGAGCTGAATTTGACAAACTAAGCTCGTGGAGCTTGTTTAAGGCCATAAAGTGCATGTCAAATGTGACAAACCTTGTTTGATTCAACAGAGAGACTAGGAGGAGGTTGCATATAAACTTCCTCACTTAAATCCCCATTAAGGAATGCATTTTTTACATCCATCTGAAAAAGGTCCCATTTATTGGTAGCAGCAACAACTAAGAGGGCATGAACAAATGAGATACGAGCAACCGGAGCAAAGGTCTCTTCATAATCAATCACATACTCCTATGTAAAACCATTTGCAACAAGACGAGTTTTGTAGCGCTCAATGGACCCATCAGAGCGAGTCTTAATCTTGTAGATCCACTTATAACCAATCACAGATTTCCTAAGGGGGAGAGTCACCAAATCCCAAGTATGGTTTTTATATAATGCATCAAGTTCCTCTTTCATCGTAATCTGCCATAAAGGGTCAGTGGAGGCCTCACGATAGGTGTAAGGCTCGTGCAGTGTAGCAAAGGCAATGTAACAATGATAGTCAAGTAAATGTGCAGGAATGGATCTTACCCGAGTTGAGTGACAAGGTGAAATGTCTTATGCAAGATCTTCAGGCAAAGCAGGAGCAGGGGACCCAAGCTCAGGGTTGGGTAGCTCGTCTTCAACCTATTCATCTTTCACCTGTTCATTAAAGGATGAACTAGGAAAGGGATCAACGATATCTGGTGGTTAGACAGAGAAGTCTATAAGAGAATCAAAAGCAACTACAGGAGGATCAGGAAAAGCTACAGAAAGAATATGTGCCTCATCTAGAAAAAGATCTAAGACAGAAGAGGAAGATAGGGAGTCACGGAAGTGAGAAAGCTCGACAAAGCGATGTTCCCAAAAGACAACATTACGGGAGATACGAAGACAATGAGAGACAGGATCATAATACTGATACCCCTTTTGACTTTTGCCATAGCCAAGAAAACAACAAAGCCTTGACCGAGACTCAAGTTTGTTATGCTCATGTGACTGAAGAAGAACGAAACAGGTAGAACCGAAAAAGCGAAGGTGATGATAATCTGGAGGTGACCCAAAAAGGCACTCATATGGAGTTTGATTTTGGATGACAGGAATGGGAATGTGATTAATAGTATGAACAGCATGAAGTGCAACTTCGCCCTAAAAAAGAGTAGGAACATTGGCAGAGAGAATGAGAGCACGAACAGTGTCAAGAATATGACGAAGTTTTTTTTCGGCTCTACCATTTTGCTGAGAGGTACCTGGACAAGTTAGTTGATGAACAGTGCCATAAGAATGCAAAATAGCTTGGAAAGCATATTGGATGTATTCAAGAGCATTATCAGATTGAAAAATTTTGATGCATTTGGAAAACTGAGTTTCAACCATTTTTGCAAAATTACAATATACTTGCAATAATTCAGAATAATGTTTCATATGAAAAATCCAGCTATAGCGAGAATAATCTTCAACAAAGACAACAAAATATCGAGATCCACAAATACTAGAGATAGAAGAAGGCCCCCAAACATCAGAATGAATAAGGTCAAAGATATCAGTGGATATTGATTCGCTAGTATTGATAGGCAAAGCTTATTGTTTTCCTAACTGACATGAAACACAATCAAAATTTTCTGTAGACATTAAACCTAAAAAGCTCTTGAAGCAAATTGTTGTACCCGAGAGGAAGATGCGTGACCAAGTCGAGCATGCCAAAATGCAAGGGAAAGAATAGAAGAAACTGCAGTAGCTGCAGCAACAGAAATAAGAGCAACAAGTGGAAGATGAAGGTTGTCCATAAGAAACATATGCCCAACTCTGGGACCGGTCCCAAGCTCCTATCCCGTCCTCGGATCTTGCACAATACACCAAGAATAATCAAAGATAATGCGATAACCCAACTCAGCTAATTGTCCCACAGAAAATAAATTGTAAAAAAGGTTAGGAACATTAAAGACCCCAGGAACTGAGAGGTTGGAGGTCAAAACGGAACCTATATTATGACCAAACATTGTGGAACCATTTGCTATGCAAAAATTAAGAGGATGTGGTGCAAGTTTAAGTTCAGAAAATAAGGACGAGTGAGGTGTCATGTGATTGCAACAAGCAAAATCCATAAGCCAAGAGGAAGGAGACATACCAGATAAAACTGAGAGAGAAGAGGAATAAGATGCATTACCAACCATACGAATGACATTAGTGATGATGTTTTGAAAGTCAACTGTGGAAATGGTGATAGTGGTCTCAGAAGATGTTGACTTAGCGGAGATGGGAGACATTGGTTGAATGCTCTCAGTGTTAGCAACAGTAGCAGCAGAAATAGAAACAGTTGATTTGTTGCGATGATAGCAAGTCTCAATATTATGACCAAAACGTTTGCAAAAATTGCAAAGACGTTTAATGGATTGGCGACAACAATTGTTGCAATAAGAAGAAAACCTGTCCTTTTTCTTCATTTAGAAGAAAAATTTGCGAAAATGGAATGCAAAAAAGAAATCTACGTGAAAAACTAGGTAAGGTGAACTTGAACTGCAAAAGTCAACTCTAGCAAAAAGTCAACGATCAACCCTGGTCAAAGTCAATAGTCAACTTCGAAAGTCAACGGTCAACGTTGTCAAGTCAACGGATAATGTCAGCAGACTGACTAGGCAATGGCGTAAGTAGATGACAGGAAGCTAACATCAGCAAATGATAGAAAGCTGATGTCAGCTAAGGCTGACGCAGCAGAGCTATTTGGCACGTGAAGCAGCAGAGACGGCGCATGAGACGCATGAACTCAGTGTAAGATATACTGGTGGTGCATGGGAGCACGTGAGCTATCTGATGAAGCCAATTCTTTTCTAAAGATGTAGATCAGAGAAAGATGATTCCGATGGTGGCAGCGGCAACAAGATCGGAGCAACCGTGGTGGTGCGTGAAGCGTGTGGAAGATTTTGCCGAAACTTTGACTAGGGCATGGCGGCGCTTGAATGGTTAGATGTGCTTGATTCCGATGAAGTCAAGCAAATCGGTTGACAGTCTACACGTTGATATGACTTGTGTCTTAATCTGAGGTCATAAATGAGATATCTGTTGAAGTTAGTGGTCTTCGGTGGCAGAGATTGTGCTTCTAGCGGTGGAGATTCGACCCTTAGTACCTCTAACAACAATGGAGCAATCGGGAGAGGGCACTGAAAAAGCTTACTGACCGGAGAAGTTGAGGCTACGGAAAATACCTACAGAGACAAGACTGCAAGACACAAGATTTTTAGAGTAATGGCTATGATACCATGTTAGAAATACTGAATGATTGTATTATATTTCTCAAGTAAAAGAATATTCATTAGTGCCTTTATATAGGAGGCAGAGTGTGCTATACAAGTAAACAAGGTGGGCCTAAAGCCCACATACCCTAATACACGTTAACAGTTGCAAAAGGTTTAGTGGTTTTTGTCCAAGGGTCCTATAGACACCTCATTTCATTCCAACCTATACCTAAACCCCCTGGTCCCAATGATGGGAAAATCAATCGCTACCAATATAATCAGTATCGTGTGTGGAGGCTAATGAGGATACAAACTCCAAAGTGGCCCAATATAGTTCAAGCCCAAGTCCAATTATGACCCAAGAACCAAGGCCAAAAATCAAAAGCCCATTTTTGGCCTAATGTGGTCGAGGCTTACAAAAGGTGCATACGCCAGGTTTATGAGCGTACACACCTAATCTGTGGTATATGTACCTTCTGGACAGAATCTTCAAATCACTTCATTTCCATTTTGGTGAAATGCTAGGGCAACCAGCTTGATCAACTAGCTGCCTAAATGTCTAACCTAACCCTAGACCTTCATTTCACTTATAAATACCTCCACTTTCACCATCCAAAGAGTCTAGATTTTTAATACCTATAGAAAATCTACCAAAATACCTCAAGAAAACTAAAACCTAAGAGTTTAGGCTAAAAGGGCAGAAAGAAGCAAGCATTAGATTGATCTTCAACCACCTTTGGTTGAAGATAATCTCTTACTCAATTGTGTTCAAAACTTCTAGTTGGTTCAAGCTTACTAGCACATCACAGGGTCATTCAACTAGCCCTAACAAAATCATTTGAATCAATGCTCCACGCACGCAACTGTGATAATCGTTTCAACTCGAGGGGTTGGTCAATCAACGTCACAGTAAGTGCCACGAGGAGGAGATGTGGATCCTTCCCATTATCCACACTCTCCTTCTCAATTCTTATTTATTTCATGTTTTTTGTTGTTTTTAGTCCTCTAATATGTTGCTTATGTACCATATCATGCTCTACTTGGGTTGATTGATTCATTTTCTAATTTTTTTTTTGTAAATTTGTAAAAAAAAAACCTAGTCTGCCTTAGGATGCGTAGGCGTAGGATAAGATGCGTACTCACCCATATCCCTACGTACGCATGTTTTAGACAGCTAGAGTTCATGTTTTGGTTGTTTATTTGGGAATCGGTTTGAAGCCTAGATGCATACGCCGGTAAAAGGATGTGTACGCACCCTTCTCATGGCATACACCAATCTAGGTAGAAACCATATTTCTTTCTTTTCTTGTTATATTTGCTTTTAATGTCACATTTTATTATCTTTCCTTTTCTGTTTTATCTGCTTTAACTGTATATATGCTGTCATGTTTGTTTCCTTTTGTATCACGTGTAATAAATCCAAAATATCTTCTTTTCTTTTCTTTCTTGTATCAAACCCTAATGCACTCTCTATCTTCACTCTCATCCACTCTCTAATTCTGATTTGAATTCAATAAGTCAACTAAAAAACTTGGAGATAAATAAGGAAAGCCTTGACATTCAATTTCTTTTGGAAATTTGTGGACTATTCAAATATATGGAAAGTATATTAACAAGTGTGGGCGCAAGCGCCCATGGTTGAGTGGTTTCTTCGTGGGAAGTACGCCTCGCTTTGGAATGGACTGGTTGAAGGGTGTAATGGAGTCGCCGCCTAGATTAGGTCTAGGAACCATATATATGGTGCCCTATGTAAAGGACTGATCTTACCAAAGCACGTGTACGGAGTTTAGGTATAGGGATAGGAAGGTGTTAGGCACCCAACCCCACCTGACTTGTAGATTGGTCTCCACTCATTGTATTTCAAATCCTAATCCCATCAAAGGGTCCTCTCATAGGTTATTCTACACTTACACACTAACATGCATCTAACACAACATGGCATCTTAATCAATATTACACTCATGGCTATGGGCACCATCGGCTTCCTCTTAAAAGGAAAGGGGGAGTACGCCTCGGCCAAGTGGACTGTGGTGGAGAAAAGATGGAGTCGCCAACTAGACTAAGTCTAGGAACCATTTACATAGCACCCTTACATGGAAGGACTAATTTTACTGCTAGAGTATGGGTTCGGAGTTTAGATAAGATTTTGGGAAGGTGTTAGGCACCCAAAACCACCAGACCCGTGAGTCGGCTTCCACTCAGCGTCTTAATCTCATTAAAGGCACATTCAATATTGCATTCTATAGTCACACACACACTAGCATACATCTAAGAATACAACATGGCATTTCATCCCAAACCTTAACATACATCTATCATGCTTCTTATATCATCACCCTAGCATACATCTATCATGCATATCATTCAAGGCTGCAAACAAACCATGACAAAAACACAAACATGGCAGCAAAGTATATAACAGAAACATAGGCATATTAAAGTTTAAACAAGCATATATTCAAACACCTAAAGCATATCATTCAACAAAACATGTCCATATCCATCATCCAAAGCAACAATGCATGCTCATGTGAATGCATGCCTTACCTTGCTTACCTTACTACATCTCAGCACCTATGCATCAATGCATGATCATATTAATGCATGTTCATGGCAAAACAAAGAAATCATAGAAGAGAAACCCTAATCTAGCATGTTAAAGGCAAACAAACAATCAACCAGAGAAACAAAGACTTAAAAATACAAAAAAGGGGGTCAAAACAAAAGCATGTTATGTGAAAGAAACAAAGAACAGAAGTAGAAAACTCAGAATAGGGTTTTTGGGCACGAGAATACGTGTGCATACATAGACCTGCGTACGCAGGCCAGTTGTATGCGAACGCATACTTCAAGTCTGCATATGCATGCAAGAAGCATGCACACGCAGATACGCACTAAACCCTAACCCAGAAACACAGAAAACAAAGCAGAACTTAAAATTAATAAATCTAACAACTTAACATGTTTTAAAACAGTAAACTACCAAACCCTAGGCTGCCTAAACATATTAAAACATAAACAAAGTAAGAAAACAAGAGGAAAATAGAATTAAAACAAAGAAATGAAAAGTAAAAAGGTTAAAACTCAATACCTCAAACAAGAAGTTTTTCAAGCTTGATTTTGACTGTTCCCCTCAGTCAATCTATTCACAATCAAATAAAAAGTGATTAGTAATCTTAAAACTCGAAAATCAAGACCAAAAACGGTCTCAATTAAAAGAAAATTGACTTGAGGATATTTTATGAAAAACTCCCTCTTTGATTCACTATTTCTAGTGAATCTTAGGTTTTCCCTTAGAATTTTCCATGTGTTTTGAAAGGTACCATGTACGGCTTTTTCTATTAAGAAAATGGGGGTTTGGAATGGCTCCCCGACGATATGGGACTCATTCCAAACCTCAATCTTTAATGCAGAAAATTGACTTGAGGATATTTTATGAAAAACTCCCTCTTTGATTCACTATTTCTAGTGAATCTTAGGTTTTCCCTTAGAATTTTCCATGTGTTTTGAAAGGTACCATGTACGGCTTTTTCTATTAAGAAAATGGGGGTTTGGAATGGCTCCCCGACGATATGGGACTCATTCCAAACCTCAATCTTTAAAGCAAAAAATTTTTCTTTCATAGCTTCTGGAACCCTAGCTACATACGCAGGCCCGTGTATGTGCACGCACACATTAAACCTATGTACGCATACGCGTGTATGCGTACGCAACCCTAGGGTTTCCGTGGTCTTTATTTTCCAAAAATAACTTTATTTTATTCATAAAAGAGTTATATTTTCCATAAAACCTTCCCCAAGTCAATTTATAATTTGATTGGGCCCTAAACCAACCTTAGGCTTTAGAATTTTACAATCATTGGGGAACGGAGGCCTGAATTGTAAGGGGTACAAAATGCGGTGACTACAATGGCGTACACCTTAAAATTCATCTAGCATAGCATTGACATTCATATTTATCCAAGGCAGCAAGCATATCACAAGACAGTGTATCAACAAGGCATATTCATCATATTCAAGCATGTCATTATGTTCTAATCAAGCATATTCATCATGTTCATCAATCATGTCATGCTCATCAATCAAATCGAATGCATACTCATGTAATTATGCATGACTTACCTCACTTATCTCACTACATCACAACACCTATGCATCAATGCATGTTCACAGTGTTCATCCAATCATAAACCCTAATCACTCAATTCAAATAAAAAACATGTAAAACATGTTATTCTACTAATCTAAGGCCAAATCATGTGAAGACTAACTTAAACAGAATCTAAAACATGCATTTAAGTGTAATAAAACTAAGAACAAACAATTATGGGTTTATGGGTTAACCACACGTGTGCATACCTAAGCATACGTAAGTAGGGTCATGGAGATGCATACACATGCACGAGCTAGCGTATGCATCCCTACCTAGAAACACAGCAAGAAACACCAATCAAAACCACTTCTAATCAACCTAGCATATGTCCTAATTATCAAAGCAGTAAACCTAAACTACACAGAAGAATAATAAAGCAGTAAAATAGAAATAAAAATAAAGGAAAAGAGAGGAAAAGACAAGAACAAGTACCTCACACAAAAGCTTCTAGAGCTTGATTTTGACCGTTCCCCTTAATCAATCTATAAAACAATATACTCAGAGGGTTAGTAAGTTTAACTAGAAGGTTTTGGACTAGAATAAGTCCTAGCCAAAAAAAAATTCATTTTCGGTGCTTTTCAAAGTAAAAAGCTTCTCTTGAATCACTTTTTGGGAGTAGATTTTGTGTGTTTTTAGGGGAAAAGGTCGTGGGGCCTTTTTATAGTGTTCAAAGAGAAGGGGCGAAGCTCTCCCCAAGCGATGTGGAATTAGCTCTGATGGGGATCAACACAAGTATTACTCGTCCTTGTGTCATCGTCTAGAGTTTAGCTATGCCTATACCAAGTCATCTGAGAACGAGAACATACACATCTATTGATAACCAAGTGATACGATGAAGGGAGTTCTTCGTAGACGAGTTGATTTAGATGGCCATACGCATGGACGATAAAATTGTACTCGATAAATTCTACAAGAAATTCTCCAAGGGTTCTACATAAGTAAAACACGACACGTTGCTTAACACGTGGAAGGAATTCCATACACTTCGTTCCACATATCTCATTTTCTTCATTAACCACCAATATCACCCACAATGGTGATAGGTCCCAAACAAGTAGACCCACATCAAAGTCTCTATAAAAAGGAACAAGCCCCATCTACCAAAGGTAAGTTCTGACCATTTACTATCTCCCATCCTTGTGTCCTAGAGAGAAAACTGACTTAACCGTCGGAAGGTCTTTGGTCAGGTCACACCCATCACCTTTGATAGTTCTTTCTTTTTTTTCAGGACTAACAGCCATCATCATAGTTTGAAGCATTCTAGCCTACTGATTTTTGTGCATCATCAAGCTTTGCCGCATTTTCCATTAAAACTTGTCTTACATAACTTTCTGAAACCCTAGATGTGTACGCATGCTCGTGGTTTTTTACACATGGGTTTAGGATGCGTATGCACCCTTAGGGTTTCTGTAAGGTTTTTCTTTCTTCCAAAAACATTCTTCAACTAAAGAGTTTCTTTGCTTAGGCCCTAGACTAGTCCTAAACCTACCTAGTATTATCGTCATTGGGGAACAGGGGCTCGAGTCATAAGGTGTACAAAATGAGGTGTTTACATTTGCCCCTTTTTTGATTCGTGAGCTTCACTAATGGAATTAAAAGAAAAGGAGACAAAACATTTTGTTTCGATGTACGACTCAGGCCCAACTAATGCACATAGCAAACATGCATACATGAGGCGAGGTGCAAATCCCAAAAGTTGTGTGGAATTCGTCTGTCTAGAGTCCCAAGGTTGCCAACTGGACCACCCCAATTGTATCTTTTCTAAAAAATGGAATACTCCCTTAAGATACAAAAGAAGCAAGGAGACTAAAGGTAAGAGCTACAAAGTTTGTCCTTATGGACGAGGTGTTGTATAAAAGGGGTTTTCTCAACCCTAACTAAGATTTTTGAATCTAGACGAGTCTCTTTATGTCCTAAGAGATGTCCATCAAAGAGCTTGCAGAAATCATTCAGGGGTTAGATCCCTTGTCAACAAGATGATCCATGCGGGGTATTACTGGCCGCCTATGCAAGCAGATGCTAAAGCCTATGTTAAAGCATGTGATAAGTGTCAAAGGTATAGCAACATACCTAGGCAACCATCAAAGAACCTTTCTCCAATGGTGGCCCCTTGACCCTTTGCCCAGTGGGGACTTGACATTCTTTGTCCCTTTCCTATGGGGACAAGACAAATGAAGTTCTTAATAGTAGGAATTGATTACATTACAAAATGGGTGGAAGCGGAGCCTATGGCAAGGATCACTGAACAAAATGTTAGAAATTTTGTCTAGAAGAATATAATATGCCACTTTGGGATTCCTAGGGTACTTATCTTGGATAATGGACACCAATTTGAAAATACGCCCTTCAAAGACTTTCGCAAGCAATTGGGGATCAGAAATCATTATTCCTCCCCCTCACATCCACAAGCCAATGGACAAGTTGAAGTTGTCAACTGGTCCTTGTTGAAAATCATCAAGACTCGGCTTGAGGGGGCGAAGGGAATATGGCCGGACTAACTACCCAACGTCCTTTGGGCTTATAGAACAACGGTAAGGACCCCAACTAGAGAGGCACCTTTTAAGTTGGCATATGGAAGTGACGCGGTCATACCCGCGGAAGTCGACTTAACTAGCTATAGGGTGGCTCACTACAACAATGAAGAGAACGAGAAGCAGCTTCGTCTAAGCCTTGATCTTATGGACGAGGTAAGAATGGATGCAGAACAAAGGGTGGCTCATTACAAAAATTTGACGTCCAAACATCATGATGCATTGGTGAAGCCAAGACAGTTCAGCATCGGAGATCTCGTCTTAAAGAAGGTACCTCTGGCTACAAAGAATCCCGCTCATGGAAAGTTAGGGCCTAACTGGGAAGAGCCATACAAAGTCATCAACTCCAAAAGGCGAGGTTCATACTACTTGGAGGCCCTAGATGGACGGAACCTGGAACACCCATGGAACGTGGAGCATTTGAGGAAATATTACCAGTGAAGGTGACTTGTCAGGAAGGTTAGCATGGACGAGATTAAGAAGTTTGTTTATATTTTTAGTGTTTACGTTTTAAAACAATGTGTCATGTTTTTAAGTATTTGAATTTCCTATAAAGCACTAGCTACTGGCATGTGCTATGAACAGTGTCATGAAGTAAGTCCCTTTGTACATAAAGTAATTTAAATTCCCTAAAAAAGGACTAAGTATTAGCATGGACGAGCTATTTGGACAATGTTATATACTATGTCCTTATGTCCATGGATGATGCTGTGTACAGATGTTGCACGTCCACAGACAATGTTGTGTACAGATGTTATATATAAAGCAGCTTGAATTTCCTAATTTAAGTGTTTATGATTTTGTAAAATCTACATCCAAATGAAATGACAGGCGTATAAAATCTCTAGACACAGAGAATGTCTCGTCATAAGATATCCTTGATAAAAAGGAAGCAAATTGTCATAAAAGACAATGAACAAGGGAAAGAACAAATTTCCCAATGAAACTCATCCAAAAAGGATCAAAGACGAAAGAAAAGCATGCATGCGACATTTCTCATGGACAACACATCCAACCAGTCCAAATCATGGATAACATAACCAAGTTAATTTCCAAAGATGAGTCCAGAGACGAGAAGTATAGACAAAAAATACTTGGAAAAAAAACAACATAGATAAAAACATTCATAAATAAAAAGGGTAGACGACTATCGTCCAAAAACCCTTAAGCCTAAAAGGCAATTGTATCAAGACTTGTCTAAAAAGTAAAAATGAGCCAAATGTATTTAAATAAATTCAAATGATCCAAAACAACGAATCACAAAAAAATTACAATAAAACAGAAAAGTTTGAAAATTTTTCATAAATTACTGAAGGGGATTTTCTCCGGAGGTAGGGTCGTCATGAGCAGGCTGGGTTGTAGCATCGTCTTCAATGTTGACATCTTCAAAACTCGTCTGGAGGAGAAAACTTGCAGCACCAATATTAAGCTTAATAGGGGAAAAGTCCACCTCAAGAAAACGCTCCATCGCGTCCATACGGAAATCTTTGAAGCCCGCAGCATAATTCGTATCCAGAAGATCAGTATATGCTTTGGACAACTTGAATTCCTTGATCACTTCGTCTTTGGCTCGTTCAAAGGACGATCTAAGCTCTTCATTTTGCTTCTGCAGATGATCCAGACGAGTGTCCTTTTCCACTATGTTTGCCCTTAACTCCTCTGCCAAGTTCTTCAGTTCCACCACCTCAGCCTCAAGCTTCATCCTCTCCTCTATCTTGCGGCTTGACTCCTTCTCCATATCACGAATTTTGGCCCTCAACCTAATTCTTTCCTAGTCCGCCTCAGTAGCCTGCCTGGATGCTGTTATGAACTTTGACATGGCTTGTATATGCAATTAGTTAAAAAAGATGATTAGATGAGAAATGTCAAGTATGAAGACGCAAAAAATAATAATAATAATAATCACAATAAATACAAAAAGATATACCTTGAAGAGATCATGAACTGCAGAATATTCAAAGTCTTTCAAGGACATGTCATAGCACACATTAATGTCCTCGTCGGTCACAACCTGTTGAAACCTTTCCCAAGCAAGACCTTCATTTTCAAGAAGATTCATAGGAATGCTTCTAGGAGGTTTGGACAAAATAGTTTCAGCAAGCTTGGACGGAGTAGTTTCAGCAGGGATGGACGAGTTGGGTCAAGGATTTGTATGGACAGTTGTTTGGAAGAAGCAGGAGGAACAACAGAACAAGGCTTGACAAACTTAGACGACCCATGCTTTGCCTTCTTGTGACCTCAACGACTAGGAAGACTTCCCAAGTCAATCGTCTTGGATAAAGTCTTCCTTTTATCTCCAACAACTGGACGAGGCTAAGATTGGGTCTTTGGCATGGTCTCCTCGTCTGCCAAGCCTTTTCCCTTGTTTTCATAGTTGCTATATCCCTGCAAAGAAAAAGAGTGTTAGAACTTAGGTAAAACAAGTAAGAAAAAATTTTCAAGTAAAAAGGCTTACGTCTACGTGTAGTGAGTTCGTGAGCTAAGGCTTCAACAGATGGTTCAAGCCCAAGTCCCAAAATGGCAAGACGTTGAAAAGTGACTAAAGAATGGAAGCTTCTATCAGTGAATAGACGAGCCTGTTGGACACGCTCAAGATAGAATCTGCTTAGAGAAGGTCGTCTTACAGCTATTTAAAAAAAAGGGGGGGTTAGACGAATACAATAAAAGATAGAAAATGTTGAGTAGAAAAGAAGCATACCTTCTGGACGAAGGTTCCCTACCTCGCCAGTATAGGGAGGAAATGGATCCCTGCCTACCTTGATAGGGTTCCCAGCCCAAAAACCAGAGACAAAGAAGAACTCCATCTTCCAATTCCTATCAGACATGGGGAGGGACTTAATCAATCTACAATCTGTACCCCTAGCTGAGAATTGATAAAAGCCCAAGGATTGACTAATTTCGGAAGGCTTGTAACAATAGAGGAACTCGTCCACAGTAAAAGGATGATCCCCCTCAAATACTTCCCTCCACAAAATCTGCATAGAGACGATAAGCCTCCATGCATTAGGGTTAAGCTGACAAACTCCTAAACCTAACCTAGTGAGTAACTCTCTAACAAAGGCATTGAGAGGCAACCTAAGTCCCCCCAAAAGGTAAGCCCAGTAAATACCTACTCCAAAACGAGGTTCACAACACCATTCACCACGGACGGACAATCTAAGATTAAGGTCGTCTGGGATTTGGTACCAACTCCTAAATGATGTAAATCTTTTTTCTTCAGTTTTAGAGGAGACCCCAATTGCACAACTAAACATAGTCTCCTCCTCACCAGAAGAGGACGAAGGGCATTTGCAAACGTGCCAATTTGTGACCCAGAAGCCACTCTCGTCCTTAACTCCTCCTAGAGAACCTCCAATGGGACCCCGGAACTCTGGACGTGTATTGCTCAACCATCGTATTTCTCCACTACTACTATCTCTACTACTACTACTATCACTGGAGCTTCTACTAGAAGTATCGTGATATTCGTCTATCTCCCTATTGTCACTATTACTAGACGAGGATACTACGATTTCAGACATTTTGAAAAACTGAAGGAAAACCTAAAGACGAGATGGAGAGGGTACCAGGCTCTAAAAGAAGGGGGCCTAAAGACAAAAGAGGACTTCTAGACGAGGCGCTGGATGACAGAGGTCAGAGAAGAAATTTTGAGAAATGTGAAGGGGCAGGAGAGAAATTCTACTATTTATAAGTGATAGGCTTGGTCAACTGAAGCGACGTGACCAACTAGAAGAAACCATGTGGTACTTTTCTTGAAGGATGAAATGACATGATGGATGAACCTTAGGATCGTACCACATGTCAATAATCAAAGACAGAATTCAAAAAAAAAGGGGGGGGGGGGGGGGGGACAAGAGCAATATTGACAGACAACATAAGGACAAGGGGGCAACTAATGGGGATCATCACAAGTATTACTCGTCCTTGTGTTGTCGTCCAGAGTTTAGCTATACCTATACCAAGTCATCTGAGAATGAGAACATACACATCCGTTGATAACCAAGTGATACGATGAAGGGAGTTCTTCATGGACGAGTTGATTTAAACAGCCATACACATGGACGATAAAATTTTATTCAGTAAATTCTACAAGAAATTCTCCAAAGGTTCTACATAAGTAAAACACGACACGTTGCTTAACACGTGGAAGGAATTCCATACACTTCGTTCCACATCTCATTTTCTTCATTAACCACCGATATCACCCACGATGGTGATAGGTCCCAAACAAGTAGACCCATGTCAAAGTCTCTATAAAAAGGAAAAGGCCCCATCTACCAAAGGTAAGTTCTGACCATTTACTATCTCCCATCCTTGTGTCCTAGAGAGAAAACTGACTTAACCATCGGAAGGTCCTTGGTCGTGTCACACCTATCACCTTTGATAGTTCTTTCTTTCTTTTCAAGATTAACAGCCATTATCATAGTTCAAAGCATTCCAGCCTACTGATTTTCATGCATCATCAAGCTTTGCCGCATTTGCCATTAAAACTTGTCTTACATTACTTTCTGAAACCCTAGATGCGTACGTATGCTCGTGGTTGTTTACACATAGGTTTAGGATGCGTACGCACCCTTAGGGTTTCTGTAAGGTTTTTCTTTCTTCCAAAAACATCCTTCAACTAAAGAGTTTCTTTGGTTAGGCCCTAGACTAGTCCTAAACCTACCTAATATTATTGTCATTGGGGAACAGGGGC
The DNA here is from genome assembly GCA_028535165.1 of Quercus tomentella. Taxonomy (NCBI): domain Eukaryota; kingdom Viridiplantae; phylum Streptophyta; class Magnoliopsida; order Fagales; family Fagaceae; genus Quercus; species Quercus tomentella. Next base: position 53,822,036 of record JAPQVY010000156.1, read on the forward strand.
CCGAGTCATAAGGTGTACAAAATGAGGTGTTTACATTTGCCCCTCTTTTGATTCGTGAGCTTCATTAATGGAATTAAAAGAAAAAGAGAAAAAACATTTTGTTTCGATGTATGACTCAGGCCCAACCAATGCACATAACAAACACGCATACACGAGGCGAGGTGCAAATCCCAAAAGTTGTGTGGGATTCGTCTGTCTAGAGTCCTAAGGTTACTGCTGGGAAACGAGTAGCGACATGCTCACTATCCAAAAGCCTAGTTTGCCAATTGTTAAACAAAAGGTGAGTGACTCACAATCCTAAAGTCACCAAAAAAGAAAAACAAACATGGCCAACAGCCTCAAACATCAATCCAACAAACAAGGTGCTCTTATGAGCTAGAAAGAGAATGTATCTGGGGGTGTCCATCTATCGCTCTTGCCTCAAACTTCTCCTAGTGGCTTTTGCCTCTATCTCAATCTCTTCTATTCTAGGTGGCTTTTGCCTCTATCTCAATCTCTTTTGTTCTGGGTGTTCCAAAAGTCTCAGTGTACATGTTCAATTCCAAGAAGGATATGTACTGCAAATCCACTGTCTTCTATTCTAGCTTCTCTAAAAGTCTCTAAGGATATGTGCACAGAGTCTGATGTCTTCTTAGGGTGATGGTGATCTTCTATAATCTTGGTGAAAAACTCGCTCAAGGTGTTTTCCAAATGTTCTGGTGATCTTCTGTAATCTTGTGTAAATCTTGGTCCATTCGGGGTTTGTCATTTTATTCTTTAACTTCATGGAGGGCTTTTGTGCAAATTCTAATTTTCTTGACTCACTTAGGAGTAATCTTCTGACTTGTAATCTTTCTGAGGAATCTATGTGTAGATCAACATTCATTGACTCACTAGGGAGTAATTTCATCATTTCGAGACTTTCTGAGGCTTCTGTGTAATTTCCCATCTTCTCGACCCATTGAAGGGCAATTCTGTAATTTCTTGTGCTCTAAAGGGCAAGTTTGTAATTCTGATTTTCTGATCCACTAGGGATGGTTCTGAGTCTTTCTTGATTTTCTTATTCTTTTGAGGTCCATTGGGGATTATTTGTGATTTTCTAGACTTCTTGGGGATTTTTCTGCAAATTTTGAAGTTTTGACTCTTTTTTTGGGACTAAACTACATATAGTTTAGCAGAGAGACCTCTCTCTCTCTCTCTCTCTCTCTCTCTCTCTCTCTCTCTCTCTCTCTCTCTCTCTCTCTCTCTCTCTCTCTCTCTCTCTCTCTCTCTCTCTCTCTCTCGGAAATTCCCCCACTTTTACTCTTTAATTTCCCCACCCATCTACCACAGAGTCTAGCGGGTTCATTACAAAGTCAAATCTAATCATATATTACACCCTTCATCATGGAGGTAATACTGAAATGAACTAATATTAACAAAATCTCTCTCTCTCTCTCTCTCGAAAATTTTCCCCTTTTTACTCTTTAATTTCCCCACCCATCTACCATAAAGCCTAACGAGTTCATTACAAAGTCTGATCTAATCATATATTACACCCTTCATCAAGGTGGTAACACTGAAATGAACTAATATTAACACACACACACTCTTCTGTGCAAATTCTAATTTTCTTGACTCGCTTAAAAGTAATCTTCTGATTTGTAATCTTTCTGAGGAATCTATGTGCAAATCAACATTCATTGACTCACTAGGGAGTAATTTCATCATTTTGGGACTTTCTGAGGCTTCTATGTAATTCCCCATCTTCTCGACCCATTGAGGGGCAATTCTATAATTTCTTTTGCTCTAAAGGGCAAGTTTGTAATTCTGATTTTCTGATCCAGTAGGGATGGTTCTGGGCCTTTCTTGATTTTCTTCTTCTTTTGAGGTCCACTAGGGATTATTTGTGATTTTCTGGACTTCTTGGGGATTTTCCCGCAAATTCTAAAGTTTTGACTTTTCTTTTGGACTAAACTACATATAGTTTAGCAAAGAGACCTCAACTACACGTTGTTTAGCCAATAGGTACCATTTCCACCTTTTTCATTTTTCCAACGGTTACCAACCATCTCTCTCTCTCTCTCAAATTCCCCCATTTTTACTCTTTAATTTCCCCACCCATCTACCACAGAATATCTCTCTCTCTTTCTCTCTCAAGTCTGATCTAATCATGTATTACACCCTTCATCAAGGAGGTAACATTTAACAGAATCTGATGTGCCCAATTTGCGAGACTTATCCAGTGAATTGAGTAGTTAATAAAAAGAATAACTTCGGAAAATCTGCTGGCCACTCGAGTACTCTCATTATGTCGTAATATTGACCAGCTCCAAATCGACACAACACACTGAAAAATAATAAATGAAAAAAAAGAATTTATTTGTCAATTACTTTTTCTTTTCTCCACATAACTTTGGAATGCCATGAACTAATTAACAACCTTTTTGAGACCTAATAACAAATTCTTGACTAGATGGAATTGAAAGAAATTTTTGAAGGTTCAGTAACATCACCCTGTACAATCTAAACCCTACCAAATTTCTATACTGGACTTTAATAATGGACTTTAACAAAGCACCAAAATAAAGGCTCCAGAAGAAAAATCTTAGAGACAAACATCAAGAATTCCATCATAATACACATTTATGCAAGACTATCAATTCGTCAAAATGAGAATCATAGAAAATTTTCTGAAATAAACTTAGAATAACAAAGATTACACTGGAGCCTTGAACTGTGCCTACAATAAACTACACATGCCTTGCATCCACTCCCCATGCCTGCCAAATATCAATCCTAACCACATTCACCTCTTGATAGGTTCACTTCCAAATGCATGCAAGGGGCCATTGAGTAAAATATATATTTAACCCCATGAAAGCATCCAGAGAGGCAGATAAAAACCCAATTAAATCATGGACGTTTCCAAAAAATCATTTAAATTATCCTTTGTAAACCTCTATTAACCCCTCACTGATTCTGAGTTTATCCGGCCACTGCTTCCACCACGGGGATTGATCCCAGGAATGGGCATGGATCGTTGACCAAAATCTAACAAAAGTTTCCGTTGGTGCTCATCAGTGTGAGGAAGACTGGCACGTAGAAGCTCCACAGGCATTTCTCTACTAATAGCTCTGGCTGCCTCTGATCCAATGACTTCTGTGCTTGGTTGGGTAGGTGAACGTATGGATTGCACAATAGTTTCATATTTACTCAGGCAGTACTTAGTAAGAAGAGCAAAGAATTCATCAAATGAAGCCTGCCACAGGGCACGGTTTGGCATGCTACAGTTGCCAGCAGCATGAGGATCAGTTAAGAGTTCAGTTGCCCTTTCAAGGACTGACTTCAAAATAACAGAGGCCCCATCTCCAGCCGTACTTCCAACAGGGCGGAGTGGTGGTTGTTCTGACGAACAAACAACTGCAACAAGACAAGCACTAAGTGCTCGTAGATCCATGCCCTTAACACATGAGGAAACTGTCTTTGCAAGATTTGTGGTTGTCTCAGCTGCTCCTTTATCAGATGGAAGGCCACCAAACAAAAACCTTAAATGACGGAAAATAGCCATACAAACAATTCGGGCAAGCTCGCTACCAGGGAAGAGAAGCTGAAGGAACCTAGAAAGGAGTTTTCGACCCTTAGGAAGAGAAACCAACCGTAGGAACACAAGGTCATCCTTGGCAGTCGGGCCAATAGGGATGCTGCTTTTGCCAAGTGGATCTACAAGCTGAAGTGATGCTGCCAGACCTTCTAGCAGCATCTGTCGCCTTCGTCTGAGCTGAGTACCCCCATCCTGGGGCTGACTAAACTGTAGCAGCCGATCGATATCATCAATATCAAGAAGAAGACAGAGGCCATCCTCGATAGTAATTCTAGCAGCAAGCATTGGTTCCTGTTCCAAAGGCTTCTCAGGGACTTTCTGCTCAGAGCCATCACCAGAAGCAGAGGGAGGAGGATCAACTTCAAGGAGGGGGCGAGGCCTACGTACAGAAGTGAGGGGAATCCTCCCAAGGGCATCAGCTAGGAGATGAGGATGTTGTTCTGTATTATTACGCCCTCGAGAAGGGAGCTCCCTCAAGTGAGATGGGCAGAAAGGATGTTTTAACCTTGATCCAGCAGCCTTTTTGGCTTGACTTGCTTGGTGGTAATAGTCGTCAATGTATGGGTCATTGCTATGTGTAGCAGCATGCTGCATTTTAAGAATACTCTCTATTTCTTCAGATGTCATATACTTGGATCTGATTTGGACCCACCCACTGTCACTTTTATGGCTACTAGCATCAGAACCCTGCTGAGAAAAACGCAAATTATGTTTGCCTCTTTGAGATGATTTAGGTCTTTGGTCTCTCATATCTGCCAGTATAGCCTTATGTGAGGATGATGGATGAGTACTATACAGTTGCGACTGCAGTGCTGCAAAATGGGCCATAGATGGTGAAACTTGATGGTGCAGTCTCTGTTGTTGCAGCTGCTGCTGGGGTGAGATTATTTGTGGGGACATGACACCCTTTTGATGAGGTAACTGATGCTGCAAAATATTATTCAAAAGGCTAGAGTGATCCCCGTGCAACATGCCAGAATGGTTGGCCCAGTGGTTTTGTGGCCTGTTATTAAAAGAAAGGCCAGAAGTGGTGAACTGACGCATATTCCCACCATAGTGCAACCCATGAGCTAAACCAGCCAAATGAAGATTAGAGTTAGATAAAGGAGAGAGGTTCGGTGCAGAGAATGGCATCTGAGAACCACTGCCAAGAGAAGGCATATTCAGATGGTGCGGTGAACCCTGTTCAGATCTACTTCCAGGAGGAGGGAAAGACGTGAAAGTTGATTTGGGTACTAGAATTGGTTCACTGGAGTAGTGGTGCAGCACTGGTTGCTGCTGGGGGTATGAGGATGTTCTGTACAAAGGTTTTGATTCTCCAAGACGAGCAGAAGGTTGAGGCTGTGATGACCACCTCTTCTCATCTTGACCACTTTCTGCATCAAACATTTGCTGGTCCAACCAGTTTCCAAAATCTCCATCTTGTGCCCACTCAGTCGCAGATGAACCTGAACAGAGCTTGCTGTTAGTGAATGAGGGGGAAGAAGAGGGGAGGAGGGACAATAAGCAACAGTTATAGGAATATGAAGTCCAACCTACTTTTACATTACACTACACCACAAACTGCAAAAATCAAGAAAGCTACATAGTATAGAGAATTTGCAATTATTTATAATTGGCACTTAACAAATAGATGCACAAGGCTCAATGGAAAAGAAAGCAGTTTATCTGGAATCCTCCTAGTAGAAAAAACATCAAAAAGCAAAGTCCAAACCTGAACCATTCAAGGCTCCAATTTCACAACCTAAAACACTGATCCTTCTTGCCATGTGTTGTGTAAAAGGTAGATCAGCTTTTCCCTTAACCAGAACTAAAGAAGTCATCTTATTATCATGGTAAATTTGGGCTGGCAGCCCAAATTAATTTTACACAGATCATAAGCCTAAATGGAATGGTGCAAAATAATTACAGCACCACAGAGCTTCCCTAGCATGTGCGTGTGCGTGTGCACACACACATGCTTACATGCACCATGAACAGAGAGGAAAACAGATTGTGCTCTTTGAGACATTGAAACTCAGACAAGACCCCAAAAAAAAAAAAAAAAAAAAAGCCTAAAAAGTAAGGGAAATTAAAGAAACACTTAATGCTAGAAAAAATGAAAAGTTTGATGTTAAGTGATATGGTTCACATTAAAAACAATTAAATGGCAAAAAATAACATTAAAAAAACAAAACAAATGAGCATAGAGACATGATAGGAGCTTCTAGACACTTATAATATATTATTAATAAAAATTAAACTTTATTTTACAAAACTACATTATGGTATATGCATGAACACAAAGAAATAGACTAAAAACTTTTACGATTAAGGAACATTCTTTTTAAGTCAATAGGAACCAAATGAGGAAGATCTTTTTGCTTCCAAAAAATTTCCTGAGTAAATACTAAATAGCTGATTGATGATTCCTGAGATAGACCAAAATTAGTTGTCCAAAAATGTCGTCTCATTTAAGATTACGGGTTTTCTATCAAATTGAAAGCTTTTACTCGAAAAAGTCTAAGGCATCATACAGGAATTCAAAATTTTCTATAACCTATATCTCGTACTAGCCATTTGACAGGGATGCTAGGCTAGAACAGATATATGGATCATTGAGACTAAAATTAATTTTTTGAAGGTATGTTAGAGAGAGGGGAAAGAACAATAAACCATTTCACAGGAAGATTGCCCAGGTTATCAGATTAAATAGTTAAAATTATGTCCAATTATTATTATAAATATATATTTAATAACCCTTTTTAACTCTGTTTGTGCCTATGTTTAGCATCATATATTTTGTTCACAGCTGGTACCAGCCCAAAAAAAGGAGTTTCAGAGGTTGATGGCCATCATAAAATTTTGGAGCGCACTCAAACATTGATGAAAGGTGATTGGAAAGCTAACAACAATCTTGTTAGCTCTTGGCTGTGATTCGGTATGCCTGGGACCCTAACAAGAAATTGTTTAGTGCTTTCGATCTTGACTTATTTGAGCCTAAGATCGGTCCTTGATTTATCCTAAGGATTTCATTTCAATTGGAATTTGGTTATTCACCATGTACGAGGATCCCCGCTAAGCATCCAAATGAAAATCATCGAGGTGAGGGAGAAACTTAACCCAGTCCTCTATTCAGGAAGAAAGCCCGGGCGGGGAAGCAATAATCTCTATTATGAATGGATTCATTACAGATGCACGTTGGGGCGTTACCTACTAGTGAAGTGCTATATCGGACACTGAATGCAGTGAAAAATGGGCAAAGGTTAGCCAGAGCGTTCCATGTAAGCAATGCGCTACATCTGCACTTGGGTGCAGTGAAAAATGGGCAAGATTTCCAACACTGATGAATGGGTGTGGGTAAAGAAGTTAGAACAAGAAGCACTAGGAATATAGGAATTTTAACAAAGAAACCAATGGAAATAGTATAAACAATGACCAGGAGTATACAAATAGTATATCTTCAGGAGACTAAGTTAGTAGGTGAGAAATCTAGAGAATTCAAACATATAGGGTATAAATTATATTATATAGGAAGAGATTAAAAAATGAAAAATAAAATAAAATAAATTTTAAAAAATAAATAAATAAATAAGAGTTCGGGATAATCATAGATAAAATTCTTTAAAAAGCAGTTGAGATTAAGAGGATAGTGAATAGAATTATGTTAATAAAACTTGTCTTAGGAGAAGAGAAAATTAACATAATTAGGGCGTACACTGCTCAAATAGGATTGGAAAATCCATTATACAAAAATTTTGGGAGGACATGGATGAATTGATTCAAGGGTGATTGTTTGTCAACGCTTATGTTTGAAGCAACATCTGATCACAAAGAGCAAGTTTCAAAGACTTGTCAAATTAGTACTTTAGGAGAAAGGGGAAATGTGTGGATCCACACGTGCAACAGGTGTTTCCCCTGAGAAAAGTGTCTTTTGTCAAATAAAAGAACCTCCAAATCACTTTTTGGAACCAGATACCAAAAACTCACTTCCAGAATAAGTTAGCAGGGCCCACACCTCATAATGAGGCCAACATAGAAAGTAATGCCTACTTAAACTTCAAAAAATACTGTGGCATGGCCTGATTGCTGCTCTGATTGCCTCAAGATATCTAAAGACTAACATCAAGAACACAAATATTCACGTCAAGGTTACTCACTTTCCCGCGAAAAGGATCCAGATCCTCTATCACCAATAACTCCCGGGTGTCTTGGTCCTGTTACAACTCTGTTCAACTGTATAACAGAACAACAGCATAAGCCACAAAATATGAAGGGAAAATTTATGGAGATAGCATATCAATAAAATAACTATGACAACCACAATAGCACAATCAAGCAACCTTCACTCTTTGGCACATCATCAAAGTTTTCAAACATTCTACAAGAATTGCATAAAAATAAACTTCTAGTAATAAGCATGTCCATTTTCACAGTTAATATCCAAGTATATTCTGCCATGATTCTAACCAATATAACAATCAAAAAGCCACATAATCACGTCAAAGGAATTACAAATAATAATTAGCTCCATTCAAGCTATCAAATAGTCAAAGCAAGAATGACCAGCCAGTGAATTTAATAACCACAATCACATATACAAGTCTTCAGGCTGAATGGCTGTATATAATCTTCGCAATGACATTAATTGACCAGTCACTAAAAAATTCCCAATTATATAAGTGGAAACTTAGCTGGAGAAAGAGATGATTAATTAACTGCAATACAAAACAGGCCAATGAGCTCTAGCTCAAGTAGCACCTCCTCCCCTTGCAAGTTCTAGGTGGAGGGTGAGGTAGTGGGTTCAAGACCCATTGGGTGCATATGTAACTTATCTATTTATAAAATTAAAAAAATAGAATAAAAAATAAATATTCAAGCCAGGAAATTATTCTAACGCGATATCAACTGTCATTAAAAACCTATGTTACCCTATATACCTACACACAGCTTAGCATCAGAAATTAAGAGAGAAGCCTTACACTTAACAACATAAGAGTGTGATATCTTCAAATCATTGAAATAACAAAATATAAAAATAATATAAATTGAAGAGTATGACATGAGAATGAAAGAAATTGACAACGCATCAAAGGCTACACAAAACATTTATTCATCATTGCCTGCACAACCATCGAATTCAAGGAAGCTAACCTTGGCAAAAGTAGTTGCCAGATCATCCACATCTGATAAAGATCCCAAACCTACACCCTGAGATGGAAAATAAGTGAACTGAAGTCATTATACTACTTCAGGCCCAGCAAATTGAAGTGTTGACAATAAAAATTTTCTATTACTAAACTTGCAGTTTTAAAAGAAAAAGAAGAAAGTGGAAGGCAACAGCAATAAAGCAAACGGAAAAAATCATTTTTAAAAAAAGTGATGTATTTGACAACCAATGGCATGAGTTCTACAAGGCAAGCTTACTATTATAAAGCTATTCTGCACATGGAAAGGGAAAATCATACAAATTTGAATTGAAAATCACATGATAAAAGAACAAGAAATGGGGAATGTTTATAAAAACGGGGACTGCATAAAAGGAATATCCATATTATTCTTCTCAAATGTTTGCAGTTCCATATAAGTAATTGAAGTTTGTGTCACATTTGAAAAAGCAACAGCTCAGATTTATAAAAACCTGGTTTGCACAAAAGAACTGTCATAGTACTAACCGAAGAGTCATATTTTAAGAGTTCAGATGATAAATTTACATATCTCAAGGTAAGTGACGCATATCAAGCAACTTGGTGAGGAAATGTATTATAGACCCAAACTGAAGATATATTTGTTAAAATTTTCTGAATCGCACTGTTCTTTAGTGATGATGCCAGAAACAAAGTTAAAAACCTTTCACCACGCCCAGTTCTTGAAATTATAAATTTTATAAAAACAAAAAACGAAAAAAGTCAACCTTTCTATATAATAATTGAGATTTTCAAATAGTCAATAATTTCAGCATTCAAACCAGAAACGCAAAAAAACTAGGAAGGGATTATTACATCCATCATTATGCTACATTTTGAAGGTTCTAAATAAATCTGTACTTGTTTGGCAGTGAACTGATTAGCAAACTGCAAAACTACTATGACCTATACTGTTTTCTTTATTTTCTTGGACACAGGAGAGAGAGAGAGAGAGAGAGAGAGAACCAAAGTGGATAAACTCAGGCTTAGTTTACGTAATTTGAAAGAGGTATTTCAGTGACAATAAGGAACTCAATAAGCTCCCTTCTAAAAGAGAATAAATTTATCTTGCTGAGATCTGCATGTAACTAAAAAAATCTTTGATGATTCTATCACTCAGAAAAGAACATTACCATGGTAAGATTTTTAAAAGGAAGTTTTGGCTCTTTCCACTCAGAGAACTAGATGATACAACAGTTCTGATAAAGTGACTTTCACATAGGACACATCACTACAGCATTAAACAACTTAGCATATGTGGTGGACATGTAATGGTGCAAAGAAACATATACTGTTTGGGTTGAAATTTTGGGATGCAGGACCGAGTCCAAGTTTTAAGTAGCTATAAAGAGCCATGGTTAGCATTGGTAGCTGTTTTAAGTTTGCCAGCAGCTTGGGCTTGAAACATTGTTGAGGGGATTGGGGCAAGTAAAATAGAATTTTAAGATTTGAAAATTAGATCGAAGGAATCGGAAGAATGAAAATTAGATAAACAGTTCAGAGAAATAAAGCTATTACAGAAGAAGAAGACTAAGAACTTAAATTTCTAGGCGTCACAGCCAGAGTCAGAATTAAATTACACTATTCTCAATGAAGAGTTTCATGATTTTGCTGGAGATGCTCTAAACTGATCTCTGTTTACTTGGGAAGCGTCCATATTTATAGAAAATAATATAGCATGAGTTGAAACAATTCTATACCAATCCATACCAACCAGACATTTGCTTATTAGAGGGGAGTGATAGGATGCTATGGAAACTGAAAAAGAGTGGCATCTTTTCTGTCTGCTCTTTGCATGAGGCTATCGGAGGTGCACTAACTAATTCTTTCCCTAGGAAGAGTGTTTGGTGTACTAAGGCTCCTAAAAGGGTATCCTTCTTTGTTTGGACAATAACCTGGGGGAAGATCCCTACTTGTGATAATCTTATCAAGAGAGGTTTTTCCTTAGTTGGGTGGTGTTGTATGTGCAAGTGTAATGGAGAGACAGTAAGCCATTTGTTGGTCCATTGTGAATTTTTTATGACTTATGAAGCCTTGTTTTCATTGGGTGTTACCAATGAGAATGTTTATGTTCTGGCTGCGTGGAATTGGTGTCGGAAGCACTCTTCAGATATTATGAATTTTGTACCATTATGCTTGATGTGGCTGAGTGGAGGATTTGGTTTGGGAAGCACTCTTCGAATATTATGAATTTTGTACCATTATGCTTGATGTGGCTATTTTGGAAGAAGCAAATTAATCATACCTTTGAGGATACAGACAGCTCAAAGAATTAACTAGAAGCACTACTAATCCGAACTAGGACTGAGCAAGGGACCTGGCCCACCCGAAAACCCGACCGACCCGACCCGAACCAACAGGTTTTGGGCGGGTCTGAGAATATTCGGGTCGGGTTTCGAGCCTAAATTTCGGATTATTTTCGGGTTCGGGTCGGCGTCGAGTCATATAAGTATACTCCTTCAACCCAATTTTTTTGAAAAAAACCCTACTTGTTCTCTCTCCGCCTCCCTTAGAGAATGGTTGATAGTGGCAGGTCAAATAAACAAAATCAGTGTCTGCCTCACCTGGGTATCCATAATTTTCATCTGGGTTTGTCTCCATGGCCTTGTTATCGCTGATGGTGGCGGTGTTGGCTCTATCACAAAAGAGGGAGCTTGATTACCACGACTTTCTGGTCTGTGATGACTTCTTCGGCTGAGTTAAGGAGTGAGTACCCGTCAGAATCGTCGCGGGTTGAGGACCAGGAGAGTTCTGGAGGGAATGTAGTGGCTCTGGTCGCCGTCGTCGAGGAAGAGGCAGCTCTGATCGGCGCGCTGGATTTTCAGGCCGTCAAAGCCGACCAAGGACATATCAGCTCAGAGATTACCGTGCGTTTCCAGATCTTGTACGTGTCAGAGGGAGCGATTTTGCCGACGAAGGGAAAATCGATTTGGCCGACGGAGGGAGCGATTTTACCGTCGCTTGTGCTTGTGTTTGTGCTTGTGCACTATTGAGTTGTGAAGTGAAATGGATGCTTTGGATGGCTTGGAAGGAAGGTAGGTATGTGGGTTTGGCTAGCTTGGAAGGAAGGTATGTGGGTTTGTGGGTTTGGCTGGAGTTTTCTTTTTGTTCTGTTTATTGGAGGTTCTCTCACTTTTTTTATTTATTTTATTTGATCTGTGGAGGCTGAGACCAACCCGAGACCCGACCCAAGACCCGGAAACCGATCCGATTATAGACCCGTTTTTTCAGTTCGGGTCGGGTTTCAGACAGTCAAACCCGATTTATATTGGGTCGGGTTTCGGGTCACAATAAATCCGACCCGACCCGACCCAAACTCACTCCTAATCCGAACTTTGTTTGATTGATCACATGCATGGGGTCTTGCAAATAGTACCACTATTGTTGATCTAACTGTATCTCTTATGTACATAAATTTTTGAGATTCTCTTAGATTATGGAGTGCTCATCACTGTGACCTTGACGTAAAAGTTAATTAATTTAAAATAAATAAATAAACTAATTTCTTTAAAATACATATCATATATGGGAAACCAATGAAGCATATCAGTTGTGTTGGTTCCTTAAAACACAAATAGAATGAGTCAATGAAATCATATCTCGTTTGACGTCTACCTTAGTAGGAATTTTTATCCTCCATGGAAAATATGAGTAGGCAACACCACTCAACCCCTATCCCTAATAAATTGATCAAACGCAGAACCCAATTGGATGATTGCTTTCCATTACTCATTCTTTTTGCTCACTTGTGTGTGAAGTTTCTAAACTTAAGTAATTTTAGATGACTTTTGTACCTTCCCTAGTACACTTCCTATGTATATGGGGAGTAAGTTATTTTTCTATTTCTCTATTTTCTATTAAAAAAAAGTTCATTACCTATTGAATAAAATCCAAATAACCATAAAAGAGCACCCGTAAAAGACCCAAAACCCAAGGTAAAGCCCATAGATCTGACCAAAATAAAAGATAAACACATGGTTCAGACTACTGTCCATGTCCAGAAATTCCAAAATGTATATAATATTCTTGACTGTTAGAACATTAAAAACAATAACAATAAAGCTATACAAGCAACTTTTACTCTTTTTTTTCTTCTTTTAATTGGTAAGTTATACACTATGGGTGTTGAACCCACGACCCTCACCCTCTACTCTGTTGTACTACTATTTGAGCTGGCTCTCATTGGATATACCAGCAACTCATGTATGCGGAGGAAGAAATCTTTTCATACCAAAAAGTAACTAGAAAAGCCTGCAGAGGAATGAAGCCTTGAGCTTGATTACACCTTTTTCCCCAGATAGTTTTCTTTCCTTTTCTTTTTTCAAGGGTTGTGTTGACGTGGGCCCTTGTGGCTATGAATTGCCAAGCCCAAATTCAGTCAACTGAACCAAATACAACTTGTACTAGGAGACCCAGTATTGCCGACCTATGAAATATATAAATATATATATATATATATATATATATATATATTAGGTTTGTGTTGTATGGCATATAGAATTTAGAGAGAATTCCTAATAACCTAGCAGTGCATCCGCATACGAAAATAGAGAATTAGAGAGGCAGTCAGCTTCTAGTCTTATTGTTTCTTTTGTGAGAGTGCTAGGGTGTAATTGGGATTTGGTTTTTTGAGAGTGTTCTTATGCACTATTGTATCTCCCTATTTTTTATAGTGGAATTTCTCCGTCGTTGCCATGGAGGTAGGTAGTTTGCTAAACCACGTAAATTCTTGTGTTCTTTGTGCATGCTTGTTATTTAATTTCCGTTGATTTACTGTTATTGACTTGAGTCCTTGGGTGCTATTTGCACAACAAGTGGTATCAGAGTAAGGTTAGGATTCAATCCTTTTAATACAATTAAGATGTCAAGCACAAAGTATGATGTAGAGAAGTTTTGTGGTAAGGGAAATTTTTCCCTTTGGCAAAGGCGGATGAAAGATCTCCTAATTCAACAAGGAGTTCATAAAGCCTTGCTTGGGATGGAGAAGAAACCGGAAACGATAAAGGATGAAGAATAGGTAGAGATGGATGAGAAAGCAGCTAGTGCTATTCGTCTCAACCTAAGTAATGAGGTCATTCACAACATCCTAGAAGCAAAGACCACAAAGGAAGTTTGGGAAAAACTAGAAGGTCTTTATATAAGAAAGAATTTGACGACCAAGTTGTATGTGAAGAAGCAACTGTATAGATTGTATATGAAGGAGGGTTCAGATATGTTGGAGCATCTCAACACGTTTAACATGTTGAACACCCAATTGTCAAGTTTTGGGGTGAATTATGAGGACAAAGATAAAGCGTTACTCTTATTAGCGTCGCTTCCTATGCAATTTGATCATCTAGTGACTACGTTGATGTACGGGAAAGAGGCTATAGTACTCGAAGAGGTGACTAGTGCTCTCTTGTCACACGTAAAGATGAAGTAAGATGGTGATGGTACTCAGGCTGATGGACTTATTGTAAAGTCAAAGTCAAGCAATCAGGGTAGAAGCGAGTCAAGATCCAACAAGAACATATCTCAGTCTAGATCACATACAAAGAAAGGCGTAGAGTGCTTTTATTGTTACAAGAAAGGGCATTACAAGAATCAGTGTAAAGAGTTGAAAGAGCATTTAGAGGAGAAGAGGAATGGAAAGAAGCCCCTAAAATCAGCTAGTGTTGCTGAAGAAACATCAGATGACAGTGAAGTTGGTACAGATTTACTTTTAGTTTCATCAGGTAACAATGTTTTATCGGAATCTCGAGTTTTAGATTCAGCATGCTCATATCATAGGACTCCAAAGAAAGATTGGTTTGATACATATAAGACTTACAATGGTAATATGGTCCAAATGGGTAATGATGCTCTACATGCCCGGTTATTGAGATTGGTACCATGAAGATCAAGATGTTTGATGGAGTTGTAAGAGTTCTTAGTAATGTCAAATATGTTCCAAATCTTAGGAAGAATTTAATTTCTTTAGGAGTATTGGATGATTTAGGGTATTCATACTCATCAAAGGGTGGAATCATGAAGATTACCAAAGGTGCTTTGATGGTGATGAAGGGACAGAAAGTAAGCACGCTTTACAGATTGATAGGGAACACAGTTGTAAGAAGAGTTGCAGTCACCACTTCGGTAGAGTCCAACACTGACGACACAAAATTATGGCATATGCGACTTGGCCATATTGGTGAACGTGGTATGTTAGAGCTGCACAAGAGAAATTTATTGAAGGGGATGAAGACATGCAAGCTAGACTTCTGCGAGTATTGTGTGTATGGGAAGCAGCATAGAGTCAATTTCAATATAGGCTCTCATACAAGTAAACTGTTCTTGACTACATTCATTCAAATGTTTGGGGCCCAGAATCAGTTTCTTCTCATAGCGGTGCTCTGTCTTTCGTCAGTTTCATTAATGACTACTCTAAAAAGGTATGGATTTATTTTAAGAAGCATAAGTTTGATGTGTTTGGCATATTTAAAAAGTGGAAAGCATGGGTTGAAAATCAGACTAGCAGGAAAATAAAATACCTTAGAACAGATAATGGACTAGAGTATAGAGATAAAGAATTCATAATATTTTGTGAATTAGAAGGTATTACTTGTCACTTCACAATTAAAGGAACTCCATAGCAAAATAGGGTTGCAGAGAGAATGAACAAAACCGTAGCAGAAAGAGCCAGATGCATGAGATTGCCTAAGGTATTCTGGGCAGAGACAAGAGACAGTTAACACAACAAGCTTCATTATCAATAGATCTCCATAATCAGCCATTGATTTCAAGATTCTAGAAGAGGTTTGGTTAGGTAGACTAGTTGATTATTCAAGTCCAAAAATCTTTGGTTGTCCAACTTGTGTGCATGTGCAGAGTGGAGAGCGTTCTAAATTGGATTCGAAGTCAAGAAAATGCATATTTCTTGGTTTTGAAAAAGGTGTTAAAGGCTACAGGTTTTGGGATCCAATCTCAAGGAAAACGGTAACCAGCAGAGATGTCGTATTTGATGAAGCCTTTATGTTGAAACAGAATGAAGCAGAGACATATGATGATAGTTCAAAAGAGAAATTTACTATTGAGGTAGAGTTCGACAAGAATAGTTCACCCAGTGATAAGTGATGATAATGATATTGATCCACAGCAACAACAAGAAGAGCCTTATACAATCGCTAAAGGTAGAGAGAAGCGAGTTCACAAAGTACCACAGAGATATGGCTTTGAAGACATAGTTAGCTTTGCTCTCATAACCAATAGTAGAGATTCATCATCTTACAAGGATGTAGAAGAGATGAGGTCACTACAAAAGAATAATACTTGGGAATCAGTGAAATTGCACAAAAGAAAGAAGGCTAATGGTTGCAAGTGGGGTATACTAAAAGAATGAAGCATTATCAGAAAATGAAGGTGAAAAATTCAAAGCACAATTAGTGGCTAAGGATTATTCACACACAGAGGAAGAGAATGCCTCAGATATGTTGACAAAGCCAGTTCCAACAAGTTCAGGAGCTACTTGGACTTAATTGGTGTTTGCAACCATTATTGATAGCCCTTAAGGGCTAAGGTGGAGTCAATGGAGGAATTTGCTAGTGTGGCTTGATCAATGCAAGCCAATGTGGAGATTTGTTGACATGGGCCCGTGTGGCTATGAATTGCCAAGCCCAAATTCAGTCAATTAAACCAAATACAGCTTGTATTAGGAGACCTAGTATTGCCGACCTATGAATTATATATATATATTAGGTTTGTGTTGTATGGCATATAGAATTTAGAGAGAATTCCTAATAACCTAGCAGTGCAGCCACATAAGAAAATAGAGAATTAGAGAGGCAGTCAGCTTCTAGTCTTATTGTTTCTTTTGTGAGCGTGTGCTAGGGTGTAATTGGGATTTGAGTTTCTTGAGAGTGTTCTTATGCACTATTGTATCTCCCTATTTTTTATAGTGAAATTTCTCTGTCATTGCCGTGGAGGTAGGCAGTTTGCTGAACCACATAAATTCTTGTGTTCTTTGTATGTGCTTGTTATTCAATTTTCGCTTATTTACTGTTTCTGATTTGAGTCCTAGGGTGCTATTTGCACAACAGGTTGCTTTTCCATGAGCTTCTTGATGACAGTAAAACTGGAAATTTACCCTTTCATCCACAGTCCTATTGATAAATACAAAAATACAAAGTTCAGACCTGGTTACTTGACACATAGAAAGCCCTCTGAAATTTTCTAACTCACTTTTTTTCCTGATTTGGAGTAAAAATATTACTCGACATGTATCATTTCTCTAAACTGAAATAAATCCCCACCTTCCCAACTTTATTCCCTACCTATTCCCTCATAGTGGATATTTCAACAAGTTTTCACTCCTCGAGAGAAAACAACAACCTTAGCAATACCCCTTCCCAACAGCACTCTCTTTGGATGACCATAGCATACTACTGTCAGATATGCTTTTAAAGAATTACAGGGCAAGCTTCTTTGCTACGTATAATAAATTGTCTTCTAGGAATTTTTTTGTGGTACTTTACAACACTGTTGCATACAATTATTTTAATATCTTTTATACTAGTCAAGCTACAAACATTTTTCTCTGCTTGTAATAATACATAGTAGAATGAAAGCACAATCACTAGCTCCAAAAGTGCATGGCAATGCTATCTATGATTCATATAAATTTTTTTCATTAGTAATAGAAATTTATTAACATAAATGGTTACTTCATGCTCATGATGATGAGCACTCCATAACCTGAAATATTCATAAAAGGATTATGCAAAAAAGTTAAGTGATTTTGTGAATTCTAGAATGGTGTTACTATTTGTAAGACCCCATACACGGGACCAATCAAACAAAGTTTGAATTAGCAATGATTCCAACTGATTCTTTGATCTGTCTTTATCCTCAAAGGTACAGTGATTTCACTCCTTCCAACGGACAAAGTTCCAAATATCCGAATCATGTCATAAGTTTACATCTCTAGCCATCAAGGACAATTTATTTTAAATTATCCTGGTTCAATCTTTAACACCACAAGCCAAATATATTAAATTTATGTTCTTAGCCCAAAACCATTCCAATAATCCCACACATAACCCACAAATTTGGTTAGATTTTGTTTATTATCTTAAACCATATTTCCATTGATGAAATTCTATATTATGCTAATTATGTCAAGCACTTTTTCTTGGATGGATCAAGGCATAAAAAAGGCTTTTTTTTTTCTTTTTTTTCAAATTATCAAGTAAAAAAGCATACTTATCAGCGTATCAAAATTTAGGTCAATAAAACAATTTGTTGAGAACTTTTGAAAAAGGAAATGTCAACTTTGGGTGATCAAACTGATGATCCATAAATGGTTTTTAACCCACTTGATGGACTCTATGAAAATCTTTTCATTTGAAAATTTTTGCTTAAAGCTGACACTAACTTTAGTTAAATCCTTTAAACAGTTTGTGAGCTTGCAAATTTAAAAGGTTTAGCAACCCTACCATTCAAATAAATAAGTAAATAAAATCTAGAGCTTCAAACTCCCTGAGATATTGGGTTGTAGGGTTGGGGCCTTGCCAATGACTTATCTTGGTATGCCGTTGGGGGCGTCCCATAAGTCCCCCTCTATATGGAACCCTATTTTGGAAAAAATCGAACGGAAGCTAGCTAGGTGGAAGAAGTTGTATTTGTCGAAAGGAGGTAGGATGACATTGCTTAAAAGCACACTATCCAGCCTTCCCACATATTTTTTATCTCTGTTCACCATCCCTACACATGTGGCAAACAAAATTGAGAAGCTCCAAAGGGATTTCCTATGGGGAGACCCTAAGACTCATTTATTGGGATGGGATAAGGTGTGTATGCCTATTGCTAATGGTGGCCTCGGTATTAGGAAATTGACCACTTTCAATAAAGCCTTGCTAGGAAAGTGGCTTTGGCGTTTTGGGAACGAGGAGAATAGGCTTTGGAGGAGGGTGGAACTTTGAAATTTGGGGAAGAATTTGGGGGGGGGGGGGGGGGGGGGGGGGGGTGGACCTCTAAGTTGGGAAGGGGTGCTCATGGTTGTGGTTTGTGGAGAAGTATCCGGAAGGGCTGGGGAGTATTCAACAAAAATGTCCAGTATAAGGTTGGGGTGGGGGATAGAGTGAAATTTTGGACAAACAGGTGGTGTGGAGATCTTTCTCTCCAATTGGCTTTTCCAGTCTTGTACAATTTTGCTGCAAACAGAGAGGCGTCTGTAGAATCATCTTTGATATGTCAAGGAGCAGGGGATGGGAGAACTTGGGATGTTCGTTTCAATCGAGGTCCTAATGACTGGGAGGCAGATGTAGTGGATGATTTCTTCCGATTCTTGGCAGCCAATTTACCTTCAGGGACTGATGGTGATCGTTTGAGATGGAAGTTGACAAAAAACGGGGATTTTACTATCCGCTCATATTATCATAAGTTATATGGCTCTTCTTCCGTTGTTTTTCCATGGAAAGGTATTTGGAAGGTTAAGGCACCCCGGCGTGTCTCTTTCTTTGTTTGGACAGCCACATGGGATAGGATCCTCACGGGCAATAACTTGCGGCTTAGAGGCTTTGATTTTGTTGACTGGTGCATTATGTGTCGTTGCTACGGTGAGACAGTGGATCATTTGCTGTTACATTGTGGAAAGGCTTATAGACTGTGGTGCTTTGTCTTTAGGATTTTTGGGATTTCATGGGTCCCCTCATGTACGGTGTCAGATTTTCTATTTAGTTGGTGGAATTGGTTGGGGAAGCATTCATCTTACATTTGGAACTTAGTTCCGTTGTGTTTGATGTGGTGTATTTGGAAGGAACGCAATCGGCGGACGTTTGAGGATTTGGATAGATCTGAGGACCAAATGTGTGCTCTCTTTTCTGGTTCCCTGTTTGATTGGGCTAGGGCTTGGGGACTCACATCTAGTGACTCTCTTCCTCTATTCCTTAGCTCTCTTTCTTTGTAATTAATGTCTTTTTATGTTTTTTGCTTTTCCATCATTTTTGTTCTTTTGTTATGCTGGTGCTAATTTGCATCAAGCAGTTTTTTGAATATATTTTTTCTTACCTATAAAAAAAAAAAAATCTCCCTCTCAACAGTTACAATTATTAACCTAGGAACCATGTAAAGATATATATGACTAAAACCTTAAATTGATAACTCTCCCTAAGAGGATGACTTTTTTCTTTTCTTTTTTTAATAACGTAGGGAATCTTTCTAAAAAAGATCCCTTTAGACTCACTTCTAGCTAGTAAAACATAGGATAACTTTCTTAGTAAGAAAGTTCATTGTAAAGAGGGGAACTACATAGAGTGCATACAAAAGCTTCAGATGAGGGAAGGACCCATAGAAAAGGAGCTAAAAGACAACTGAAAACAAGATCATGGATTGCTTCTCCAATTGGACAAGATAATTCAAAGCCAAACTGTTTACATGTGCTGCATTTTGTATCCACCAAATCCTCTTGTATAGCTTCTTCAACTTCAACGCACTCAACACTCATGGAAAATCTCTCTCTCTCTCTCTCTCTCTCTCTCTCTCTCTCTCTCTCTCTCTCTCTCTCTCTCTCTCCGTTAACTTGTTGGTTCACTCAAACTCTGCTATTTTCTTTATTTCAATTCATTTCACTTCCAAGATCATTTTAATTGTCTATGTGTCCGTTTGGGAACAGCTTATTTAGCTGAAACTGAATACTTTTTGCTAAAAGTGTTAAAAAAAAAAGTTAAAAAATAAGCTGAATAGTACACTGGGACCCATGAATAGTAGCAAAAATACGCTAAAATTACAAATAAGCTGAAATTTTCAGCTTGTCCCAAACAGGCACTATATATGTAAAGTTGGAAAAGGTAAAGATTAAAAATTCGGAACTACCCCCGCTCCAGGATCAAAATCTCAGGTCAAATTCTTACTAATTCTAGTTTGAGCTAGACAGTCATCTCTTAATTCATTCCCCTCCTCCATAAATGTATTCTAATTCACAATTACATAAAGTCAATGCGCATGTAGACAGGCCTTCAAGCTCTCCCATTGTGTAATTTAATTGAAACCAACACAATGAACAATATCACCTAAACTCCCCAATTTTTTATAATTTCAATTAAAAAAATTTTAAGCACAAAACCTAGGTCAAACAATACATAACTACAACTACATACGCCATATTTAAAGGGCATGTCAATCGTTTAGATTTATTGGTTTTCTCATAACAAACCATAGGTAATTGAAAAATAAAGTTATAAATGAATGATAAATATAATTACAACTTTGGAAAAAATGCATGTGGGTACCATTGATTAGTCTATTAAGGATCCATAGCCGACCCCAAAATTTTGTGACAAAGGTTTGGTTGTTGTTGTTGTTGTCATTGTATTAGTAAAAGTTAAAATTATAGTTTTTTTTTTCAATTACCTATGGTTTCAACAAGCAACACAATTTAATTTGAAGTCAAGTAAACATATACAAAAATATTACCTCTTCTTTGTCAAACAAATGGTACTCATCATCAGCAGGTCCAAATGCAGGACCATTATCTTCATTGTCTTCTAACCCTCCCAACTCAACTTCTTGCAAAACATTTCGACCAAAAAACTCATACTGCGAAGCATCAAAGCGTGCACTATCTGCATGACAAAAAAGAAAAAAGACAAAGTTATAGATGCATGCGCAGCTACTTACTCCAGCTTCAACCTTCCAAAAATACATTCTAGTTCTAGTTACAAATCTCTCACATGGCATGTTGCACACAATTAGGAAAAAACCAAAAATTTAGTACTATTTTTTTCTTTTTTATAAAGCACATCAAAAGTTTATTAGTTTCAATGAAGACTTGTCTATATATAATTGGAATTGAACTCTCTTGTGTCCACTACTATACTTTTCTATACTTCCAAAAATAACCTTATTACCAAATTGAAAGTTATTTAGAAATATGATAAATTAAGGACACAAAAGTAAATTGCGAAAGTTAGAATTACCCAATCCTAGAAATAGAAAAATCACATTAGTAGATTGGTGTTGTATGTGTAGGTGTAGTGGTGTGTCAAAGGATCATTTGCTACTTTACTGTGATTTTGCTTATGCATTATGGGACTATATTTTTGGTCTTTAGAGAGCAAATTGGGTGATGCCGCCTAGAGTGATTGATTTATAATTAAATTACATAAAATTAGGAAACAACTTTTATTAAAAAACATTAGTAGCTCCTAGCCTCATTCATAAACACTCTGTTCTATTTGTCTCGAGCTTGGGGACTCATATCTAGTGACCCCATTCCGATGTTTATAGACTCTATTTTTTCTTGCATATAATTTTTGTTGTTTTGTAATTTTTTTCGCTATTTTGTGCTTTTTCTTTTTTTCTTTTTTGAATGAAGCAGTCTTTTTTTAAATAAAATTATTATTAATTATTGAAAAATATAATTGTAACAACTTCAAAAAATAAATTATATTTTTTATTGAGAAAAAAAGGAGGGCATTCTCAATCCAAGAGCAGATTCAAAAATCCAAAAAAGGCAGCTTTTTTAACAAACATGCACTCAGGACTACACAGTCTGAAGTCCTAAACTAAACCAAACCAAACCGCCACATAATTAATATACAGAAACCTGTTTATGTGAAGTAAAACAGAGAGATCAAGCAATAATTTTGTATTCATGTTTTTCATCTTTCTCAGCATCCAAACAAACTATCCAAAACCCTAAAATTCGATTAAAATAAAAATAAAAAGAAAGTAGAGAAATTAGACCTGAGGAATTATTATTATTCCCAGCGAAGACCTTGAAGTCTTTGCCGCCGTCGGATCTGTCCATATCGACGGCACAACGAAAAACACAGAGACTGAGACTGAGAATGAGGCAAAGCAAAGCTACGTCGTATCGGCGGAGATCAGCCTAGGGTTTTCGAGAATTGGCCGAAGGCCGAGTAAATTTAGAGAAATAGAAGGGGCAGTTTTGGGAATTTGGAGAAGAAGGTCGGTCAGTTAGGTTAGGTTAGGCCTATAAAAAGAAAAGAAAGAAGAAGAACAAAAAAAAAAAAAAGGAAAAAAAAAAACTCTCTCGGAGAGAGAGAGAGAGAGAGAGAGGGCAGGGGGATAGGGAAATAACCCTAATAAGATTTACAGGCAGCTCAAGAAGAAGAAGAAGAAGATGGGAAGAAGCGAAGACCTTCTTTTTTTTATTTTTTTTGAATTTAGGCACGTGCAACTATCCGACGTACACGGATTTCTTTCTTTCACTCGTTAATTAGGTGAGATGAGAGAGAATTTTTTTTTTTTTTTTTTTTTGTAAAGAGAGAATTTTATTTTTTATATATGTTTATAGGATTTATTATATATTATTAAGAGTCATGCTAATTGGTACCCTTACGACAATAGTTAACAATCTATTTTAGAAAATATTTGATACCACTTTTATGGGAAATGAAAAAAATTATTAAAACATTAATTACCTTTTTTCTTTTCCTATAAAAAAAATTTTAAATAAATTGTAACTATTGCTTTAAGGACATCTATTGCATTTCTTTATTATTAATGGGAAATGCTAACAAGTGCCCTTAAGGTACTTTTTAAGAATTCATTTTAAGAAAGTTTTTACGGGAAAAGAAAAAAAAGTAATTAATGTTTTGACAGCTTTTTTCATTTCTCATAAAAATGATGTCAAAACTTCTTTAAAATGGATTCTTAAAGAGTGCCCTAAGGACAGTCGTTAGAATAACCCATTATTAATAAGGGTTATGTTAACAACGTTGCTATATTAAGAAAGTTTTAAACAACATTTTTATGGAAAATATTAAAAAATACTAAAAAAATTATTACTTTACTATTTTCCCATAAAATATTTTTAAAAGTAATTTCTAAACCAATATATTAGTACATTCATTAACATTCTCCTGTTAATTAACTCTTTTTTTTTGGTCCTGTGACTTTGAATGTGAGATAAATGACTTGGCGAAATCTTATTGGCTTGTTCGTTGGCTCTTTTTTAATGCATACGGTACCGCTTTCACACTTAGCCGATGGCTATTCTGCGCCTTTAAAAGCATCCTCTGTAGCTTGTCCGGAACATTTCCCAGTTTTCCTTTCTATTATTATTATTATTATTATTTTGCTGAATTTCCTTTCTATTATTATTTAAATGGCTAGTAAACGAGTTGAGTCAATTCCACCCGATCCGATACGAGCCAAATGAGATTAATGTCTAAAACATGTTGCAAACTGATAGTGATTTATAACAAGTAATATTCGTACATAAGGGTTGTCCATACCCAACAACAACGTCCAAGACAATTTTTAGAAGGGAGAAAGGAGAAAAATGCATCACAAACATAAAAGAATGACGTCCAAGGATATTACATATTGGTCGTCCACAACACAAGAAGGTGTAGACGATTAACATACACTTGGTAAAATTCTAAGTGTTTTCTATTGATCACAAATGGTTAAACCACGATCATTTATCTAAAAACACGGGGTGAATTTTCCAAAACTCGCTCCACTCTTCCCACTAAGTCTTAGGGGCGGCCTAATAAACTTTGAGGCCTAAGGCGATATATTTATGGGATGAATTTTTCAAAATTCGCTCCACTCTTCCCACTAAGTCCTAGGAGCGGCCTAATAAACTTTGAGACCTAAGGCGATATATTTAAATGGGGTCTTTTTGTTATTATTTAATTAGTTTTTAATATTGATGGGGTCCCAAACGAAGTTTAGTTTGTCCATGACCAGATCACATCTAGAGGGCTTCACAAGAAAAGAAGTCCAATAAAAGCACTCCAAACATGAATAAGATCCCCCCATAAGATATTACAACCGTCCAAATCAGGATTGATGTGCAACGAAAATTCGTAAGTCGTTTCCCGTCCATATGCGTCGTCCAAAGGAAAGACAAGAAGGGAAATCCTTGCCAAGCTCTTCGTCCGTCTGTCCTTAAAAGACAGACGGGCTTATTATCGTCCGTCTGTCCTTAAAGGACGGACGAGCTTTCTATCATCCGTCCATCCGTAAAGGACGGACGAGTTTACTGCCATCCCCTCGTCCTTAAAGGACGAGGGAGGCTACTACATCATGTCTCCACCGGGTGAAAGAACGTACCGTCGCTAGTCAAGTCCAACCGTTGTGAAATGCAGACTTTTTGAATAATCTAACTTCTACGTCAGTTATGGAAGTTACCTCCGAGCCTTTTGGATTCCCCAACAGTAGGAACGGTTACCAAACAAGTAACCGTTCCTATCATGCTATATAAACACACGCCAATGAAAGAGTAAGGGATTCTGTTTTTTCTGAGACTTTCAATTTACGAAGTCATACCAAAGGCTAACTTCATCATCGGAGGGTTCTTGGCCGGCTTCCACCGGTCTCCTCTGAGTTTTCTGTTTGTTTTCTCAGGATTCATCAGTCACAAATTTATCAAGGCCTGGCACTTTCAGTCCACTGATATCACAGGATTCATCAGTTGGCACCGTCTGTGGGAAAGGAATAACGTTTGAACTCCATTGTTGGATTTTACGATTTCTTTCTCTGATAAAAGGGCTGAAATGGTCCGGACAAGGTCAAGGGCTACTAGCCTAGGCCCTCAAGAAAGCAGAGGCGACCGTCAATCGGTGCCTACCGTGCAACCACCTTCTGTCCAACACGTGCAATCTATGGCTGCTACTATGGCGAAGTTGACCTGCCAGAACCAGAAGTTGGTTAGAGAACTTAACATAAGGAGGCAGCGTCGCGATGAGAACATTGGAGGACAGGCCCAAAGTCAAGATGGGAGGAATGTCGAGTTTGAAAGCCAGTCAAGGGGTACCCCTTCAAGGAGGGTGCCTCACTTGGAAAGGGAGATGGACCAAATGAGAAGAACTATGGATGAGATGAAGGAGAATATGAAGAGGACCAACCCTGTAGAAGACTTGGTTCACAGAACTGACTCCCCTTTTGTGCCTTCCATCAATGCTCACCCTTTGCCACCCAAGTTCAAGATGCCTTCCTTAGATTCATATGACGGGACGCGGGATCCATTTGACCACATTGCCACCTTCAAAACTACTATGCACCTTCAAGGGGTTCCAGATGAAATAATGTGCAGAGCTTTCCCTACTACCCTTAAAGGACCCGCACGAGTGTGGTTCAGCAAAATACCTCCGAGCACAGTAACGTCCTTCGAGGAGTTAAGCAAGTTATTTGTCAACAATTTCATCGGAGGACAGAGGCACAAGTGTTCCTCGTCTAGTTTGCTAACCATAGAACAAAGGGAGAATGAAAGTTTGCGGTCCTTCATTACGCGGTTCAACAGGGAAGCCTTAACAGTGGATGAGATGGATGACAAGCTCCTTCTAGCGGCTTTCCACAATGGGGTTCACTCTGACTTGTTCATCCACAAGCTATATGAGCAAAAGCCTCAGACCATGGTTGAACTCGTCCATTCATCCCAGAATTTTATGAATGCGGAAAATGCTATCATAGCCAAGAAGAGGAAGAGAGTTGAGAAAATGGATGCTAACCCCACTCGCCATTCAGAACAAGGTCCTCGTCTTAAAAAGGGACAAACGGAAGACAAGAAGGATCGAGACAGGAAGGCAGGCCCCTCAGCACGAAGTCAGCAGTATACGCCATTGAACATGCCATTCGATCAAGTCCTAATGCAAATCAAGGATGATCCTTCCTTCAAGTGGCCAGAAAAAATGAAGGGAGATCCAAATAAGCGCAATAGAAATAAGTATTGTCGCTTCCATAGAGACCATGGGCATGATACGGACGAGTGTTTTGACCTAAAGCAGCAGATTGAGAATCTTATAAGGCAGGGGAAGCTAAGGAGTTTCCTCGAACGAGACCACAAGGACGAAAAACTCAAGGGAAAAGCTGAAGAGTCGTCATGGCCACCTCTCGGAGAAATCAGAGTTATTATTGGAGGGAGCTCTACAGGCCAGTCGTCCAAGTCCAAGAAAACATACCTAAAGGTGGTGCAGAACGTCCAACTCTCTGGACGACCACCCAGAGATAGAAACATGGACGAACAAGCAATCACGTTCACTGAAGAAGAAGCTGAAAGAATCCACCATCCTCATGACGATGCTATTGTCATTACCTTACTCATCGCTGATTACACAACCAGAAGGGTACTAGTTGATAATGGAAGCTCGGCAGATATTTTGTATCTTCCAGCTTTTCAGCAGATGAGGTTAAGACGAGACCATCTTCGTCCGGTGAATTCTCCACTAGTAGGTTTTGGTGGAATGAAGGTGCAGCCCGTGGGTATTATTACATTACCAGTGGTAGTGGGGGCATATCCACAGCAAATCACCAAGGACGTGAGTTTTCTAATGGTAGACTGTTCGTCCTCCTATAACGCCATAATTGGGAGGCCAACTTTAAATAGTTGGAAAGCAGTTACGTCCACCTACCACCTATCAATCAAGTTTCCAACAGACTATGGAGTAGGACAGGTACAAGGAGATCAACTAGCAGCAAGAGAACGTTACTTAACTATGTTGGCCACGGATGAGCAAGTACAGACCATGAATATTGAAGAAAAGAAGGTCGTGGTAGAACCCATTGAAGTGTTAGAAGATATTCCCTTAGACGAAAGAAACCCTGAGAGGTGTACCCGGGTTGAGGCAGATCTAGAAGGAAAGATAAAGGAGGACATCGTCCAGTTTTTGAGGAAAAACATGGATGTATTCGCTTAGAATCATGAGGATATGCCTGGTATAGATCCTAATGTCATCACCCACCGCTTGAACGTATGTCCTTCCTCAAAGCCAGTGCGACAAAAGAAAAGAGTGTTTGCTCCTGAGAGAGACAATGCTATTAAAGACGAAGTTCAAAAGTTAATGGCAGCAAAGTTTATACGAGAAGTGTACTATCCAGATTGGTTGGCCAATGTAGTAATGGTCAAGAAGGCGAACGGCAAGTGGAGGATGTGTGTAGATTTTACTGATCTGAACAAGGCTTGCCCCAAAGATAGCTATCCATTACCACGCATTGATCAACTGGTGGATTCTACCGCAGGCCACAAACTACTTAGTTTTATGGACGCTTTCTCAGGATACAACCAGATATGGATGGACGAGGCTGACCAAGAGAAGACATCATTCGTTACTAGCCAAGGCTTGTTCTGTTATGAGGTAACGCCCTTCGGCTTGAAAAATGCTGGAGCAACGTATCAACGACTGGTCAATCACATGTTCCGTCTTCAGATTGGGCGAAATGTTGAAGTGTATGTGGATGACATGTTAGTAAAAAGTTTAGAAGAGTGTAAACATCTGGACGACTTACAAGAAACCTTCAATACACTCAGGCGGTACAGTATGAAGCTGAACCCCAGCAAGTGTTCTTTCGAAGTAGCGTCAGGAAAATTTCTTGGATTCATGGTCTCACACAGGGGGATCGAGACAAACATGGAAAAGATCAAGGCAATTCTAGATATGAAGCCTCTGCAGAGTATCAAAGAAGTTCAGTCTCTCACCGAATGAGTTGCCGCCCTCAACAGGTTTGTCTCTAAAGCTACTGACAAATGTTTACCATTTTTCAAGGTTCTAAAGAAAGCATTCGAGTGGACGGACGAGTGCCAAAGAGCCTTCCAAGACTTGAAGACGTACCTTGTTACGCCCCCGCTGCTGAGCCCGTCCGTGGTGGGAGAAGAACTGTTTTTATACCTGGCGGTGACCCCGCATGCTGTGAGCTCAGCACTGATAAGGGAAGAAGCAAAAATGCAAAAACCAATATACTACACTAGTAGGGCATTGAGGGGGGCAGAGGGACGGTATCCGCTAATAGAAAAGCTAGCCTTCGCACTCATCACGACTTCCAGGAAGTTAAGACATTACTTCCAAGCCCATGTAATCAACGTTATGACAGATCACCCGCTTAAGAAAGCCATGAACAAGTTGGAAGCCGCAGGACGTCTAATCCAATGGGCGGTCAAACTCAGCGAGTTTGACATCCGATACCAACCAAAACGTGCGACAAAGGTTCAAGCCCTGGCAAACTTTATTGCGGAGTTCATGCCAAGGTGCGATGATGAAGAGCTGATGGAGAATAAAAAGTGGGTGGTCCATGTAGATGGCTCTTCCACACAGCATGCAGGAGGAATAGGGGTGGTTTTGCAATCCCCTGAAGGAGATAAGTTGAAGCATAGAGTCCGTCTGCAATACCGGCCAACTAACAATGAAGTTGAGTATGAAGCCCTGCTCAAAGGGTTAGAATTGGCTAAGTCTGTAGAAGCGAAGTCAGTGCTCGTCCTGGGAGACTCTCAATTGGTCATGGGCCAAATAAATGGGACATATGAGGCGAAGGAAGAACGAATGAAAAAAATACTTGGAGAGGGTGTTACAGCTTGAGAAGAAATTCGAGGAAGCTAACTTCATTCAAATCCCGAAGGAGGAGAATGTAGAAGCGATACCTTAGCGAAGGAAGCCTCAGCAACTGGAGCAATGGACAAGTATGATGAAATTCAGTACATCCCAAGTGTAGATCTCCCGGAAGTGCAGCAAATAGGGAATGAAGAAAATTGGATGACCCCAATTGTGTTGTACCTGAAGGACGGAAGACTTCCAGAAGGAAAAGATGAGGCTAGAAAACTCAGGATAAGAGCAGCCAGGTATGTCCTTATGGACGAAGTTCTGTACAAGAGAGGCTTTTCTCAACCTTATCTCAGGTGTCTGGCCCTAGATGAGGCGAACTATGTGCTGAGGGAAGTTCATGAAGGAGGATGTGGAAACCATTCAGGAGCAAGATCACTCATCCACAAAGTCGTCCGTGCAGGGTACTATTGGCCAACTGTTCAAGTGGATGCAAAAGCTTATGTCAAGGCGTGTGACAAATGCCAACGATTCAGTAATGTCCCCAGACGACCATCAGAGTATCTCACCCCAATGATGGCCCCGTGGCCCTTTGCTCAATGGGACCTAGATATCCTGGGCCCTTTTCCACTTGGAACTAGATAGATGAAATTCTTAGTGGTATGAATTGACTATTTCACTAAGTGGGTGGAAGCAGAACCATTGGCAAGTATTACACAGCAGAATGTAAAGAACTTCATCTGGAAAAATATGGTGTGCAGGTTTGGAGTACCCAAGGTACTAGTATCCAACAACGGGCGACAGTTTGACAACACCCTTTTTAGGGACTTTTGTCAGCACTTCGGAATCCAAAATCATTATTCCTCCCCCGCCCATCCACAGGCAAACGGTCAGGCTGAGGTTACAAATCGATCCTTACTGAAAATCATCAAGACTCGTCTTGAGGGGGCAAAGGGCATATGGCCAGATGAGTTACCTGGTGTCCTATGGGCATACAGGACGACGGTGAGGACCCCTACAGGGGAGACCCCTTTTAACCTAGCCTATGGAATCAAAGCAGTTATACCTGCGGAAGTGCACATGGCTAACCATAGGGTGATGTCATATCAGGAGAAGGATAATGAGGAGCAACTCCGTTTGAACCTCGATCTTATAGACGAAGTAAGGACAGAAGCAGAGCACAGGGCAGCGAAGTACAAGAACCTCATGGCTAGGCAATATGATGCAATGGTGAAATCAAGACGTTTTAACATAGGAGATCTCGTCCTGAGGAAGGTCTCTTTGGCAACCAAAAACCCAGCTCATGGGAAATTGGGTCCCAATTGGGAAGGACCCTATAGAGTCATCAACTTTAAAAGACAAGGATCCTATTACCTGGAGGCCCTAAACGGGAGAAAGCTAGAACATCCTTGGAACGTGGAGCACCTGAGGAGGTACTACCAGTAAAAGTGAGCCTGAATGAGTATCACTGTGGACGATCTTGGAGCTTGCTACTCTATTTACATTCTACTTATGTTTAATTTTGTGTTTGATACTATCGCTTTGTTATTTATGTTGTGGTTATTTATCATGATTGTGGACGAAGTTATGGAGTACTTACTAAATAAAAGGCATTAGCATGTATGTGCCTTATCTGTAAACGATATTTATGTAATGTACAAAATGTTGTGTGAATTTCAGATTTCCATGGCATTCTCGTTCAAAGCTAACCTACAGGGTGGCTAAGAACAAAATCTTTTTTAATTGTCAATAAGACGAGTAAATTCTCTGGACGCGGAGATGTAACGTCTAAAGCTTTCCTAAGAGTAAAGCAAGATCAAGGCACCTTCATCCTAATCAAAGGACAAGGTGGAGCCTGTAACGAGCCCAAGGCGTATTTGTCCATAAGGGTGAAAACAAGATAAAGGCGTCCTCGTCCAGATCAAAGGACGAGGGAGAACCATAACTAGCTGAGGCCCTGGGGAAACTCATGTATAAAGGACAAGGCAAAATGCACGTCCAGGCCCTAAACAATCTGGAGGAAGGACGAGGCATAATGCACGTCCAGGCCATAAACAGTAAAGTCCATAGACGAGAGTTTTTGAGCCAAAACCCAGTCCACGGACGGGCAGGGTCCGTAAGTCCGTGGACGATCAGGGTGCATAACAAAGCAAAAAACAACTTAGTCTAAGGACGAGAAATTACCCTTGAAATTTTAATAGAAATGGTTTAAAAACATACATCAAACATGGACGAGTCAATTATGAAAAATTTCATCCATGCATATATGAAAGAAAAATAACATCCATTCAACTGTTTGAAGGGCGGACAACCAACGTCCAAACACCCTTATGAAGAACAAGTTCAATAACTCATCCTAGAAATCGTGGACGAGCTTAGTGTATCTGAATTACATCAAAAGATCCCAAAACAAAGGATCAAACACAAGTAAATAAAATTTTGTAAAAACTTGTTCTTAAGCAGGGGGTATTGGATGGCTGGGTAGAGGCATCGTCTTCAATATTAACGTCCTCGGAGCTGGTTTGGAGAAGAGAGCTGGTAGCAGCGTTCAAGTTAAGCTTGATGGAGCTGAAGTCCACCCCAGGGAAGTTTTCAGCAGCGTCCATCCTGAAATCTTCAAAACCCGCTGCATAATTGCGATCCAACAAGTCTGTAAATGCTTTGGACGCTTTGAACTTCGCAATGGCATCTTCTTTAGCCTTGGAGAGGGAAGTACTCAACTCGTCATTCTTCTTTTGAATGTGATCAAGACGAGTATCTTTCTCCACTATATCAGCTCTCAACTCCGTAATCAACTTTTGTTGCTCCGCTTCCTTCTCCTTAACCTCAGCAGCTATCCCAGCCCATTTCTTACTCTTGTCCCTCACATTTTTTATGGTCGTCTCCAGTAAAATCCTCGTCTTGTCCAGCTCAGTGGCTTGTCTAGATGCTGCGATGAATTTAGACATGGCCTGCAAGAGAGAAATGCTTGGTTAGACGACCAGAAGGTTACGAAATAATAAAGACAAGAGCAAATTTACCTTAAAGAGATCATGAACACCTGAATGTTCAAAATCTTTTAAAGACATATCATAACAGGCATGTATGTCTTCATCCTTCATAGCTTCCTGGAAACGTTGCCAAGCCAAATCCTCGTTTTCAACTATGTTCGAGGATACCCTCGGAGGAGGCTGAGACGAGACAGATGTGATCGTCCTAGGAGGTGTCTTGGACGAGGTTGTCTCAATAGGTGGAGAGACGTCCACATCAATTGCTTGAACGGTGAGATTGGGCTGGGGCAGGATAGGCTTGGTCACCTTGGACGATGAATGCTTCACTCTTTTGTCACGACGGCTGGAGAGACTCCCTAAGTCCAAATTCCTTTGTAGGGACTTTCTTTTGTCCCCAATAGACGGACGAATCTGGGATACAATATCAGGACGAGCGTCCTCAGCCTCAGGACGATTCCCCTCGCCAGCAACCTCTTTTCCCTTATTACCTTTCATTGTTGCCATTCCTAAAAAAAAAAGGATTTTTAGAACTAACACAAAAAGGAAAAATGTGTAAAAGACGTCCTGAGTTAGAAACTTACTTCTCTTTACTGTTATCTCGTGCACAAGTGCCTCTTCAAAAGGATTAGGACCAAATCCCCACTTAGCAAGTCGTCTAAGCGTCACTAGAGAGTGGAAACTCCTATCTGCGTGTAGACGAGCTCTATGGACGCGATCACGGTGAAACTTGCTAAGAGAGGGACGCCCAACAGCTGTAAAAGAACGAGTTAGAATATATAAAAAAAAATGGCGAAAATGCAGTTTTGGTCCCTACATTTTGGGTCTTGTTACAATTTAGTCCCTAAATTGATTTAGGTCTTAGGTCAGTCCCTGATTTTCAAAAATTGTTTTTAAAATAGTCCCTACCGTCAACCCAGTGACAGAAAATGCTGAGGTGGCAAACGGCATGCCCTATTTGCTGACATGGCACTGACGTGAATAATAAAATACTATTAAAAATACCACGTCAGCATCTATGTCAGCGATTTAATGACAAATCAGCATTTTAATTAATAAAAAAATTAAAATAATTTTAAAAAAATTAAACTGAAAAAATTCAAAATCAAAAACAAAAAAAGAAAAAACTTTTTTTTGTATCTTTCTTCTTTTCGTTTCCCTTTTTCTTTTTTCTATTTTCAGATCCTCTCTTTCTCTCTTTCTTCTATTCTCTTTCTCTGTCTCTTCCATTTTCTCGTTGGCCACGCGGACGATGTGAGAACGAACTCCGGCGAGACCATGACCGGACTCGGTGGTCCCCAACGGAACCTCCAGCCGGATCGAGTAGTGGATCGCGACGATCACGCGCTTGTTGTTCGCGTTGGTTATGCCGGAATCTCTGAACCGGCCGACCTCGTTGTGGAGACCAGCGACTGAGCCGACGAGGCGAGGCCTTTGCACTCCACGGCAACGATGAGCGGTTCGAAGCGGAGGACGAGTTCGGACTCGAGTTCGGAGCGAGTTGGTGAGTCGGGATTTGTCGCTTTTTTCATAAACACTGACTGGGTTTTTTGATAAACACTGACTGGGTTTCTGTCGGTGTCTCGGTGAGTTTGGTTTCGTGTTTGTGGTTTTTTTTTTTTTTTTTTTTTTTTTTTTTTTTTTTTTTTTTTTTTTTTCTGATGTGGATTTGTATATTTATTTCTTGGATTTATTGGGTCTGATTTACTAGAGGTTTATGGGTTTGATTTCTTGGATTTATTGGGTTTGATTTACTGGATGTTTATGGGTTTGATTTCTTAGATTTATTGGGTGGTTTATGAGTTTGATTTCTTGGATTTTTAGGTTTGATTTACCGGATGTTTATGGGTTTGATTTCTTGGATTTTTAGGTTTGATTTACCGGATGTTTATTATGGGTTTGATGTTTTGGATTTATTGGGTTTGATTTGGGGAAGAACATGAAGCATGAAGTTCATGTCCTGGGAAGAAGAAGAACAATGTTCTTCCGAAAAATAATGAAAAACAAACCCATTTTTTAAACTCAAAATTTTAAACTGAAATTTTTTTTTTTCTTAATTTAATTAAATTAATGTTTATTTATTTATTTATTTTAAAATTTCTGACCTGGATTTTTGTTTTAATTTTTTATTAATTTAAATTTGACGTGGCATTTCAAAAATGTCAAATAAGTTTTTTTAATAATATTTTATTATCCACGTCAGTGCCATGTCAGCAAGTAGGGTACGCCGTTTGCCACCTCAGCATTTTCTGTCACTGGGTTGACAGTAGGGACTATTTTTAAAACGATTTTTGAAAATCAGAGACTGACCTAGGACCTAAATCAATTTAGGGACCAAATTGTAACAAGGCACAAAATGTAGGGATCAAAAGTGCATTTTCGCCAAAAAAAATTTAATTAAAAAAAAAAAAAAACTTAAAACTTACCCTAAGGACGAAGGTTCCCTAGGTCCCCAGTATAATGGCCAAATGTGTCCCGGCCAACGTCTGAAGGATTTCCAGCCCAGTTGCCGGAGACGAAGAAAAACTCTGTCTTCCATTTTCTGTCAAACGAGGGTAGGGACCTAATCATTCTACAATTCTTGCCCCTGGCAGTAAACTGGTAAAAGCCAAGGGATTGGTGAATTTCGGAGGGTTTATAACAGTAGAGGAACTCGTCCACTGTAAGAGGACGGTCCCCCCCAAACACCTCCCTCCATAGAACTTGCATAGAGACGACTAATCTCCATGCATTAGGATTAAACTGACATACTCCCAAACCTAACCTAACTAGTAATCCCCTAATGAAAGCATTTAAAGGAAATCTCAAACCCCCCAAAAGATAGGCCTCATAGACGCCTATCCCAAAACGAGGATCACAACACCATTCTCCACGGACGGGCAACCTAGGGTTAAGCTCGTCTGGGATCTGGTACCATGCCCTTAAATTATCTAACCTTTGCTCGTCTGTTTTAGAAGGTATATCTATTGCACAACTGAACACGATTACCTCCTCCTCGTCCAAAGGGACAGACGGAGGAACGGACGGGGAAATGTTGGACGAGGTACCTGCCTGGGACCCCGAGGCCTTCCTAATCTCTTGTTGTATGGCCTCTAAGGGAAACCCAGGGACGCCGAAAACATATTCCTCGTCCGTAGAGTTCCCCCCATCATTGCTACTAGAGCCACTAGAATTTGTACTAGTTTCGTACTGGTACTCGTCTATGGCCTTTTCTAAACTATCGCTAGACGACATTTTTTGGAAAAGATCAAAAAACCTAAAAGACGAGAGAAGAGGGAATACCTGGCTCTAAGACGAATGAAGGCTACGGACGCGAGGAAATTCCTAGACGAGGAATGTCAAAGAACGAAAATCTTAGAAATGTAGAGGGCAACGGAGGAATTCCCCTATTTATAGAAGATTGACCTGGGTATATAAAACGACACAACCAATCAGGAAATGACACGTGGCATTCACCTCGAAAAAATGAATCGACAAGACTCATCGCCAATAAGAAGGTGACACGTGGCACCTCGACGTACACACATTCTGGGAAGTAACGCCTGGTCATCCGCCTCCTTAGACGACCCATATGAACGAGGGGGCAACTGATGTGCAACGAAAATTCGTTAGTCGTTTCCCGTCCATATGCGTTATCTAAAGGAAAGATAAGAAGGGAAATCCTTGCCAAGCTCCTCGTCCGTCTGTCCTTAAAAGACAGACGGGCTTATTATCGTCCGTCTGTCCTTAAAGGACGGACGAGCTTTCTATCGTCCGTCCATCTGTAAAGGACGGACGAGTTTACTGCCGTCCCCTCGTCCTTAAAAGACGAGGGAGGCTACTACACCATGTCTCCACCGAGTGGAAGAACGTACCGTCGCTAGTCAAGTCCAACCGTTGTGAAATGCAGACTTTTTGAATAATCTAACTTCTACGTCAGTTATGGAAGTTACCTCCGAGCCTTTTGGATTCCCCAACAGTAGGAATGGTTACCAAACAAGTAACCGTTCCCCGCATGCTATATAAACGAACGCCAATGAAAGAGTAAGGGATTCTGTTTTTTCTGAGACTTTCAATTTACGAAGTCATACCAAAGGCTAACTTCACCATCAGAGGGTTCTTGGCCAGCTTCCACCGGTCTCCTCTGAGTTTTCTGTTTGTTTTCTCAGGATTCATCAGTCACAAATTTATCAAGGCCCGGCACTTTCAATCCACTGATATCACAGGATTCATCAAGGATGGTCGTCCATCATTTGGAAGGGCATGGATGACTAGGGATGATTGTCCATAGCCCACAAGGGTATGGACGACTATACGACACTTAGTAAATTTCAGAGGAATTCTCTACAAACTTTACACAATCAAACCACAATTTGTCATTCCAGAACGTGGGGAGGATTCCTCGAAATTCGCTCCATTTTTTCCATTAACTCCACACATCTACCATGATGATAGTGGATTTGAGCAAGTAGACTCGCTTCTAACTCTCTATAAAAGGATCAAGTTTCATTCAATGAAGGTAAGTTTTTGCTATTCACAAAAACCACCATCCTTATGTTCTAGAGAGAAAACTAACTTAACCTTCGGAGGGTCCTTGGCCGGTTCATACCGCTCACCCTTGACGATTTCTTTTTCTTTTCAAGTCATCAAGCTATCACCATAGCCCGAAGCATTCAGCCTACTAATTTTCATGCATCATCAATTGGCGCCGTCTGTGAGGAAGTTTGGCCTATTTCCAAGTGTTAACCGACTTACTTTCCAAGACAAAAAGGCTGCATGGTTCGAACTAGGTTGATGGCCACCAGTCCAAAACATTAGGAGAGCGGAAATGCCTCCAGTCACCGAAATCGTGCACCTGCACCACCACTAACTGTCGAGCAACAATTGCAATCCATGGCAGTTGCAATGGCGGACTTGATGCAACAAAATCAGGAGTTAACTAGAGGAGTTAATAGACACCGTTAACAGTGACGTGGCGAGGAACACGGGCAAAATTCATAGAATGAAGGAGTAGAGAACAATGCTGAGGGAGGAGATCAGTCCAGAGGTACCGTCACTCATAGGATACCACACTTGGAGAGAGAGATGGATCAAATGAAAAGAGCCATGGAGGAGATGAAGGACTCCATAAGGAGGGCAAATCACATGGATGACCTTGTCCACAGGATTGATTCTCCCTTCATCGCGTCCATCACAAGTCACCCCCTACCCTCCAAATTCAAGATGCCTACCTTGGACTCATATGATGGAATGTAAGACCCTTGTGATCATATTACCACATTCAAGAAGAACATGCATCTCCAAGGTGGTCCAAACGAAATCATGTGCAAAGTCTTTCCTACCACGTTAAAAGGCCCAGCTAGAGTATGGTTTGGTAAGCTACCACTAAACACCATAACTTCATTTCAAGAGTTAAGCAAGTTGTTCATCAACAACTTTGTTGAGGGCCAAAGGCACCAGCGTTCCTCATCTAGCTTGCTGAACATAGAACAAGGCGAAAACGAGAGTCTGCGTACTTTCATTAGTCGCTTTAACAAGGAAGCCCTGTTGGTAGATGAGATGGACGATAAGATCCTCTTAGCAGCCTTCTACAATGGGGTTACTTCAGATTTGTTCATCCACAAGTTGTATGACCAAGAGTCACAGACAATGGCTGAGTTAATACACTTAGCTCAAAGCTTCATGAATGCTAAAGACGTTAGTATTGCCAAGAAAAAGAAAAAGGCTGAACGAGTGGAAACTTGTTATATACATCATCTGGAACAAGGCCCTTGTCCAAAGAAGGCCAAGATAGGGGAGAAAATGGATTAAGACGACAAGAAGGCAGGGTCGTCCTCGGGACGATACTCTAACTACACTCCCCTAAATACCCCATTTGACCAAGTGCTGATGCAGATTAAAGACAACCCGTCCTTGAAATGGCCCGAGAAGAAGAAAGGAGATCCTAGCAAGCGAAACAAAAGCAAGTACTGTCGTTTCCACCAAGACCACGGATATGATACGGACGAGTGTTAGACTTGAAGCAGCAAATTGAAGTTCTCATTAAGTAAGGAAAGTTGAAAATTTTCCTTGGACAAGACCACAAGGACGAAAGGCAACCATTGAAAGGCAAAGTAAAAGAACCAGTGCGTCAACCACTTGGAGAAATAAGGGTCATTGTAGGGGGGATGCCAACTGGAAGCTCGTCCAAAGCCAAGAAGACCTACTTGCAGGTAGTTTAGAGTGTTCAACTAACTGGCCGACCACCAAAGACGATCAAAGAAGACGAGCCTCCCATTACTTTCACAAACAAAGATGCAAGATGGCTACACCATCCTCATGATGATGCAATTGTTATTACTTTGACGATTGCAAATTATACAACTAGAAGGGTATTAATAGACAATGAAAGTTTAGCGGATATCCTCTACTATCCAGCCTTCCAGCAAATGAGAATCAACAAGAAGTTACTTCATCCAGTGAATGTGCCTTTGATTGGATTCGGAGGAATGAAGGTTCTGCCAATAGGCACTATCTCCTTGCTAGTCGTGGTTGGCTCTTATCCACGGCAAATTAATAAGGAAGTAAACTTCCTTGTTGTGGATTGTTCATCCTCGTACAATGCCATCATAGGACGGCCAACTTTGAATAGTTGGAAGGCCGCAATGTCCACCTATCACTTGTCTGTCAAATTTTCATCGGAGTATGGCATTGGGAAGTACAAGGAGACCAACTAGCTGCTAAAGAGTTAGCAATGTTGGCAATGGACAAGCAAATGCATACAATGAATATTGAAGAAAGAAGAACAGTGACTGAACCTATTGAAGTACTGGAAGATGTACCATTGGACGAGTCTAGCCCAGAGAAGTTTACTAGGATCGAAACAAGCATGGAAGAGAAGACGAAGCAAGACCTCGTCCAATTCCTCAAAAAGAGCACAGATGTTTTTGCTTTGAGCCATGAAGACATGTCTGGGATTGACCCAAGTGTGATTACTCATCATTTAAATGTGTCCCCATCTTACAAGCCCATCCATAAAAAAAGGAGAGTTTTTGCCCCAGAACGAGACAATGCCATCAAAGAAGTTCAAAAGTTGGTAACAGCAAAGTTCGTCCGTGAAGTCTACTACCTTGATTGGTTAGCTAATGTAGTGATGGTCAAAAAAGCTAATGGCAAATGGAGGATGTATGTGGACTTTACGGATTTGAACAAAGCATGCCCCAAGGATAGGCATTGACCAGCTAGTGGACTCAACAGCTGGACACCAACTGTTGAATTTCATAGACGCATTCTCAGGGTACAACTAGGTTAAGATGGATGAGGCAAACTAGGAGAAAACATCCTTCATCACAAGCCAAGGTTTGTTTTGTTACAAAGTAATGTCGTTTGGTCTAAAAAATGCAGGAGCTACCTATCAAAGACTAGTCAACCACATGTTTTGTCCATAAATTTGGTGAACTGTTGAAGTGTACGTGGACGACATGCTGGTCAAAAGCGCGAGGGAGATGCAACATCTAAACGACCTCCAAGAGACTTTTAGTACGCTTAGATGATACAAGATGAAGCTGAATCCAAGCAAATATGCCTTTGAAGTTGCATCAAGGAAATTCCTTGGTTTTATGGTTTCATAAAAAGGACTTAAAGCAAATCCTGATAAAATCCAAGCGATTTTGAACATGGAGCCCCCAAAAAATATCAAAGACGTCTAGAGTCTGACTGGACGAGTAGCAACCCTTAATAGGTTCGTCTCAAAGGCTATCGACAAGTGTTTACCATTTTTCAGAGTGTTAGGAAAAGTGTTTGAATGGACGAACGAGTGTCAACAAGCATTTGAAGACCTTAAGACTTATCCCACTTCAACTCTGTAAGGTTGAATTTATTCAATCATTTTGTTGGCTTTATTCCGTGTCAAATTTTCTTGTAATTCAGCATTTAGAAACCTTGTATTTAGGTGGGAATCATGTAAGGGTAGTGTGTGAGAGAGTGTGAAGAAAAGCTCAAGAGTGTGCACTTAAAAAGAGCCTCGCGACTGGATCTCACAACTGGTGAGTTACCAAAGGTGGCACACGTGTGAAGCATGTAGGGGAGTTGAAGGGTCATGCCAGCTGAAGCACTATAGGATGAAACTTCCAGACTAGCCAGGCAGTTAGCTCACGACTCGTTCCAGTCGCGAGCTCGAGTCGCCAGAATGCCCTGCTTGATGAAAACTGACTGTTCGCATTCCTCACTCACCCTACTATAAATACCCTTATACCCACGAAATGTAGAGAGCTTCCAAAAAGAATTTTGAGAGAGAAACCCTAAAGAAAAACAAGATTAACTCATCCACAATCTTCATCCTTTGATTCTCCAAATTCCTCTACTCTCACCCTCTCCAATGATATATCCTTGAGAGGTACATTAACCAAATCCTTATCTCACCATACTTATATCTGTGAGGAGGTTATTTTGTGCTTGGGAAGCAGTTCAGAAGGGACCAATTCATTTTGGTTGATGCAATGGGTTATTGTGAGATCCGGTAAGTTAGAGAAGACAAGGTTTGGCGTAACCCTGTTGGAGCAAGAAGCTTGGAGGGCTTACGTGCACTAGGTAGATTAGGCTTGGAGGGTCTTCTGCTATTCATGTATCCCAACTTTATTCTCTAGTGGATTATTGACCGCTTGGAGGGCGGCGGAGAGGTTTTTCGCCGAGGACTTCGGTTTCCTCTTCGATAACACATCATTGTATTGTCTTTGTGTTTGCATCTTTCTTCCCTTAATCTTTGCCTTTTAATTACTGCTGTGGTTGTAATTAATATTGGTTTAGATTGTTTTACCAATTCTGTTTTAGCTTATATTCATATTCCGCACGTATATTGTTTGTTTATAAGCTTATGTTGGTAATTTGTAAATTGGGGGTCTAAACATTCATTGGTGTTTTACACACTATTTGAACATTTAATTGGTATCAGAGCGGGTGCACTTGCTGAGGTTTAATTACCTAAGTGCGATCCTAGACCCCTTAGCTATGGATGAAGTTATGGAAAAGGCTATGCTAAATTATGGTTTAAATGTTTGTGATAATAACTCTATGAGTATGTTTGAAAGGTGTCCTAACAATGAACTCTTAGAGTTATTAAAAACAAAGAAACATACTAGAATATTTGTTCACATGCTGAAATATTTTGAAAATGAGAATCACATCTTACACAATAGTCTATGTAAGTCTAATTCTTTGATTAAGAAGTATAAAAGAAGAAATAGAATATTGTGTGATAAGGTTGATAATCTGAAAAAGAAAATTCAATCCCACAAGAGCATGGAAAATGATGATAAGTTTCTGTTTGAAGGTCAAGAGTGCTTGTCCCAAGCTTGCTTATTTGTGCACACTTCTTTGAAGGTATTTAATTCATGTTTATGGTATCTTGATAGCGGTTGTTCTCGTCATATGACAGGAGATAAATCACAGTTTAAGTCACTCAAAGAGAAGGTTGGTGACTATGTGACATTTGGCAATGGGAGTCATGCTCAAGTTCTCGACAAAGGGACTGTTGAGATACCGAGATAACCTCTATTGAAGGATGTCTTATACATCAAAGGGCTGAAGGCGAATCTCTTAAGCATCACTCAAATATATGATGAAGACTTTCTTGTTCAATTCTCAAAGAAGGGGTGCATAATCATTGATGAAGAA
The DNA here is from genome assembly GCA_028535165.1 of Quercus tomentella. Lineage (NCBI taxonomy): Eukaryota > Viridiplantae > Streptophyta > Magnoliopsida > Fagales > Fagaceae > Quercus > Quercus tomentella. Next base: position 53,863,617 of record JAPQVY010000156.1, read on the forward strand.
GGGATTCAAGTCTTGGAGGGAAATCAGACTACCGACAATTGCTACGGAGTAGTTCCTAGGGCACCAATTTCCTATAGAAGTGCTCGTGTTGACATGTTGGAACTTTGGCATCACAGATTTGGGCATGCAAATTTCAAACAAGTAGCTAAAGTATCTAAATTTGAAACTGTTGAGGGACTTCCAAAGTTTGGAAAGGTAGAGAAGACAATTTGTGGTGCATGCCAAATGGGAAAGCAAACAAAGGTAAGTCTAGGAGGAAAGAGGTATATTATGGTTATTGTTGGTGATTTCTCAAGATACACTTGGATGGGATTTCTTAGAGAAAAATCGAAAGCATGTGAGAAATTGGAAATTCTATGCAAGAGACTTCAAAATGAGAAAGGGGTTCCGATTGTCAAGATAAGGAGTGATCATGAAAAGGAGTTTGAGAATGCAAGATTTGAGTCATTTTGTGAGAAGAATGGGATCAAAAAGGAATTTTCAGCCCCCAAAACTCCTTAACAAAATGGGGTGGTTGAGAGGAAAAATCGGGTGATTCAAGAAATGGCAAGAGTTATGCTACTCAACAAGCAAATTCCTCAAAAGTTTTGGGGAGAAGCCGTGAACACCTCATGTCACATTGGTAATAGGATATTCTTCCGAGTGGGAACAAAGAAGACCGCTTATGAAATTTGGAATGGAAAGAAGTCGAAAGTGAAGTACTTCCGAGTGTTTGGAAGCAGGTGTTACATTCTAAATGATCGGGAGAACCTTGGAAAATTTGATGCAAAAAGTAATGAAGGCATCTTCCTTGGGTATTCTACTACTAGCCGGGCATATAGAGTATTCAACAAGAGAACAAAGACGGTAATGGAATCCATCAATGTAGAAATTGATAATGCTATAAAATGTTAGAGATGGTTAATAATGGAGAAGGGCCAAGCACCAAAGAGCCCACAGCTGAGGTCAAAGCTCTTGATATTGAAGTTGAAGGACTTACACTGGAAAATTAATCAACTCCCGTGAACTCAAGAATGGAAACAAGATCAATGTCTAGAACATCAAGTCCTCTCACTCTTCCAGAAGTTCATCCTCCTATCTCCCGGAATGATGAAGTGTCCACATCAAAGAAGCCATCATCAAGAGTGACTAAAAATCATTTGGACAATAACATTATTGGGTCTTTAGATAAAGGTCTTCACCTTAGAAAGGGAAACATACTTCTGGCCAATCATGTAAGATACCATTACTACGTTACCCAATTTGAGCCAAAAAAGGTAGAAGAAGCTCTTCAAGATGAAAATTAGGTTGAGTCAATACATAAAGAGCTGAATCAATTTGTGAGAAATGATGTATGGGAACTGAAAATGTTCATGTCATCGGCACCAAATGGATCTTCAAAAACAAGACCGATGAAGATGGAAAGATTATCCGGAATAAATCTCGGCTAGTGGCTCAAGGATACACTCAAGTAGAAGGAGTAGATTTTGATGAATCCTTCGCTCTTATGGCAAGACTTGAGTCTATCCGCATTCTTTTGTCAATTGCATGCACTATGAACTTCAAACTCTACCAAATGGATGTGAAATGTGCATTTCTAAATGGCTACCTGAATGAAGAAGTGTTTGTTGAACAACCCAAAGGCTTCGAAGATCCTCACTTCCCGGACCATGTGCTGAGATTGAAGAAAGCTCTTTATGGCTTGGTATGATCGGCTTACCCATTACCTCCTGGATAGAGGGTTTAAAAGAGGGTATGCCGACCAGACTTTATTTGTCAAGAATGATGAGGATTACCTTCTCGTGGCTCAAGTATATGTTGATGACATAATATTTGGAGCTATCATTGATGCTCGAGCTATAGAGTTCTCCGAGGAGATGAAGAAAGAATTTGAGATGAGTATGGTGGGGGAGCTTACATTTTTCTTGGGTCTTCAAGTCAAACAAAGAAGGAAGGCATATTCATTTCACAAGAAAAATATGCTAGAAATATTGTTAAGAAGTTTGGATTAGATTCCAAAAAGCATGCCACTACTCCCATGAGTTCATCTACAAGGCTTAATGTTGATTCTTCTGGGGTAGAAATGAGTCCAACCTTGTATAGGAGTATCATTAGGAGTTTACTCTATCTTATGACCAGTAGACCGGATATTGCTTTTAGCGTGGGTGTTTGTGCTCGATATCAAGTTGCTCTGAAGGAATCCCACCTGACTGTGGTGAAGCAAATCATACGATATGTCAATGGAACTCCGGATTATGGCTTATGATACTCAAAGGACTCTAATGCTTGCCTTGCAGGTTATTCAGATGCAGATTAGGCTAGAAGTGTGGATGATCGAAAGAGTACTTCAGGTGACTGCTTCTATCTTGGAAACAATCTTGTCTCTTGGATGAGCAAGAAACAAAATTTTGTATCTCTCTCTACGGCTGAAGCAGAGTACATAGCTGCTGGAAGTTGCTGCACACAACTCCTTTGGATGAAAAAGCTACTTCATGACTACGGGATTCCTCAAGATACAATGTGTGTTTTTTGTGATAACACCAGTGCTAGAAATCTCTCTAAGAATCCGGTTCAGCATTCAAGGTCAAAACACATAGAGATACGTTACCATTTCATCCGAGATTTGGTGGAAGATAAAGTTTTATGTCTTGAATTCATACATACAGACAATCAAAAGGCAAACATCTTCACCAAGCCTCTCGATGGTCCACGGTTTGAATCACTCCGTAAGACCATCGGTGTTGGTACAATTCCTTGAATCTCAAGTGTGATGTGTGCTTTACCTCTTTATCTTGATTTGATTTCTCTATTGTAGGGCACACACTACTTTGTTGGCTATTTGTATAGCATGTTCTGTTTGTTTGTAAATTGCTTTGAATGTTTTTGCATTTTTTTTTTATCAATCTTTACTTGTTTTTTCTTGTGTCAAAAATCCAAAAAAACATAAAAAGTAGAAAATCCAAAAAGTTTGATCGGCATTATTGTGTATTGTCACAAGCATATTTTGCCTTGTACCTTTGTACTAATGGCTTTATGCATTTACGAGCATAACTTGTTCTTTATGCACTCATATCATTGTGGGAAAAATCTTGACATCTATGTGACTGTTGTAAATAAATCTTCAAACTTGTCATGAATGATTAGTCAATGGTTTTGTTGATCTTGAAACTTGTATAGACTTGTGCCTATATATCTTCCCACTCTTTTATTATTTTATTTATTTTTGCTTAAAGAGCTCAACAAATGTAAATCTCAAAATGAAAAGAGATAATGAGCTGCAAAAGCCATCGCACATACTAGTATTTGACTAGGAAAAAGGGAAAGCGACCTTTATGAAAATGTATGATGCCCAAAAAGCCAAAAGCTTGCTCATCAAATTGAAATATCAAAAAATTTCAGGCATCAATCTCAAAAAGAGATGTATTGATTCAAAAAAAAAAGATCAAATGATATGATATGTATGAAGCCAAATGAAAAGCTTTAAAATTATGTAATCAAGTTTATGTGGGAGGTCATATATGCATATTTCTATAATTGAGATTGATCATTTTTCCTCGTGCTAATTGTGTATGACTTGGTTGAATTAATCATTGAAACTTCACATTAGACTAAGGACTATCTCATCATTGGTACCCATACACATCACAAATGTCTATGATTAATGAATGCCTTATTCATTTGTGTGATTGTATTTGATTAAATGTATTGCACATGCTTAATTATATGTTGATCAAACACAAATTTTTTTTTTTTTGAGTGTTTTAGTTGTTTTTGGAAAGTTTTTTTATTTTTAAAATTTTCAAAAATTTCAAAAAACTGTGCAACCCTGTTCTGGCGACTTGCCTCGGAGGTCAAGCCAGTCGCATGCCCCAGTCGTGAGCTTACACAGAAGGTTTTCGCGACTCACTGGCGATTCAAAGTCCCAGTCGCGAAAAAGACTTAGAAATTTTTTCAAAAATCTAAGTTTTTTGATTTCTCGCGACTTAGTTTGGCGACTTGTTCGCGAGTGGAAGCTCTAGTCCACTCACAAGGTTTACTCATAAAGTTTCGCGGCTCCCTTCGTGACTTCCTCGCGAGTGGACCTTCCAGTCGCGAAAAACACTTAGATAAATTTTTCATATTTTGTTTTAGGGGTTTTTGGCGACTTGGTCTTGCGACTTGTTTGCGACTCATTTCAGTCGCGAAAATCGCGTGTTTTGCACAATGAGGGTCTTTTCAGGACAGGTTTCAAAAACTTTTCATTTTTCCCTCGCATCTCGTGACTATTCATCTTCTTATCCGTCTTTCCCTGTTTCAAAATCACCGTGTTCACACACAAACTCTCCATACTCTTCCTCACTTCTTCACCAATCTTCCAGAAAAGGTATGGGTTCTGGTTCTTTCTCAATGTATTTCACATTTCTTGCCTAAGATTTCTTGAATTAAGTGTTTTTGATGATATATGTGAATATGATGCTTGAATATGGGTATTTGATGCTTTGGTGAAATTGTGGTGTGGTTTTTGTTGGGTATGTGTTGTTACACTCTGCCTTTGGTTGCACAATGTGTTATTTGTGGCACACACACATTTAATGACATGTTTGAGACCTTCATCTCATGATTTTAGGGTTTTCTTCAATATTCCTATTTTGGGACTAACTCAGTGCTAATAGAGTTTGTTGTCTTGTGTGGTTTCTGTTGCTTTTTTGTGTAACATGATGTAGCTTGAAAATTTCTCCGTTTAAAAGATCAGCTGTGAAAGGAGGCAGCAGCAAAGGGAAAGAGCCCGTGATTGATGTTGATGATCTTTCTCCTAATTTAAAGAGGACCCGATCACCAACGGGAGTGTATGACCCTAACAAGTTCAGATCTTATGCTGCTTTTCAAACATATGAGAAATACTTTAGAGAAGCCTCATTGCTGGTTGAAAGGGCTGTTGACCAGCCGTCTCTCCTGGACACCAACATCCCTAAATGGTTTGCCACCAAGGATTGGAACTTCCTTCTCTCCAGCCTTGATGATGCATACGAGAATTTGGTGAAAGAGTTCTATGCTAATGTCATTGTTGAGGGAAAGGAGCTCAAATGCTGGGTTAGAGGAAAGATTTTCTTAGTGATTCCCGTTTATTTGGCAGAAATCCTACACATCAACCGGTCGATGTTTACTAATCCACCGGTATATGATGATTTGAATTCGGATGAGGATTTACTTTGGGATGCTCTTAGAAGAAACTTGGAATTCTCACCAAATGGGAACTTAATCAGTGTTTCTCACCATCTCCAGAACTAAGGGTGCTTACAATAATCATGTTCCACAATCTATATCCTCTATCCAACACCGGGTACATGAATCTCGGGAGAGCTTTGTTCCTTCATGATCTGATTACTGATGAGAAGATCGATATTTGCTCTCATATCCTTCATATTTTGCACAAAACTGTTGCAAGAACTGACTCAAGGACCTGCATTCCTTTTTGCTGCCTCATTTCAAGGATATTGAAACTCAAAGGCAATAATCCATCCGAAGATGCGTCTCCTTACCCGAAGCCAAATCCAATTAACATTCGTACGCTCAACGCTAGCATTGGTCATAGTCGGAAGGGAATCAAAATAGAGGCTCTAGCTTTTTATAGTGAACCTAGCTCATCCTCCTATGATGAGAAGTTAGACAAAATTATGGCATCCGTCCACGACATAAGCACTAAGATGTCCGGAATTGCCTCTCTCCTGCACCATCACAACATCCGTTGTGATACGAGGTTCACTTCTCTCCAAACTTAATTGGATCAAATTCAAAGAAAGTTAGAAAAAAATGAGGACTAGCTATTCAATGACAAAAAGGGGGAGATGATGATGATAGGGGGAGGAAGAACTTGATCAAAAGGGGAGTATTGATGTTGAAGAGCAGGAAATAGGAAAGGCCTATGTTGCTTAATATTATCATATATTAGGGTTTATGTTGTCTATTAAGTACTTTGATTCTGTACCCATGCTTTGTAGCTTAGTACTTGTTGTTAATGTTATGCATTTTTTTAAGTACATCACTCTTATTCCCTTGTTGGATTTTTTATCCTTGATACAATTACCTTGTATTGTTGTATCGGTTGAGTGTTGGACATGCAAATGATACTTTGCATTGAGCTTATTAGCTTGCATGTCCGGATGTTCATTCCTTGTGTGAATGATCATTGTGGTCTCTATTTATAGTGATTGTTCGTTTTTGGTCAAGTCATGCTTTATTGCTTCATTCTTTTTTGCTTGATCGCATTGTGCTTGCTCCATATGCATTTCAAGTTTTCTACTTACAATGATCGTATTGTGTTGTTGTTTTCAGGAAATACTTGTCCGTATGGTTCAAGAGCTTCACAAATTCTAGAGTTAGGTGTAAGTGAGTTTTGTTCAACTATTCCCAACTCACATGTTAAGTCTAGAGTTTGTTTTAGGGTTTTGTCACGGAATAGCCAAAGGGGGAGATTGTAAGGTTGAATTTATTCAATCATTTTGTTGGCTTTATTTTGTGCCAAATTTGCTTGTAATTCAATATTTAGAAACCCTGTATTTAGGTGGGAATCATGTAAGGGTAGTGTGTGAGAGAGTGTGAAGAAAAGCTCAAGAGTGTGCATTCAAGAAAAGCCTCATGACTGGATCTCGCAACTGGCGAGTTGCCAAAGGTGGCACACGTGTGAAGCATGCAAGGGAGCTGAAGGGTCACGCCAGCTGGAGCACTACAGGACAAAACTTTCAAACTGGCCAGGCAGTTAGCTTGCGACTCGTTCCAGTCACGAGCTCGAGTCACCAGAATGCCCTGTTTGATGAAAACTGACTATTCACATTTCTCACTCACCCTACTATTAATACCCTTATACCCACGAAATGTAGAGAGCTTCCAGAGAGAATTTTGAGAGAGAAACCCTAAAGAAAAACAAGATTAAGTCATCCATAATCTTCATCCTTTGATTCTCCGAATTCCTTTACTCTCACCCTGTCCATTAATATATCCTTGAGAGGTACATTATCTAAATCCTTATCTCACCATACCCATATCTGTGAGGAGGTTATTTGGTGCTTAGGAAGCAGTTCAGAAGGGACCAATTCATTTTGGTTGATGCAATGGGTTATTGCGGGATTCGGTAAGCTAGAGAAGACAAGGTTCGGCGTAACCCTGTTGGAGCAAGAAGCTTGGAGGGCTCAGGTGCACTAGGTAGATTAGGCTTGGAGGGTCTTTTGCTATTCATGTATCCCAACTTTATTCTCTAGTGGATTATTGACCGCTTGGAGGGCGGCAGAGAGGTTTTTCGCTGAGGACTTCGGTTTCCTCTTCGATAACACATCGCTGTGTTGTCTTTGTATTTGCATCTCTCTTCCCTTAATCTTTGCCTTTTAATTACTGTTGTGGTTGTGATTAATTTCGGTTTAGATTGTTTTACCAATTCTGTTTTAGCTTATATTCATATTCTGCACGTATATTATTTGTTTATAAGCTTGTGTTGGTAATTTGTAAATTGGGGGTCTAAACGTTCATTGGTGTTTTACACACTATTTGAACATTCAAACTCCGTTGCTGAGCCCATCCAATCCAAGTGAAGAGTTATATCTCTTCCTAATAGTGTCCCCTCATGTAGTGAGTTCAGCCTTAATCAGGGAAGAAGGAAAGGTACAGAAGCCCGTCTATTACACTAGCAAAGCTTTAAGAAGAGCTAAAAGACAGTACTCACCAATGAAGAAGTTAGCCTTCTCATTGGTAACAGCAGCAAGAAAGCTCAGGCTTTATTTCCAGGCTCATGTTATCAACATCCTGACAGATCACCCACTGAAAAAGGCTATGTATAAGCTGGAAGCCGCTGGACGATTGATCTAGTGGGCAGTGGAACTTAGTGAATTTGGTGTGAGATATTGACCAAGGGAAACAATAAAAGCCCAAGCCCTTGCAGACTTCATTGTCGAATTTACTCCTACCCATGATTAGTAGAGTGGAGATCAGGGGGTAAAGTAGTGGGTCATCTGTGTGGATGGTTCGTCCTCACAGCATGCAGGAGGAGTTGGAATAGTATTGCAATCACCAGAAAGGGATCATCTAGAGTATGTCGTCCACCTACAGTTCTAGATGACTAATAATAAAATTGAATATGAAGCCCTACTTTAGGGCTTGGAGTTAGCTAAATCACTTGAAGCAAATTCAGTTCTTGTCCAGAGAGACTCACAGCTGGTGATAAACCAAGTGAACAGAATGTGTGAAGCCAAGGAAGAACGAATGAAGAAGTACTTGGGCAAAGTTAAGTAGTGCATTAAAGGCTTCACAACAACCTAGTTTCAACAGATTCCAAAGGAGGAAAATGTGGAAGTTGACGTCCTAGCCAAGGCAGCATCTGTAAATGAAATGGTGGGCAATCAAATTAAAGTCCAGTATGTTCCAAGTATAAACGTTCCAGAATTGAATTAGATAGACGGAGTAGTCAATTGAACCACCCCTATCATATCATATCTCAAGGACGGACTCCTCCCCGAGGATAAAGAAGAAGCAAGAAAACTAAGAGTGAGAGCAGCGAAGTTTATCCCAATGAACGAAGTACTATATAAAAGGGGTTTCTCTTAGCCTTACCTGAGGTGTTTGACTCCAAACGAGTCCCACTACCTCCTGAGGGACGTCCACGAAGGAGCATGTGGAAATCACTCAGGGGCCAGATCCCTCGTCCATAAGATAGTCCACGCAAGATACTACTAGCCGTCCATGTAGGCAGATGCCAAAACTTATGTCAAAGCATGTGATAAGTGTCAACACTACAGCGATATACCTAGACAACCATAAGAATACCTCACTCCAACGGTGGCTCCTTGGCCCTTTACCTAGTGGGGACTTGACATCCTTGGTCCCTTTCCCATAGGGACAAGGCAAATGAAGTTCTTGGTGGTAGGGATTGATTCTTTTACTAAATGGGTGAAGGCAAAGCCATTAGCAAAGATCACTAAGCAGAACGACAGAAGCTTCATCTGGAAGAACATTATTTGCCATTTTGGAATCCCTAGGGTGCTCGTATCATACAATGGATGCCAGTTTGACAACACACCCTTTAGAGAGTTCTACGAGCAGTTGGGAATCAGGAATCATTACTCCTCACCCTCCCACGCACAAGCTAACGGACAAGCAGAAGTTACAAACCAATCCTAACTGAAGATCATCAAGACTCAGCTTGAGGGGGCAAAAGGGATATGGCCAAATGAATTACCCAGCATCCTTTGGGCCTATAGGACGACAGTGAGGACTCCTACTGGAGAGACTCCTTTTAAGCTAGCATATGGAAGTGATGCGATGATACTTGCAGAGGTTGGTTTGACTAGCTACAGGGTGCCCACTATAAGGATGAGGAGAATGAAAGGCAACTCCGTCTAAGCCTCAATCTCATTGACAAGGTAAGGATGGACGTGGAATGAAAGGTGGCACGCTACAAGAACATGATGACTAAGCACCATGACGCCTTAGTCAAACTAAGACAATTCAACATTAGGGACCTCATCTTAAAAAGGGTGTCTCTGGCTACAAAGGACCCCATTCATGAAAAGTTAGAACCTAATTAGGAAGGGCTATATAGAGTTATCAACTACAAGAGACGAGGGTCGTACTATCTGGAAGCCATGGACGGACGAAGACTAGAGCATCCGTGGAATGTGGAGCACTTAAGGAAGTACTACCAGTGAAAGCTCGTCAAGAAGGTCAGCATGGACGAGATTAAAGATTGCCGGTGACCACTAGCAGTCTATTTATGTTATCTTTCAGCATTTATGTTTTCTAGCAGTATTTTATGTTTTTTAGCATTTGAATTCCCTAAAAAGTACTAGCTACCAGCTTGTGCTATGTTTATGGACAATGTCATGAGCGAAGTCCTTTTGTATATAAAGCAATTTGAATTCCCTAAAAAAGAACTAGGTACTAACATGAATGATGTCTATGGACGATGTTATGTACAAAGTTCTCTATTGTATATAAAACAATTTGAATTTTCTAACTTAAGTGTTGATGATTCTCTATGAAACTAAAGTCCATAAAAAGTTAAAGACATCTAAAATATCTAGACGCAGAAATGTATTGTCATGAGCCATCCTTAGATGAGGAAAAGACAAATTATCATATATAAAACCTTAAGGTAAAAACATAAGTGCAAAGGGAAGGAAAAGACACCTCCCAGTACACTTGTCCAATAATGAAAGACGAGAAAAGGCATGCATGCAATAAATAGGCAACTTCTAAGGATGACAAATGTCCAAGCCATTGAGTAGTCCAAACTATGGACGAGAAAATACTCAGCCAATTAAGAATTCCAGAAATAAGTCCAAGTTAAGGACGAGGAAATATTTAACCACTCCAAAGTAAAATCCTAACTTTGGACTAGGAAATACTTGGATAATAAAATTGGCAACAGAAACAAAAACAAGTGTTCAAACATGGACTAAAATATATTTATAAATAAACTAAAGGTAGATGACCATCGTCCAAATACCATTTAAAGTAATAAGCCTAGAAAAGGCAATTGTATGAGACCTCGTCCTTAAACATGAACGAGGTAATGTACTTAAAGAAATTTAAATGGTCCAAAACAAGGAACCCCCCTCCCCCCAAAAAAAAAGGAGAAAAGAAACAAGTAAAGATAAATTTTTACTTTGGGGATAAGCCATTAGGGGCAGTGCCCCCAAACTTTAAATCGTCCTTCGAAGGATGAGGGGGTAGAAACATTGTCCTCGATATTCACATCCTCTAAACTTGTCTGGAGCAAAGAACTTTCAACTGCAATGGGAAGCTTGATGGAGTCAAAATCCACCCTAGGGAAGGATTCAATAGCGTCCATGCGAAAGTCCTCAAACCCAGCTGCATAATTCTTGTCCAATAGATCAGTAAACATGATGGACGCCCTAAATTCTCTGATAGCTTTTTCCTTAGCCTTCCCCAGAGAAGAACAGAGCTCATCACTACTCTTCTATAAGTGATCTAAATGAGTGTCCTTCTTGACGGTGTCTACCTTCAACTCCTCAACGAGATTCTTCAACTCCTTTACCTTGTCCTCCAACTTAACCCTCTCCCCAGCTTTACGGCTAGATTCCTTCTCCATTCCTGAATCTTCGTCTCTAGCCTAATCCTTTCCTTGTCCAGCTCCTAGGCTTTTCTGGTCGCCACTATAAACTTTGACATAGCCTGTATTAAGAGAGCTGAAGAACATAATAGTTTTTAGGAATCACAACTCTAGAACAAAAGGTTTTGAAAAAGTTTCGTAGAAATCCTATTAAGAACAAGTTTTTGCTTTAGAACTAACTAAAGAGAGGTTTTTGAATCCGTAAAAAAGGTGCGAGCTGCTGCCCTAAGGTTTTTGAAAAGATAAAATAGGGTTTGAAAGAAGATGGAGGTCAAAAAATAACTCTCTCTAGTTAGGGTTTTGATTGAAGACATAAGATGAGTATTTATAAGTTTAAATTAGGGTTTTCGGGGCTTTTTAATAGTCTTTGGACATTCCTAAGGGTCTAGGAGCTGGCCCACATCAAAGCATGATATTATGGACCCTTAAAATGAAGTTTTAAAACCCAAAAAATCTGATTGCTTAGTTGGCCCAACTTCAAATAGTCATAACTTACTTGATATAAGTCCAAATTAGGCAAAATTTGTATTCAAATTAAAACCCAGGATGTCTACTTTCTAATGGAATAAACCTCACTCAAAAATTATTTGTGGATAAAAAGTTATGATAAAAAAAGTGAGAAAAGGTCATTTTTAGTATCAATTTCAAAGCGATTTAAGCACTTTTGAGTTGTAATTACTACCAAATTATTGTGAATTCTCTAATTACCCTTGGTTGACATATGTCAAGCTCATCATTGGGACTGAGGACCAAAATTTATTAACAAGTACAAAATGCAGTGTTTACAATAGATCATATAATAAATAATATTTGATTGATCCAAAATTTGACATGTATATTAAGAGCGTAAAAACATGCAATTCAACGGTAAATTTTCAAAATACAGTATGTAGTATTGTTTATTTTATTGAGTAAGCTTGTAATTTTAGGTTATAACTAATTTTGTAGCTAAATTTTGTCATTTATTTATTCTCTCTCTGCTTTTCCTTAAAAAAAATATTTTTCTTCTCTTTCTTTCTTCTCTGTTCAGTCTATTTGTCTCTCTCTTTTTTCTCTTTCTTTTATCTCTTTCTTCTCGGCAAAATTTGTTGAAAAGCATCTTTTTGGAAAAATATTAGCAAAAAAGCATGCAGATGAAACATTTTAGTAAGTTAGACTTTTTTTTATTTTTTTATTTTTTTAAGTGGAACTCAAGTTTAGGAAACTCGAGTTCTGTTCAAATGGAACTCGAGTTTCCTAGACTCGAGTTCCACGTTTTTTTTTTTTTTTTTTTTTGTCCATGTCAGACTTCATGCAAGAGGGAATTGGGTTGGAACTCGAGTTCCAAAAATAGTCCAACTTACTAAAATGTTTTATCCGCATGCTATGCACCAAATTTTTTTCTAAAAAGCTACTATTTGGCAAATTTTGCCCTTTCTTCTCTGTTCAGTCTTTAGTCCCTTTTTTTTTTCTTCTCTTCTCATCAGTTCTCTCTCCTTTTCATAGGTGGATTGTGGTGGTGGTGAATTGTGGACAGTTCTCTCTCCTTTTTCTGGGTTTCGGTGGTTTTGGCTGTAAGTGATCGTGGTTCGTGGGTCATGGTGTTTCTGTGGGTTACTTTGATTTTGTGGGTAATGGTGTTTTAGAGGAGGTGATGTGGGTTGATTCGGTGGCTATGGGTTGTGGCTAGGTTTTGTGGTTGGGTTTTTGGAGTGGTCGTTACTGTTGGTGAGGGTGGTTGCATCAGATCAGATCGGGGTTGGGGTGGATCGTTTGGGTGGCTGAGGTGGGTTGTTGTTGGGGTTTTGTGGGTGGTTGGTTGTGGGTTTGTGGAGATGGTGAATGGTGGGCTGTGAGGTTAATCAGACGAAGAGAGAATGACTGAAAGAGGAGAGAGAAATTAATAATAAAAAATGAATAAATTTTAGTTGAGATGTGAAAAAAAAAGCTTTTTGATATTTGATAATTGGTAAAGTTTGTTGTTAAAATAGTTAAAGTTATATTTTAAGATGTTAAAAGCTAAAAATTTTAGCATTCTTAATAAAAAACAAGAATTTAAAAAAATATTTAGGTGCGAAATAAATTAAAAAAGAAGAAGAAAAAATTGAAAAAGAAATAACAAGAAGTTGAAATTTATTATTAAAAAAAAAGAAGTTGAAAGGCGCAGATTCCAAAAAATAGAAAAGAAAAGAAGAGCGGCAATTTATAAATAGAAGAGAGGGCCAAAATGGGAAATTAACCCTGTTTGCCAAACAATATAATTAGTAGGTACTGTTTTTAAACTATATTTTTTACTAACATCTCGAGTCTAAGAAGCTCGATTTTTGGGCTATAAATCGAGTCTTTGAGGGTCGGTTTTCATATTCTGATCAGGTCTGAGTTGGCACTTTTTCCACGTGGCGTCCACCTGGAAATCAAGTCTCTAAGACTCGATTTACTTCTACCATCTTCCTCTTGTCCCCATTGCCAAAAATAAAACCCATTGACAAAATAAAAAATCTAGATCTAACCCCATCACACAATGTTGCTTACTCACAAACCCAAAATTGAAACAAACCCAAAAATTAAAATATATATAAAATTAAAAAATGAAAAGAAAAAGAAACCCCACCTTTGTAGGCATCAAGATCTAGATCCTGCTGATCTGCAAACTTGAGAAATGGCGGTAACCAAAAGAGAGCAGAAAGAAAAATAGCGGCAGAGAGCAACAAAACTAAGACACATCTAACACCAATGAGTTTCCCACAACAGGCACAGCCGCCATAGCCATCTTCCTCTCGTCCTCTTCTTCTCCCACTCTCCTTTCTCAAACTTCCAAAGCCCCAAAAAACCCAAGAACAAAATCCAAAATAAAAACTGATCGAATCGGAAACCCAAAACCCAAAAATCAAAAAAATACACTCTCCCACAACAGGCACAGCCGCCATAGCCATCTTCCTCTCGTCCTCTTCTTCTCCCACTCTCCTTTCTCAAACTTCCAAAGCCCCAAAAAACCCAAGAACAAAATCCAAAATAAAAACCGATCGAATCGGAAACCCAAAACACAAAAATCAAAAAAATACACTCTGACCACAGGGCCGCGCTGGCCTGGGTCGCGATGGCGGCGCCGATGTTCTGTTTTTGGGTTTTGTTTTTGGGTTTTTTTTTCTTTTTTTCTTTTTTTTTTCTTTGATGAGAAGGAGGCTGAAGATGCAGGATTTTACTTGTTATGTAAGGTTGGCTTATAAATCGAGTCTTAGAGACTCGATTTCCAGGTAATCACCACGTGGAAAAATGCTACATCAAACGTGATCAAACCATGAAAATCAAGTCTTTGAGACTCGATTTATAGGCCCTAAATTGAGTCTCTTAGACTCGATATATTAATAAAAAATATAGTTTGAAAACAATACCTACTAATTATATTGTTTGGCAAACAAGATTAATTTTCCATTTTGGCCAGAGAAGAGAGTTATAGAAGCAGCGTTTGGCTGATTAGCCGTCCGAATCAGAAACGTAAATAAATAATTATAGTACTAATATATTTCCTTATTCAGACGCTATCTGTCTCTCAGACCAAACAAAGCGTCATTTTCCAAATTCGGACCTCTGCTCCTTGTTCTCTTCTCCTTGTCTCTCTCTGACTCTCTGACTCTGACTATGACTCTGTTTGTGTTAAACACTCATCCGAAACAGAAACCAAAGCACTGCAAAGCAAAAAAAAGCAAAGCAAAGCAGAGATAATGAAGAAGAGAAACAGGAATGGAGAGATATGGGAGTTCGAAATGGAGGGCATTGAGAGTGAGAGTAAGGTGGTATTGGGTTTGGACGGTGGGACCACCTCCACTGTTTGCGTGTGCATTCCATTCTCTAACTCAGTGGAACCTCTTGCTCCTCCTATCCCTGTACTATCTCGAGCCATTGCAGGGTGTTCCAACCACAACAGTGTGGGTGAAGATGCGGCAAGGGAAACTATGGAGCAAGTAATGGCAGATGCACTTTCTAAGTGTGGTTCTAATCGAACTGCTGTCACTGCTGTTTGTTTAGCTGTTTCTGGTGTTGACCATCCCTTCGATCAACACAGAATTTTATATTGGCTTAGGTGCTCTCCCTTCCTACCTAGTACCTACTTTTTTCTGTTCTGTTCTGCTCAATATTTGTTATTTTATCTCAAAATATAAGAATATTTTTCATGTTCATTCTAGTTTTTGCAGAATGAGAACACATTCATATTTATTGTTATAAAGTGCCAATTATCCTAAAAGTAAGTTTAAGATAATAGGAAATAATGGGTCATAATTCTAACATTCCCACTCACCCTGTGGAGCCCAACAAGCAGACAGGATTTGAACTCATGATCACCAGCTCTAATCCAAGATAAATTGCTAGTTGTTCCAAAATATTAAACTATTAGGAAATTGTGAATTTATTCATAATTCTGATAAATTGTATTGCATTTATTGTCTTACATTAATTTTCAGGACGTTCTTTGAATTATATTATTTATTATTTTTTGGATTAGTTTATGATCCTGAACTTGTAATTTTCCTCATAGTTATTAGCTGCTCTCTCATTTTTGCTCGAGAATCTGTCGCACTCTGTATCTAATTTGTAAAAGTTGGGAAGGACTTTGTTTAATTTGAGATTTTGTCACCTGGATAGTGCCTAGAAAATTTTCAATTGATTATGTTCTGTCTAGATATGGTACCTATAAATTTGGCGCGATGGCAAGTGCCCTCTGCCCAAGCAATATGCCACGAGTTCAAGCTTGGGAATTAGTCTCTCCCACATTGGGGGTAAGGCATCAACCACCTCTCTCTAACCTTGTACAAATGGGAGCCTTATGTACTGGGTATGACCTTTTTATGTTTTCTCTAGGCTCAAGCCAATGCAATTGTTGCATTGTAGGAGAGGTGGGGGCGGTATATGTTGGATCCTTTAAAACCTAATTATGATTTTTAATACTGTTGAGGACTAACTGTTGAATTGTAAGTGAGGAGGGGATTGTGGAACGCTATATATGTTGGATCCTTGAACTATATATTTGTATCATTTAAGAAACTTGTCATCAAAGTTTGGTGCATGTGTAAAAGGGGATGGGGAGACTATTGATCACTTACTCCTCCATTGCTCTGTCACTTGGGAACTTTGGTGCATGGTATAATCTCTTTTTGGGGTTTAGTGGGTTATGCCAAAGGGTGTTGTGGAGTCCTTAGCAACCTAGCAAGGCAAGTTTGGTGGGTGTCATAATGTTATGATTTGGAGAATGATCCATCATTGTCTCATATGGGGCATTTGGTGAGAGAGGAACGCCAGGATGTTTGGAGGATGCAAAAATTATGTTTCTGGCCTGAAGCTTTTATTCCTCAAGAGTCAAGTCTGTATTTGAATAGATAAATGCTTTGGGGCTTTTGTCTTTTGGTTCTTTGCTTGAGATACTTGACAGTTGTTCTTTTAGAGGTTTGATGTTGGTGTACTTGTCGAACACTCCCTGTGTATTTACTTATAAAAATAATAAAAAACTCGTTGTCAAAGTTGGATAGGAGACTTTTTAGTTAACTCATTGAATGCTACTCAGTTCATATCACACATTGCATGTGTATACTTCTTCTATCTCTCTCTTTTTACTGTTTTTTTAAGCAAAGGGGGGGGGCTTTGAGCATTTTGATTTGAAGGTGTGCAGTGAATTCCCCTTGGGTTTATTATTGTAGAACATTATCTGCAAGTGATTTTGGATTATTTCAACATCCTTGAGAGGTAGAAGCAGTTATGGCAGAACCTCCTACCTGTATATCATTGCGCCCTTGCTTACACTATATTTCATTTGGCCACCAATGCCGCTTTAGCTTTTATGAATTTAGTCTTCATTTCCAATCATGACAAACTAGCTTTTCCCTTCCCTTTTTATACTTACAGATGCCTATTTAATATCTTGTTATTTAAAATATGTTTTGTCCTGTGAACAGGGATATATTCCCCAGCCACATACGACTATATGTTCAGAATGATGCCGTTGCAGCTCTAGCAAGTGGCACTATGGGAAAGCTTCATGGATGTGTTTTAATCGCTGGTACAGGGACCATTGCTTATGGATTCACAGAAGATGTCAGAGAAGCTCGGGCTGCTGGAGCAGGACCCATCTTAGGTGATTGGGGAAGGTACAGGCTTTGTCACTAATCTTCTATTATATATATATATATATATATAACATGCCTTTTGCACACAGCCAGCACTCTCAAGATGATTCTGTCTAATTCTGCAGAAACTATTGGGAAAGATTGATACTGTCTAGCTATAATTGTTTTCTTAGGGTGTTTGAGAAATTGCTGAGTATGTTCAGCTTATTTCACTTATTTATTGGAAAAAAAATTGTTCTGCTTGTTTCTCTTGTTTAATTACCATTTTCTGGTTAGGGATTTAGATCCAGTTGATCTAACAATTTTGTTCTATACTATATTTTATTTTATGCTATAACATTTTTGGCCTAATCTATGTTTTAGAGTCTTTGCTACTAAGATAAATATATTTACGGATCATGTTGATATGGTCCATTAAGGTTCTTCAAAAGGTTATGACCTTGGCAGTAACACCATATAGAGCAAGTCTTTTGTCTTTAATTAGCTGGTTTAATATTCTCAATTCTCCCTCTGAATTATAGCCTTCGATTGATGGATTCATTTACTTGCAGCGGGTATGGAATAGCTTCACAGGCATTAACTGCCATCATAAGGGCTCATGATGGTCGTGGTCCACAAACAATGCTTACAAGTAGTATCTTACAAATACTTGGCCTTTCATCTCCTGATGAGCTCATTGGGTACCTATCTAAAAACTATTAGAGTCATTATCACATGTGTGTGAAGTTACTAGTTGTCATTTTGGATTCTACAGTGTACAGCCAATCCTACGCACAGTTTTTGAAATAAAATACTTGACTAGCTTTTTTTAATGAAAAGAAAAGGACAACAAGCTTTGTTGCATTAAACTAACAATTTTATATTTGAGCAATCCACTTGGATATTTAAGAAATGAAAATAAGATTGAGGAATTTATATTTTTATAACCACCAAAATTCACAGTGGAAATAATTTGGTTAATTGCGGGAAGTTCCATTGATTTTCTAAACTACATTATGATACATTGAAGAAAAAATGCCTCCCGGAAGTATGATGAAGATCAACCTTCCATTTTTCTTCTGTGGACCTTCATCATGTGTTCTTGGTTGGAATATAGTTCTGCTAAAACAAAATTGTTTTTTGGGGAAATTATAGTAAACCCACCTGTAGTTAGGCCCATTTTCACTTTGCCTACTTATGGTTTAAGACTTAACATTTTGTCCACCTGAGGTTACTTCCGTTAGGGTTCCATTACCTACCTTTGTTAAAAAGAAGGTTAAATATGTATTTTTGCACCATTTTTATGTCTCTCTCCTCCCAAAACATAAAACGCATAAAAATTCAAGGGAAAACAAGTTCAAAATGTGCTATTGGTAAAAAATATTATGCAATTTCTTAGAACTTCAACTTGTAATTAAACTTATCATCTCAACCACAAACAAACTAATTATACATCTGAAAGCATGATAAAGCTGTATGAGAAAAATTGGATAAAAATTAAAACTCCTAATCTAACTCAACAACATTCAAATAAATCAAATCAAATCTCCTACTCCTCATGTCCCTACCAACAAAAATTGAAAACCCAGAAAAGTTCAAAAACTAGAAACCCAGAACTAGTACTACAAACACCATTAGATCCCACAACTGCCACTAGCATACCCACAGTCCACAACCACCGCATCACTATCAGTCAATGTTACATGTAATTTTCTATCCAAAACAATAATCCACTTGAGTGACCAAACTTGGTGCTAGCAGGCCAGAGTGGAACTTGAGAGGAGGCAATACATGGGGAGACATGAAAGTCTCACCATTGAATGATCTGTGTGAAAGAGGAGATTTTGGAAATGGGTCACATCCAATCTTCTCTGTTAAAGGAGATTGAACTAGTGGGGGCTCTTCCACTTGTAAATCTGATCCCTGAAAACCCAAAACTAAAAAAGATGAAAAAAAGAGTCATAGAATCAAAATGAAAGTGAAAGAAGCAGATTAGAGTTAGACCCATAATTTGAAATAGAAAGAAAAGGGAGAAGAGAACAAAACAAAGAATAAAGAACTCACTTTTCTGTAAAAGAGAGAATAATTTTTACAATACAAAATGTACCTGTTTGACCCACTTGATTGCGCTTTCATCCAGGCCTTCAGTGAACATCTTTGTGTGCCTTTTGGTTTGAGAAAAAGGGTTTGGAAATGAGCAAAGCTTGATTGAAAGGATAGGAGAGGATCTGAGAGTAGAAGTTGAAGAAGTAAAGAAGAAGAGAGAGCGTGGGTATCATGCTTTGGGGATTTTCGTGATTCTAGGAAAGAGTTTGAGGGTTCGTGGTCTTGATCCATCTTATGTTTTGATTTCTATTAAAAATGTGTTTTTCTAACGTCTGAGGGTGAGGTGGGTAACGGAAAGCAAACGGTTTGAAGTTCAGGTGGGCAAAGTGTTAAGTTTTAAATCACAGGTAGGCAAAGTGAAAATGGACCAAACCACAGGTGGGTTTACTATAATTTCCCCCCCCCCCCCCCCTTTTTTTTTTTGGGTAGATGTTCTTCAGATCATTGCTGAAGGAATTTAAATATTGGTGGACCTCTTTGTCAACTATCCTTTATTCATTTTATTGACTAAATTTCTAAATTTCATTCTAGCCTTCTATGTGGTTTTCTTTTGTATACAATTTTTACACTTGGGCTACACCCCCTTGGCATCCTTAACTAATTTTCTTTGTTTCCTAAAATTAATAAGTTAGGAGATTGGTCAAAATTTTCATCTTTTGAACTGTAATTCACATGATAAGTTAATATATAAAGAATATCATGGAGATAATTGGATAGAATATGGGGTCACAATGTTTTTCTCTCAATTTAGGTGGACCTTGCAGATCCATCTTGGGCTCGCATTGCAGCACTTGTTCCAGTTGTTGTATCTTGTGCAAAGGCAGGTGATGAGGTTGCAAATAAGATCTTGCTAGATTCAGTCCAATTGTGAAAGCTGTTATTCAAAGACTTGGTTTGTGTGGTGAAGGTGTGGTAGTATCCAACTGAAACTGAAACATACAAAAGAATCTTTTCTTTTTATTCCTTGTTTGTATCATCATATATTAGGCATGAGGTTTAAAGCATTTTACTATTCAACATTTGCAGTTGTCCCTTCCTCCAAAAGTAATATGATTCATATATCTGAATGGTGGCATCTACAGACAGAAGCTTTAGATGGCTATGATACCAATTTGATGTAGGATTATTAGAAATTCATTATGATTCTCGATAAGTTCTTGAGTAGGATTTGATGTTTAAGGATTTAGGAACAGTTAGATAATAAAAAGATTGGATCTATCTTATTAAAAAAAAAAAAAAGATTGGATCTTGACCAAATCTTGAAGAATGTGATGGTAGTGTGGTGTTGAAACAATGAAAGATAAACCTTAGGCAATCCCTTTTTGGTTTCCTAAGAAATCACACATAGGAAGGCGAAAGCACTCATGCCCTGTAAGCTTAACAAGCTGTAGGAATTATTAAATGCAATCTCTTTGAATCTTATTGACTACATAAAAGCCTTTACATAGGCTATTGCCAATTCTTTTCATGGAAAGATTAGGACAGTGAAGAACATTTTCCTAGAAAGCGTAGGACTCCCAAATAACAAAGAAAAGTAATTTAATGTGGCTTTAGAGTATAAGCATTTGAACTCAATCTCCCCATTGTCTTGTGTGGTGCATTTGAGGGAAAGGAATTTATATATTACTAAAAGCTGAAGCGTTGCATTTAATGTTGCTACGCTCACATTGAGCCACATCAGCAGCCATGTCATTTCTATCATCTTTTCTAAATTTTTCCTACAATTTTAAAATAGTTTTTATCAATTTTAAAATCCTGATAAATATAATATTTTACAGCCCTATCTAAACCTTAAAGCCCACTTCTTATACATTTAATTACACCATAAAGCCCAAACCCAAAGCCTCTTCAATTGATACCTTTTAAAACCCTCTGTTTTCACGGTTTAAACCTTTTGTTTTCCTGCACGGTTTCAATTTCCTCTCCCCACGTTTTAGTTCTTTCCCCTTCCCCACTTTGTTCTACGGTTTCACATTTAATTCACACCAACCTCTCTCCCTTCTAACGGTGGCCTCTCTGTCTTCTTTCCTTCTTGTCTTCCTCTCCTCACACTACTATATAAATACTGACAAAGGTGGGATGATTTAGTTGAGGTATCTCTAAATCCCATTTTCTTTTGTGGCCCATTCTTTTGCTTGATTTTTTTTTTTCTCTTTTTACTGCATTTTTCGTGTTGTGGTGTGGATGATTGTTTACTGCCTCTTTCATAGGGTGTTGAATTTTTGATTGCTGGGTTTTTTAATTGGAGTTTTACCTCTTTGGGTCTGTTCATTTTGAGTTTTTTTATTGCTGGGTTTTTTTAATTCAATGTGATTCTAATGACTTAGTATGACTCTGATTTCTTAGTATAGTGCCGTGGTGTTTGCTTCCGTTGTTTTCCAACAATTGGTATTGGCGCCTACTTCAATATCATGATTGTATAATATGCTGATTGGGTTTTAGAATCAAAGCAAATTGTTTTCCTGGTGTTTCAATTTTCTGCAGTAATTTTTCTGCATAATTGTGTTTATCATGGTCTTTGGTTTAGACATGGTTTGATATTCATGGTTTTGATTTTAAGTCATTGTGTAAGCGTTTTTATTTTGTGCTAAGATTGTGTTTTTTAATCGAGATTTATAAGGCTGCTATGGTGTGGCTGATTGTTTACCGCGTCTTTGTTAGGGTGTTGAATTTTTGATTGTTGGGTTTTTTAATTGGAGCTCTACCTCTTTTGGTTCTGTTCATTTTGAGTTTTTTGAAAATTGTTGGGTTTTTAATTCTATGTGATTCCAACGACTTAGAGTGACTTTGATTTCTTAGTATAGTGTTGTGGTGTTTGCTTCCACTCTTTTCCAACAATTGGTGTCATAGCCTACTTCAATATCATGATTGTATAACATGTTGATTGGGTTTTAGAATCAAAGCAAATTGTTTTCTTGGTGTTTCAGTTTTCTGCAGTAATTTTTCTGCATAATTGTGTTTATTATGGTCTTTGGTTTAGACATGGTTTGACATTCATGGTTTCAATTTTAAGTCATTGTGCAAGTGTTATTATTTTGTGCTAAGATTATTTTTTTTAATCGAGATTTATAAGGCTTAAATCTCTCTCCCCACCTAAGATGTATCAAGATGGGATTATAACGACATGCCATCTTTTATTCATCCTAGAAATATGGGTAGGTCTGATTTACTAACCGTTATTATAGTAAAAAATCTGGGTGGGTCTATAAAATATGTCGTTGCAAGTTTCAACTTCCCATTAAATATGTAATTAACTTAAAATACGTCCGGGAAGTTGATGCATCCTATTAAAATACGTCTTTCAAGAAGAGCAAAACATTATAGTAAACATTTTATGCATCCTATTAATCTAGGTGGTTCTTACTTGCAAGTTTCAACTTCCCATTAAATATGTAATTAACTTGAAAGACGTATTGTAAAATGTTTTTCTCCTTTAGTTAATTAGTTAATTACATACTTCAAAAAATTAGTTCTTTAGTTCAAATTAGTTATAAAAAAAATAAAAAAATAAAAAAGCAGAGCAAATTAGTTCTTTAGTTCAAACATTTTATAAATTACGTCTTTAGTTCTTTTTTGAGCAATACATCTTTCACATATTTTAATGTGTCTTTTCCATTTAATATCTGAAGTTGAAAGTATGTAATTAACTAATGAAAAAATATTTTTAATTAATTTTATAGATCTTTTTCATGTGAGAATGATATATTTTTAATGGCAATTTTTTAATGAAATTGGAGGGAAGACCTAAATTGCAGGCAATTTTTTATTGGCAGTATCTCAATAGGGAATATGTAAATTTTGATTTTGACAGTTTTTAGAGTACTATTGCATGGTGTTCAATCAGAGGCATTTGTAAAAATGTTCATGCCCAAGCCAGTGATAATTGAATGATTACTCTTTATGTACTCATATCATAAAGGCATCTATGGAAAACTCTGATAAGATAAGCTGCATTTACTCAAGAACTTCTCCACTATTAGATTTGGTCACATGTATTTGGAAGTCCACTAAAATATGTTAAATGATTTAAATTCTTATATCATTTTTATTCATTCTTGCATTACTTTTTTTTTCTTATTTATTTATTGGTGATTCACAAGTGTCATAGATAGATTCAGAGCTATTACCACTATGTAGGCAGAAGTAGCAGTATTTTGGATAAAAAAAACATATATATGAGCGATTTGGGCTTGAAACAGTTGCACATACTCAAAGCATATTACTTCTCCTTTTCTGCAGTGTATTGTTTAATGAGTTGCTTTGCTAGGAAATTCCATTGTTAACCGAACAGTTTATGTAACCAAAGGAATTATCCAAAAGAAATAGAACATTGTTGAATGAGTTGCTTTATTAGAAAATTCTATTGTAAATAAAGTTAGAGTTGTTTCTTCAAGTATGTCCAACTCTCAATTATAAATAAAATGAAAAGGTTATGCTAACATATTTTTATATTATCTTTCGGTATGCTAAAATAATTTTTATGTTATCTTTGGGTTGTGTAGGATGTTCAGTTTTTCTACCAATTTATCATGGATTATCTATTAAATTGCAAGTTCAAAAGTTGGAATATTTCTTTAGGTATCACTAAATGTCGGTAGTAAATAAAATGAAATGTTTTACTAAAATAGTTCTCATATTATTTTTGGTGGTGTAAGCTATTCGTATTATCCACCACTTATTTGAAATGATTTTTAGGTGGGTGTAATCAAATGGCTTTCTAGAATTAAGACAAAACATTTAATGAAGAGATACCGCTACTTCTAGAATTGTTTCAAAGACACAAATCAGAGCTTAAATCTCTATGAGATTGAATATATGTCATTGATCAATGAAATGGGCAGCTTAGGAGAGTATAAAAGTTAAGGGGGATAAAATAGTGCAAAAGATAAGGGTCCTCATGTTGTCTTTCTTGGGTTCATAAATTTCGAACTGTAGAAGGAAAAAAAAAAACAAAAGAAAAAGGATGGCATATAGAGCATGTAGGTGAGAATTCGGGGCAGTGCTAAAATAGGCAGTGGAAGCTTTTAACACAAAGTGAAAGAGTAAAAACAGAGGGAGATTAAAACCAAAAACAGAGATTAAAAAAAAAAACGATGTTGGTCTAAAAAATGAGGTTGGTTTAAGTATTTGGGTTGGGTCTTATCTTGTGATAGTTTCATTTATAATGGAACTACATAAGGCAGGAATCTTCAAATAGTCTTAGAAAAATGCTCTTCATATTTCTTGTATGAACTTACTTAACAACCAAGAAGACACTATAAATAGATGACAGCAAAATCAATACACCCCAAAACATAAAATATTAGATCTTTTTCATTGTGTGTATTTGCACGCGAGTGTTTGTGTTCATACATTAAAAAAAAAAAGTTCTTGGTGTTCAATGATGTGGACACTTGTCACCGTTTTAATTACTATTTTACCCACCCGTTGCTCACAGGTTACTTGTTAATTTGCATGTTTTAAAGTTGGATTGCTTATTCAAGAATGTCTAACTCTCAATTATAAATAAAATGAAAAAGGCTATGCTAAAATATATTTTATATTATCTTTTGATTGTGTAGGTTGTTCATATTTTCCATTGTTATTGATTCCATTCCGTTCCGGCCGGAACGGCCAAAATTTTTCATACCGGTATGCAAACTGGTACCGGAATACCCCACGTTCCACCTCGGGTCAAATTTCGGGCCATTTCGGTCCATTCCGGTCAATTCCGGCCAATTCCGGCCGAGATGCAAATTTCGGCCAGTACCGGATTTGGCCTGTTATTAACTTTTTTTTTTTTTTTTTTTTATATATAAAAGTTATATTTGGGAGTTCTTTTGATGATGAATTTGATCATTCTCTCATGGATGATGATGAAGAGGAGGAGTAAATCTTGTATTATTTGATATTTAGTTATTGTCTTGTAATCTTCTTATTGTGTGATGTTAAATTGATGTTATATTTCAAGTTATTGATGTTTAAGACTTAAGAGTTAAGACTAAATGATTTGTATTATTTGATATTTAGTTATTTATTTATTAGAATTGACAATTTTATGTTCTACAAGAATATATATAAATTATTTTTTAAGAACTCCGAAACACTCTGAAACGGTACGCCGAAATCGGCCGGTACCGAAATATTCCATTCCACTGGACAAACCGAAACGGGCTCCGAAACGGTATTAATAACAATGATATTTTCTACCGGTTGATTATGAATTATCCATTAAATTGCAAGTTCAAAAGCTGGATTGTTTCTTCAAGTATGTCCAACGGATAAAATTTCCACATTCTATTCCAAATACTAATCTCTAATAATACACAATTAATTCCATCACCAAAACCTCCAATCACCATGAATCCTGCAATATATTGATCATACATATATAATGCAGCTTGAGTAGTAATGCGTAGAAAAATATTAATAATTAATAATATATAATAATAACACTATCAAAAACAAATTTATCACGCGCAACGCGCGGGTCTGCGACTAGTTAGTAACTAAAACAAATCTTTGTTAGGGTACTTTTTTTTTACACTTAATTTTATTTGAGTACCACCTATTTATTTTCAAACACCACTAATAAGTTATTGGGTTTTCCCAAATATTTTTTGCTCTATTATTATGTTAATCACAAATGTTTCATATCTCATTATCTAAATTGAGTTATGATATAAAACATCGCAAAAAAGCCCAATTCTCATTGACAATATCAAAGCCCAGTTCTCGCTGGCAATATTTAAAAGCCCAAGCTAACTACTTGGCACTATTCTATCAAAAGCCTAAGGTTATTAATACTTGGCAAAATACTATATCATAATTAATTCACTTAAAAGTTTAATGATCAACAATGTTTTAAGTTCTTAAACCTATTACTACAATATTACAAGCCTATGAAATCTATCTTATAAAACCCATGGTAACCATTTATGTTACGTGACACTATTCATTTTCTAAAACCTATGACAAACATACATCAAGCCCATGGAGAATTATGAATTTGTGTTACTAATATAAAAACCCATGGAAAGTTATGATTTATTTTAAACCCATAATATTTATTTATTTCATACCTTATTATAAATTCATGGTAAGTATTTATGTTACGTAACACTATTTATTTTTCCAAAACCCATGGCAAACATATATCAAGCCCATGGAGAATTATGAATTTGTGTTACTAATATAAAAGCCCATGGAAAGTTATGATTATGTATTTTGGACCTATGACATTTATTTATTTCAACCATAATATAAACCCAGGGAATTTATATGAGAACTAATGGTCACTATTTATCTTACATCACAACATTCATAATATTTATTACCAAAACTCATGGTAATTATTCATCCTACATGTCCATTATGATTATCTAGAGAAAAACTATACAAGTTGTTATTTAAAGCCAATGAAAATTAATACCCAAAATCTATCATAAATATTTCATAAAAGCTCATAGATTCATTTTATTTCTACTAACAACTAAAGCCCATGAGGAGTAAAAAACCCATGGCAAAACATGTCTTTAATGCCCATTTTGTAGGCTCAAGATTCTCATGAAGTAGGGAACAAGCCCAAGCAAAGAAAGGGCCATGTGGCCCAACTAAAAGTGCTGAAATGGAGAAGAGTTCCAGCCCAAAAAGGTCCCCCAACAAGAGGCTTGAAAGTGGGCAACCGGCTCTTGTTCATTCCTAACCAAAAAGAGCAACTAGATACTCATACAAGGGAACTAAGCCTTTGAGAATAGACTAAGGGCTGTCCCATCAATTTTCTGCCACCCTCCACCTGATGTGAACAGTGCCCAAGGGCTGTCATATCAGCTGAAGTCAAAAGGATGAAGGGACTCCATCATCTTCCTTAAGACTGCACCACCAGCGGAAGGGGAGCTGAAACCAAATTATCCAAACTTCAACAAATTGATGTTATAAATGTTAAAAACGATCAAGACATGATTCATGTACCAAGCTCATGAATCCTAAAGGGGAAAAATTGGGAACATGTGGTTTGGAGGGCATAAAGGGATCTCCAGCGAAACCCCCTGAAGTAGACTAAAACTTCACATCTGGCTTGGGGTGTTGAATCTTACTTCTTGGGGGACCAAATCTCAGTTTGCAGCATTAGGATTCACTCTTGATACACAATAATTAAGCTCAGCCCCGAAAATCTTGGCACTTAATGCAAAAAGCTCTAAAATCCCATTATTACCCAAAGAAGCAAGACAACCCCTCAAAGTGAATCTTTTACTTTTGACCAAAAATTATCAAGAAGCTTAACCTTGATTCGTCACCCCTGATGAGTCATGCATTTTTGGATTTTTGTCAATCAATGCTTCTCCAAAGCTCCATTATAAAAACATACACACCTCAGCCCACTGAGGAGGGAGGAGGCCTCTCCAAAGATTTCTGTCATTGACTACATTCTGTAGAAATTCAGCCCCTATTAAGCTTCCCTTAAGCTTCCCCAAGCTCTCTAGAGCTCACTCACAACCTTTCTCAGCCTATAGTCACTATAACACCAACATTCACCACCTTGCTTACACCTTCCTACTCCATAAACGTCCCATAACTGACCAGAGGACAGCGACCCTCTCTGAAATTTTGGGTTTGTTTGCTATCTTGCTCGTGGTTTAGCCTCCCTCGAGCTCACCACTCATCATCCTTAGCCCACACTCATCTAATCTCAGATGTTCTCTCCCCCTTTTCACACAAACACAGCCCATAAATGTCTCTTAACTAGTCATAAACAGACCACTCACAAAAAATCCTTGATCTTGGTGTTAATCCCATCTCACTCACTCAAAATAGCCCACATTCACCTCATTCATGCCTTGTAATTATACACTCACCAAAATCTTAGTTTAATACTTGCTGCACTGAGTTGGAGATTTTTCTCTCCCTTCATTCCATCCTATTTTTCCTCTTTTATTTGTAACTATGGAGCCTTTAATCATTGTTTATTATTATGATGAAGAATATAATGTATTTGTAACAATTGAATTTTTCCCTCACAATTGATGTAATGATAGCTGAAAGTACTATAAATTCCCTTGACCAAGACACACAAGGACCCCCAGGAGTGAACATTTTCCTAAATTTATTTAATCATTGACTGCTGGACTCTAAGTATAATTTCACCCCTACCGCTGGAGATAATACCATACCGCTAGAGGACTAATTTGAACTATGATGCCGTAAAAAGACTAATAATATAACAAACTAACAATACTAACGTGTTTATTGGGCTTTATTGTTGTCTTCTTATTAGGGTGCAGCCTCTATCTCTTGCTTGGGCGGACTTACACCACATCGATAGCCTTTGGGCTTTATTTCAAGGGCCCATCGTTGAGTTTCGGCTTGACTACCCCATATTCTATTTGGGAACATCAAAATTTTCCCCTCAACAACCTTTTGTTGTCAAGAAACATAAAAGTAAGATTATTAGTAACTACAATAACCTGTGAAGCATCCCACTTAAAAACTAGACCATATTTCGTAAAAAATATTTTCATCTTCGATCTTGTTTTTCCAAGAGATTTTAGCTGTCAGCATCAAGTAAGTAATATTGTTTGGATGTCATTTAGAAAATACTTTTAGAAACTTTTTATGGGAAAGAAAAAGAAAAAGAAAAACTGATTTTTTGACAATTTTTTATATTTCCCACAAAAGTGATATTAAAACTTTCTTTAAATGGTTCATTAACAAATGCCCTAAGCGCACCCATTAACCGGACCCATATTATTTTTCAGCATTTACTATCTTACCTCAACTACTACAAAGCTGCTTGTTGTGTTTCACAGTAAGCAACCCAAGCCTCATTGTCCTATTTTCTTTTTGTGGAGAATGAATGCCAGTGTAAACTTTGTCATTTATATGAACAAGTAAAGTCTATAAGATTAAAAGTGAGCAGAAGATGATTTGGAGATAATTTTAAATTTTTCATTGAGGCTTTAGGTTTTGTATGACAAATAGTAAAAATTCATAGCTATGATTCATTATGTAACATCCTCTATGCAGCCACTTCTGTGACTTCTATTTAACTCAATTTACTAATAAATGTGTTGATATGCTTTTTGAGTAAACGTTGCATGCCAAAGAATAAACTCAACACAATGCAATTTGGAGCAAAAGCATTGTTTCCAGCCTATGAGATCGGACTCAAATGGGACTTCTTCCTCCCAAAAGAATGGGTGGAGGGCAAGGTCATAGGTTCATGATCAATTGGGTGAATGTGTAACTTATGATAAAAAAAAAAAATTTGTTGTCATACCCTTTGAAGCATTTATTTCATTGTGTCTGTGTGTGTGTGTGTTTTTTTTTTGGGTTGAGGAAAGAATTTCATTGTGTATTTTAAGATCTGAGATACCTGTCATACATATGAACCAATAAGTTTCATATTTTAGTTCCCACCCTCACTTGCCACCCTTCTCCTTTCAGTTTTATTACTACTTTTAGTGATCAAATACTGTTTGAATGCATGCCAAAATACTGGTATGGCCTTATTGACCATATAAGATATTGCACCATCATGTTAACAAATGTAAAATGACACAAAATCTCTATTTAATAAGTTATAATATCTAGTAAGTCAAATACTTTTGGTCTTTGCTCATTTCTTATTCTTATGGGCTTTATGATTAAGTCTGTAAACCATGCAATGGCTATTAGATGTTGTTTTCACTATATGTTCATCAGGAGTAATACATATATACTTGCCCATAATTATTGATAGTTAGGAAGGTTTTCCACTAAAGTGTGCCTTTTATTTTCTTGGCGTGTCATGTGAATGTGTTGTGTTGATTTTACATGTTTATGGGTGAAAAAATTTATTGCAGTTGGAAGAGATTCTTTTCCCCTTGTAATGGTTGGTGCTGTTCTTGAAGCAAACAAGAGGTGGGATATAGGAAAGGAAGTTATAAACAACATATCAAAGGACTACCCTGGGGTACAGCCAATTAGGCCGAAGGTAAGCACATTTAGTAACAGTAATCTAAACTGAGGACCATTTATTTTTTTAGTACAGCAAGTGACGCTAATTTCACTTAGCCTATCTACAGATGTCAGCTGAAGAACTAAAATTATATGAAGCTAAAATGCTTCTGTACATTTAGTATTGGGTAAATTGCACTGACACTCCTTGAACAATCTTCTTGTGTCAAACTCATGTTTCTCATTTGTGTAGTACACTGGTAACCAACGATCAATAACTATGTCATCAATCATGCTTGCAAAATTTATAGAAGGTCAAAGATCAAGAACTATGTCATCAATCAAATATTTAAATTTCAAGTTTTTGTAGTCTAAAATTATGCATAAAAAATAAATGTATGGATCGAATGGTAAATAACATCTAATTAGCACGAAATTTGACTTTCATGTTAAGAACCTAGAGAACATGCAATCCAACAATTAGATTTTTAAAATATGTAATCATGTTAATTTTTTTAGTAGGAGTTGTAATAGCTACAACTAAGTTTGTAGCCAAACCTTTTCTTTTTTTTTTGTTGGCTAAATCACAGGATTGCGTGGTTTGGGGAAGTTTATTCTTTTTTTTTTTTTTTTGAGAAGAAAATTAATTTGATGTCAATAAATTACCTTGGTTAATAAAGTTTTTGCAAATGTGTTAACCGTGGTATGATGTTCAATACACTAAATGAATAATGGACAACATCAATAGTCTATTGAAGAAACAAATCGATTAAAATCATTACCTTCATTCTTTAGAATTTTCCCTTTAAGTAATAATATATGTTTCCTCATTATTTGTTTTAGTGGGCATATAAAGTAATATGCATGAGCGTATACACACCTGTAATCTGTATATTGGTAATACTATTTACAGTATTTGTCTTTTTGAATCAACACCAGGTGGAGCCTGCAGTTGGGGCAGCTCTGTTAGCTTGGAGTTTCTTCATGAAAGAATCTCAAAAGGAAGTTTATAGACGCTGATGGTTAATTATTCATAAGGAGCTCATTCATTGTATAGTGGCTGGAATGAACAACAATTGAATGGGAAATTAGCATTGTGAAATTAGAAATAAAGATGATTTTGCAAATATTCTCCATATAGTGATGCAATCATACCAGCCTTGTGCTGTTTGGTTGATTTTTATTTTTATTTTGGTTGATTTTCCGAGTGTAATCTTGTGTGAAATAATTCTTTTTTGATGAACTTGTGTGAAATGATTCATCAATGCAAACAAAAGTAACTGGAATTATGATAATTGTGCTGTGTTTTTCTTTTTCTTTTTTGGCTTTGAAGTTAGAAGTGTTAGAGATATATTAGCCCATTAGCATAAGCCCAAGCCTAATTCTACTTCTAGTACAAATAGGAGACTTGGCTTGCACACAAAGTAGAATTAGGCTTGGGCTTATGCTAATGGGCTAATATATCTCTAACATTTTTTTTTTTTCTATCAAATTGATACACCATGTTGAATATGCTAGTATGGATGCGAAAGCGAAAGCATAAATTATAAAACACAATAACACACGAGGGTTACGTGGTTCAGCCTAACGGCCTACATCCACGGAGGAAATCCTAAAAGGGTTACATCAATAATATATTAGAGTGTAGTATAAATCCTGTGTTACAATGAATTATAACATGTGTATATATAGTAGACTAAACCCTAGACTAATAAACTTCTAGCACAAATAGGAGACTTGGCTTGCACACAAAGTAGAATTAGGCTTGGGCTTATGCTAATGGGCTTATGCTAATGGGCTAATATATCTCTAACACCCCCTCTCAAACTCAAGATGGAAGCTTGATGAAATCTTGAGATTTGATAAGGTTGAGAAGATCCCTTGAATGAAGTTTGGCTCTGTGACGGTAGTTTGAGGAAGGCAATGGTCTTGCAGTGTTGATGCGACTTCTAACGGTGGCTTGACTATACCGGAGAGTTTTGACGGCAGCAGTAGGAAGCCAAAGAAGATGAACGCAGCGAAAAAAAACACCGAGAAAGACAAAGATTGCTCTTAAAAATACCGCAAGAACAGAAAACCATATCCACAAGAACCTGGCTCTGATACCATATTAAATATTAGCATTGATACACCATGTTGAATATGCTAGTATGGATGCGAAAGCGAAAGCATAAATTATAAAACACAATAACACATGAGGGTTACATGGTTCAGTCTAACGGCCTACATCCACGGAGGAAACCCTAAAAGGGCTACATCAATAATATATTAGAGTGTAGTATAAATCCTGTGTTACAATGAATTATAACATGTGTATATATAGTAGACTAAACCCTAGACTAATAAACTTCTAGTACAAATAGGAGACTTGGCTTGCACACAAAGTAGAATTAGGCTTGGGCTTATGCTAATGGGCTAATATATCTCTAACAAGAAGTATTTTTCTTAGGGGCTCGTTGGTTAAGTCTCAAGAGTTGTCTAAGGGGATAATTTCATGTTCAGACTTCAGAGCATGAATCAACACCGATAGCACGTTTACTTACGACTTGTAAGACTTTGTTGGACTCGGTAATAAATATGGTATTGTACCGGCCAAAATACTTTGTATGGGTTGGTAATAATCCATTATACTTTAGCCCTTTGAAACATATTGGTTTAAAACGTATAATTTAGGTTATTCCAACTAACAAAAAATTATGCATTTTTGATCAATTATATGGAGCTTCGGTTTTTTATCTTCATCAGATGAAATTTCACAAAGATATTGAAAACTGTCTTTGAAACCCAATATAGGTATTATGTAGTTCTTATCATGCCATTATGGTTGACTAATGCATTAGTTGCTTGTCATGCCATTAGGGTTGACAAATGCATTGGTTGGTTATTATCAAGGGTTTTGAGAAGGATTCTCCAAGATTTTAATGAAATAAAATGAAGAATGAGTGGATATTATAGGGTCAGGCTTGGGTCCAATGTCCAATGGTACTAGACCCATTGAAATGGTAACGCGTGTCCACTTTTAAACACGTGTCACTATCTAACTGGATCTAGTGCACTAGATGAACTGGACCTAAACCAAGTCTGATATTATATGACTATGAATGCAGTTTTCATGATTTAAAGTAGAAGTTGATTACCATCCCAATACTTCCCTTACATTTCATGTTAGGGGGGCTTTGTGATATACAAGGGTTTACATTAATTAGGGTGTGTCCTGATGCATCATGCATGGGAAGGTTGACTTATAGCTTATGCCTCAAAACAAACTAATAACGTCATTTGAACGAAACTATCATACTCAGGCACTCTCTGTACGGTGAACCCCGTATGATATACATAGATCAATATTGTGCTTTGGTGGTTGTGTTTGATACTAGAATATTGGTTGATCAAGATCGTGCCAAGATAAATTAGGACTTTGATTTATTCTTGAATGCAATATTTTTTATTTTTTTTATTTTTTTATGAAAGATTGATTTTTCTGATTGGAATTGAAGGATTTGTTCTAGAATTTTCGTGGGTGTCGGTGAGGGTGACCTCGATCA
Organism: Quercus tomentella; assembly: GCA_028535165.1. NCBI lineage: Eukaryota > Viridiplantae > Streptophyta > Magnoliopsida > Fagales > Fagaceae > Quercus > Quercus tomentella. The sequence goes on from JAPQVY010000156.1 coordinate 53,897,333, forward strand.
TGCTCAGTCCTAGGTATTTTTTTAGAGGTGGATTTGAACAATTGGGTCTCCATGGGATGGGTGTTTGATTATGTAATTTTGTGGTCGGTGCTTATCATATTTTGATGGTGGGTATATCATATATGCTTGTTTCAACGTGTGTTTGATTGAAGATTTTATTAAGCACTTTGACAGAAGAAATTAGGGAAATAAGGTGGAAGATTGATTTAAGGCAGGGGTACTTCATCATGGCAATTCCACATGTTAATGGTGACATGGCAATTCCACTTGTTTATATTCTTTTTTTATAATAGATCATAATAATGTGTAAGTGAGCACGAAACTCAATTACCTATATATATATATATATATATATATATATATATATATATATATATATATATATATATATATATATATATAATACTAGTCGCTAACTCGTGCGATGCACGGGAAAACTATTGTGTATAAATTTAATGAAACAAAAATGTATGAAACACAAATTTAAGTTTAAAATAAAATGAAGAATTAAATCTTTAATATCTTCAACTATCCATAAAATGTATGAAACACAAATTTAAAGAACTACTTAATCAATATTTCAAATAAATTGAGAAAAAAAAACTGTAATATACAATTATTTGATTAATTTTGCTGAAGGAAGCATTATGTATGCAATTAATATACAATTTCTTAAATCATAAGCCATGTACACCCAAATCCATTCATGTTCATTTGGTGTGCTCACTTCTATTCCTTTGCCTTTACCTTTACCTGATTTTGTGGACTTGCTAGTAATCCTCCAACAAAAGCAAAACTGTGAAGACTTGACTGGCAACCCCACCACAAAATGCCCTATCAAAATTCAATGTTCAATACCAACCCCACCACAAAATGCCCTATCAAATCAGCAAAACTCTAATGTAATGAGACTTTACAATTGTAGACTCACAATTCATTTCCAATAATATATTGAAAAACACCAAGTCACCTTTAAATCACACTAAAATTCATAATCATGCCATGAAATAAATCATAATCAAATCAGATCCACCTCACAGTTTCCCAACCCCTCATTCACAAAGCTTGAAATTATCTTCTAAAATTATATACCAAATGGATAGAACCAAGTCCAAGTTCAATATCAATCTCATAACCAATGGTCAAAAAAATCAATAAAAATTTCCAAGGTATGACCTCACATTCACATACACACAGTTTATAATGAATTAGAGAATGAAATTGTAGTTAATATGATCTCACAGACTACAGTGTTTGTAGAAATCTAATATTCAGTATATGGTGTATCATTAACAATAGCTGTATCATTAACACCCAAATATCAAAAGAATGAATATTAGACAATCTTAAGCTAAACTATGTTTTTTCAATTAGATGAATGCTATAGTAATAATTATAAAGAAAGAGAGGTACAGAAATATATTCTCCAAGAGTCACAAGCATCAAATTCTTTAGTTTATTTTTCTCATCAACAACAGGTTCTTAGGTTCCAAAATTAAGATTTAACTCCTAATTATTTAGGGTCAACATAAATATTGGAGCAATATCATGCACTGCACATTCACCTTTTTTTGCATTTTATAATGTTCCTCCTCCATTTAAGAAAAAACACAAGTATGATCATAGAGAAAGTTCATTATTTACTACCTTCATGAACAAAGAAGATTCAAGTAAATGTCATCAATTTGTTATAAGATATGGTTGTTTAGTTATGACAGAGCCAATTTTTACAATTAGGAAAATCAAAACACAAAAGCTTCTTTTAGCCAAAGTTTTTTAATGATGTATTAATATATTTTTTGGCTTGTGACAGATCCAAGCTTCTTTTTAACTGAAATGCTCCACACTAATCTCAAAAAATTTAAATACAAAAGCTGCTGCTCTTGGCCTAATAAGTGAAACTTTTAAATTACATTAACACTTTTCTTAAAATAAGTAGGTTGCTGAATTAAATAAATTCTACTCATTTTTCATATCATCATGACTTATGATTGATACATAACAAAAAGTAGTCAATGACCAATAGCAACTAAAACCAAGAGTCACAAACCATAAAGTGGCTATAAACTAATGCAAGAGTAAGTAAGGCATTTTGTCAAACACATGGTGTGCACAAAATTTCAATGTCTTAGTTATTAACGCTTGTTATTATAAAAAAATAAATAAATTTAAAACGGAAATACACATCCTATTGACAAATTGAATAGGCAGAACAAACAAATTGAGGAGTATTAAATATATGGAACTACATAACTAATCAAATTCTGCCATGAATAATTTAAAGCCAGAAACCCAACTCTTCCATGGCTTTTATATTTCTCACCAACATGTCTAACATTTGTTTTTATATCGCCAAAGCAAATGTGATGTAATTTGGAAAATTGACTAAAGTTGTCTAAATCAAAACATACAATGGAAAAACAATATTTCTATGAAATTAGTGGAAGGAACCAAAAAGACAGTAGCGTGACAGTGAAGAAGAGATTGAGCAATAACAGTAGCGTGACAGTAAACAATGAAAGGGAACAATGAAAGAAATCAATTTACCGTAGTGATTTTGCTTGCAAATCGGTGGTGCAAGGCTACTCTGTTCTTTCTCCTCAACCTTCGCTGGGTTTCTTTTCCCAGAGAGAAAAGAGAAAGCATAAAATGGAAAAACAAAAAGAAGAAAAGAAGAAAACAAAAAGTCAACAATGTCAGTGAAGAAGAGATTGAGCAATAACAGTAGCATGACAGTAAACAATGAAAGGGAACAATAAAAGAAATCAATTTACACTAGTGATTTTACTGGCAGACCGGTGGTGCAAGGCTACTCTATTCTTTCTTCTAAACCTTCAATGGGTTTCTTCTCATAGAGGGAAAAGAGAAAACAGAAAACGGAAAAACGATAAGAAGAAAACAAAAAGTCACATGTATATAAACAATAATAAGTAGTTATAAACCTATCTCACCATCAATACCAATCCCAATATCTGACATATGAATCATAAAAAATTCAAACCCATAGCTCTGTTTCCACTAAAATTTCAAATACACAATCCCAAAGAATTAGAATTTAAAATTCCTTATGAATTTTGAATTTGTATCAAGAATTAAAACGCTCACAAATCAATGCCTACAGAGAAACTATACCCTAAAATCAAGTTTCTAAGTGCTAGCCACATGAACCCAGATAAGAATTCACAAAATTAAATCCAAAAAAAAAAAAAAAAAACCCAACAACAGTATTTGCAAAAGAACTGAATAAAAAATCAAAATATTACTTATGCAACAACAGGAATCAACAAAAAGAAGCAAAGCCAATGAACATTAAAAAACAAATATTTAGAAAGAGAAAGAGAGAGGGAAAGATTAGATACATGATATTAAGAGCATCTCACCTGCGTAACTGGGCCTGCGACATTGGAGATTTTGTGATGGCTATGATGGGTAACGGCTCAGTCATGGGTGGGAGAGATGGCTATGGTGGACTATCAGGGATACAGAGAGAACGGCTTAGAGAGGCAGAGAGAACAGTTGGTTTTAGACTTTTAGGGTTTTTTGTTTGAGAGATAGTTGGGTTTTAATAAGAATCGGTTTTAGTTTCTCAAAAAAAATAAAAATAAAAAAATAAATAAGAATCGGTTTTGTAATTTGTATTTGGTGGGAAAAAAAAAATTATTGGGTTTTAATAAGAATCGGGTTTGTAATTTGTATTTGGTGGGAAAAAAAATTATTATTATTATTTATATAAATATTGCTGACGTGGAAAATTGTGAGAATTTCAGAGGCTTCGGTTTTATATATATATATATATATATATATATATAGATTATACGTTAATATGTATAAATGTTTAAAATATTTATATATATACTTGAATTTTTTTTATTTATTTATACAAGATAGAAATTCTATACTAGCCTAATCTAAGTGTATATGTGTGTGAAGTTCCCTCCTGAAGACTTGAACTCCGGTCCTTGCCCCCCACACCCACAAATACTTATACTTGTGGAGTGACCATTGCACCAAGGGTGTGCGGTGGTTATATATACTTGAAATTGGATTGTTGTAAATAAAGTCATTAGATATCAAATTATCACTCGTAAGTTGTTGATGAAATAAATAGTCTTTTAACAATACAAGGTTAATGGCTCTAATTTTTATAAGTTTATAAACAAAAATTATTTTATCTAATTAATTCAAATGATACAATTTCAATTATAACCTAGTTATTAATTATAAGTATATCTTAGTTATTAACGGAGTTAGTAAAATACGGTATGTGTACAATACGATAAATGTATGGATGGAGATTGTGGTGGGCCTTTTGTGATTTTGGGCTAGACTGTCTTCTACTGCACTGGGCCCGAGTGTTCTAGATAGGAGAGTTGGGACCAGTCTAATTGCAACTCACCTTAATCCGGCTTGTGCACAAATTATGCCCCGTTTGCCGAAACTTTAGTCACATGCCCATGGCAGGCAAAGTTGCTACAAAAGAATTTTGGCGGATAAATGTAATAAAACAATGATAACAAAAATACGTTACTATTAGGCAAAATAGGTAAGAGATTCTTAATTAAAACAGGTAGAAAGAGCACGTTATAGGTGAAATTGCAAAGACAAGAGAAGAAACAATAGCAATAAATGGTAAAATCAAAGAAGTAAAAGATCAGTTTGCTATGTTCAATTGTGTTACGGGGCTAAGGTCAAGGAGAGAACCACTTCCTCAACGTTGATAACCTTACAAGATAATCCTGTCGTAGAAATTATCCATTTTGAGGGAACGGGCCTGAATGGCTTGTGCCCAAACGAGTTCTTTATCCACAACAAAGGGTAGACTTTTAGAGGGAGAGAAGGGATTGGCCTATTGGTGCATGCTTGCCGTTCTACACTCCTTATTTCTTTTCTTTCTCTTTTCTCTTTGTTTTTTGTTACTTTGATTCTTTCCCATTCCTTTCTTTCTTTCTCAATGCTTGCTCGTGTGGTGTTATGGTGATGGTGGTGCAATGATTCTCCTCTAGAGGTTGCTATGGTTGTGGTTGTGTTATTGTCCACAGCAAGGACCTTTTATATACTGCCTACCGTGACTGGTTTTTTACCATTTTAGCCTTTAACCACTTTTGTCTGGTTTAGGGTGTTCCTCTCGACCACCCACTGGTTTGTCAGTTGTCTAGCCACCACCACTTACCTGTGCTGGCTGTGCAACTCCCTATTACCAGATAAAGAAGGCTATTTTGTTTGCTTGCTCACCGTGGCATTCTCTCTTGCTATCCCTCCTAACATGCACCTAGTGATTCCAACTCATCCTTCTTTCTATTGGATGGTATGTCATGCCAGCAGGACATCACCCCCAAAAGAATATGAGCAGGAACCCCGGAATAGGCTTTCCCTTCTCCCCACTGCCAGACCATACCCTCTCTTACCTCTGGCCCATGACCCACCACTCCTGTATTGGCTAGGTACAGGTTGGTAGTGTCTGGGCCTTGCACGTGCTCCACTTCCTGTGTACATTGAAAGCTTGTCTGCTGCTCATGCATTTGCTATGGTCTGAAGGCTCATCTATGTATTTTGCCACTCATCCTTGATCTCTTATGGCGTGAACTATTTTCTAATCTTTCATTCTTTATTGGCTTGCTCCTTTCAAGGGCTGGGCCTTGCTTAATCGTGGGTTTTTCCCCTTTTAGCCCATTCTTTACTGCTTCCGTAGTCTTATTGTCATTCCTACCATACCACTCTGCCATTCCTGTTGTGGTGTTATTTGACTTGTGCTTGCTAGGCCTCTTTGGGCCTGCTGCCTATTCTTCTCTCAATGACTCAATATAGTCATTGGATTTATACTCATGCTACTTTGGGCTTTCTTAACCCATTACATTGCTCGTGGGCTCCTTTGTCCCATTTCTTTCTTCTTGAGCATCCTTATCCCATTTGCTTTCCTTCGGCATCCTTGGCCCATTTTCTAACTCTGAATTCCCATGGGCTTTTACTAACTCTTTTGGGCTTCCCTAGCCCAATTACCTTATTCTTCATCCTTGGGGCTCATGGGTTTTTCACTAACCCCTTACTTTCTTTCTTCATTACCTCGGGTTGGCTGTGGCCCATTCTTACTTTTCTACATCTCATAATACCCATGGGTTTACTACTTCTCTCTTTGGGCTCCTTTAGGCCCATTTGCTTTCTTCAAGACCCATTTATTTACTTTATGGGTCTATAATCTATTGTTCCTGCCATTCGGGCTTAATGTTTTTTTTTTTTTTTTTTTTTTCATTAACTCTACTCTGCCCATATTGTTGGGCTTCTTCCTACTACTGGGCTTCCAAAATGAGCATCAACAGAGATAATTCAGCATCTTTAACAAAAGTACGTTTCAAAAAATTGGTAGAAAAATACGAAAACATATAAATAACGGAACATGTATAGTACGTGTATAATACGTTTATATTTTAAAACTTCACCACAAAAATACGGACATATTTACCATATTCTTTTTAGAGATAAATACAATGATTCAACAAATTACAATCATATAAAAATTTCTCAACAATTTAATTTGAAATAATCCACTTAATAAATAAAATTAATTCCATAATCAAGAATAAATCGACAATTACGTTTATATCCACCCTAACAATAATAACCAAATTACGAATCAAATAACTTATTCAAAGATCCAAACAAATGATTTTACCCAATATCATAACTAAATTTTTGAAACAAAAAACTAATCTAACAATACAAGATCTGTACCATTCATAACATCATCATTAATATTTTCAATCACTCCACTTGATGTCTCATCTTGTGTATCTTGTTCATGATCAACATACGAATGGCATACTTCCTTAAAATAGGAAGGCTATCTCCACAATAATCCCACCATATTCCTATAAATGAAGTCATAATTAATATGCAGTTCATAAAATTGATAAAGAAATAATTTATTATATAATTAAACTATATTAAAGTTTTTGAATTTACGAGGATGAGATGTTTTCAACATTGTCATTGCAGTTCTAGTAAACAAGCTTGATACTTTCATGAGATAAAGTTGCACTTCTCCCATAAAAGCTATCTTTTCCTTAGTAGCCACCAAATTATCTAGAACAAAACTTATACCCTCTTTCATCTCACGATTCTCCTTAAATGTTTCACTACACATGTAAGTAGGATTAAAAAATGTTGTAGCAGCGTGCACTGGATGGATTATATTTTGAGATCGCCTACTCTCAAATAACTCCCACATCTGTATGTATTTGTCTTCATTATTACCACAATGTTGCCGAATTGCTTCTTTTGCTCTTTCCATTGCTTCAAATAAGTACCTAGCAGTTGACCCATCACTATCAACTATTCGAAGAACTCGGGATTTTTTAGAAAATAACTACAAAACCCAAACAATATCATTAGTTAGGAAACGTTTCAAACTAATTTGGTATCTAGCAATTCGAGTTCAGAGGACTCGATTTTTGGGTTTGTTATTTATTATTTTGCCACCAGCTGAGGCGAATAGAATGGCGAGAAATCGAGTTCATTGGACTCGATTTCTAAGCCTAGAAAACGAGTTCATGGGACTCGGTTTCAAAGCCTAGAAACCGAGTTCATTGGACTCGATTTTTATACATTTAAATCTACTCCTCTGAACTCGGTTTCTTTGTCCATCTAGTCTCATCACTCCCATCCCACAGCATCAGTTCATCAGTTCCCCATTTGCCTCAGATTGGCAGCAATAAACCCAGAAAAAAGAGAGAGTCCTTACTTTTGTGAGGTAGTTCGCCAACTGAGGGAGAAAGACTGAGCGAGGCGGAGACGGAGCGACGGAAGAGAAAGGCAACGACGGCGACAGGAGCGAGAGGCAACGACGGCGACAGAGTGAGAGTCGGCGACGGCAACGGAGCGCAAGGCGAGAGGGAATGAGAGTGTGAGAGTGAGAGAGAGAGAGAGACTGAGAGTGAGAGAACTGTGTGAACTTAGTTTTTTGTGTGTTTTTTTACTTGGTGTGCTTCTGAAGTGCTTTTTTGAGTGCTGATCAACCCAAAAGGAAACCGAGTACTATGAACTCGGTTTCTGTTCTTGCAAACCGAGTTCATTGAACTCGATTTATATGTATGAAAATTGAGTTCAATGAACTCGTTTTCTAGTCTTACAAAACGAGTCCAATGAACTCGATTTCTAACCTACGTGGACCCACCTCAGCTGCTGGCAAAATAGGAAACTCGAGTAAAATATACTCAATTTTATAGCCCAAAAATCGACCCCTCTGAACTCGAATTGTTAGAAACCAAATTAGTTTGAAACGTTTCCTAACTAATGATATTGTTTGAATTTTATAGTTATTTTCTAAAAAAATCCGAAGAACTCAAACTAGTGGTTCCAAAACTAGTAGCACCTCATGTCCTTGACTCCAAAATTATGTACCTTGAATTATATTAGTAACCTCTTTGGCAATGCCCTTTTTGTTATACTATAATCCTTTCCAATCAGAAGATGCTACAGGTAACCGTAATTCGCTTTCAACATTCAAAATAGATTGAAGCATCAAGAAATTAGAAGCAAACCTAGTTATACAAGGATGTTTTAACTCATTATTTGTGTGCACTCTCATGAGTGACATGACAATAGTGTGCTTATACATATATGTAAAAATTGATTTTGCATCATCAATTACCTTTTGCACTCAATTCACTTCCTCATATATATCCTTCAAAAATAATTGAATCCCATGAGCAGCACATCGAGTTTTGTACATCTGAGGATACTTACCAATTAGCATGTCTCCAGCTGACTCATAATTTGAAACATTGTCTGTGATAAACTGAACTACATGAGCAAGCCCAATATCTTCAATTACCTTAGAGACAATTTCTTTGAGATATAATCCTATTTTTTCTCTTTAGAAACATCAAAGGAATGCATAAATACTGCTCCCCCGGGAGAATATGCAATAATATTGATAAAAGATCTTTGTTTCATATCACTCCATATGTCTGACATAAGAGTGTACCAGTTGTAACCCAAGACTTTTTCACATTTGATACATATTCTCCAACTTCTATCCTTGAATTTGGAATCAACTTCATTCGAAGAGTTGAATAAGAGGGTAACTTATATCTAGGACCATATGCAGCAATACCTTGTACAAAGCGAATGAAGGGTAGTGTTTGAACAACATTAAATGCTATGTTATTCAGTATAACATATTGGGTAAGCAATTTATCCACTGCATTCTTATCCTTCTTTTTGCACATCTCTAAAATGGTAGTTTGATGCAAATCATTTGACATTGAAGGTGAAATCGGCTTGCTCTCTTCTGCATTGCTTGAATTTGATGCAATCTTAAGTTTTTTGTTGTGCCCTCCAATTGCTTAAAAAGCTTTTGCTTGAACATCTTCAGGTACTTTTGTACAAACATCAGTATCACGTCCTGTAACTCCTGCTAAGTGTGCTTTAATCCTTGGAGCACCTCCAGTAAAATCACATTCACAAAACTTACACTTGAAGCGACCATTTAATTCCTCAACATACTCCCAAAAGTGATCTTTGTTTCTATTGAGGACAAATTTTTCACACCACATGGAATTTATTTCACTGGCAACTCGCACCACATCAACAAATTATGGATTTTAGAAAAACCTCTTTTAAACCCCAAAATAGCCCATATTCACAAAATGACACTGAAGCCTATGGTCCAAAACCCATAGCGATATTATCTCATCAAAGCCCATAGTTCAAGCTCATGGCACAACATTTCATTCTCAACTCATGATCCAAGCTCATGAGTCTCATCAGAGGAATTTTAGGAGTCGTGGTTTGGAGAGCCAAGAAGTATGTTTAGTAAAGCTTCAGCGGTCCAAAGTTGATAAAGGAAAACATGTTGCTTGGCATGTCTACCCTAATTTCTTGAACTCTGACGGGTCAGTGTGCAATAGGTAGCATCTAATAAGCCTCTCATATCACATAACACCTAAAATGATAAAACTCCCCATGCTCTTTACATAAATCATATAACATAAGTTTAAAAATGTAATTATATTATTTCATATAAATTATATATATATTTTTTTTGAAAATCATATAAATTATACTATTATTTTCATTTAAATCAATCCTAAGCACATGGCTAAATCTATATTATTATCTCATATCTAGCATTAAATGCTCTCCTTGCTCTCCAGGATTTGGTCAAAACACAAAGCGACCATAATTACATCTCTAAAACTTCATCAAATATCAACCAACTAGTTTATTACTTACCAAAATTATATTGTAATAAAATCATGGACTAAACATATAATTTTCCAAAAGAGGCAATTTAGCCAAAAATACCAGCAACAGTTCCAGCAGAAATTGTCTTAACTCCAGCAGAAGTTGCAATAGCTCCAGCAGAAACAGTGATAGCTCCAGTAGAAGCTGCAGTAACTCCAGCAGCAACTACAATAGCTCCAATAGCAGCTTAGGCAACTAACACATTCCAAAAGTGACATCATCAACCCATTAATGCCCAATCCCAGCAGCTTGCTGCCATACCTAAAGAAGCAAGGGTCCTATAAAAGAAATCAAACCATTTTAAACTAAGATCCTTAGCCTCCAGCTACAATACCAGAAATAGAAGGATCCCATAAAAGTTATCTTACCATTTTCAGCCAAACCCATAAATTTAATACTGAATCTTTCCTCCAGCAGAAGCTATCATTCAGGTGACATCATCTAGCAGTGTCAGCTGCTGACAGCTGTGACTGACACTGTAACAGCAGTAACAACAGCTCCAGCAGCATTAAAGTCTCAGAATTTCTTCTTCTAGCTAAAACAAAAAAAAAAACCAACTAAAGAAATCACTTGTTTTGCCAAAAACATTTCCTTATTTGCTGATTTTCCCTTCAACTAATTCAAACTTAGTTACATACTTAGCTCTATATAAAGAGGACCAAGCAACACAGAACTCACCACACCATTATCCACTATCCATCTCTCTCTCACTCTCTTGTTCTGAAACTTCATCATTTTGCTGCCCATAAACACATCTCCATATTTTTCTCCATTTCTTTTACAAAATCTCTCTTCTTAGATAATACCATTACAACACACCTATTACACCACACCATTACCCCATCATATTCTTACTCTCTCTTTCCCTCTATATTCAAAAAATGCCTATATTTTTTTGCTCATAAACACATCTCCATCTCTTTCTCCATTTCTCTTACAAAATCTCTTCTCTTAGAAAGAAACATAACTCATTATCATAACACAAAAGTCATTCCAGCAACAACTATAATCTCATGTATTTACTATATTTAACCTCAATATCTCTCATACTTCCCTATATTTTACAAACACATTCCTCACAAAATATTCATACATACTTCTCATATATCTTTAAACTCTATGTCTCACAAAGTAATTATATACAAGATCCATATTCAACAAAGTATCTACATATATTTCTAATACATCTTACAAACACCTTATCTCACAAAACATATATATTTCTCACCATCTTCATACACCTTAAAAGATATCAAATACTCTTCCAAGAACATGTTACAAAACCCTTCTCATGGAAGGCATATAATTATAATGCTAAAAAGTCCTTCTTATGAAAGGCACAAACTTATAATATTAAAAGTCCTTCTCATGGAAGGCAATATCACTCATATTTGAATAAAAACTAAAAGAGCATTACGTGAGGAAAATCATTTTAGCACATGATAAAGGGGATAAACTTAACCAACCTATTCACATAGCTGTACATATTCTCTCTCCCTCCAGTTGCACCCATTTTTTCCCTTCAATAATGAAGTCATCATGAAAGGACTCATAATATCATATTGTACCATTGAACTCATTTTATTATGTCGCTGAAATGTTATAAGTCCACTAATGTCATATGGCTGGAGCCACAAAACACATAAAGATAAGTCATTATGTCTTTATTTCTAAATTTACATTATTGAATATATTTTACTTCATTATCATTATACCGCTGGACTTATGTTATTATGCTATTGGAATGTTATCAGCTCACTAATGCTATACGGCTGGAGCCGCAAATCATATAAAGAATAAAGTGATGCTATATAGTTGGAGTCAGAAACATAAAAGATAAGTCAACGACTTATCTTTGAAATTACATTATTAAGTATATATTAACTCATTATCATTGTACCGTTGGATATAAGTTACTTTAATATCATCTCACTATTTAATAAAACATGATCTCACTAATACTTCATTAATGAACATATATATTAATAAATTGATCTACCATTGCTGGACATATTATTCGGACATAAACCACCGATGTACATATATTATTCGGACATATACCACCGATGGACATATATTACTTGGACATGAACCACTGCTGGATGTGTAATGTTTGGACATAAACCACAACTAAATATGTATTATTTGAACATAAACCATTGTTGGACATATATTATTTGGATATAGACCATTGCTGGACATACCTTATTATATTGAACATAAACTATACCACAGCTAGATATGGACTATTGGACTCATCCCATTATTAGACATATGACAATTAATTAATCATTCTAATGGACATCACTTAACACACATAATAATAACTTTCAACTCACCATTTAATCAAATCTATTATGCTAAACATATTATTTATTTATTTCAATCATTATCATGATTCTAAGACTTTGGGCTTTATCTATTTTGTAGACTCGAAAATGTATCAGAAGCCATTGGTCTATGCGACCCAATGTTGAGTTCTGGATTGAACTCCCCAAAACAAATTTCGGTCTAGTAGAGTCACACCTCCAGCGGAAGACACGTGTCTACACGCAAAAACCGCCCCCGACAATTTCGAACCATATTTTTTTCTACATAATAGACACACAAAAAAAAAAAAAGTATTATAAGTAGAATCAAATATAAATTTTAAAAAAGGATAGTCATTAAATTAAATAATATAATAAACTTGTTAAGTTGTTTGGTTTTTTTTTAGAGATGCTACGTCTACAACATTTTTACAACAAATCACAGGTGGTTAGTTGTTATTGGTTCAAATTTGAACCTAACACTAAGATTACTTTTTTGCCCCAACAATAACAACCTGTCACTTAGGATTTGTTGTAAAAATATTGTGGACATATCATTTCTCTTTTTTTTTTTTTAGATAACCGTGTCTACTTTTTAGTTGAACCTACTTATTGTATTAATTCTAATTTGATAAGACTTTTTCAGTTTTACAATTAATTCCATTAATAAAATACTTACTACCATATCAAAATCAAATAAATTGTATAGGTAACTTTTTTTTTGTTTTAGAATACTAAGTATTTTTAACACACACAGGGATAAAGGAGAAAGTTTTTGGCATAAATGCACTTTTAGTCCTTACATTTTGGTTTTTTTCCATTTTGGTCCCTACATTTTCATTTCACCACTTTTAGTCCCTAAACCAATTAACACGTGTTATTTTAGTCCTTTCCGTCAGTCAACATACAGAAATAACTGAGGTGACTAACAGAGGGATTAAAATATTATTAAAAATTCACTGTAGCACTCATCAGATAAAATAATAATAAAAAATCTAACCTTCTTAAGTTTTTAACAGATTTAAAATTGAAAAAAACAAAATTAAAATCCAAAAATACATCAAGATCTATGTTCATCTTCAACAAGAACACCAAAGAACACAAACCCAAATTTTAAACATAAGAACACATGCCCAGATTTTCTTGCATTTTCTTGCCCTTTCTTGTCAACCAAACACAAACACAAATCGATCTCCAACAAGAACACAAACACAAACCTAGCAGCAGATCTTCTCAGATTTTCTCAAACCACAAAACCTAGATATACAAAATCACAACTCAAACCCAGATTTTCTTATCTTTCAATCAACAACGAAACCTCCAGCAAATAAAATTCATAAACCCAGAAACCAAATTCATAAACCCAGAAAATTCAGCATAAAAACACCATTAAAAAAAAAAATCATAAATTCCAAAGCCCCCATCCTCAAACCCAAGCAAAATCATTTCTCAGTTCTTTTTCAGTCTTTGTTTGGTTGCCAAGAAAATGAAAGAATAAAAATTTGGACAGCACCATCAAAGTCCATTCCATCTAAACCCAACTCCAATCAAATCCAAATAAAAAAATTTATCTAAACCCACTTGGTTACATACACATTTACATATACAAAACACTTACACGATTTACATATACAAAACACGATTTGCAACACAGATTTGCATTCCCAGAAATTCGAACCCAAGCTGATCCACTACCACACAAACAACCAAGTCTAGGAGAGTTCAAAGTTGGAGAAGTCCCATTCAATCCTGGTGGATGGGGCCCGCCCAATTCTTCCAATCTCAACCTAAATCTCCCTGTCAACTTCCCCTTCGCCCCTTTCTATCGCTCCGATAAGCTTGGCCGTATCGCCGACTAGACCCGCACCAACTTCAATAACCAGAACCAGAACCGCTCCAAAAATGCTTTCGATTCCGTCTTCGACTTCTCCAACGACGACTCCTTCCCTTCCTCTAGCGCCGCCGATGACTCCTCCTCCTTCCGTCTCGTCGACAGCAAGCGTCCACCTAAGCCTAAGTTCGGCCCCAAGTGGAGGTTCCAACAATAGCGCCAGCTCCCTCAACGCTGCGACGAGGAAGTCGAAGCCAAAAAGCGCGAGGCAGAGAAGGAACGCGCTCGCCGCGATCATCACTACAATAATAACCGCTCCAATGCCAACAACATGATGCACTGAGAGCCATTGAAATCCTCCGTTGACATCCAACTTGAATGGAACATTCTCGACCAGATCCCCTTCTCCACCTTCTGTTCTTGTTCTTGTGTGTTCTTATTTTTTTAAAATTTTTAACTCATATTTTTTCTTTTGTTAAAATTGAGAAATAAATATTTTAAATTATAACCTGATGTGGCATGAGTGATGAGTGATACATTGGATTTTTAATAATATTTTAATCCCTCCGTTAGTCACCTCAGTTATTTTCGTTTGTTGATTGATGAAAATGACTAAAATAACACGCGTTAATTGGTTTAGGGACTAAAAGTGGTGAAATGAAAATGTATGGACCAAAATGGAAAAAAGCCAAAATGTAGGGACTAAAAGTGCATTTACGCCAAGGTTTTTTTAAAGAAACTTACAGTAGTATATATCCAAAAGGGCCTAACTCTTGGATACACAACACAAGCTTTAACCCACTATTTTTCTTTTACTCACACTCATTTTCTAATGTAAGATTAACCCACTATTTTTCTTTTAAGAATACTAATAAAATAGAATCAATAGTTCAATACATATTGTACAAGCAAATAATATTATATAATACTAATAGAATTTTATCAAAAAAAAAAAAAATACTAATAGAATGGATCAACGGATAAAGGATTTAGGGGAAAAAAAAAGTAACAAAGGGTGAACTTACAAGGAATAATTTGATGTTGAAAACCGTGAGAACTAGCCTTTAGGAAGTAGGAACAATGAAAAATTGATTATAATTTTTTTTTTTTTTTTAAAAAGAAAGAAAGAAAATGGGCTTGCAGATGGCAGATGCAGAGTGTACTGGCGTATAGGAATTTTACTTTTGACGGTGCTCTCAGTATTTTGAGTTTTACAATGTTTAAATGGTATGTGTTGTCTGTTTTAAAGTTTATCTTTTAGAGCATTCTTATTAAACCTCTCAAATGCTAAAAATCCTATTTTTTAGCATTTTTGAGATAAAACACCACTCCATTAAACCGGTTAAATCTTAAATTTTTAAGATTCAAGCTACAGTGCAATCTCATTTTTGAGACCGCACTGTAGCTACAATTGTAAAACAAAAATTATTTTTTATTCCCTCAGGTTCTCTCTCTTCTCTCTTTCTCTTTCCTCTCTCCACTTCTTTCTTCTCTCTTCTCTCTCTGTGCTTCGCCGATGTGGTTCACCGATGAGTGTGCTCTGCCGATGGTCGTGGGTCGTGGTCTGATGTGCTCCGACGATTTTGTGGGTCTGGGTTCACAGGTGGGTTCATGGGTCTGGGTTCGTGGGTCTGCATTCGTGGATCATTGACATGACCGGGGTTGAGATCGAGGTGGTGGGTTTTGGTTGGGATTGAGAACGAGGTGGGTGGGTGGTGACTGAGGTGGGTTGCTGTGGCTGAGGCGTGGGTCTTAGGTTTGATGGGTTTTGCTTGCAGTGGCTGTCGTGGGTCTTGGGTTTGTGGGTTTTGTTCGCCGCTCTATCCTCCACCTCCCTCTCTTCCTCTCACAGCGAGCTTCTCTCTCTCAAGTTTGGTATAGTTTTTGTTGTTGTTGTTGCTTCTTTTTTTTTTTTTTTTGGCTATAGGGTTGATTTTTGGATGGATGCTGATTGTGGTGGCAGTGGGTTGGCCAGTCTGGGTTTGCTGTTGAATGTTGATGGTTTATGGTGGTGGTGGCTGACAGTGGCTAGCCGTTGAGAAGAAAGTGGTGGAAAGAGAGAGAAAGTGGTAAAATAAAAATAATATTGGGTCCGTTTGGATTGAGCTTATTTTTGCTGAAACTGAAAACTGAAACTGAAAACACTGTAGCAAAATAATTTTTAAATGTGTGAATAGTGTCGTAAGACCCATTTTTAATGAAAAAGTTGCTGAAAAGTGGAATTTGTGGGTCCGTGAACAGTGCACGAATGCACTGTTCACGGTTGACTTGGTCAAATAGTGCGGTTGGAACCAAAAAAAAAAAAAAAAAAATCAGAAAACGCAGCCCAGGATTCAGCGAAAAATGCTGAATCCAAACGGGCACATTATTTAAATGAAGTTGTAAAAAAAAATAGAATGTTTGATGTTTGGTGGATTGTAAAATGATATGTTAAAATTGATAAAGTAGGAATTTGAAGTGGTAAATGCTAAAATATTTAGCATTCTTGATGAGAATGCACTTAGGATTATTTTGATATTTTACTATAGTCGAATAGTTGGTAAACTCTAGCCCTCCTAGCAATCCTTAGAATTTAGAGCTTTACTTTTATCATTATTTAACTGCCGTATTTATGTACGGATTTAACACTTATCCGTAATAATCAGGAATGAAAATTTTCGTTCCAAATTTTCGAACATTTTACCATACATTTGAGAATTAGACGGTAGACGTGAGCTTTTTTAATTGTTACGTACGTGTACTATACGGGTATGTTACGTGTTTTTACTAATTAGGGTTATTAACTATGAGTATAGGTCTGTGAAAAGGTTAAAAAAATTAGTCATAGTGTTTATTATATATGGAAAAAGAATAAGTTAATAAAGTAGCTCGCAAACAAGTTTGAGCTTATTTGACAATAAAATGAATCAATCTTATGTTAGAAAAATGGTTTTTCTGCAAGTGTTTGAGTGACCAATTATTACCCAAAATAAAAGTGGGACTCATAAGTCATTTGAGGCAGGCCCAAGTTAGGACAAGTTCTCCTCTCTAAGAAGATTAACGTCATGTGGTCACTAAAAAAACCTTTAAGGAGCAACTAAGAAATTGACTCTCAAAGTACAAACTTGAATAAGGTTTTGTTGAGGGAAGAAATTGATGCCTCTGAATGAAATGTTAGGAAACCAAACCGAGACTCAACTATGGGCTCTTGAGATGACACCCATAGGCTTTCGGTGTGATGACAAGCCTATCCAAGCAAGAAAAAACAAGAACTGCACTTAACAAAACAGCAACAAAGGCCCAATAAAAAATATGTTACAATACTTAATTAGTATATTAGTGGTCCTATTTTGATAGTCCAAGGGAAAACGAATTCTCCAGCGGTAAGGGTGAAGTTGTTCTTAAGTCCAAAAGGTAAATTGTCCAATAGTAGGGGTGGAATTACACGGTCCAACCATCAATAATTAGATAGATTTAGGCAAATTTTAGGTCCTTATGTGTCTCATTCAGGAGGAATTTATTGTGCTTTCAGCCATTATTACATCAATGTGAGGAAAAAGTTCAATCGTTACAAATACATCATATCCTTCAACAGAAAAGTAAAAAGTAAAGATTAAAGGTTCCCTAGGAAGAAAAAATGGAGGATTAATCGGTATGGTGTGAAGGGAGAGAAAGATCCCCAGCTCAGTGCAGCAAGTATCTAAATTAAGACTTTAGTGGGTGTAAACTTATAAGACACGAATAAGATGAATGTGGGCTACTTTTGAGTGAGTGAGATGGGGTTGATACTGAGACTGAAGTCTTTTATGGGTAATGGGCTGTTTGTGGCTAGCTAGAAGACACTTATGAGCTGTGGTAGTGTAAAGGGAGGAGAAGAATATCTGGGATCAGATGGGTATGGGTTGAAGGTGATGGATGGTGAGCTAGAAGAGAGTTGAACCACTAGTAAAAATGGCCAACGAATTTCAGAGTCTCAGAGGGGTGGCTTTGTTGGTTTTTTGGTTAGCTTGCTTGTGCTTTTATAATGGAGTTTTCAGAGAAGCATTTATTGACAAAGCTCTAAACAACGTGTGACCACTCAGAGGTGATGAATCAGAGTCAAGCTTCCTTGGGGTTTTTGCTCAGAAGTAGGAAAATCCATTTATGGGGTTGCTTTGCTTTACTGGGTAATGATGGGATTTTAGAGCTTTTTGCATTAAATGCCAGGATTCTTGGGGCTAAGCTTGATTATTGTTATTTGAGGCGTGTATCATGAGTGAATCCTAATGCTGCAACTGTGATTTGGACCCTTGAGAAGTAAGATTTAACACCCCAAGCCAGGTGTCAAGTTCTAGTCTACTTCAAGGGGGTTCCGCTAGAGATCCCTTTATGCCCTCCAAACCACATGTTCCCAATTTTCCCCTTTTAGGATTCATGGGCTTGGCACATGAATCACATTTTAAACATTTTTAGCATTTTTAACATCAATTTGTTGGAGTTTGAACAATTTGGTTTCAGCTCCCCTTCCGCTGGAGGTGCAGTTTTAGGGAAGATGATGGAGTTCCATCATTCTTTAGGCTTCAGCTGATGTGATAGCCCTTGGGCACTGTTCACGTCAGGTGGGGGGTGACAGAAAATTGAAGGGACAGCCTTTAGTCCATTCTCAAAGGCTTGGTTCCCTTGTATGAGTCCCTAGTTGCTCTTTTTGGTTAGGACTAAACAGGGGCTGTTCTCCTTTGCCTTCTGCTGGTGTTTCTTGCTCACATGGGCTGAGTTGTGTGCGCATATTGTCATGGGTTTTTATTCCTTATGGACTTTTATTAGTAAACATTTTTTTTTGGGGTTTCTTCATAAATACTTGCAATGGGCCTTTCTTGCTACAGTAGCATGATATTTTTTCTTTGCCTAGCGTTGATAATCTTGGGCTCTTTTCTTTTTGATAAAGTAGTGTTAATGAAAATTGGGCTTTGATGTTGCCAATGAGAATTGGGCTTTGATGTTGCCAATGAGAATTGGGCTTTGATTGTTGCTAATAAGAATTGGGCTTTGATGTTGCCAATGAGAATTGAGTTTTGATGTTGCCAATGAGAATTGGGCTTTGATTGTTGCCAATAAGAATTGGGCTTTGATGTTGCCAATCAGAATTGGGCTTTGATGTTGCTAATCAGAATTGGGTTTTAAATGAATCGCCATGGGTTTGAATCATGGGCTTTGATTATGAATTTTGAATTCCATGATAAAATTTGTTTTGCTATGGACTTGAATCATGGGCTTTTCAAATATTGGTAAGCATAAGTATTCTTGGGTTTTAAATATAATAAGGTGTGTGTATTTGAAAGTGGATAGGTGGTACTTAAATAAAATTAGGTGTAATAAAAAGAAAGTACCCTAACATTTAGCCCCCTGAGTCACGTGTGATCAAGTTATTAGTAATACTATATTTTTTGAAAGAAAAATCTTAGGATCACACGTGCGAGTTTTTTTTTTTTTTTTGAAAAATGGTGGCCTATTGTAGATAATGAGATATGAAATATTTGTGGGCCGATGAGAAATATTCATGGATGCCCAAAATAATATATGGGTGATATTTTGGTATTTTTTGGTAAATAAATAAAAGTGATTAAATAGGATTAGAGCATGTGGCTTGAGTGAAAAAAAAAAAAAAAAAAATTGTACCTCGACCTTTAGCCCCCTGAGTATGCGTGATCAGCTTGCCTTTGGTCACATATGTGAGTTTGAATGAGTCCATAAGCCTGTGTTGCATGGGTTGAAAGAGAGACTAGTGTACCTCCGTTGGTCCTTAAGGAAGTTATTGATGGTGGCGTAGCTGGAGGGGGTGTCATTGATCCTTTGCTGCACCTGAAGGGGTTGCTGGTGCGGCTGGAGAAAGAACCATAAGTGAGACTGCCATGCCCACATCTGATCTTGATCCTCCTCAAAATAGAAAAAACACAAGTACGGCTTCTGCTGCCCATGCTTCAATAACATCTAAAGATTTATGTTGGGTTTGCCTTGTAAAGAAAAAACTTTCCTTTTTGTTCCTTTGACAACTTGATTAATCCCTCACCAATCTTGTCTGACAGTTGTGGAAGGAGAGCCATCAAGTGCTGCGTTTCAGGGGGTTAATGTTCAAGACTTCATGGAGATGTTCAATCAAGAAAGGGAGAACGACAAATCTGCCGAGGACTTCTATGCACTTTCGGGAACCACAGTGAAATTCCAGCGGTTTGATGTTACCATTGAAGGTCTGCCCTTGCTGGAGAAGATATTGTCAAAACATCCAAATTTCATGTCTAAGTGCACATATGGTAATGCAGTGAGGAAGGTGATGTTCAAATCCCTCGTTGCGGTTTTGCTTGACATAGAACGCACACCCCTCAAGAGTCTCAACTTGCACAAGGTTCTTGAGTGGAAGGACGTACTTAGTGAGTTGCAATCCATGAGGTTTGATGTTGGGTTCATTCTTGATTGGCTCAAAACCACTGCTGCCTCATGCATCATTCGTGATGGTGAGATGAAGTTGGCTGAACTCACAATGAAGATTGCAAATTTAGAGAAAGAGATTGCAGCGAAGGTATCAGAACTATCCCTCTTGACAAGCCAAAAGGAGTCCATCATGCTGTCCTTAGCCACTAGTGGTAACTCGTCCTCCGCGAAAACCTTTGGCGGCTTGTTGGATTAGGGCACTCATGCTTTAGTTTATATATGTATTTTCTTTTATAGCTATTGTATTAGTGGACCACTCGATTTGGGATGTAATATGTGTTTTGAGACTTTCTTAGTTATAAAGACTCTTTTCCCCCTTTCTTTTTGTAATAGAAGAAAAAAAAAGACTTCTAGGTGCCTTTACTATTCATGTATGCAAAACTATTCAACTATATATAAAAAACTTTTAAGTGTTGTTGTTACTTGTGCAAAAGGTCGTTCAATTGTGGAGACCAACATCTCATGTGAAAGAAGGACTAATCAACTATGGACATTGTCTTGTAGAAGGGTTCACGCCTAAAAGAAAAGTTTTTCTGCGTAAAAGCTAATTTTTCTGCATAACAGAAACTTTTTCTGCATAAAAGAAAACTTTCTGCATAATTTTTCTGCATAACAGAAAAATTTCTGCATAATTTTTCTACATAACAGAAAATTTTCTGCATAACAGAAATTTTTCTGCATAACAGAAAATTTTCTGCATGACAGAAATTTTTCTGCATAACAGAAATTTTTCTGCATATGAGGGGGGGTATCCCTTGTTACTTCTTTATGTGAGCACATGTTTTCCAACTGTTCATGCAAATATTTTGCACTGTTCACAGCAGAGGACATCTCCAGCCGTAGCCACTGTGCCCGCTTATGTGCACTCGTATGTGTATATGCATATGTATATATATTTATATATATTTTCAAGAAAACAGCTATGTGTCTTTTTTTAAAAAAAAAAGAGACTCAATACTAAAGAAAACATGCACGATTATGGCAAAGGTGGTGCTTACTTTTATTTAGTAGTAGTTGTGATCTTACAAAAGAGTGGGAAGAGACCACATAGTACAAGCATGGGAGGTTAAGCATAGTACAACTTAAGCCATTTGCCATTAACAGGTTCCGCAAGAACTTCACCATCTGCTGTAGATAGACGATAGTAACCACTCTCATTGGCTTCCCTTAGAGCATTCACAGCAGTGGAGGCAAAATTTTAGCTATTTAGCTACACAAAAAGTCACTTTATCTATTTTACCTACACACATACTGCAGCAGTGGATCTATTTTAGCTTTCAACACAATAAAATAATATACACATCACAATAAAATAATATAACCACTACAATAAAATAATATATCTTACTTCAAAAAAAACAATCACAGCACCAACCACAACCACTTTATCATCAGCCACAGCCATAGCCACAGCCACAGCCACCACCACCACCACCACCAGTCTACAGGAAGGAAAAAAAAAAAAAAAACTCACAGCACCACAAAACGCGGTACAACCACCGCCAACACAGCACCACAAAACAAACCCACTCTACCATCAGCCACACCCACAACCACCACCACCACCACCACCACCACAGCCCATAACAAAGAAAAAAAAAATCAACCAAGCTCACACCCACCCGACCCACTAGGCAACACCCACACCACGGCAATCAAATTCACCCAATGCAAAAAAAAAAAAAAAAAAAAAAAAAAAAAAAAAAAAAACCAAAGCTGGGCTGGGTCTGATCGGCGAGATGGGTTTGTTGGCGGAATGGGTGGGGAGATCGACGAGATGGGTCGGCGCCGGTGATGGGTCGAAGCTGGGCTGGGTCTGATCGGCGAGATGGGTTTGTTGGCGGAATGGGTGGGGAGATCGACGAGATGGGTCGGCGCCGGTGATGGGTCGAAGCTAGGCTGGGTCTGATCGGCAAGATGGGTTTGTTGGTGGAATGGGTGGGGAGATCGCCGAGATGGGTCGGCCCCGGTGATGGGTCGAAGCTGGGCTGGCGGTGGAGGAAGAAGAGAGAAGATGAGGAAAGTGGAGGAAGAAAGAAGAAAGAGGTGAATCCGGAGAGAGAAAATGGGAAATGATTATTTAATGTGAGAAGAGAGAGAGAGTCTAATAAAAAATTCTTTTTTTTTTTACCTGTGAGCTACAGTGCACATCTATTTTTAGATGTGCACTGTAGCTGAGGAGCTAAATCTTTTAGATTTAGCTCCACTGCTGCATGATGAATTTTTTGTGGTTGAGAGCTAAAAAAATAGCATTATACCTATATAGCACCACTGCTGTGAGTGCTCTTACGAGGTATGGACCTACCCAATTTGGGGCAAATTTAGAGAGGGTAGAAAGGTTCCTCCTCACATGATCTGCTGCCTTCAAGACCATTTGCCCATTAACAAAAGTTCTAGCTTTCATGACCTTGTTGTAGGCATTGGCCATCTGCTGCTGGTACCACTGGATACGGCCAAGGGCCAAATTCCTTGCTTCCTCAAGGGTTTCAAGGTCGGAGACCTTATATTCTGCACAGGTGGCTGCACTCATTTCAACTTCTTGACCATGAACCACCCTAGGAGTAGGGACTAATAACTCAACGGGTGATATAGCCTCGGTGCCATACACAAGAGAAAACGGTGAAAAACCAGTAGCAGTCTTTGCTGAACTTCGGTAGGCCCATAAAGTTTCCAGCAAATGTTCACTCCATCCTCTCTCATATTCGTGGACCATCTTGCTGAGAATTCTCAACAATACTCGATTAGTCGCCTCCGCTTGGCCATTGCCTTGGGGATAGTAAGGAGTAGACTTTCTATGCTTGATGTGGCGATGGTCAAGTAATTTACGGACATCCAGAGTGCCATTATCACTGACGATCTTATGAGGGATGCCAAATCTACAAATTATGTGCTCACGGATGAAATTTGCAATTGTTGGACCGGTAGCTTTCTTTAACGGGACTGCCTCAACCCATTTTGTGAAGTACTCTGTAGCCACTAATATCCAAATATAGCCATTGGATGGTGGATTGATTGGGCCTATCAAGTCTAGCCCCCAAGTGTGAAATGGCCATGGCGTTGTCATGTTTTGGAGGCTAGTGGGGTGAGTGTGGATCAAGCTCCCATGGACTTGACAAGTGTCACAAGTCATCACATGCTTGGCCGTATCTTGCTTCATGGTTGGCCAAAAATACCCGAGGTTAAGCAGTTGCTGGAGAAGTCGTTTCTTGCCTTGATGATTCCCACATTCTCCCGCATGAACTTCTTGCATGATGGATTGTGCTTCGGGGGTCCCCAAGCATCTTAAGGGTTCCCCATTGAATCCCTTTCGGAAAAGGATACCTCCTTCCACAAAATAGCAAGTCGTCATCCTTTTTAAACGATATGCCTCATCCCGATTGTCAGGCAAAATGCCTTCTATGAGATATTCAAGAAATGGAATTCGCCAATCGTTAGAGGTGAACATAGCATACGATTCTTCGTGGCTAGGAATGTGCTGACATTTCTCACACTGACTTTGGATGTTGGCAGCCTGTTTGTCCATATCTGGCCAATAATACCCTGACCGCTAGAGACGCCTGTAGAGGCTTACAGTACTGCTGGAGCCGTAAGATTTCTCATGGACTTCTGTCAGTCGCTTGCGAGACTCTCTTAGGCTCAAGCATCTTGCCAAGACTCCTCCCGGGAATTTTCTGTATAACTCCCCTGCCACCAAAGTGTAATCTTTGAAATATTTCAATTGCTCTTTGCTTGAGGGAGATAATAGGACTTTCTTTACAGGCGACCGCCAATCTGCTTGGTCCAGTGGCCATCTGAAAAACTCCTCCTTCAGTACCTGGATGGCTGGAACAGGTTTCTTTATGATTGTAACTTCAGTAGCGGTACCTTCAAAACTAATCCTAGCCCCCAAAGTGGCTAATGCATCAGCAAAACGATTGTCGGACCTTTGAGAGTGTTGGATATCAAAGTCCTCAAATGAATCTTCCAACATTTGGGCCATTGCTCTATATGGCACCAATGATGGCTCTTTGAGCGCAAACTCTCCCTTAGCTTGACAAATAACTAGGTTCGAATCTCCAATCACCCTAAGGTGTTTGATTCCCATTTCACGCGCTACTGCTAAACCCGTGAGGTATGCTTCATACTTAGCTGTGTTGTTAGTACAAGGGAAGTTAAGTTTAAAGGACATAGCTACTGCTTCTCTTGCTTCTTTGATTAGGACTATTCCAGCTCCTCCTTCAGTAGTAGTGGAGAACCCATCAAACCTAAGAGTCCACTTAGCTCCAGCTTCTTCAACGGTTGAAACCTCTGGTAAATCCCCAGGGACTTCATCAGCAACATTCCACCCTTCTTCTCCTGGGAACCATGCCAGTAGGTCAGCTATAGCTTGCCCTTTTACAACCGTAGGGGCGATAGGGATGATTTCGAATTCAGAAACTATAGGAGCCATTGTGCTAGCCTTCCGGAAAGGACGGGACGCCGCAAGAGTAAGTGTATAGGATGAGATTTAGTCATGAGATAAATTGTATGAGCCAAAAAGTAATGTCGCAGTCGTTGTGCAGCATATATGAGAGAGAGACAAGCCTTTTTAGCCCTTGAATATCGAGTCTCAGCGTCCTTCAGCATTCGGCTGACATAGTAAATTGGCTGATCAGCCCCCTGTTGATCTTCTTGGTCTATCAATGCCCCCACTGCCTCACTGTTGGTGGCTAAATAGAGCTTAAGGGGCTTTCCTGATGTGGGTGCACATACGGTCGACAACTTAGTCATGAGTTGCTGCAATTGAGAGAATGCTTGCTGGCATCTCTCACTCCAGCGGTAAGGCCTTCCCTTCTTCAGCAAGGGGGTAAAGGCAGCGGTGAAAGCAGCTAGACCGGGAATGAACCTCCGGATGTATGAAAGCTTTCCAAGGAAGCTTTTAAGCTCCTTGACCGTAGTAGGGGGCTTCATGGTAACTATAGCTTGTGCCTTACTAGGATCAACATCTATCCTTCGTTGGTGAACAAGGAAACCTAGAAACTTTCCAGCGGGAACACCAAAAGCACACTTGAGGGGGTTCATACGAAGCTTGTAAAGGCGACATCTTTCAAAGACTCTCCTCAAGTCAGAAAAATGGTTTTCCCTTGCTTTTGACTTCACCACAATGTCATCCACATAGTCTTCAATTTCTTTGTGCATCATATCATGAAAGATCGCAGTCATGGCTCTTTGGTAAGTGGCACCGACGTTCTTGAGGCCAAAGGGCATGACAGTATAGTAGAAATTCCCAATGGGAGTCCGGAAGGCGGTCTTGGCTGCATCCTTAGGTGACATCCTAATTTGGTTGTAGCCGCTAAAACCATCCATAAATGAGAATATAGCATGTCCGGCTGCTGAGTCAATTAGCATGTCCATGTTTGGAAGTGGGAATTCATCTTTTGGGCATGCTTTATTGAGATTTTGAAAATCAACGCAGCATCTCATTTGTCCATTCTTTTTCTTGACCGGCACTATGTTTGACAACCACTTCGGGTGCTCAATGGGCTTAATGAAACCAGCTGTGAGGAGTTTCTACGCTTCTTTGATGATTTGAGCTTCAACATCCGGATGGAAGGTTCGCATGGGTTGTATCACCGACTTCACTCCTAGTTCGACATTAAGAGCATGTGCCACTAAGTTGGGATCTAAACCAGGCATTTCATCGTATTCCCAAGCAAAGACATTAGCATATTCCTTCAGAAGTGCAACGAGTTGGTTTTTCTCTAGCTGCGACAGATTTGCATTAATTGAAGTTGTTCGTGGAATATTAGGGTCATTGCTAAGATCGACAACTTCAAGTTCCACATCAGCTGGTAAGGTCAGATTGGGTGTTGGTGGTAATTCTTCACATGGTTCAGCAATGCTGTCAAAAGAATGCTCCTCTGAAGTTGCCGTTTCAACAATGTTGTTAAAAGAATGCTCCGCTGGAGCTGCTGTTTCTTGAGTGCAGCAGCAAGTTGGTGTTGTATTGGCTTCGTTCAGTCCGGGACCCTTCTGTTTGAGACAGCTAGGCCCCGCGTACCGTCACAATCGGTAACCAAGGCGCCCATCCGATAGTTGGATTTGCACGCACCTCAGTTGTGACCTACTGCTAGATGCTTCTTTGCGCTCCCTCTTCTTTTTCTTCTGATCAAGGATCCCCCTCAGATCCACCTCAGGTTCCTTCTCAATAACCTCCCAATCAGGCAGCGGGGTCCCTATAGGCTTTGTCGTAGCATCTTCCCCACACGGGGTGAATTCATTATAAAAATCTGCTTCAAAATAGTGGGCTTCAGATAGGTCAAACGGAGTATGATTGGCTGGAATGCGTATGGGCTTGCCAAGGAACCTCCCTTTAACACATTGGTGAAATGTAGATGGGACCAACTTGTGTCTATGGAGCCAAGGCCGCCAAAGCAAGGCATGGTATGGTACGGCTGAATCGATCACATGGAACCTCGTAAATGCCACAATAGGTCCCACTCTAAGGACAAGTTGTATGCTCCTGCATCCTAGTAAAACCAGCCACTTCTATGGGAGTGCCGGTGATCCGATTTAGAGGGATTTCAGCTGCTTGGAGTGTATTAGTCAGGACGAGATTCAAGGATGCACCGGTATCAACTAATGCCCTTCGTATGTGGACATCGTTGATTCGGGCAGCGACATATAAGGGTCTGCTATGATCAGGGTGCTGCACTTCCATATCTTCGTCAGTAAAGGTGATGGCATTGGTAGTTTCCAAGAAAGCTCTGCTGGCATGAGCTTCGGTGGTAAGGCAATGTGTTCTGGAGTCAGAGGCAATGGATACTAGTGCTTCGGTTGCTGCCTTCCTCGCTTCTTCATTGAACCCAAGCTGGTTGAACAAGGCACGAAAGGCTGGGCTTCTTTGAAGTGCTGAGACGGCTGCGGGAGGTAATTCCCTGTTGTTACCCATATCATCTTCGATATTTCCTGCATGAATCACCACTGCCGCTATAGCCTTCCCCCTATTATGTTGTGGCAGTGGGTTCCACTGGACCCCCTGCTCTTGGGTTAGATCAAGAGTCCCGTCTGTTATTTTTTTATGAAACATCCTCCAGAGAGCCCTACAATCTCTGGTCTTATGATGCACGTATTGATGATAATGACAATAATGAGGGTTTTGCTTATCTTCCTTCATAGGCTCCCGGTTTGGTTTGATGATTCTAAGGACTCCATCAACCACCCACTTATCAACTATCACCTTGATTTCTTCATCAGTACATGGAATGGGAGGCAACTCTTGTTGTTCCGCACCATCATCCCTCTTGCGTTTTACCTCTGTTGCTGATTCTCCATCGGAGATGGCAAGAGCTTGAGGAGGATTTCTTTTCTCTGGTCTAAGCTTATCAGTGACATATGGCTTAACTGATAGGGCTGTCTTCCGAGCTTTTTGGAGTAATTGGGCAAATTAATGAATGTCAAGGTTCTCCAAGTGTGCTCAGTATTCTGGGAACATGTTGTCGATGCAAATTTCTACCAGCTCTTGCTCTTTGTACTGTCCATAACAATCGAGGGCGGTATCTCTAAATCGTCTGATAAAATCAAGGAGCCCTTCGGAAGGCTTTTGCTTTGAATTGTGAAGGGTGATGATGGTGACCTTTTCCTCACCATCGAAATACTTAGTGCAGAAACTTTCCACCATATCTTCCCATGTGGAAATGGAATTAGGTTGAAGAGTAGAATACCATGTGTAAGCACGATCAGTGAGGGACTTTGAGAATTCCCTCAGACAAAGCTCTCTATCTCCTGCAAATGGTCCTATGGAATCCATAAATTTGCTAAAGGGTGAAGGTAGGTGTTTCATACTTTTCCAGATATGGCTTGCCAAGTAGCTCTACTGGATATGGGGGTTTGCAAATGTATCGCATAGGCTCCTGCCGCTGCCTGCCTCTTTCTCTCTTAAGTAGAGAAGTGAGATCAGATAGAGTGACAAATTGGTGTGCGGGAGTGTTTTGTTCACCAGATTGGGGATTTCCAACCGCTGAGCCCCTTTCTTGCTGTGTGCGAGGGTTTGGCTCCGCGCCTGGTGGTTGGACATCTTGACCTTGTGCCTCCCTTAGGATTCTCATAGATTCAACTAGCTCAAACTGAGCTTGCTACATTCCTTGTAGCATTTCAAGAACAAAAGTGAATGGATGATCAGCATTCTCCTGGTTAACTTCAGGTTGCTCAAATTGGTCATCTTGTGCAGCTGGACCCTTGTGACTTTGTGCTGCTGTATGAACATTATCTTGACTTGCTTCTTGTCGACTATTGCGCAACCTTGGAGGCATGATGGGCTTTCACCTACTGATTGGTTCCCCAGTGGAGTCGCCAAAATGTTGAGGGAAGAAATTGATGCCTCTGAATGAAATGTTGGGAAACCAAACCGAGACTCAACTATGGGCTCTTGAGATGACACCCATAGGCTTTCGATGTGATGACAAGCCTATCCAAGCAAGAAGAAACAAGAACTGCACTTAACAAAACAGCAACAAAGGCCCAATAAAAAATACGTTACAATACTTAATTAGTATATTAGTGGTCCTGTTTTGATAGTCCAAGGGAAAACGAATTCTCCAGCGGTAAGGGTGAAGTTGTTCTTAAGTCCAAAAGGTAAATTGTCCAACAATAGGGGTGGAATTACACAGTCCAACCATCAATAATTAGATAGAATTAGGCAAATTTTAGGTCCTTATGTGTCTCATTCAAGAGGAATTTATTGTGCTTTCAACCATTATTACATCAATGTGAGGAAAAAATTCAATCGTTACAAATACATCATATCCTTCAACAGAAAAGTAAAAAGTAAAGATTAAAGGTTCCCTAGGAAGAAAAAATGGAGGATTAATCGGCATGGTGTGAAGGGAGAGAAAGATCCCCAGCTCAATGCGGCAAGTATCTAAATTAAGACTTTAGTGGGTGTAAACTTATAAGACACGAATAAGATGAATGTGGGCTACTTTTGAGTGAGTGAGATGGGGTTGATACTGAGACTGAAGTCTTTTATGGGTAATGGGCTGTTTGTGGCTAGCTGGAAGACACTTATGAGCTGTGGTAGTGTAAAGGGAGGAGAAGAATATCTGGGATCAGATGGGTATGGGTTGAAGGTGATGGATGGTGAGCTAGAAGAGAGTTGAACCACTAGTAAAAATGGCCAATGAATTTCAGAGTCTCAGAGGGGTGGCTTTCGTTGGTTTTTTGGTTAGCTTGCTTGTGCTTTTATAATGGAGTTTTCAGAGAAGCATTTATTGACAAAGCTCTAAAAAACGTGTGACCACTCAGAGGTGATGAATCAGAGTCAAGCTTCCCTAGGGTTTTTGCTCAGAAGTAGGAAAATCCATTTAGGGGGTTGCTTTGCTTTTTTGGGTAATGATGGGATTTTAGAGTTTTTTGCATTAAATGCCAAGATTCTTGGGGCTAAGCTTAATTATTGTGATTTGAGGCGTGTATCATGAGTGAATCCTAATACTGCAACTGAGATTTGGACCCCTGAGAAGTAAGATTTAACACCCCAAGCCAGGTGTCAAGTTCTAGTCTACTTCAAGGGGATTCCGTTGGAGATCCCTTTATACCTTCCAAACCACATGTTCCCAATTTTCCCTCTTTAGGATTCATGGGCTTGGCACATGAATCACGTTTTTAAACATTTTTAGCATTTTTAACATCAATTTGTTGGAGTTTGAACAATTTGGTTTCAGCTCTCCTTCCGCTGGAGGTGCAGTTTTGGGGAAGATGATGGAGTTCCATCATTCTTTAGGCTTCAGCTGATGTGACAGCCCTTGGGCATTGTTCACGTCAGGTGGGGGGTGACAGAAAATTAAGGGGACAGCCTTTAGTCCATTCTCAAAGGCTTGGTTCCCTTGTATGAGTCCCTAGTTGCTCTTTTTGGTTAGGACTAAACAGGGGCTGTTCTCCTTTGCCTTCTGCTGGTGTTTCTTGCTCACATGGGCTGAGTTGTGTGCGCATATTGTCATGGGTTTTTATTCCTCATGGACTTTTATTAGTAAACATTTTTTTTGGGGTTTCTTCATAAATACTTGCAATGGGCCTTTCTTGCTACAGTAGCGTGATATTTTTTCTTGCCAAGCGTTGATAATCTTGGGCTCTTTTCTTTTTGATAAAGTAGTGTTAATGAGAATTGGGCTTTGATGTTGCCAATGAGAATTGGGCTTTGATGTTGCCAATGAGAATTGGGTTTTGATTGTTGCCAATGAGAATTGGGCTTTGATGTTGCCAATGAGAATTGGGCTTTGATTGTTGCTAATAAGAATTGGGCTTTGATGTTGCCAATGAGAATTGGGTTTTGATGTTGCCAATGAGAATTAGGCTTTGAATGAATCACCATGGGCTTTGATTATGGATTCTGAATTCCATTGATAAAATTTGTTTTGCTATGGACTTGAAACATGGGCTTTTCAAATATTGGTAAGCATAAGTATTCTTGGGTTTTAAATATAATAAGGTGTGTGTATTTGAAAGTGGATAGGTGGTACTTAAATAAAATTAGGTGTAATAAAAAGAAAGTACCCTAACAGGTTTAAAGTGGTGAAATATTTGAGTCCCACATAGGAAAAGATTGAACTTTGGATGGGTAATACAAGTTGGTTATTGGATTACGCCCCAGTGAGCACCCTATAGACACCACATTTTGTACCACTTACGACTTGGGTTCTCGTTCCCCAATGATGTAAGAATTTTAAAGCCTAAGGTTAATTTAGGGCCCAATCAAATGAAAATTGACTTGAAGAAAGTGATTATGGAAAATATAACTTATTTTTTGACCAAATAAACTATTTTTGGAAAAGAAAGACCACAGAAACCCTAGGGCATGCGTACGCATACACGCGTATGCACATGCATGCTCAAGATTTACGTGCACATGCTTCATGCATGCGTACACATACACGTGCATGCTTGCGCATACTAGAGTTCCAGAAACTATGAAAGGAAAGGTTTTTTGCATAAAAACTTGGTTTGGAACGAATCCCACATCGTCTGGTAGCCACCCTAAACCTCTATTTTTTGACTATATAAAGCCATAAAAGATACATTTTCAAGGAGGACAAACTCTGGTGGTAAAACACATAAGATTCACTAGAAAATAGTGAATCAAAGAGGAAGTTTTTCACAAAATATCCTCAAGTTAAATTTTATTTGATTAGGACCTTTTCTAGTCTTGATTTTTGAGTTCTAAGTTTACTAACTTGTTTTTGAATTGGTTGTGACTTGATTGACTGGGGGGAACAGTCAAAATCAAACTCTAAAGAGTTCTTGTGTTGAGGTAAGTTTCTAACTTTGGCTTTTCACTTTTTTTTTTAATTTTCTTGTTTTATGCATGTTTTTATATATGTTTATATGTTTGTAATATTTTTGTTTAGTCTAAGTTTACTTTGTGTTTGTGTTTTAAGCATGTTAGGTTGTTAGATTCTTGTTTTCTGAGTTTTTGTTTTGCATTTTACTGGGTTTTATGTTTCGGGTGTGTATGCGCACGCATGCTTCATGCATGAACACGCATACTCATGATATGCGTGCACATACAACTGGGTTGCATACACATGCCCTATGTATGCGCATGCATATCTCTGCCCATAAACCTTAATCCTTTTTTGCTTGTTTTCCTTTTGTTTTATTCATATGTTCTAGCCTCTGTTTAACATGTTTTATCTGTCCTTGAGTCTTCCTCTGTTTTGTTTTGTTTTTTTTGTTTTATCTCTTTTATGTCTATTAGGGTTTTGATTTGTTTAAATACCATGAGCATGCATATGAATATGAACATGCATTGATTCATAGTTACTGTGATGGAATGAGGTAAGTCCTGCACTCACATGAACATGCATTGATTGGAATATGAGCTTGATATGTCTAAATAACATGAACATGTTTGGTTGAATTCCATGTCTATAAGGTTTAGATGCTTTAACATGTTTGTTTGATTCTGTCATGTGATGTTTCTGCCCTGGGTGATTTGTGTTTAAATGCCTTGATAGATGAATGATTAGGTTTGGGACGATTATGCCATGTTGTGTGTCTTAGATGCATGCTATTGTGTGTGTGGGTTAGAATAACATATTAAATTTGACTTTAATAAGATTAAGATTTGGAACACAATAAGTGGAAGCCGACCCACGGGTCAAGTGGAGTTGGGTGCCTAACACCTTCCTATCTCCATACCTAAACTCCAGACATGTGCTCTGGTAAAAGATCAGTCCTTCCACGAAAGACGCTATATTTATGGTTCCTAGACCTAATCTAGGTGGCGACTCCATTTACACCCTCCGCATGGTCCACCCTACACCAAGGTGTCCTTCCCAATCGCAAGGATGAAACCACATCGTGGGCGCTTGAGCCTACACACCCCACTTTTAGTGGAAGGAGGAAGTCTTACCCTAATGGGTCCTCTACCACTTGCTCACATTGAATTAGGTTGGGTCAGTGTGGTCATAACTCCATGTTAGCTGGACTCAATTTGTTTAGTATTAGATGATTTTTTTTTTTTTTTTTTTTGGAGTTTCAACTTATGGTTGCTCTACAACTATAAGAAACTTTACCAATTGAGCTAATTTGAACTCACATTTTTTTTAATGGTTGTTTATTGCGCATTGATTTTTAATTCCAGAATAATGTGTCTATTTGGATTGATTGCACCTATTATGACTTGGTGCGTATGTGCCTATAAATAGTTATCTGTCATTTCATTTGTCAATTTTTCATTCTCATTTTCATATATAATAGTATCTAGAGAGAGAGACAAACACGATGATGTTCACTTGGCATAGGGATTGTTGTGCTTCTTTTGCTTGTATTTAATCATTGTATCTTAGGATATATACATCCATGAGACTCAAAGCACCACTATAAGGGGCAAAATTTGTTTTTTAAGACATGACTATGAGATTTAAAGCACCATTGTGAGGGGCAAAATTTGTCTTAAGAAAATAGTGTCAAATACTAGCTTTTATCATATTTGCATTTCGGTTTGTCAGTATATTTAATTGTTATTACTTATTTATAAACTAAAAAAATTATATTCCATTTTGTTATTATAGTTTACATAATCCTAAAAGAAAATTGTTTTTTCCATCATTTCCAACAAATTGAACATATAATGCATTTTGGTAATGAATTCGAGTCTTATGGTGAAATATTTATGTTTGGCCCTTGTAAATTTATTTATGTCATTGTATAAGAATTTTACTTAAGAATCAAATTAAGATTAGATAGTCTCTCTCATTTTACTCACATTCCCTCTTTGTTGAAATTTCACCCTCTTTCCTTGAAGTCCTAAATCTTTCTTTTGGATAAAAGAAGAATGAAAAGGAGTTCACGCCCTAGGCAGATGTGAGCACACCAACCTAGTCATAGATCCAATCAAAGCTGATCCTCCCCAATTTGTCATGATTCATTCCAACCTACATGTTAGAGCATTCAGATCCAGGGTTGTTAAAATAAATATATTGTACACTCTAAAACACTGCTTTATCTATTTTACCAATTCATTTAATAACACACCCAACATCCCAATTCTTATTTTTACATACAACCTAATAAAATAATATAAACTATCCAATAAAATAAATATAAAAATACCCTCTCTCTCTCTCCTCTCTAATGTCCATTTTCTCTCTTCCTCTCTATCTTTCTTTATCAACCACCCCCATCACACAAATCCATAACAACCTATCCACCGCCAGCCACCCAAACCTAGATCAACCTAACCACTGAAACTTAGCCACCACCACCACAATTAGCCACACCGCCAGCCATAACACAATTAATAACTACCACCAAAACCACAGATCCTTCAAAATTCACCACAAACTCAAAACAACAAACCGCTAAAACCAAAACTACAACCATAATCAACAACCACC
Organism: Quercus tomentella; assembly: GCA_028535165.1. NCBI lineage: Eukaryota > Viridiplantae > Streptophyta > Magnoliopsida > Fagales > Fagaceae > Quercus > Quercus tomentella. The sequence continues at coordinate 53,932,009 of JAPQVY010000156.1, forward strand.
ACTAAAAGCGTAACCACCTCTGCCTAGCTACCGATCTACACCTCTCTCTCTCTCTCTCTCTCTAGGGAACCTAGTAGCAACCACCAAATCCAGCAAACCCACCACCACCACCCGAAATCCTAACTGCTGCTACCACCGAAACAACCACTGATTTGGCCAAACACCAATCCAAAGTCACCAAACTGCCACCTAAACACCCGCTAAGCCAACTGCTAATCCATTACCACCACATCCCACTGACACAGCCTTGTCGAGCCACCACAACTTTGCCAAGCCACTGCCACCCCCAAATTCTAAGATAGAGAGAGAGAGTCAGGAGTGAGAGAATCAGAGAATGAGAGGGAGAGAGAAGAGAGAAGAGAGAGAGTTCGAAAGGAAAGGGAGAGAGAGGATAGAAGAGTGAGTAAATAAAATAATAATTTTTAGTTTTACAACCATGCTATAGTAAATTCTATATATTCAATTTTACTATTCCTAGTTGCTAAATTGTTTTAGCAATAGAAACCAAGGCAATGTACATTTAGGGCTTCTAAAGATGTAAAATAGCAATTAGGGTGGGTTTTACACCCCCAATGCTAATGCTCTTATGTTGGTTCTTGGCCATTTTAGCTAATTTCCAAGCGAATATAGTATGCTTACAACCTAATCTTGACATTTACTCTAGATTAAGACACACATGGCCTTGATTGTGAATTGATTTGGGATTAAGAATACATGACTTTACAACCTAGTATACTATACGCCATTATTATTATAAGTTGAATCCCAAGGCCCAAATCAAGTCATAAATATTCATCGTGCAAAAATTGGACAAGACAAAATGTGGCATATGGTTACTTTTTTTTTTCATTGAGATGTTGAACAAAAGAAGGGGAAATTTTGATACCACCACATTTTGTTCACCTTTAATATTTTCAATTGATTACAAGCACATGGAATATTATCGTTTTAGCCTCAATAGTGTTAAACTTGTTGGAAGCTATCTCTATTAGAGTATTAGCATAAGTTGTTGCAAAAATATGTCATTTTAACAAATAAAAAAATCTACTTTATTATTTTAGCACATTATTTTACAATACATCCTACATGACTATTCTATTATTAAATTCAATACATTAAAATAATATATTAACACAAAACTCAATTAACATACAAACACATAACCCAGTGGCAGTGGCCACCAATTAAGAACCAACAACGGCCGCCACAACCAACGGCCACCAAGCAACAATTACTGCCACAACCACCACATCCTCTACCAACCAAAACACAACTTAAAACAAACAAAACCAAATACCCACAACAAACCCATTACCAAACCCACAACCACCAACAACAACTTAACCGTCACAAACCACAACCACAACCACAACCACCGGATCCTCTAACAAATTTCAAATCCAAAAACCTCAAAAAAAAAGAGAGATTAAAACTCAACCAACCACCGCCACTACCACCATACCACCACCGGCCTAAAACCCCAACCCAATCGATCCATCGATTGCCAAACTCAACCAACCACCGCCCTAAAACCCCAACCAACCGACCCACAACCCAAAACATCGTCGAAACGTCGATCCAAAATGCCACCATAACATCGATCCTAACATCGCTACTTGATATAGAGAGAAGAAAGAGGTTTTATGTGGGTTTGATATGAGATGTAAAGAGAGAAGTTTGAGGTTGAGAGGGGGCTGAGAATCTGGCAATGAGAAAGATATAGAGAGGACATGGGGATATGAGAGAGAGAACTGAATAAAAAATACTCAAAATATGTTTAGCACACTAGTTGTACCATTCTACTATTGGAACACCACTGTAGAACATGATAAATAAATTTAGCATTTAACACACCTCATAAGAGTTGGTTTTTGGTGTTTGGTGTGCCAAATGTTAAAAAATTAGCATTTGGAATGCCTGATGCTAATGCTCTTAGGCCAATTTACTCCAATTGAATAAGAGATTGGAAAATCCCATGAAAAATGCAGATGTGGGTGAGCTGGGCCCAGGCGACCATGTTTGTCCACTTGACCAAAGCCCAACATGAAGCCTGAGGCCCATCAGGCGAACTAAACTTGATACACATGGAGGGAATTAGCCTTGGGCCTTATTACAATGGGCCCAACCCTGAGATAGGGACCATGGCCGAAAGGACGACACTTAAGAGGCTCTTGAATGGTTAGCTAAACGTTGACTGATAACAAAGGTGGTCAGGGTGAAACGCGACCCTAGTGAGATCGGTAGCCGAGGACTAATGTGCCAGTAAGGAGCCACCCCTAAACACTATTCGGCATTTGAACAAGTTCTAAGGGAATCCTCTAAAGTCATGAGGATCCCTTGGGATTCTAATGAACCTAGGACTATGTGTGTAAGTGGGGAGATAATGATCACGACCCCACTAATAAGAGACTATAAGAAGGAGAAGAAGGCAGAGGGATGGGGGTGGGAAAAAATCTGGGGAGTGAGAGACAAAGAGCATAAAAACTGGGAAACACAGGGGAGGGAGGAGTAACCAAGTGAAGTTTGAGGCCTAATTTATAGGATTAAGGCTTAGCCAAAGTACAAATAAGTTGGGTCCCAAAAAAAAACTACGAGCCCTTCTAGGTTTTTGTGACCACAATTAACGCTATCTGTGGGGATCCTACTCCACTCGAGGCTTTGAACGAGCTTGGTGTTAGAAAAATACATGTTTGTATCGCATACAAAACATACCTAGCGGAAAATTAACGGATGTACTTCATTCGCAATTGATAACATGTACTATGTAAATTTCAGAATTTAAGAACAATAGAGCGTACCTTGGTGCGGTGAAATTCAAAACCAAAGATTAGAAGTACTTGGGAACACTTTTAATCTTCACTCCAATTCCACTTATGCCTAAAAAGTGTGGTATCTCAATCAGTTTATATGTATGTGTTCAAGGGAGAATAAGAGAGTGGCTTACACTCACATATCTAATTGGGCTAGCCTTTTGGGCCATTCCAATTAGGCTTTAGTATGTGGCTTGGAGTGCGACCAAAAGGGAACAAATAAGACATTAGCTCTAATGAGTTTTGGGCCTTTCTGTCAACTCTAAACAAGCCCAAAATTACCATTAATTATATTTAATACCACTATATAAATATAATTGCACTCTAGGCCTTATTAATAAATTATATCCCAAGACTTTATTATACATACAACCCCTTCATTAAAATATTCGTAGTAATACAAAGTTATGAACGTTGACTGCCACTTTGAAGATTACTACATCTTAATCCTTGAATACCCGGTTTAATCCTTTAAGTTATTCATCATATATTTATGAAATCCAATTTCATAAATATATACTTTAGTAACTCTTTACTAAAGTGGTTAGGCCTAACACTCTGAATAACCAAATTCATTAAACTTATCTCAAGGGAATATTTTATATCTCCGTTAAGTGATTATGAATTCCATCTTAAGAATATATGTTTCTTCAACACTAAATGTGGCTACCCAACATACTGAGGTTTTGATCATGACTTTAGATCTAACTCATAATATATCAAAATAACCCACACTTCATGATCAGATTCATTATTCTCTCAGGATTAAGAGTTGATGTAAATAGAAGTCGTAAGATTTATTATCCATTTGACAGTCGTTAGTAGAATAATAAATCTCATAGCAGTCCAATTCAATATGTCTTAACATTTAAAACGTATCAACATATCAACTAGAAGTCTCTACTTCCATGATCAAGACAAATCATCTTAGTTGATATGTTATAGTCTTTACAGATGAAATGCCCAATTTCATCATTGACTACGAACTAAAATTCTGAGTTTACAAAGAACTTGTGATTTATATCTTCTGTGACTAAATCACATAAATCACATACTATGCATCTCATGGATTATAATATAATGTCCAAATATTCATGTTACCATTATTTTAGATAATAATAAAACAACTTTATTAATCACAACATAATGTCATACATAGCATCATACAATAGAATTTAAAGAGCATATATCCTAACACTTGGTGCCTCCCAATCATGGAAGGTCCACATGAAGGAAAGGGATCTGCTAGAGGAAATCAGTCTAGGGCCTCCTCAAGGGATAGGAAGAGGCAGGAGTGAGAGCACAAAAGGAAATAGCAACACATGTCGGACGAACATGAGACCAAAGTAGATTCAGAGAAAGGATCTTCTCAAGGGGAGCGATCCGTATCTAATATCCCCAAGTAGTCCCGGCGAAGAGATCGGCAGCGAGAGTTGGAGAATCTTTGCAAGCAGGTTAACGACCATGAGATTGAGCTAAAGAGGAGGCGTCGTAGGAGGGATCGGGAAAGGTCCTCTGACGATCCTGATTATGAAGCAAAAAAGTCATCCTGAGGGGGTGGTTTGTGAAGGTCCAGGGATCGATCCCATGATTCTACGGTGCAGCGTAATGACTCTCCCCACCATGGTCGGCACAGGCACAGCAACTCAGCTCTGGACGCCATGAGCCGAGCTTTAAGGAGGGCTGCTCGATCCCCCTTTTCAAAAGAAATAGAACGTACGAAAATGCCGAGACAATTTTCCTGCCCCCTTCACCATTTACGATGGAAAGACCGATCCTGTTGAGCACGTAAGTCATTACATACAGATGATGTCGTTGTACTCACAAAACGACGGTTTAACGTGCAAGGTCTTTCCGTCTAGCCTCAGACTAACGGTGATGAGATGGTTTAATGGTCTAAGAAAAGGATCTATTCGGAATTTTGGAGAATTGATGCAAGCATTCAAGGCACTATTTATCACATGTAGTAAAGTTTCCCAACCAATTGGAGCGCTACTATCCATAAGGATGAGAAGCGGTGAGACCCTTCGATCTTATAGGAATAGATATTGGGACCTGTACAATGAGATTTGGGGAGGGGGGGAATGAACAAGTAGCGGCCAATACTTTTCGGTTAGGATTACCCGAGGAATCAGACTTGAGAGATTCTTTAACCATGTGGCCACCCGAAGACATGCACCAGTTGATGAGAAGAATACAAGAATACAAGAGGTTAGAGGATGACAGATTATAGGGAAAAGGTAAAGCTCTTGCCTCATCCTAGTATCGCAAGGAATATTGCCCCGAGAAGTTCCAGCAGAGGCCCAGAAGAGAACCTAGGGCTCCCGATGATGGGTCAGCACCGCGTGCCGAAGAGGTCAATGTGGCGTTCAAGGAACCTGTTTATAAAATCCTAGAATGCATAAAAAACGAGCCTTACTTCTGATGGGTGGGAAAAATGGGAAGGGACTTGGCCAGAAGGAATCAAAGTTTGTATTACACGTACCATAGGGAGAAGGGGCACACTACCGAGCAATGCCGAGTGTTAAAGGACCACTTGGAGCAGCTGGTGAAGGTGGCATTTCAAGGAGTTTATAATTGGTCAAGAGGGGGGCAACGTAGGCCATGGATCTTGGAGTTGAAACAACCAAGCCCTTCCACCCCCCTTGGGCATTATCGAAGTCATTCATGCGACCACCCGGGGCGTGAGTTTAAACAATCGGAAAGGAGTGTTAAGCGTGGTATCTTCATATGAGCCAGAAACTTGGGACCGACCTGAGAAGAAGCCCCAAGTAATCAACATCCCGATCTCTTTTAGTGAGTTTGACCTAGAGGGAACGTCACAACCTCACGACGATGCTTTAGTAATGACCTCTTGGATTGGTGGAATCCTGGTAAAGAGAGTAATGGTCGATCAAGGGAGTAGGGTGGAGATAATGTACCCCGATCTGTACAAGGGACTAGGGCTGAAACTGGAGGATTTAAGTAAGTATGACACCCTACTTGTAGGGTTTGATGGGAGAGTTGTGACACCCTAGAGGCAAATAAAATTATCGGTGGTGACTGAGGGGAAGGAGGTACTAATTAATTTTATAGTTGTTAACGCTTTCTCACCTTATACTGTGATCCTGGGGAGGCCTAGGATCCACGCCATGGGGGCAGTACCGTCAACCCTCCATCAAAAGATTGAATTCCCTACGAAGGATGGATCGCTTTGGTTTGGGCCGATCAAAATATGGGCAATGCTTGGTGGCAGCAATAAACCATGAGATCAAACAGAAGGAACAAGATGACAATGAGCCGTTATAGCAATTACTAGAGCCCGAAGGCTCGGCAGGGGTTAATAGCACTAAGGAATTGGTCCAAATACCGATCTTGCTGTATGCTAACAAATGGTTTCGAATTGGGAAAAGCCTGTCCACTAAGGACCATATGGAAATTTTGTTGACACTAGTATTAAACATGGATGTGTTTGATTGGAGTCCATACAACATACTCAGGATATACCCGAATTTTATTATGCATAAGTTGAATGTAGATCCCAAAGTTATACCTAAGAAACAAAGACCGAGGAGATCTACGAGACCCTATGTGGAAGCAGTAAAGGAGGAAGTGGAGAAGTTAAAACGGTCAAGGGCCATACAAGAGGTGTTTTTTCCCGAGTGGCTAGCTAATACGATAGTGGTTAAGAAAAAGAATGGAAAATGGAGGGTTTGTGTCGATTTCACCGATCTGAACCGAGCGTGCCCGAAGGACCCCTTTCTGGTGCTGAAAATAGACCAACTGGTGGACGCCATGGTCGAGCACCAACGGATGAGCTTTTTAGATGCATTCCAAGGCTATCATCAAATAACTCTAGCCCCCCAGGATCAAGAAAAGACTGCCTTTATAACGCTTGAAGGGAATTACCATTACATGGTGATGCCTTTTGGATTGAAGAATGCGGGGGCTACGTATCAGCGGATGGTTACTGTTGATACCATATTTTGTCCGCCTTCGATTTGCGTATCGAACCTCGAAAAATCCAAAAATATCATTTTCTCTCCATAGGGTAACGAGAACATATTTAATGGCATGGCACAACCTGTTCGGGCACCAGAGTACCCGAAGTACTAAAATGACCAAAATGCCCCTAGTCAATCTTAGGTTTGATCGAAGGTCAAACAAGGCCAAAATCCTCACAAACACAACATGTTCATGGTTTTATATCAAACTCGAGCTTCTCGGAGATTTTTAGCAACTTTGACCAAGTTTGACCTGAAGTCGACTCTTAGTAGGCCCCAAAAACTTTAATTTTGATCTGGCCATCAAAACGGGTTGAAACCAATGTCATCACGAAGATTATAAAATTCTCATTCCAACAATTATTCATGGGTCAAAATCGGAGTCAGAACAGCCGAGATATCATGAAAACCGGGTTAACGCATTGATTAATGCATCGCTAACTTCTCGGAGCCATAACTTTTGATCCGACTGTTAGATTTTTGAGTTCCATACCTTTTTAGAAACTGAAAATCAAGATCTTTCTAGGGATGTCAAGATCAACCCGATCTGGGCCTTTTGAAGGTGGCGGCCCTTGAAAAGGCCCCAGGCACCTTCAAACCAAAGGAAGAGGCGACTTTTCTGGGTTTTTGCTCTCTGCCTGGATGATTTCTAAGCTTTTTTTCCTCTCTTCCAAAAACGAAAAAACACACAAAAAACACATCAAAGCCTCTTGATTTTTCTCTCTTCACCAAAAATACAAGGTATTGTTCTTATACCCGATCTTCTTCTCCTTGGTTCTACATCTTGGATTTGGGGTTTAGGGGTGTGGATGTAGCTTTCTAGCTACTATCCACACCCCTAACCTTCTAAATCTTTTTCTAGCATTTATCTTGCTCTTTTTTGCTTGAATAACATGATTTATTGCTTTCCTAGCATGCTGCTTGCTTTTTTTGTGTTTCTAGCTTAAATCTCTTTACTTTTATGCCTTATGCCATGTTTCATGCTTAGATCTACATGCTTAGAGTTTTATGTCATGTTTTCCTATGTTTTTGTGCCTCTTTTTGTGCTAGGTTGATGTTAGGGTTACATGTTCACATGTTTGTATGATGTTGTTAGCTACGCCTTGCTTGGATCTGTTTGTTTTATGTATTTATTTCCATGCTATATGGTTGGATCCTTGTCTTCACACACTTATATGCTTGGTTTCATGTTCTTCCATGCCCATGTGAAAAGTTTCTACATGTTTACATGTACATTTCTATGCCTATATGTCAAGATCTATGTTTTCACATGCCTATGTGCTTGGATCTATGTTCTCTACATGTTTTATGCTATCTTCCACGTGCTTGTGCGCTCCATGCCATGTTTGCGTGCCTAGACCTAGGCTATGTTTGTCATGCCATGTGCTATTGTAGCCCTTATGTCATTTTGTCTTTCTTTTTTGTGCTTTGGCTTATCGGTTCGGACCCGATCTAGACCCTATGGTCTTCGTCATTGTCCATACACCTTGGTCCACATCAAAGGGTTTGGATAATTCTTATTTGCATGTCTATGCTTGTTTGCTTCTATGCTTTATGCTTGTATTAGTCTCTCTTGTTCTAGGCTTTGCCATGCTTGACGCCCTTAACGGGTTTGTGGTTGTACGATTACATCCAACACCCATGAGGCCTTGTTTGGATGTAACCATTTGGGATGCATCACCATGATGCCGGTTGCTTTGTGCATACCTTTCCCCCTTTCCACTCCGTGCGATGATATACTTACCATGCTTGTTTGTGCCACCCGTTGGCTTTATGTGCATCTTTACACGCTTGCTTACATGTCCATTCATGAGTCTTGCTTGCTAGTGTGTCATCCATGCTTCAACACAATGAAGCTATGGACACCACCTTTTGTTTGCTTTCTTGCTTGTTTGCCTTATCGTTTATTTGCTCACACCCTTGCTTCTTTGCTCGCCATGCCTATCATGCTTACCTGCTTTATGCCTTTTCGTATGCTTTTTGCATCTCTTCTTTACATTGCTTGTTTGTTAGTTTCTTGTCTTTGCCTCTGCATGTACACACATGGAGCAAGGACACTTGGAGCTAGGGCACAGTCTCCCAGGCGTAGGCAAAAAGGGCACAGATGCAAGCATGTGGTTAAGCCATGCGGCAGTGTTCAGTAGATTTAGGAGTTTAGCCTTTCCCTTAGGTTATGTACTCTTAAATGGTTTGTATTAGGTATATCATGCCATGTACCATTCGTCCTCATCTCTAGAGTATGGCGACCCCATTTTATTTTCCTGTACTTATATTTTGGGCCATGCTCTAGGTATGTAGGCATTTACTTTCCTTCTCTACGTGTTTGCATTGTGCATGATGTATGTATATATATACCTACTCGCTCCTTTCTGAAGTGATCATCACAGTCTGTGTCACTTAAAGAGCGATGCCTAATTCCTGCTATGAAAGCAAGGTGAAATGTCGCCGAGTTTTCGCCGTGAAAATCAATCACTTTGCTCGAATGCCTTAGGAAAGTATAGATTGGGACCACACCCATTCAAAAGACAAACCTCAAAGCCCCCATGTATGCAAAGCCCCGAAATCCAATGCCAAATCATGTTTTTACTGTCAATTTCTGAAAATTAAAGTTTTATCAAAACAAAGGATTGTCCTTGGACAGGCGTTGTGGGGTGTCTAACACCTTCCCCACATGTAACCAAACTTCCAGACCTAAGAATCAAGATTTTTTGCCATCCACATTAGATTAAGAAAAATGCCATTTTTCTTAACCTAGGATTGGTAATAAAATCAACTAGAAACAGGTAACCAATCACATCTTAGAAAAACCCAATGATTGGTGGCGACCTCACTTACTTTTGGTAATTCCTTTAAAATTTGGCCAAGATTCCTGTCACACCTCCAAAGGTAGACCTACCTTCCTCCACACACAGAGAGAGAGAGAGAGAAAGAGAGAGAAGGAGAGCACCCGAAGCTCTGCGCGAACCACACCAAGCGCACTAGTCATTCGAAAAGGGCCTCTAACGGGCCATGTGCGCACAGGAGCGTCGCCATGGCGGGTGGTCGGATGAAGGCCTCGATGGTTCTCCGTACTAGGCCAGGCGTCGATAGTTACACATATGTTTAAGGAGCTGATTGGCATTATAGTAGAGGTTTATATCAACGACATGGTGGTGAAAACAAAGGAGAGAGTGGGGTATGCACATAACCTGGAGAAGGTCTTTGGCATTTTAAGGCAACACAAGTTACGTCTTAACGCAAAGAAATGTGCCTTCGGAGTGGGATCGGGCAAGTTCTTAGGGTACATGATCACTACACGGGGCATAGAAGTGAACCTTGACTAGATAACAACCATCCAACAACTACGCCTGCCCAATAATCCTAAGGAGGTCCAAAAGCTTACGGGCACGGTTGCAGCGCTGAATAGGTTTGTGTCGAGATCGGCTGATAAGTGCTAACTGTTTTATCAACTGTTAAAGAAGTGGAAAGGATTTCATTGGACGAAAGAGTGCGACTCAGAATTTGAAGATCTGAAATCCTATCTTACCAGCCCGCCTATTTTATCCCGACCCAACCTAGAGGAGGACTTGTACATGTACTTAGCAGTATCCAATCACGCTGTCAGTTTAGTGTTGGTCAAGCAGCATGAGGGGATCCAAAGGCCCATGTATTACCTTAGCAAGACTTTTGTGGATGCGAAAACTCGGTATTTGCCGTTGGAGAAAATAGCCCTAGCCCTAGTGATTCCACGAGGAAGTAACCTCATTACTTCCAAGCTCACACGGTATGGGTGTTGACCGAGTACCCCTTGCAGTCCTTATTAAGAAGATCGGATTTCACAGAGAGGATAGCGAAGTGGGGGACAAGACTGGGGATGTTTTACATGCGATATAAACCAAGGAACTTCATCAAGGGACAGGTGCTCTTAGACTTTGTGGCCGAATTTACCACCCCTCTCCCAGGTTCGATTGGAGTATGTCAAATCAAAGTTGGCCAATGGAAGGTATTCGTAGACGGGGCCTCTAACGCAAAGGGGTCGGGGGTCGGGATAGTGTTGGTATCCCCTGAAGGGATCAAATTGGAGAAGTCGCTCTGGCTCGGCTTTCGAGGCTCGAATATTGAAGTAAAGTATGAAGCCCTCATCGCGGGGCTTAGGGCCGCGAGGAATCTAGGGGCGAAGGAGGTGGAGATATTCTCAGATTCAAGGCTAGTGGTAAGTCAAACTAAGGGGAGCTTCGAGGCAAGGAACCATTGTATGTCACAATATTTAAAGATATTCGAAAGCTTGCGGGCAGGTTTCCAGAAGGTTAATGTGGCAAGAGTCTCAAGAAGCCAAAATATTCATGCTAATTTGTTGGCCACGTTAGCATCTTCCTTAGATGATTGCATACCCCGTATGATTACCATGGAAATATTAGAGCAACCAAGCATCGAACAACAGACAGTGATAGCAGTTGCGTTGGAACTAGAGTCGAGTTGGTCGGGTCCTTACATAGCCTTTGTTTCCGACGGGTCCCTACTAAACAATGTAAAAGAAGACAAGAAGGTGCGGAGAACAACAACTCATTTTTTATTATCTGAAAATGGGAGATTGTACAAGCAGTCGTTTGGAGGACCATACCTGTTGTGTCTTCACCCCAGTAAAACTACCGAGTTGTTGGCTGAGTTTTATGAAGGGATATGTGGCGGACACTTAGGGGGAAGGTTGCTCGTGCATCGAGCCATGACTCAAGGATTCTGGTGGCCAAATATGCAATTAGAAGTAATTGACTACTAATAGGCCAAGAATGTATTGACCCCTTTGGTAAATTAATCAATTAATTATCTAAGTGAATTAATTAGATTCAATTACATGCAATAAGCGTGGTAGCACAAACAAATCACCAACTAAGTTAAATGCAGCGGAAAATAAATTTGACACATGTGATTTGTTTACGAATGGGGAAAACCATCGAGGCAAAACCCCACTGGGTGAATTTAAGGTCACTACTCCCGAGAATCCACTATTATCAAAACAAGCGGTTACAAGTAAAAGGAATCCCAATACCTAATACCAACCTACAGTTGAACTTACCCTAATACCCAATTGGACTTGTGATGTAGCGGCAATCTCTCCATTCAATGCACGAATCTCAGTACATGCTAACCAATGATGCACAGATCCCAGTACGTGTCTAATTCCACAACAACCCTTTGATTGTTGTAGTTGATTTGTAGCAGCTTCACATAGAAACACGAATAAGATCTTCAATGTTGGTGCAAGAGACTTTGCTTGGTTACAGAACCCAAAGGCGTACAAGAAACACAGTAAGAACTCTTTCTTCGGTAGGAGGAGACTAGGGTTTCAAAAAGAAAACCTTATAAAGCTCTCTAGGGTTAGGTTTTTCTTTTTCCACCTCTTTGTTTAAATAGAAGCTTAATGGGCTCTCCTATTCCAAATAGGTTTACACAAACCTTGGACTTTGCTAGTCCAATAAGGATTATACAAACCCACAAACCTTGGGTTTTCCTAGTCCTATAAGGATTATACAAACCCATAAACAAATAGCCTTTTAGAATAAAAACGTTGTTGGTTATAGTTTAAATCCCGTAAGCTCGATAGATCGAGACATGTGTCGAGCTTTAATGAATCTCGACAAATCGAGCTTTAATGAATCTCCACAGATCGAGCTTCTGTCGAGAAGGTATCGACACCTGCAGATTGCACTTTTCTTGAGCAGTTCTTGAGTAATCTTCATATCTTCAATTTAACCACTTGTAATGATCATCTTGAGCCTTCTTAGATTTACCTAAATACAAGTAAAGTGCGTTTTGTCAAAGAATATGCCAATTACATAAAAATATGTCCTTAACAATCTCCCCCTTTGGCAATCCGTGATAAAACCATAAGAGTACATTGAATATCCTAGAATACATTCTACTCAAAATTACAAAATAAATAAGCCTAGTCTAAAAGATTTGAACCTTGGAAGTTGCTGCAAGAAAAAGGTTCGAAATCTTGATTTGGCTTTAACTTGTCTTTCCTGAAAGGCACTAAACAAAACACATCAAGATACCATGTGGAAAATAATGACAAGTTACATAAACAAGAAACATGTGTATAAAGAGAGAAAAGAAACAACACATGTGAGATAAAGAGTGAAACACATACATCATCATCAAAAATAGAAACAACACATAATGTATGTAAATGGTTACAAAACCAAAAGATACACAACACAAAAAATATATCAACTTCAGAGTGTATCAAACTAACTCTCCCCCTGAGTTAGTTACTTCAAAAAAACTTTCTTCCCTTTAACATGAAGTTCTCCCCCTAAGTCTATTACTCCCTCTGAGGAATGACATTCAATTCTCAAATTTCTTCCTCTTTTTGACACAATTGTCAAAGGGCATAAAAAGCTTAAAAAAAATTGACTAGAGTAAAAAAAAACAGATACAGAGGGAATAAGGAGAGCAAGGAACCATAGACCTACAAGAAAAAAAGAAAAAGAAGAAGCATAACAAGAAGAGGTTCAGGAAAGAAAGAAAAGATAGAACAATGCATGGCAATGTTATAATGACCATAGAATGCAATTCATGAGCATATAAGATCAATTAAATAGCACCCATCGCAAAAATTTTAGCAAGACAAAAAAAAAACCAAAATTTTCCTTAAAAGGATGAAAACCTAGGTCTAAATGAATGAAATGCATGAGAGAAGAGAGAAAGAAGAGATAGCTATCGACAGCAAAAGGATCTCGATAGATCGAAGTATCTGTCGAGATTTGTCGAGCACTAATTCTCGACAGAGATGAATCTGTCGAGGAGCTGTTGACAGCAAAAACACCTTGATGGATCAAGAATCTATCGAGAAACTATCGGCCAGACAGAAAGTTTCTCGATGGATCGAGAAGCTATCGAGACACAATCCAGAAATCTCGATGGATTGAGAATGCGATAAGATCTGTTGAGTCAAGAAGAAAAAGGGATTGATAGATGCAAATCTGTCGAGGATCTGTTGAGAAGCTGTCGAGCTTGAAGAAAATGTGTTTTCAAAGAAGGGAAAAACACATAGAGATGAATGCAACAAGCAAGCTACTCAAACATAGATCCAATCAACATATTAAGCTCTCAAAAACATCTCTCAACAAGAAAATGCAAAGCATTCATTGATCCAAAAACACATACACACACACACACACAACACGTCTAATGAATTTTATATTTTAAAAACGAGTTAAGATAGTTTAGTGAGCATATATTAACACATGTATTCCTTGTGATGGCCAAATCACATTGTACCGCACATGTATCAAAAGTAGCAAAGAATTTTTGCGTGTTGTGTGTAAACATAGCAAGAGTGCGTAAGTGTCTTATATTATGACGATTTGAGATATGAGAAAATCAATTTCACTCACACACAATCATAACTGCTTGATGGGGACTATCACCTTCGAGATTCATCCTATAACTCCCTCATCTCCTAGAAACAAGCTTGCAACCATATTTAAAAGTATTTTGATTCTTTTTGCTTTTGATTTTTCTTTGCATATTTTTCTTTTTGAGTATATCATGCATGGGCATATAAGAGAGAGAGAGAGAGAGAAGAAATACCCAATTATGTAAGCTTAAACATCACAATTTTGCTATGCCGAAGCATACATATGTTATTTATGATTGGCAGACTTTAGTGGTGAGATGGTTATTTATGCCTTTCTCTTAGAATTTTTTAGTTCTTCCCGTCAAAAAGAGTGATATGAGTGTTAAGTATAAGAGATTACTTAATCGTACTCATCACAAACATGAGCCACAAAGCTCACTTGCTTAGTTGTGCATTGAGATGCTTATCTAAGCTACAAAAGATACAAACTTTAGAAAACTTTATTTCAATGGCCATCCAAGGTACACAAGTACCAATATACACATTGTTTTTATGTTTTTCTGATTTTTCAATTTTTTTATTAAAAAAAACAAATAAAGGAAAACTGAAAACAAACAAACAAAAACAAGCAAACAACTAAAAAGAAAGCATAACACAAGATGCATATGCATGAAAGATTCCAAAAAGATAAGAAATCAAGCGAGAGAGTCCTACTTTAGATAGAAAGAATTAAAGCAGAGGATAAACAGAAAGACAATTAAGTCTTAGGATCCTTTATCACCCACACGGCATGAGTCTTTGGCCGTGAAGATGAAAAGGCACATGTCCTAGTATGACTACCAAAGGACATAGAGGAATTAGAATTCCCCTAAAATTGAGTTAAAAAGCTCAAACCTTTTAATAACTCACCAAGAATAGGTACAGAGCTTTTAGACAAAAGATGGGACCTATTGGACACTAGCTTATGAGGAAACAACTTGAAACAATTAGGACGAGTGTGACCTGAAGCACCACAATGGTGACAAACATGAGTAGTTTTAGAACTACTCGGTTTCCTAGAAGGAGGTCTAATCTTGGGGGTTGACAGAGACCTTAACTTAGGACAATTTGGCCTAATATGACCAACAATATGACAATGATGACAAATGGGGACAAAAACAGAATTTTTATCCAACCTAGGAGGAGTTTTAGACATAGGTTTAGAAACTTCAACATTAACATCAGATATTTTATCTCTATCTATCCTAGAAAAATTAGCCTTCAACTCTTCATTATTCCTTTTAAATGGAGGAATATAAAAAATAAAAAAAATAAATAAATAAAAGTTCTTTTGAGTTTGGCTCAACAACAAGTTTGACACTAGTTAATTTTTCAACTTCAGTTTTAAATTCAACTAGTTGCTCTTCCAAATTTTTAATTTTGTCCACCTGAGATGAAACTTGATTTTTAAATTTCTCATTCAAATTAGTAGTTTCATCCAATTTTGCAATCAATTCATCTCTTTCAAGTTTGACCTTTTTAAAATTAGCTTTTAATTTTGTAGAATATTCAAGAGATTTCATACAAAAATTATAAAGCTTGCAATAGGCATCTTGAATATTATCATCATCATTCAACATAAGATCATGCAAATCAAAACAATCAAGATTTTCCATGACAACAGGGGTCAATGGATCACACAGCAATGATTAAAACCTAATTAGAGTGTGTTTGCTCTGATACCACTTGATAGGCGAAGAATGTATTGATCCTCTTGGTAAATTAATCAATTAATTATCCAAGTGAATTAATTAAATTCAATTACATGCAATAAGCGTGGTAGCACAAACAAATCACCAATTAAGTTAAATGTAACGGAAAATAAATTTGACATAGGTGATTTGTTTATGAATGGGGAAAACCACTGAGGCAAAACCCCACCGAGTGAATTTAAGGTCACCACTTTTGAGAATCCACTATTATCAAAACAAGCGGTTACAAGTAAAAGGAATCCCAGTACCTAATACCAACCTATAGTTAAACCATCACCCCAATACTTAATTGGACTTGGGATGTAGCGGTAATCTCTTTGTTCAATGCACGAATTCCAATACGTGACTGACCAATGATGCACGGATCCCAGTATGTTACTAACTCCACAGCAACCCTTTGATTGTTGTAGTTGATTTGTAAAAACTTCACATAGAAACACCAGTAAGAACTTCAATGTGGTGCAAGAGACTTTACTTGGTTACAAAACCCAAAGGCGTACAAGAAACACAGCAAGAACTCTTTCTTCCGTAGGAGGAGACTAGGGTTTCAAAAAAAAAAAATCTTATGAAGCTCTCTAGGGTTAGGTTTTTCTTTTTCCACCTCTTTGTTTAAATAGGAGCTTAATGGGCTCTCCTATTCCAAATAGGTTTACACAAACCTTGGGCTTTCCTAATCCAATAAGGATTATACAAACTCACAAACCTTGGGTTTTCCTAGTCCTATAAGGATTATACAAACCCACAAACAAATAGCCTTTTAGAATAAAAACGCTGCTGGCTATAATCTGAATCTCGTAAGCTCGATAAATCAAGACATGTGTCGAGCTTTAATGAATCTCGACAGATCAAGCTTCTGTCGAGGAGGTATCGAGACCTACAGATTGCACTTTTCTTGAGCAGTTCTTGAGTAATCTTCATGTCTTCAATTTAACCACTTGTAATAATCATCTTGAACCTTCTTAGATTTACCAAAATACAAGTAAAGTGCATTTTTTCAAAGGATATGCCAATTACATAAATATATGTCCTTAACAACTACGTTAAAAGATGTAATTGGTGCCAGAGGCATGCACCTATGTTGCACTTGCCAGGGGGAGAGCTTAACCCAATCCTCAGCCCTTGGCCTTTTGCCCAATAGGGGCTAGACATAATCGGTCCGTTCCCTCGAGCTTCTGGGAACAGGAGATATGTGGTGTTGGCCATGGATTAATTTACCAAATGGGTGGAAGCCGAAACCTTGGCGAATATTAAGGATGTAGATGTGAAAAAATTCGTTTGAAAGAACATTGTTACAAGGTTTGGGATCCCCTGGGCACTGGTGTCAGACAATGGGTTGTAGTTTGATAGCAAGGTATTTCGAGAATACTATGGAAGCCTCGGGATAACTAACAGGTACTCATCACCCACGTACCCCCAGAGCAATGGGCAAGCCGAGGCGACAAATAAGACAATTGTCAATGGTCTGAAGAAGAGACTGGGAGAAGGGGGGGCGAAGGGAAATTGGGTAGAAGAGCTGCCGAACGTTTTGTGGGCTTACTGAACGACTCCTAGAAGGTCGACGGGTGAGACGCCTTTCACTATGACCTACGATGCTGAAACAGTTATAAGGCAAGTCTAGGCACTCGGGGCATCCGTAACTGGAGGAGTTAATGTAGGTGCATCCAGGCCGGTTGAAGGATTAATGGGTGGAGGGTTTGAGGTGACTGTGGGCTACGTGGTGTTCGGGTTCAGTACGGCCGTAATGGTTCTCGGGACGTGGGAATCGATTTGCTTAGATAGCTTCCTGGACTCTAGGCTTTCGGCACCCTCCTCTTCATCACTGCTGTCCTCTCCCTGCTTTTCAGCCTGGGTTTCAACAGTAGGGTCTTTAGGTATAGGTACTAGGTTGGTACTCTTGAAGGAGGAGTCCTCGGGAAGGCCGATGACATTAACTGCTGCCATTCAACCTTCCATGAACCTAAACTTTCGAGCCTAAAAGATCACGGGACCAATTGAGTTTTCGGCATCCCTGAAACCCATATTGTAGTAAGTTTGCTTTCGAGCCTTTTCTTCGCCTTTGTAGTCGGTGAATTCCTTGTCCTGGGCAGAGAGGATGTTGGCAGTCTCTACGAGCTTAGGCTCGGTCTCCTCGAACTTAGCCTGAGCCTCACTAGCCTTCTACTCGGCCAGCTCCAATGCCTTCCCAACAAATGTTGCCTGCCATTCTATAACATTCAGCCCCAGGGTCTTCTCTTTCAGGCTAGCCTCAGCTACCTATTTCGAGGCCTTTTCTTTATCAGTCTCTTCATGTGCCTCCTTCAGCCGACCCTCCACCATATGGGTCAATTGGCCAGCCTAAATCAACAGAAAGGTAGAACTGGGTTATTCAAGTTTGATTGGTAACACTTATAAATTGAGAGATATGCAAATATATATATATATATATATATATATATATATATATATATATATATATATATATATATATAAAGTTCAGATGGAGGTAAAACTTACCGCTATAGTGTGCCACTTTAACTTAAGCACCAAGTCATCATCTCGGCAGTCGGAATAATGCTCCATGTCAGCGAGAAGTAGTAAAGCCTACCCGAGGCTATCCGATACGTGGCCTCCCTCGCTGCTCCTTCATGTCCTGAGATAAAAGTTGGAAGGCAAGACTTTATCCCCCAATTGGAAGGTGCACTCCCACCCGGCAGTAGAGCTTGAGGAAGAAGCCTCTACCTACGAGCCAATTATGACAGGTTGGCTCGAGGGTTGTTTCTCCTAGGGGATCTTATTAGTCAGTGGAGTAGTCTTCCAACTCGAAGCTTGAGTGGGTAGGTGGGCAGCAGGAGGGGTGTTTTCCCCGATCGCAGCACCAGTGGTACCCTTTTAGCGCTTCCTCCGCTGTTGGGACGTGGGAGGAGTGGTTTGTTGAGGGGTGGACTGGGCAGAAGTTTGGCCCCTCGAAGCTTGTGCGGCTGGAAACCAGTGATCCAAGGCCATTGACCATTTTTGAACCATCCTTTCTGCCGGATTTGGTATAATGGGATTTGTCTCCTTGGCAACCGAACCCTCTTGATTAGGATCTCCTAAGATGGGAGCCTCCATAGGAATGTGTTATGCTCGGCCCTGGAAGACAGTGTCTCTCGAACCGTCTTGAATAGGCTCAAGAGAGTCGTGTCTAACCAATCGGGGACCTAAGTGCCTGGCTTCCTCGGAAGTGAGCCCTTTTGGCAAGAACCCAGGTAACTGAACGTCCAGGTACGGTAACAGCGGGCTACCGACCGTCAGAGCACTTGATGAATTCTGGTAGCTTGTGTAGGAGGGAACGCAACCTAAGATCAAGTGAGAAGCCCTTAACTGACCATCGTAACGCACAAATATCTTCGAGCGAAGAATGAAGTTGAGCTCCTTGACACACACTACTCTTACGTCCAGCTAGAACTTCTTAGAAGCTACGGTCGGGAAAGGGGTAAATGTAAGTGAGAAACTAAGAAAGTAGTGAAATGGATGATAAGTAAATAACAACAAACATATTAATAAAATAAAATAAAATAAAAAGAAAGGGGGAAGGGAGACACGGTTGGTGAATGCTTAGGGATCGGTAAAAGAAAATACCGACCTATCTGACAGGGAGAGATCGGGAAGGTCATCTCTCCATTCAGCCAGTTACCACTCACTCTCACATACTCCCCCGCCGAGTTCCTATTGGAATCGAGGAGGCAGGATATCAACCTAACCATGGTATTTTGGGTTTGAAGGTAGTACTCGTGCTTTAGACTTCCCCAAATAACGTACAAGAAGTTGATGTTGTGATGGGTAAGGCTCAGGCCATACAAGCGGTTGAGACACCCCACACAGTTAACTACCCTATAAAAATTGGGTAAACACTGATCGAGGCTAAGGCCATAAAAACTGAGGGTCCTAAGTAATAAGAGGTCTACGGGGAATCTAACCCCACCCTTAAGAATGGACATTAAAGGGAAAAACACGACATGGGGAAGCCTTTAGTCTGTTATGTTTCCCTCGTGACAGTATGAAATTTCAACATCACGAGGGATATTGTATCTAACTCTGAAGGATTCTACGTCTTCCCTAGTCTTCAATAGGTATGCAAAATGCATATTGTTGAATCTAACTAAGTTACGAGGAGATAGTCAAATGGAAGAAGACTTATAGAGCGATTTCTTGTAGAGGAGAGTGATATTGTAGGGAGATTGAGGGCTCAGGAGCAAAGAAAGGCAGTGTTTCGAACTTAACAGAAACTAACGAAAGCAAAAAAACACAGATTATGAGTGGTGTTTATAGAAGCAAGGGTCATTAATTGTAATTGCCCAATTGCAATAAATGCGTACCATCATTTCGCTTCTCGCGTGCCTCAATAAACGAAGCTTCAGATCATTTGTGCCGTCTAATATCTCAAACCCTGCCACGTATTTCGAATGAAGCAAGCTATCTAGTCCGTTGCATTAAAAGGTGGACTATTGGCCTTCCCGAGATGTAATTGTCATTCCTCTTGGACGGGATAGAAGCAAATGCCTCGACCATGGGGTAACAGAACCCCAATCCTATCTCCACTTTGCGGAAACAGGATCGTAAGGGGCTATTGTGGGTGAGCTGGGCCTAGGTAACCAAGTCTACCCACTTGACCAAAGCCCAACATGAATGAAAGCTCAAAAATGTGTTAAAAACACAAGAGCTGTTTAGACCCCCAAATTAAAGTTACGGCTCGATAGATTTTACACTAACTTAGTTCTAAGTGCGGAATAGTGTAAATGCGAGTGGATAAACAAACAAGCTACTCTAATCCATAATCAAAACAACACAGCAATAAAATGGAATGTAAAAGAGTAGGGAAGAGAGATGCAAACACAAGATAACACGCCGATGTGTTATCGAAGAGGAAACCGAAGAACTCGGCGAAAAACCTCTCCGTCGCCCTCCAAGCGGTAAACGATCCACTAGATAATCAGTTGGGATACATGGGTTAGCAAGAGACCCTCCAAGCCTAATCTACCCGATATACCTAAGCCCTCCAAGCTCCTACTCCAACATGGCTTCTCGGAACCGTGTCTTGTCTAGCTCTCTGAATCCCGCAACAAGCTCCATGTTGCGTCTGCCATCCTTGGCTTCTTCCAATTCTTCCCAGCAGCACCAAACTATCACTTGACACTCTGAAAGGGTGTGGTAAGTGTTTGGGCTATCAACCTCTCAATGGTATGGAAATGGAGAGGTAGGAGTTGAGGAAAATCCACAAGCAATTATGTAGAGGATTGTGGGTATAACAATCTCTAACTCTTAAGGTGTTTGGCTAGGGTTTTCTCTTAGAAGCATTCCTCAACATTTGTGGGTAATGTGGGTATATATAGTGTAGGTACAGAAAGTGTGTATCAGATAGTACAGTCTGGCAAAACAGAATGTTTCACGGGTGTTTCGCGGGAAGGCCTTACCCGCGAGATACTTGCGAAACACAATTGTCTCCATCTGTACTGACTCTTCGCATTCCAGTCATGTGCAAGGCACATGCTTCACTTCGCGGGATGCTTAGTCGCGAGCTTCCCGCGAGAACTCTTCTGGCTTCAATTGCTTGAGTCTTCACACACTCTCTCTCTAACACACAACCCTTACAATCAAATCCCACAATAAATACAGGGTACAAAAGATTGAATAAAATTACAATCAAATTTGACACGGAATAAAAGCCAACAAAATACATATTTGTAAATCACAACTTTACAATGAAGCCCAAGGCCCATTAGGCGAATTAAACTTGATACACATAGAAGGAATTAGCCTTGGGCCTTATCACAGTGGGCCCAACCTTGAGATAGAGACCATGGCTGAAGGCATGGCACTTGAGAGGCTCTTGAGTAGTCAGCTGAACGTTGACTGATAACAAAGGTGGTTGGGGTGAAACACGACCCTAGCGAGATCGGTAGCCGAGGACTAATATTGCTAGTGGGGAGCCACCCCTGAACACTATTCGGCGCCTAGAACAAGTTCCAAGGGAATCTTCTAAAGCCGTGAGGTTCCCTTGGGATTCTTATGAATCTAGGAATATGTGTGTAAGTGGGGAGATAATGATCATGACCCCTCTAATAAAAGACTATAAGAAGGAGAAAAAGGCAGAGGGATGGGGGTGGGAAGAAAATCTGGGGAGTGAGAGACAGAGAGTAGAAAAACTGGGAAACACAAGGGAGGGAGCAATAACCAAGTGAATTTTGGGGCCTAATTTGTAGGATTAAGGCTCAGCCCACATACAAATAAGTTGGGTCGCAAAGAAAAACTACAAGCCTTTCCAGGTTTTTGTGACCACAGTAGAATATATATAAATATATATCTCAAAATTGACTGACTTTGACAATGTTTGGCAAATGCCAATATAAGTCATCAGAGCCTTCTTACCTAAAATTGTGTACATGAGTTCAACTTACATTTGAATAAAATGTCAATATGCCTATATTTGGATGAAAAATTTGTAGTTGAAATTTAGGAGTTTGATGAAATTTAAATTTCTATTAAATAAAATTCATTAGGATGTGTCATGTGAAAAAATTCTAAATTTTGATTAGAAATTTTAACCAAAAATTAAAGGGTCTTGATTTGTTAAAAGCTTTGTACCTCAGCTAACACTTTTTTGTGTGTTTCCAATAGAGGCGTCCAAATTTCAAATTTCCCAGTACTATCAAATTATTTTAAAAAAATGTCACAATTTAGGGGAAAAAAGCTTGCTTTATTGTTGGTAAATTTCACTGGTGTCATTACCAAATCCCCCCTTGACATTTTAATTATTATTTTTATCTAGCAAGAGGATAAAGTTTAGGAAATTTACTCTAACTCATTATGGGGTAACTTATAAAATGTAACAATATCTAGCAAACACAAAAATCTGAAACCAAACATTATAAGCTTTTACATAGGGCTGTAAACAAACCAAGCTTTGTCGAGTAGTGCATGTTCAAGCTTGGCTTGTCTGGAAAAGTCAAAAGCTCAAGTTTAGCTTGAGCTCGTGACAAGCCTAGAAATCATGTTTGAGCTTGAGCTCGTGGGAAAGCAAAAAAGTTTGAGCTTGGCTTGGCTTGGTTTGGCTTGATTAATTAGTCAAGCCAAACTCAAGCTTAATATCAAGTTCAAACTCGAGCTCAGGTCAAGCTTTTAAGCTTGAGATCTAAGAAAATTATATTATCAAATGCTTAAATCTCTAAAATTAAGAAAAAAAATAGTATACTCATTTTATCATACATCTAGTCCTACTTATGATTAGCTATTTTTCAAATTAAAAATTTGCATAATTAAATTCATTCATTCGTCCTTACTTGTCTACAGCTTTTGTGGGTACAACGGGAGAAGTACGCCTCGGCCAAGTGGACTGGGGCGAAGAAGAAAATAAAGTCGCCACCTAGATTAGGTTTAGGAACCATAAATGTAGCGCCCTTATGGAAGGACTGATCTTTACCAGAGCACGTGTCCTGAGTTTAAGTATGGAGATGGGAAGGTGTTAGACATCCAACCCCACCCGACCCGTAGGTCAGCTTCCACTCATTGTGTTCCAAATCCTAATCCCATCAAAGGGTCCTCTAATATGTTATTCTAAACTCACACACACACTAACATGCATCTAACATCCAAACATGGCATATGTCCCATACTTATCCATAGCATAAAATCCTACCATTTATCTAGCAATATATATCCAAGGGCAGCAAGTGTATCACAAGGCAAAAACATCAACAAGTCATAAATCATCAAGTATATTCAATCATCCAAACCTAGTATCATGGTATTCATCAATCAAGGAGACCAATCATGGTATTTAAAGATGCATGTTCATATTCATATGCATGATTTACCATCACTTACCTCGTTGCACCATAACTCCTCAACATCTATGTATCAATGCATGTTCAAGTTCTCATGAATATTCATGTGGTTCAACCAAGACATAAATCCTAATTATTACTTTATCAATCCAAGCATGCGAAACATGTTATTCTACTAACCCTAATGCTAAACATGTGAAAACTAGACTCAATAAGACCTAAACATGTGATTAAAACTAAATAAAACAAAACAAAAAGTAAGAACCCTAAATTTGTGATTCCGGGCATGAGTATGCGTGTGCATACATAGGGTATGCGTGCATATCCCAACTGTATGCGTATGCATACTTTGAGTATGAGTATGCATGCATAGAGCATGCACACGCATACACGCCCAGAAACACAGTTTTAAAGCAAGCAACAAAATGATAATTAAACAAAACCTAGCATGCTTCTAATATATTAATCTAACTCTTCATTCAAACATGGTGGGACATAACAAAGCAAAACCAAATAAATCAAAACATATTTCTAAACATGTATAACATATAAATCAATTAAGAACAATAAGAACACAAGTTATAAAATATCCAAATTTAGGAAGAGCCATGAAGAAAGACTAACCTTGCTCATAGAACACAACTTGGTTGATATTTAACCAACCCCTCAGTGCCTACATAACAAGATTCAATTGAAAGAATAAGAATAATTGAAGAACACAATAGTTTTTAAGATAATCACAACTCAAGAACAAACTTATAATTGAAAAGGTTTTAGAAAATGATTTGGGAAAATAGTTTTTTCCTTAGAACTAACTAAAGAGAGGTTTTTAATTTGTAAAAAAAAGGTGCAAAGATGCTGCCCTAGAGTTTTAGAAAAAGGAATTAGGGTTTTAGAGAAGATAGAGGCCAAAAAACAACTCTCTCTAGCTAGAGTTTTGATCGAAGACATAAGATAAGTATTTATAAGTTAAAATTAGGGTTTCGGGGTTTTTCAATGGTCTTTGGATGTACCCAAGGGTCTATGGGCCAGCCCACATCAAAGCATGATGTTTTGGGCCCTTAAAATGAAGTTTTAAAACCCAGAAAATCGGATTGTTTAGTTGGGCTGACTTCAAATGGTCATAACTCACTCAATATAAGTCCAAATTAGGCAAAATTTGTGTTCAAATTGAAGCCCAGGATATCAACTTTCCAATGAAATAAATCTCACTCAAATATTATTTGTGGATCAAAAATTATAGTCAAAATAGTGAGAAAATGTCATTTTTCAGTATCGTTTTTAAAGCGATTTGAGCACTTTTGAGTTGTGATTACTTCCGAACTATCAAAATAATTTCAATTACCTTTTTCAGACATGGCAAGCTCATCATTGGGACCGGGGACTAAAGTTTATTAACTGGGTATAAAATGAGGTGTCTATAGCTTCAACAATTATTTAAAATACAATTTTTACATTCACTTTAGATGGTGAAGAATTAGAAAATACTTGTTTGTAACTATTATTAATGGGAAAATAAAAGCATGTTTCATAATTTTATATTAGATGATTGATGGGGAAGGATCATATGTGGTACACTTAATTAATTTATTTATTTTTAAATGTAACTAAAGTCTAAAATGGTTCTTGATTATTTTAAAAGAAAAAAAATTAAGGTAATAGATAGTGGTCCTATTTTAGCCATATCATTATTAAGATATGTGTAATGAGTATGTAGCTAACACATATAAACTTATAAATGAGTCTATACTTGAATTATTTTGTATTAAACCTTATAGCTCACGGGCTTGTTTGTGAACAAATTTTTTTGCTTGGGCTCAGCTTGTTTATTAAATGAACCTAAAACTAATGCTCAAGCTTAGCTTATTTATAAACAAACAAACATGAACGAGCTTTTTATTGAGCCTAGTCCAAGTTGTTCATGATCAACTTAGTTCATTTACAGTCCTACTTTTATGCCTCTCTCTCTCTCTCTCTCTCTCACACACACACACACACACACACACACACACACACACACACACACATATGCAGGAATCCAAATCTATTTTCAATAATATAAGCTTTCCCACCTTTCTCTCTCTCTCTTTCACACACACACACACACACACACACACACACACACACACACACACACACACACACACACGTTGAAATCCAAATCTCTATTTCCAATAACCATGGCTAAGTATGGTGGAGTAAGAGGAGACATTGGTGGCTTAGGGCGAGGCTTTGGTAGTAGATGCCCAAGGGGAATCGCGAACGTGGAGGAAGTAGCCATGGGTAATGTGAGGAGGAGAAGCGGGTCTCGTTTATTCAGATAACTCACTGGAATAGATTTACCTCCACTCACTCTGTGATGGGTGATTGGGATTTGATGTCGGTGGCAATGATACAGATATAGGCATTATGGTTTTGAATGTGTTGTTGGAGTAGAAATGACAAAACTGATTTCTAGTGGTTGGGTCGTTCAGCCTTCAGTAATTTGGATGTTGATGGTGGCTGTAAATCATCAAATCTGTGGTGGTTTTGATAGTTGTGTGATTAGTGTTTGGTTGCTAGGAAAATAGATAAAAAGAGAAGAATAGAAAAGAAAATTAAGTCTTAATAATTGTGTGATTATTGTTTTGTTAGTTTGTTGTGTTGCTGGGAATTGTGTTTAGTAGCTAAGAAAATGTTTTAAGAATACAAAAGCAAATAAAAGAATTGAGAATTTTTATTAAAAAAATAATATTATTTTGTCCTTTCAATTCATGCTTTTAAAAAAAAAATAAAATGCTTATGTGGTTTTTTAAATATTTAATTATTTAATTTTATATTATTATGTTAGCCATGTGTGTGTCAACAATGTAAATTGTTTGCCATGTAGGCATTTTCCGTTAGTTACTTAATAATAAGGACTAAATTGACTGCAACTTGAAAACAACAAGGATCAAATTGACTACTACTAAAAAAATGTAGGAACTAAATTGAATGTGACCCTAAAATATGTTGGATATTGTCGGACCGTGTGCCTTACCAATCCATCCAACCACCAATTGGTGAAGGATGAGGGGACACATATCTTTTATAACATTCGATCGCAGACCAAGCCCATTGGTATTGGAGCAAATTGTGAAATCCCTCACAATCCCTCCCTCACAATGCGGCTCCAACGACTCGAACCTATGACCTTGGCTCTGATACCACTTGTCGGACCGTGTGCCTTACCAATCCATCCAACCACCAATTGGTGAAGGATGAGGGGACACATATCTTTTATAACATTCGATCGCAAACCAAGCCCATTGGTATTGGAGCAAATTGTGAAATCCCTCACAGATATATTTCACAATTTACTTTGTGATTAAGCAAAAAGAACAATATACAGATCGAAATATAAGTAATAATACAAATAGATATGATAGGCAAAAGCAAAATATAATATATAAGAAGAAATCTGCAAATAATTAAAAACTCACAGACCAAATACGTGAAGGATGAATGATTCAGATCAAGTCTTGCGTTTAACACAATTTCCTTAAAGCAGATTTCGCCCCTCTCACAATCACTGTGGTGCTTTGAGACTCACGGACGTTTGCTTTCCAGGATAAAATGATCTACAGCACAAAAACGAAGCACATTAGGTCGTGCTCTGCGAACTACTCAATGTCTCTTTCTCTCTCTTTGACACAAAATGAAATGCACAAAATATTCTGAAAAGTAGTTTTTATGAATGAGGGATTATGAAAAATTATACGTTACTGAATAGGCAATCTGTTTCAGTAATTAACTACTGTGCACAAACTAACTGACTTAAAAATTAAAATAATAAAATATTATTATTTGGACAAGTAGGCCTATTCCACATATGCCAAAAGCCCAACCCAATGTCCAACTCATGAGCATATAAAGTCATATATTATCTCTTTCCTTTCCTATGTGGGACTCAAGATTTTTACCACTTTTAATAACATCTTCAAGTAAACATAGAAAACATCAATTTCTTATTCACTCCATGATATTTTTCCAACAAAATATAGGGACCAAAACGATGTTTTTGTCAAGAATGGGATTGGAAACTGGCGGCTTAAAGCATTCTCATTAGTTTCACCAATTCAACATTTCAGCAAATATTTGACTAAATCCAACCAAAACAGTGCACATTAGTCTTGGTAGATTAACATAAGTTTTTAGCGATGTTAAGTATCCTTGTTACATGTAGTGAGTCACTCTTCTCACTACATTTAAAAGAAAGACTATTTTATTCAATTTTTTAGTCTGCCTCTCTTCTCCCTTCCTTTCTCTCTTCATCTAACTCTTTCTCATCTCCATCTCTTCTCTCTCTTGGTTTGACCTTCTCTCCTTTGGGCAGAGGTGGATTGTGTAATGTAGTGGCGGTCAGATCCCTTTTTTTGGCGGTTTTGTGATTTGGTTTGGTGTGGTGTGGATTTGTCGTTTTCAGTGGTGTTTGCAATTTGGTCTAGTGTGGTGTGGCATTGTGATGTGTTCTAGTGGCGGTTTTGTGGTACAATTTGGTGGTTCTAGTGGTGGTGCGATCTAGTGGTTCTAGGTGGTCAAATTTGGAATCTTGTAATTTTATTTTGATTTGAGTGGTTTTTGTAATTTGGGTTTTTGCTGGTTGTGTGTTATGGGTTGTACTTATGGTTGTGCTCGGTGGTTTTAAAATTTTTAATTTGGGATTTAAAATGTGAATGAGAATTGAGAATAAATTATATTTAATTGCTACACTGATATAATATTGAGATTGATGTATATACATGAAAAGAATTAAACAGTTAAACTAGAAAAAGTAGAGATTTTTGGATTAATTTAGCCAAAAATTTGAAAAGACCGATGTGAATGCTTTGTGTCTATTTGGAAATAGCTTATCTAGCTTTTTGCTGAAAATTTTTTGCCAAAAATTTGCTAAGTATACTTGTACCTTTAAAAATTTGAAAAAGTGAAAAAAATAGGAAAAAAGTAAGATTTTAAAAAGCTGTACATAAAAACTAAAAACTAAAAGTTAAAAGTTGAAACTAATGCTAAACATGCTCGTAATAGTATATATTATGTTAGTGTTTTTAATTTTAATAGGTAGCCGGGTGGCAATAAATAATAAATAATAAAAAATAGTGTTGCAATAAAAGAGAATAGTACAGTATTGGGCATCCTTTTAATTTGATTTGATATCTCTCACTCTCTCTAATGCTTATTTTGAGTCATGACACTGTCTCTATTAAGGGTCCATTTGAAAATAGCTTATTAGCTAAAATTGAAAATTTTTTGTTGAAAATACTGTAGACAAAGATAAAAGTTAGCTGAAATAATACAGTAGGAGCTATAAATAGTACCAAAAAGTGCACTGGAACCCATAAATAATAGCAAAAATAAGTTGAATGGTAGAAAAAATAACCTAAATAATAAAATAAGCTAAGTTTAAACTCTAATTCCAAACCCAATCTACCTCTCTCTCCATCAATAATTACCTTTTTTTATAAATTTTTTTATTAATTAATTAATTTCTTTGTCTCTACTCTCTAGTGAGTCTCTACCAAAATAATTAACCAGAAACAAACAAACAAACAACTAAAAAAATAAGAAGCGGTAGCTCTACCAAGCCTCCGCATCATCCTCCTCCTCGTCCTAGCTTTCTTTTTTTCAAGTCTTTCAGCTCTCTTACTTACTATTATTTATTAATATTATAATAGTAAAATCAATCATCACTATTCAGTATTCACTACCCGAGAGAGTAAAAGAGTAAAGAGTAAATAGTTGTAGAGAGTAGAGAGAAAAGTGGATTTCCCAAAATGTCACTACTCTTAACTCTTCTTACTCTTCTTCTTCAATCTCTCATGATCTCAATCAAAATTTAATAAAGATCTGCCTTTTCTTTTCATTAGGGTTTCTTCTTCTGGCAACTATAATTTTGGTGGTTGAGGTTAGGGTTTTTGTTGTTTCTTAAATATTAAAAAAAGATGTCCTCCTGCTCAGTGCTGATGACTCGGTTTGGATGAACCAATATTATTAGAGGTTTTAGTTCCTTTATTATAATAAGCATTGGTTTCTTTGGATTTTTCAACAATGAGACTCTTTTCTTCACCAACCACTAGCCTAAACCCCAACCCAATCAATCCATTGATTGCCAAACTCGACCAACCACTGCCTTAAAACCCCAACCCAACCGACCCACAACCCATAACACCGCCTGAACGTCAATCCAAAATGCCACCATAACGTCGATCCACAACATCACTACTTGATATTGAGAGAAGAAAGAGGTTTTATGTGGGTTTGATATGAGATGTAGAGAGAGAAGTTTGAGGGTGTGAGGGGGCAGAGAATTTGACAATGAGAGAGATATAGAGATGACATGGGGATGTGAGAGAGAGAACTGAATAAAAAGTACTCAAAATATGTTTAGCACACCAGCTATACCATTCTACTATTGGAACACTACTGTAAAAAACGCTAAATAAATTTGGCATTTAACACATCTCATGAGAGTTGGTTTTTGGTGTTTGGTGTGCCAAATGTTAAAATTTTAGCATTTGGCACACTCGATGCTAATGCTTTCAGGCCAATTTACTCCAATTGAATGTGAGTTTGGAAAATCCAATGAAAAATGTAGAATAGATATAAATATATATATATATATATATATATATATATATATATATATATATAAATTTCTCAAAATTGACTAACTTTGACAATGTTTGACAAAGCCTAAAATTAGGTCATCAGAGCCTTCTTACCCAAAATTGTGTACATGAATTCAACTTACATTTGAATAAAATGTCAATATGCCTATATTTGGATGAAAATTTTGTAGATGAAATTTAGGAGTTTGATGAAATTTAAATTTCTATTAAATAAAATTCATTAGGATGTGTCATGTGAAAAAATTCTAAATTTTGATTGGAAATTTTAATTAAAAATTAAAGGGGCATGATTCGTTAAAAGCTTTGTACCTTAACTGACACTTTTTGTGTGTTTCCAACAGAGGCATCCAAATTTCAAATTTTCCAATACTATCGAATTATTAAAAAATGTCACAATTTAGGGGAAAAAAAAGGCTTGCATTATTGTTGGTAAATTTCACTAGTGTCATTACCAAATCCCCCCTCGACATTTTAATTATTATTTTTATCTAGAAAGAGGATAAAGTTTTGGAAATTTACTCTAACTCATTGTAGACACTCGATTTTACACCCATGATTTAATCAAGAAAGATGACTAGAGTGACCATTCATATACCCAAGATTCATGATTGCATTACATGCATTAATTAGTCCATTGCATATCATAAAAATGATCTTGAGATTCTAACGGTTGCAACGGTATGCCCGGTTTCCAAATCGGACCGTCGAAATGAAAGATATCATGAGATCAAGTTTTCACAGTCTGCATGCATTGTATGGGGTGAAGTTGATCACGTGTGATTAATTGAAATTAATTTTGATTGGTTAATGATTAAAATTAATTAAATGAATTTATATGATTGGTGGAGTATTTTTCTTAAACTGAGATTTGTTGCATGGGATTAAAACAAATAAGCTGATAATATTTAAAGGTTGTAGATAATTAGGCTTTTAGGATAATTATATTCAAAATAATTATTTTAAAAATCCTAATTATCACTTTGGAATGAGGTTTATCATGAAAATAACTCTGAAATTCCTCCAAATACAGTTTTAGAATTGGAAAACACTTCAAAAACGTGCTAATCAAGTAACAAATTTCAGATTTACGTTCCAAGGGACTTTTGGCATAGTAGAACTCAAAATTCGGACTGAGCTATTTATAGAAATGTTGTAGAGAATCAAATTTCCCTTCAGCTGTCAAAATTTCAGCTTAATCCGAATTTTGAGTAAAACGATATGATCAAAATACTGAAACTTGTTTTGATTTGAAAAATCAGCTTACTCTTATCCAAATCTCCTTTTTTTAGGATTTTCCCCCATACATTTTTTGCTTATTTTTTCAGCATTCCAACCTCTATAAATAGAAGCTAGATCTCAAAATTCAACACACTTTTTCACGCTCTCAGATTTCCCATTTTTTCTGAATCTCTTTTCTAATATTTTCTCTCTTACGTTAAAGACATTCTTGGAGGCTCTAGCCTTAAGAATTTCTTTTTTGTAATCAAGGTATTTTAGGTTTCAAAGATAATTGAACAAATTTTTTTGAACCCTAAAATATTCCCTCAAGAAGAAGAGAACGTCCATCCAGGAGGTGGTTCTTTCTTTACCCCTTTTTTTTTGTTTCTTTTATTTTGATGATGCATGTGTAAATCTTCTTTTAGTTTAATTTCTAAATGCTCTTACCATGTATTGTCAATATATTTTTGTTGAAACATGTTCTTGATGTTTTTATTGTCATGATCTTTTTTTTTTTCAATAATCTACTTGTCATTATATCTTTTTCAAAATCAAAAACTAATTTGCCTCTTCATTAGATGTGAATCTAATTTTTTTTAAATAAAAATTGATTTGCATCTTCATTAGATGTGAATTTGAATTTTTTTTCTAATAAAAACTTATTTGCATCTTCCTTAGATGTAGATCTGAATTTTTTCAAAATAAAAACTGATTTACATCTTCCTTAGATGTAGATTTGAGTTTTTCAAAAATAAAAACTGATTTGCATCTTCCTTAGATGCATATCTGAATTTTTCAAAAAAAAAACTAATTTGCATCTTCCTTAGATGCAAATCTGAATTTTTTACATAAAAACTGATTTGTATCTTTCTTAGATACAAATCTGAATTTTTCTAAACATAGTAAATTTTGAAATAAAAAAAAGGAAGTCATAAGTAGTGATGTTCTATTTGTTTGATTCATAAGTAATGTTGTTTTGATTGTTTTGTTTAATACAAGTAGCGTAGATTTATTTCATGAGTGTAATCCTCTTCTAAAAAGATTTTTTTTTTTTATAAATTTTTTAGATTTGATTTTTTAAGGTTTTCTACAAATCTAAATTTTTTATTACAAAACAGATCTGATTTTTTTTACATACAAACCAAAAACCAATTTTTTTTAAGTTCTCAAAAACAAATCTGATATTTTTAAACCAAAGGCTTTGTTTTATTTAATAAACTCAAGTCTGGCTTTTCTTCACTAAAAACTATATTTTTTTACATATTCAAAAACAGATCTGATTTTTTTAATAAACCAAATCAATTTTTTTATCACAAGGCAAATCTGAATTTTTTCAAAAGAAGAGGATGCATTCATAAATAGACTTATGTGACTTAGTTTAGTTAAGTGTTTCATGTATGCAGCATATCATTCATATCATGCATAAAGGGGTACATTGGTCATGAGAATCTAGAAGACCAGACTTTGTTCGGGCAGAATGGGTGCCTAACACCTTCTCATTCCGTAACCTAGCCTCCGAATTTAGTGTCTTTGAATAGATAGACCTAGGCTTTATCTTTGTTTTTTGTTTTTGTTTTTTTTTTTTTTTTTTTTGGGTAGATTGTAACTAGGACAAAAAGCCATGTATCTTTGGTAGTTTGTAACTAGGACCCAAAGCCATGTAACACTCAATTTATCAAATATGTATTCTTTTATTCAATCAATGATAAAGGAACAATTCAGTCATGTAAAGTTGTATTTAATTTTTTCTTATTTTTTTGTATAAAAAAAATAAGTAGCGACTCCACACCACTTATCCAAAAAGAGATGTGCCCTTCAAAGCACCCAAATCTCTTTTTTGAGGGCACCTTAATTTTAGCGGTCTCTCACACTCATTATAGGGTAACTTATAAAATTATTGATACACATTATTTGAATAAGTAGCATGACTCATTAAAAAGTTTATTTATTTTTTTTTTTATAAGTAAAGATATTATAAATCAAGGGAAAAAGGGAGGAGGGTCTAAAACCATCTCTAGAACCTAGGGAGAAGACTCAATCAGAAAGAGAAAAGATGTTTAGAGACCCATTATATTTACAGTGCACAACCCAGCAAGCAATGTTGTGAGCTAAATAGTTAAGGTTCATGTTTACAAAACAAAAAAGATAGGGAATTAAGGGAAGCTAAAACAAATGGCAAAAAAGGAATAATAAAGTGAGAAGTATTGAGTGAAGGATGATGAAGAGTGTAGCAAAGAGATTCATTTGTGAGGAAATTATATTTTGCTTAAAAAAAGGGAAAAAACATCATTTTGGGATCACAGTCAATTTGGTCCCTACATTTTAGTAATAATCAATTTGGTCCCTATTATTTACAAGTTATGATCAATTTGATTCCTACTATTAAATCATTAACGAAAAATGCCTACGTGGTAAATAGTTTGCATTTGTTGGCACACATGTGGCTAACATAATAACATAAAATTAAACATTTAAATAGTTAAAAAGTCACCCAAGCATTTTAATTTAAAACAAAATCCATGTCTAACAAAAAAAAATGAAAAGATTGAAGGAAAAAAAAGTTTTTTTCTTTATAAATCTTCAATTTGTTTTATTTTATTTTCTATCATTGCACTTTCTTAGATACCAAACATAATATCCAGCAAACACAACAATCTGAAACCAAATACTATAAGCTTTTACGGCTCTCTCTCTCTCTCTCTCTCTCTCACTCACACACACACTCGCTCGCGCGCGCGCGCGCGCGCACACACACACACACACACACATTGAAATCCAAATCTCTATTTCAAATAACCATGGCTGAGCATGGTGGAGTAAGAGGAGACATTGGTGGCTTAAGGCGAGGCTTCGACAGCACACACACACATTGAAATCCAAATCTCTATTTTCAATAACCATGGTCGAGTGTGGTGGAGTAAGAGGAGACATTGGTGGCTTAGGGCGAGGCTTCGACAACAGATGCCCAAGGGGAACCGCAAACATGGAGGAAGTAGCCATGGGCGATGTGAGGAGGAGAAGTGGGTCTCGTTCATTTAGATAACTTACTGGAACAGATCTACCTCCACTCACTCTGTGATGGGTGATTGTGATTTGTTATCGGCAGCAGTGATACAGATATATGCCTTGTGGTTTTGAATGTGTTGTTGGAATAGAAATGACAAAACCGATTTCTGGTGGTTAGGTGGTTCAACCTTTAGTGGTTTGGATGTTGATGGTGGCTGTAAATCATCAAATCTGTGGTGGTATTGATAGTTGTGTGATTAGTGTTTGGTCGCTAGGAAAATAGATAAAAAGAGAAGAATAGAAAATAAAACTGAGTGATAATAATTGTGTGATTATTGTTTTGTTAGATTGGTGTGTTGCTGGGAATTGTGTTTGGTAGCTAAGAAAATGTTTTAAGAATGCAAAAGCAAATAAAAGAAATGAAATTGAGAATTTTTATAAAAAAAAAAGATTTTTTTTTTCCTTTCAATTCATGTTTTTTTTTACATGAATTAAAAAAAATTAAAATGCTTATGTGGGTTTTTAAATATTTAATTATTTGATTTTATGTTATTATGTTAGCCATGTGTGCGTCAACAATGTAAACTATTTGTCATGTAGGCATTTTCCGCTAGTTACTTAATAATAAAGACTAAATTGACTGCAACTTGAAAACAACAGGGATCAAATTAATTACTACTAAAAAAAATGTAAGAACCAAATTGAATGTGACCCTAAAATATAGGGACCAAAACGGTGTTTTTGTCAAGAATGGGATTGGAAACTAGTGGCTTAGAGCATTCTCATTAGTCTCACCAATTCAACGTTTGTCAGGGGCGGTTTTTGTGCGTAGTCATGTGTCTTTCACTGAAGGTGTGACTTTGCTAGGTCCGGATTTGTTTTGGGAAGTTCAACCCGGAACTCGACATTGGGCCACATATACCAATGGCTTCCGGTGTATTTTTAAGCCTACAAAATAGATAAAGCCCAAAGTTTTAAAATCATGATAATAGTTGAAATAAATAAATAGTATACTTAGCATGATAGCTTTGATTAAATGGTGAGTTGATACGTTATTATTATGTATATTAAGTGATGTCCAATATTAGAAAATAATCAATTAGGTATCAAATGTCCAATAATGGGATGAGTCTAATAGTCCATATCCAGTTGCGGTTCATGGTTTATATTCAACATAATAAGGTTTGTCCAGCAATGGTCCATGTCCAAATAATATATGTCCAATGGTGGTTCATTTCCAAAAAATATGTGTCCAGTGGTGGTTTATGTCCAAATAATATATGTGCAACGGTGGTAGATCGATTTATTAATATGTATGTTCATTAATGAAGTATTAGTGAGATCATGTTTATTAAATAATAATATAATATTAAAGTAACTCCAGCGGTGCAATAGTAATGAGTTAATGTATACTTAATAATGTAATCTTGAATATAGAGAGATTTTGACTTATCTTGTATGTTTTTGACTCTAGTTGTACAACATCACTTTGTTCTTTATATGATTTGTGGCTCCAACCATATTACGTTAGTGAGCTTCATAGTTTGTGGCTCTAGCCGTATAGCGTTAATGAGCTGATAACATTCCAGCAACAGAATAATATAAGTACAACAGCACAATGATAATAAATTAAAATATACTTAATAGTATAATTTTGGAGATAAAAATAATGACTTATCTTCACAGTTTGTAGTTTCAATCGTATAATAGCAGTAGACATAATATTTCAGCAACATGATGAAGTGAGTCCTTTCATGGTGACTTCATGATTGAAATGGAAAAATGGGTACAACTGGAGGGAGAGAGAACATATTCAGCAGTGTGCATCGGTTGGTTAAGTTTGTCCCCTTAATCATGCACTTAAATGATTTTCCCCATGTAATGCCCTTTCAGTTTTTAGTCAAGTATGAGTGATATTGTCTTCCATAAGAAGGGCTTTTAATTTAATAAGTTTGTGTCTTTCATAAGAATAGCTTTAAGTATTAGAAATGTGTGTCTTCAATGAGAATGACTTTAATATGAAGTTTTTGTGCCTTTTAAGAGAAAGACCTTAGTATTGATGTTCATATGCCTTCCATGAAAAAAAGTTTTTATAATGTGTTCTTGGAAGAGTGTTTGGTATCTTTTAAGATGTATGGAGATGGTAAGAAATATACATGTTTTGTGAGATATGGTATTTGTAAGATAGATTAGAAATATATGTAAGAAGTGTGTATGGATAGTTTGTGAGGAATGTGTTTGTAAAATATATAGGAGTATGAGATAGATAATATGAAAGTTAAATATAGTAAATACGTAAGCTTATAGTTGCTGCTGGAGTGGTTTTTTGTGTTATGTCATGGATTATGTTGCTTTCTAAGAAAAGAGGTATTGTAAGAGAAATAGAGAAAGAGATGGAGATGTGTTTTTATTAAGCAAAATGATGAAATTTCAGAATATTGAAGTGTGGGTAGTGTGTGTAATAGGTGTTATTTAAGAAGAGAGATTTTGTAAGAGAGATGAAGAAAGATATGGAGATGTTTAGAAATATGGCAGCAAAGTGAATGAAGTTTCAGAATAAGGGGGTGAGAGAGGGATGGATAGTGGTTTTTATTAGTGTGTAGCTAGGTCCTCTTTATATAAAGCCAAGTATGTAACTAGATCAGAATTAGTTGAAGGGAAATTTAGCAAATAAGGAAAAGTCTTTGACAAAGTAAGTGGTTTCATTAGTGGGTCTTTGTTTTTTAGCCAAAAGAAAAAAGTTTGAGACTTTAATGCTGCTGTTATAGCTGTTACAACTGTCAGTCACAACTATTACAGTTGGATGATGTCATCTGAATGACATCTTTTGCTGGAGGAAAATATTTGGTATTAAATTTATGGTTTGACTAAAAATGGTAAGATAATCTTTATGAAATCCTTCTATTCTTGGTACTACAGCTGGAGACTAAGGATCTTAGCTTAAAATGGTAGGATTTCTTTTATGGGATCCTTACTTCTTTGGGTATGACAGCAAACTGTTGGGATTGGGCATTAATGGGCAAGTGATGTCATTTTAGGACATGTGTCAACCTGCTGGAGCTATTGCAGTTACTGCTGGAGCTGTTGCAATCTCTGTAGGAGCTGTTGCAACTTCTACTAGAGCTGTTGTTGGTATTTTTGGCTAAGTTTCCTCTTTTGGAAAAATATATGTCTAGTACATATATAATTTTGTTAAGTAATTGTATCAAAAAAAAAAAATTGGTAAGTAATAGACTAGTTGGTTGATATTTGATGAAGTTTTAGAGACGTAATTATGGTCTCTTTGTATTTTAACCAAATCTTGGAGAGTAAGAAGAGTATTTAATGTAGATATGAGATATTAATATATATTTAGCCATATGCTTGGAATTGATTTAAATGAAAATAATAATATAATTTATATGAAATACTATAATTACATTTTTAAACTTATATTATAAGATGAACATTAATTTTTATGTAAAGATCATGAAGAGTTTTATCATTTTAAGTGTTATGTAATATGAGAGGCTTACCTAAATATTACCTATTGCACACTAACCCGTCAAAGTTTAGGGAATTGGGGAAGACATGCCAAGCAACATGCTTTGCTTTATCAACTTTGAACCACTAAAGCCTTACTGAACATACTTCTTGACCCTTTTTAAACCACGACTCCCAAAATTCCCCCGATGAGACTCATGAGCTTGGATCATGAGCTGAAAATGAGATGTTGTGCCATGAGCTCGAACTATGGGCTTTAATGAGATTATATCACCATGAATTTTGGACCATGGGCTTCAGCGTCATTTTTTGAATATGGACTCTTTTGAGCTTTAAAAGAGATTTTCCCAAAATCCATGATAGTGTTGATGTGGTGCGGGTCGCCAATGAAATGAAGTCATGTGATCTGAAAAATTTGTCCTCAACAACGTTTCAGCAAAAATTTAACTAAACCCAACCAAAACAATGTGCATCAGTCTTGGTAGATTAATATAAGTTTTTAGCGATGTAGAGTATCCTTGCTACATGTAGTGAGTCACTCTTATCGCTACATTTAAAAGAAAGACTATTTTATTCAATTTTTCAGTCTGCCTTTCTTCTCCCTTCCTCTCTCTTTTCATCTAACTCTCTCTCATCTCCGTCTCTCCTCTCTCTTCGTTTGACCTTCTCTCTTCTAGGCAGAGGTAAATTGTGCGATGTAGTGGCGATCAGATCTGTTGTTTTTGGCAGTGTTGTGTGGATCTGTCATTTTCAATGGTGTTGCAATTTGGTCTAGTTTGGTGTGGCGTTGTGATGTGTTCTGGTGGTGGTGTTGTGGTGCGATTTGGTGGTGCAATCTAGTGGTTCTAGGTGGTCAGATCTGGAATCTTGTATTTTTATTTTTATTTGAGTGGTTTTTGTAATTAGGGTTTTTGCTGGTTGTGTGTGTTATGGGTTGTATTTGTGGTTGTGCTCAGTGGTTGTATAGTTTTTAATTTGGGATTTAAAATGTGAATGAGAATTGAGAATAAATTATATTTAATTGCTACAATGATATAGTATTGAGATTGATGTATATGCATGAAAAAAATTAAATAGTTAAACTAGAAAAAGTAGAGATTTTTGGATTAATTTAGCCAAAAATTTGAGAAGATTGATGTGAATGGCCTGTGCCCGTTTGGGAATAGCTTATCTAGCTTTTTGCTGAAAGTATGCTAAAATATACTTGTACCTTGAAAAAATTTTAAAAAGTTAAAAAAATGCGGGAAAAAGAAAGGTTTTAAAAAGCTGTACATTAAAACTAAAAACTAAAAATTAAAAGTTTAAATTGATACTAAACATGCTCTTAATAATAGTATCTATTTTGTTAGTGTTTTTAATTTTATAAGGTAGCGGGGTGGGCAACAAATAATAAATGATAAAAAATAATGTTGGGTAAAAAAGGATAGTACAATACTGGGCATCCTTTTAATTTGATTTGATAGCTCTCACTCGGCGAGGTAATTTGCAGAGTAGCATTATTTTTAGCAACTATATTTTTAGTTGGCATGTTTTGGAAAGATATTAACAAACTAGAGTCTCAAGCGTTAGAGGGTCGAGATTAGTGACGAAAATCGAGTCCTTAAGACTCGAATTCAATTCCGATGTGGAACAAAAAAGCCACATGGAAATCGAGTCTGTAAGACTCGAGTTCCATAGAGAGGAGAGAAAGAATGATGAAGGAGAAGAAACCCAGCAGAACCAAGGTTTTGAAATCCGGACCGTTCAATGAACCGTAAAAGGGAGAGATTTAAGGTTTTTGAGGTTGGACCGAGGTCGAACTGTGATGACGTCATAATTAATTTAAAATATAAATAAATATATTAAATTAGTAAAAATTGAAAATTGAAAATTTATCTAAAAATAAAGATAAATATTTATATACATACATACATACATATATATATATATATATATATATATATATTTAAAATTTTTGTTAGAGCTCTTAAGTCATGACAAAGCTCATTTGAGTACCCAATAATTTTTATTTTTATTTTATGAGACCCAATAAAATGGTAAAGAGATAAATTAATGTCTGTCCATGGCCATTTGACAACCCAAACAATTTTTTTTTATGCCCAAGCCCATTTGACAACCCAAACAAATTTTTTTTATGCCCAAGCCCATTTGAATAGTCCACCATTTATGAATTTTAAAGAAAAAAAAAAAACTATAGGATAAATATGAAAGCTAGAGCCTAGAACTAGAAGTGGTTGACAGTTGTTTGACTTGTTTCAAAAAAAAGAAGTGGTTGACAGTAAAGCAAATGTTGGTGGTTGACAGTAAAACAACAGGCAGTAAAGCAACAGCAAAAAAGAGGACTTCATTTACCAAAAATAGAAGAAGACTCCGGAGGGAAAAATGAAGAAACAACATCGTCAAAAACACAGAAAGGGAGTGTGAGCGAAACAGAGAAGAAGAATAGGAAGATGGCGGTGCGATCTAAAGTCTGATAGCATCTCACGGTGGTTGAAGCTTCAGTCTTCAACAATGGTTGTAAGCGTGTAAATACTCTAAAGGGAGCTGCGTGATGTACTTTGAAGGGAGTAGAATTTAAAGCTTGTTTTTCTGTGTTTTTTATTTTTTATTTTTTATTATTTTAAGATTCAGATTCAAAGGGAAGTAGGGAACCGTGAGAAGCGGTCTGATCACGGTTCTTAGAACCGTGCGGTTGGACCGCGGTTCGAACGTTTCCTACTTTTTTGGCATAGACCGGTTCTTAAGACTAAAAGAACCGTATTTGTGAGAGGTTCACGGTTAACCCGGTTGGACCGTACGGTTCGGTTCGGGTTTAAAAACCTTGAGCAGAACAAAGAAGAGATACCAGTAGAGCAAAGAAGAAGAAACCCAAAACATCACAAACCCATGTGAAATTTTTTTCAAAAACCAAAAAAAAAGAAAAAGAAAAGCATGTCAAAAAAAAAAAAAACCTAACCTTAACGATGAAGTTGTGGATTGATTCGGTTTGGACTTGGCTAGTCGTTGCCCTTATCGATTGAAAATCAAACAACAAGGGCCTCGAAGAAATGGGTCCCAAAACGAAGAAGAAGCCCAATAGAAGAAGAAGAAACCTAGGAAAATGAAGAAACCCAGAACGAAGAAACCCGGTTGGACGATAATTCTTAATGAAGGAATTTGAGTTTCAGAGACTCGAGTTCCACGTGAATTTTTTTTTCCACATCAGACTGCCAACACCTTGCAACTCAAGTTTTATAGACTCGAGTTTTACATTGAACTCGAGTTTCAAAGATTCGAATTACTAGTTTGTTAAATAGTTTTGCAAATTTGACAACTAACTAAAATATTTCAAAATTAATGATAAATGCAAAAAAAAAAAATTATGTGGCAGCTCAACAGAGCCTCCGCATCATCCTCCTTCTCCTAGCTTTAATTTTTTTTTTTTTTTTTTTGTAGTTATTTATTAATACTATAATAATAATAATAATAAAATCAATCATCACTATTCAGTATTCACTACCCGAGAGTAAAAGAGTAAAGAGTAAGTAGAAGTAGAGAGTAGAGAGAAAAGTGGATTTCCCAAAATGTCACTACTCTCAACTCTTCTAACTCTTCTTCTTCTTCACTCTCTCATGATCTCAATCAAAATTTAATAAAGATCTGCTTCTTCTGTTCATTAGGGTTTCTTCTTCAGCCAACTGTAATTTTGGTGGTTGAGGTTTGGGTTTCTTAAATATTAAAAAAAGATGTGCTCCTGCTCAGTGCTGATGACTGGGTTTGGATGAACCAATATTATTAGAGGTTTTAGTTCCTTTATTATAATAAGCATTGGTTTCTTTGGATTTTTCAACAATGAGACTCTCTTCTTCCTCCGCTGCCTTTAATCAACACTCTCAAGAAGGTAACCCCAGTTTCTTTTTCCTTTTTTTTGTTTTCATAATTATGCCAACACCTTTTGTAACACTATCCAATTATTATTTTATTTTTACTTCCCCAATGCTGTGGTTTGGGTAAAAAGAAATGGCTTAATAAATAAACTTGACCCATTTCAACATCTAAATTTATGGTCAAGCTTGAGTTCATTTATGCTTTAGTATTCATGTATGTTGGGGTTTTCGAAGTAATGGGTGGATAAACTTCAGCCATTTCAACTTGTATAATAAGCTGTACCTCATCTCATCTCTACGCAAGGTGGGGTCATAAGATGGCTTAATCGTTGATACTCTATTTTTGCTGCCTTGACTTCCAATGCTGATTTCTTAGGTAATTCAGTAAATTTGATGATGATGCGAATATAACGTTTCATGTGTATTCCTTTCATGCAAGCATGGTGCAGGGGAGAAGAAATGTTTGAATTCCGAGCTATGGCATGCATGTGCAGGCCCTCTGGTGTCTCTGCCTCCTGTTGGAAGCCGTGTGGTCTACTTTCCTCAGGGTCATAGCGAGCAGGTTAGTGCAAATGGTAATTATTATTATTATTATTATTTGATAGCTAAATATATCTTATTTAAATACTTATAGAAAAACAGAGGAAAATTACAATAGAATTATATCAAGCTAACATTGCTGTTGTTATCATCATAATCATCTTTGATAGTTTAGTATATTTTATTTAAATACACTGGAGTACTTATAAAAAAGAAGAAAAATACACTACAAGTATATCAAGCTCAAGAAGTGTTTGTTCAATATATAATATAGAAACTGCTTAGTGCAGCCATCCAATCATACAATGATCTCAAAAATAATTGTTTGCTACAACATGAATGAAGATAAAAAAAATTGTACTTTTTTGGTGCTAAAACTTAACGGGACACTGAGGAACTAGTGGACTAAACAATAGGATTTGTACAAAAGGAAGACATAATTAACTTTTGCTTTGCTATTCTCGCTTGATAACAATGGAGGAGGCATTTTAAGTAGTATGTCCAATTGAGGAAGAATTGCAAAGGAGGTAATTTTCAAAGTCATAATCAAGTAATATTCAAAATAGGTAATTACAAAGAAGAAGAAATATACCCATTCCTCATATGCTTTTCCCATTGCCCTCTTCCTTCCCCTCCTCTATCTCTCTCTCTCCCTCTCTTAACCCCCCCCCCCCCCCCCAAGAACAAAAGAAAAAGAAAAACCAAATGTTGTGTAAATGAAAATTTTAGTTATTGTCTAAGTTGAGGCTATTGCGTTATGTGCCATTGTCTTGCTGCCTATTGTATCATATAAAACAATTGAATACAAATGTTGTTGCTTGAATAGCTGAAGCTCCTAGCTTGAAGATATCTCTTAAAGTATGCCATTATTTCTTAATCCCAAATTTTCCATATCGGTAATTTGTTATCCTCAATGTTACATGTGCAGGTTGCTGCTTCAACCAACAAGGAAGTGGATGCACATATTCCCAATTACCCTAACCTGCCCCCACAACTTATTTGTCAGCTTCACAATGTGACCATGCATGTATGTCTAGATCTGTTTAGTTAAATCTGCTTTAAACATTGTGTTGGCTGCTCCAACTATCATAACTTGTGATGTTACAGGC
The DNA here is from genome assembly GCA_028535165.1 of Quercus tomentella. Classification (NCBI taxonomy): domain Eukaryota; kingdom Viridiplantae; phylum Streptophyta; class Magnoliopsida; order Fagales; family Fagaceae; genus Quercus; species Quercus tomentella. The sequence goes on from JAPQVY010000156.1 coordinate 53,975,560, forward strand.
AGACGTGGAGACAGACGAAGTATATGCTCAAATGACCTTGCAACCGCTGAGTCTGGTACTTTGCTTTGCTGCGCTTGGAGTTTTGAGATTGCTATTATTTTTTAATTTTCCTGGGATAACATAAACTATTTTGTAGCAAGAGCAAAAGGATGTATATCTACTGCCTGCAGAATTGGGTACTCCCAGCAAACAGCCAACCAACTATTTCTGTAAAACATTAACTGCAAGTGATACTAGCACTCATGGAGGATTCTCTGTTCCTCGCAGGGCAGCTGAAAAAGTTTTTCCTCCTCTTGTACGTGACATTTGATTTAAGTAATTAACCATGGTCTGATTTTCATGAAAAGTTTTTTTTTTTTTTTTTTTTTTTTTTTTTTTTTTTTTTTTTCTCTTATTAATCATCTTTTTTATAAATTGTTCCTCCAGGACTACTCGCAGCAGCCTCCAGCTCAAGAATTAATTGCTAGGGATCTTCATGATAATGAATGGAAATTTAGACATATATTTCGAGGTAGTTTCCCACAATGCCCTTGTTCAAAACTCTATTTTGTTAGCCATGAAATATAAAATGTTGAAACTTGCTTTGTTTTTCTATCATGGCACTTTTTTTATTGTTTATTCTGTTTCCTTCAGCATTTGATTTGCCTAGTTTACATGATATCGTTGTTCTAGCTTTGCAGGTGAGTAATATTAGTGAGCTTGATGTTCCATTAATTTGTGTTTTGAATTTTTAACAAAATATTTACATAGAATACTTACTTAACTCGCTTGAGCAATATATATGTGGTCTTGTATTTCCTACCATGTTAATTTCTCTTTGGATTTTGAATTGACAATGTAACAACCTCTCTAGTTGGATGTTATGCATTAATGCCACTGTTATTTTACTTGTATACATGCTGTTTTCATTTGTAGTTTGGCTCCATTGGCTTGTTCAGATTGGTTCAAGTTTGTGTTTTATGTTTTTTATGGTGACACTGTTGTCCTTCTCAAGTTAGGAAGGTCATACTCTTGGATTATTGAAATCCTAGCTAACCTTTGGGGTCTATGCTAGAATCCTAGTTGCATTGTCTGTTTGAAGACATAATGATTTTATGATTGTTTGGTAGAGAATTGTGTGATTGTTTGTGGATGTGATGCACGACATGTTTCAATGTGGTTGATATAGGAATTTGTCCAGTGTGGTGGCTGTGGGCTGAGTTGTTTAGAATAGAGAATTGGGTGATGATGTAGGAAAACTTTCACAAATGTTGGTTTTTGGCCAGTGGTTGCTGCAATTGGGATTTAGACACGTTAGTAGCCTCAAATTGAAAGGAAGAATCTCTCTCTCTCTCTCTCTCTCACACACACACACACACACACACACAAATATGCACAAAAGATTTCTGACTTGGTTATCAAAACCCTTACACCCACACACAGTCGATAGTCCATCCACCAAACTCCCAATCACCAAGACAATATAATTTATAAGAAAATACTTTGGAGAGAGAAATCAATTTATTTTTCTTGGGTTTTTTGTAGAGAAGGTTTGTTCGTAGCTGATAGCTACATTTAGGGTTTGTTTTATGTATCTTGGTGATGGTGACTAGGGTTCATGACAGTCTTGAAGCGGTGTGGTTGCTTGGCAAGATCAAATGAATTTTTTATTATTTCTTTTTGGTCTAGCTAACGGAATGTGACAAAAGGACTAATTGGTTATAAACCTATCCTTAGGGGCTTCTAATTTCAAGGGTAAAATTGTGTTTTTGGTCCCCTAAATATGGGTTGTGTTAAGTGTGTATGATTTGGTTCTTCAAATTTTTAAAAGGCGGAAATACCATTTTAGTCTCTATATTTTTCTGGTTATAGTCAATTTGGTCTTTACATTTTGGTGACAGTCAATTTGGTCCATGTTATTTCAACTTGCAGTCAATTTGGTCTCTACTATCAACTTACTAATGGAAAATGCCTACGTGGCTAATGGCATGCACAGTTGGCACACTTAAAGTTGACGTGGCTATTAAAATAAATAAAAAAATTTAATTGGCATTAAATAATTCTGTCATCATTTAATATTAATAAAAAATAAAAAACTTAATTTTTTTTTCTTTTAATCTTTCCTGCACTTTCTTATTACCCAAACAGAACTAATTCATTTTCTTGCATGTATTCTGCAGATTCAATAATCACATAGATTTTTCAAAAACGACATCAATTCCAATGCCACCATAATTAAACATTTCCAAAATCACAAATTTATTGCATAATTGAGAATTAGTATTCGTGCATTACCCATATCCAATGATCACATCAAATTTAAAACAAGAACAAGTCCAGATTTTTCCAAATCCTCATCAATGAGGTGGTACTCATGCATAACCCGTTTGGTATGAACACCAGGAGGAGCACGACCACTGTGGTAAACAAGGGTGTTCTTCATCCAGTGCAAAAATTGTGACGTCCTTCCCAGTATTCTTCCAATACCCCTTTACAGTAGCCCGATTCATCCTTACTCACTCCCAATCCCAAAAACACTAGAGATTTTAGTGGACTCACCCTTAGATCGAAGAGAGAAATGGGATAGATCGGGTTTAAAGAGGGTGGGTTTGGCCGTGAGAAATGAGAGAACTACCACCTGGACTGGTGGTGGTGATGAGCGGCGGTGACGAATGCTCGGCCATGTTCAGATTGGGGATAGAGAGAGGGCAGAGAAAACATAGAGAGTTAAGACCGAGAGAAATAGAGATAGATTGCAGAGAAAAAATTTTGTGTTTTTGTGTTTGATTGCTAAGAAAGTGCAAGAAAAGTTATGAATGTTCCCATTTATTTTGTTTTTTCTATCTTAAAAATTGAAAAATTAAAGAATTTTTTGTTTTAAAATTTTTATTCATTTTAAATGCTGACTTGGAATTATTTAATGTCATCAAAATTTATTCTTATTATTTTAATAGCCACATGAACTTCAAGTGTGCCAACTGTGCATGTTGTTAGCCACGTAGGCATTTTCCGTTAGTGAGTTGATGGTAGGGACTAAATTGACTGCAAGTTGAAAATAACAGGGACCAAATTAGCTGCTACCAAAATATAGGAACCAAATTGACTATAATCCCAAGATATAGGCACTAAAATAGTATTTTTACCTTTTTTAAAATGCAACACTAGGTTCCTCTGTTTGTTTTACATTAATATATAATAATGAAATGCTGGTGCACTTGTATGTAAGAGACTAAAATCAGGAAGTTATTGAAGATGGTATTATTCGGATTTGATTTATAAGAGTCTTTACTCATAAGATAAGATACATTGCCCTCACCAAGATGTGCTGAACTTTCCTAGACTTTTGAGGATAAGGCTGGCTGGTTGGAACGGCCTTTTGAGGAAGTAGAGATTTTTGGGGTGGTTAAGGACTAGGAAGCACCGATGTGGCTGGGAGGGTGCCACATCGGAGTCCGACGTGGGGTGCGGCAACCAACACCGCTGCCTACGCTTTGGTGCCGTGTCTGAGGTTTTTTTTTTTTGGGGGGGGATTTGCGCTGACTCGGCTTCGATTCACATCGACTCGGCTTCGATTTGCGCTGATTCGGGCTATTTCGGCCAGAATCGAGTTATATTGGCCGAATCGGATTGTATTGGCTGAAACGGCCGAAAAAGGCCAAAATCGGCCTTGAATCATGCCGGAACAGCCGAAATTGGCTTTGAATGAGGCCCAAACATTCTAAATCTGTCCTTCCTCAATTTTATTCTGAATATTTGTTGCTTCTTTTGTGTCTTCTTTTTTGTTTTGTGTTATGTTTAGTGTTTCTTGCCTTCTTTCTTTGTTTTGTGAACCAAGGCCATAGTAATGTGTTTTTTAAGAATATTTTAATAGTAAAAATATATAGAAAATATAAATAAAAATATTTTTAATAATTTTTTAATTGCCGCACCCCGCCGCACCTGCACTCTTTTTTCAAAAATTGTCGAGTCCCACACCCGCACCCGAATCTGGAAATGCACCTGTGCTTCATAGGTTAAGGATTTCAATGGAGATAAAGCTCCTGGACCTGATGGTTTCCCTATGGTGTTCTTTCAGACTTGTTGGGCCATTATTAAAATAGTTCTTCATGGAAGTCTTTCAGTATTTTTTTGAGAATGCTTAGTTTGAGAAGAGTTTGAATGCCACTTTCAATTTCCTTAATTCCTAAGAAATCTAATGCAGTGGAGGGAAGGGACTTTTGGCTTATTCATTTGATTGGGGGGTGTATAAAATTATTGCTAAAGTTTTTTCTAACAGATTGAAAATGGTGCTTGGGGACATTATTTATGAATCTCAAAATGCTTTTGTTAAAGAAAGACAAATTTTAGATACCGTTCTTATTGCCAATGAATGCTTGGATGAAATCTAGAGTCCTTGGGGTGTTATGTAAGCTGGATGTAGAGAAGGCATATGATCATGTGAACTGGGGTTTCCTCATTTATATGTTGGATCATTGTGGTTTTCCTGAAAAATGGAGAAGGTGGGTTTCTTTCTGCATCTCTACAGTCAAATTCTCTTTTCTTATCAATGGCACTCCTTGTGGTTTCTTTAAAAGCTCTAAGGGTATAAGACAAGATGATCTGTTATCTCCTTTATTGTTTGTCATTGTTATGGATGCTTTTAGTAAAATGTTGGATAAGGTAGTAAGGGATGGTCTCATGTCTAGAGTTAGTGTGGGTCCCACGGGCAACTCTTTGCAGGTGACCCATCTTCTCTTTGCCAACAATAGCTTGGTCAGATTATGTTTCTCCGGCTAGTAATGTTTTGGTTTGAAGTTGTATCTGGGCTGGAAATTAATATGGGAAAGTCTGAATTAGTCCTTGTGGGCGTGGTTCCAAATATAGCAGATTTGGTGGATGTGCTAGGGTGCAAGCAAGGCTTCTTCCCAATGAAATATTTAGGTCTTCCGCTAGGTGCGAATGTTAGAGATTGTTCTATTTGGAATACAATTATTGAGAAGATGGAGAAGAGATTAGCAGGATGGAGGTTGCAAACCATATTGAACAAATTCAACAAAACTTTCTTTGGAGTGGTACGAGTGATGATAAAAAAACTCACCTGGTGAAATGGGCTATGGTTGGTGCTAGTCCTTACGATGTTAGTTTGTGGAAAAATATCAGTCGGGGATGGCCTTCTTTGTCTCTTTATATTGTGTATGAAATAGGTGATGGGTTGAGGGTGAAGTTTTGGCGAGACCGATGGTGTGGGGAGAAACCTCTTGCTGTAAGCTATCTTGAATTAATTAGATTTTGTTGAGATAAGGAGGCCAGTGTGGTTGAGCTTATGAAGTTTACTAATGGAACCCTTCATTGGGATGTACGTTTTTTTTAGGGTTGTCCATAATCAGGAATTGGAGGCTTTGTTGAGCTTCATGGATACCATAAATGGCACTTCTGTAAATGGGATTGGAGAGGATAAAATCAGTTGGAAACCAGACAGAACTAAGGGGTTCATAATTAATGCTTATTATTGTCTGCTAGTGGGCTCTAATGATTTATGTTTCCCTTGGAAAAGCATATGGAAGCAGAAGATTCCCTCTCGAGTGGCCTTCTTTGTCTAGATTGTAGTTTGGGGGAAATGTCTGACTATTGACAATTTAAGAAAAAGGAAGGTTTTTGGATATTGGATTGGTGCTATGTGTGCGAGTGTAATGGTGAATTGGTTCACCATCTTTACCTTCATTGTCCGGTTGCCATGGATTTGTGGTCTATGGTTTTGGGCTTATTTGGAGTAAGTTGGGTTATGCCAAAGTCAGTTGTGGGACTTGGGTCGTTTGGTCGTCATTGGAATGGTCATATATGGATAATTGTTCCCCATTGTCTAATGTGGTGTCTTTGGATGGAAAAAAATAGTAGGTGTTTTGAAGATAATGAGAGATCCATATAGAATCTCAAGTTATTTTTCTTTAGAAACTTAGTAGATTGGTTGTTAGCTTTGCAAAACCAATCATTCTCTTCCTTTCTTGAATTTCTTGATTTATTTAATTTTTGTACTTGATTTGTTTGACCCCTGGACACTTCCTGTGTACTAGGGTGTCCATTTTTTTTATATCAATAAATCTTATTACTTATCAAAACGGGCTATGGTTTGTGCCCCTCTTCATTTTGGGGGCTGGCTATTAGAAGTTTGAGAAGTTTTAACAAAGCGTTGTTTGGAAAATGGTTACAGAGATTTGGGAATGAGTGACAAGCCTTATGGAGGAGAGTGATAGGTATAAAGTATGGTTGTGAAGGGGGAGGTTGGTGCTCTCTTCCCATTATTGGCCCTCATGGAGTGAGTTTGTGGAAGTCTATTAGCCGTGGCTAGCCTTCTTTTGTTCGTCACTTCCAATTTGAGGTTGGGGCTGGGTTTTCTATTAGATTCTGGGAGGACATTTGGTGTGGGGACATCCTTTTGTGATTGAGGTATCCAGAATTATTTGCTATATGTCGAAATAAGGAGGCCTATGTGGCTGATTTGCTAGGAAGCACGTGCACGGATACGGGAACTGGTACGGGTATGGATACGGTATGATGACATTGCAATTTTTGAAAAATTAGGACACGTGTGTGGCAGGCGGGTGTACGGCAAGCGGGGATACATATATTAATTTTTTATTTATTTTTATATATGTATATAATTTTAAAGCTTACAAATTTTTTTTATAACAAAAATATTATTTGTTTTTAAATAATTGTTAAAAATTCTTTTGTAAGTATATTTTAGCCTAGCCAATATATATATATATATATATATATATATATATACACACATATATCTATTGTCTACCTAAATAATGAAAAAAGAATAATAAAAAGCTAACTCATAAAAGAAAATTTTAAAAAGAAGTTGGCCTAACCTAAAAGCACACACGGACAAAACAAAAGGGCAAAAGGGACAAAAGTCACAAAACAAAAAGGGTAAAAGGGGGAATCACAAAATGGATTTAGATCTGGCCTTCGGTCCTTCCTAAGAGAAGAAGAAGAAGAAGAAGAAGATGATCTGTGATGGGTTGGGTTAGTCTTTTTTTTTTTTTTTTTTCATGACGCATGTCCTGGCTGTGTCCTGGAAGTGTCTAATCCATGTCCGGGACATATCCAATTATTTAAAAAAAAGAAAAACAGCTGGGACACGCGTGCAGCTGTGTCCCAAGAGTATCCCGCGTACTCGTGTTGAGTACGTGTACGACATAGACACGGCACCCAATTTTCCGTGTCTGTGCTTCCCAGCTTTATGCACTTGATTTTTATTTTGTCCTTGATGTATACTTCTTGTATATTTAGGTGACACCCTTCTTTTTTTAATATGTTTTTATTACCTATATAAAAAAAAAAAAAAAAAAAAGAGACTGAAATTGAACCGATCTCATTTAAGGGACTAAAATTGAACTGACCGTATTTTTAAGGGATCAAAAATACAAGAAATAAAAGGATGGAAAGTCATAATGGATGGAAAATAGATGGAGGGTACTAATGGATTGGTGTTGTATGTGCAAGCAAAGTGGACAATCTGTTGATGGCTTGTTACTCTATTTCCCCTTGGCGTATGATATTTGGTCTATGGTGTTTGGCATGTTTGGGTTGGATACGAAGGTTTGGGGCATTATTCTGTGGATATTTGGGGCACTCTGCCTTATGCATTATGTGGCTTCTGTGGAGAGAACACAATACTTGCACATTTGAAGGCATTGAGAGCTCCTCCTCAAGCCTGAAACTATTATTACTTTGGACTCTTTTTGATTTTATGGTTGCTCTTAGTGGCCATTCTTTTTCTACTTTGCTAGAATTTATGGATATATGCACTCTTAGCTGCTTTGTATTTCATACTGTCTGTACAGTTCCTGTATAGTGGTTGTACAACTTTTTCCCAATCTTTTTCTGCTTTGCTAGAATTTATGGATTTATGCACTCTTAGCTGATTTATATTTCATACCTTCTGTACATTTTTTGTGTGTAGTGGTTGTACCACATGACTCTAAGTAGGCCAAGTGACTAAAAACACATTTGGATAGCCTTTCAAGTTGACACATAGTAGGTTGGAGAAACCTTCCTACTGTTTTCACATTCTATTTTTTTTTTTTAAATTTTTTGGTTAATTATTATTATAATATATTTTTGTGGCTAGTTACAATTTAATCGTTATAATAATTCTTATGGTTTTGGGTGGTTTCAGATTAAGTCTTGAACTTTAAAAGTTGCAATTAAAACCCTTATTTTTTGCCAGTGTTTTAATGCAGATGCAGCCATAGAAGATTAATTTGTTACTACTTTCCAAATTCATCTATTCAAGATTTAATTTATGGTCCACATGTGAAGTCCAATTGATATAAAAGTTGTGTGGTTTAAAGATCTAGATATATGTGTCCTAGGTTTAAAATATGGTCAATTTTGTATTCAGGGGGCAATCTAAGTATAATTGGAAATCTTTGCTAATTAAGGGTATTTTAGTATTTTAGTTGAGTCTAGGATAATGTAGGAGATCCCAAGTGTATTAGATTTTCTTTTCTTTGTGTCTAAGTTAGCCTTTTATTAGTTATTATTTTATCAGATTTTAGTTTACTAGTCAAACTAGGAATTCTAATACTACAGTACAAGAAAGAGTGTTTATATATAATGGTCAATGTACTTGAAGGACAGACTGAGATTTTCACCAACAAATAGAGCTGCATTGGCCTTATTGTTCTTTTTCTAACTTCTTTCTTTTCTTCTTTACTTTCTTGTTGTACTGTTTGTACAACCCTTAGCCCTCGTTTGGGAGGAGGGAATGAAATGGAATGGAAAGGAATGAAAAGAATAATTTTAGAATATTTTTTCCTTCCCTTGTTTGGGAGTTTTAATGGAGGGAATGGAAAGTCCATTCCTTTGTTTGAGAGTTTAAGTGGGAGGGAATGGAATGGGTAGGAGAGAACACTCATTCCTCTCTATTTCCTTAAAACCTCAAATTTTCATTCCTCCTGAAATTGGGAGAAATGGGAAGGAATGAAGTTAGATTTAATGAATTTTTTGCTAAAACTCCCAAAATACTCATATATATTCAACCTTTTATTTTAAAATAGGGGTCTAATAGTAATATTATCATAAAATGATTTCATTCCATTCTCTCTATGTTACATTCCATTCATTTTCATTCATTTCCATTCCTTTATTTTAAAACATCCAATCAAGGTAACTTAATTTCATTTCATTCATTTCCCTTGCTTAAATACTTTTCATTCCTTTATGATCATTCTATTCCATCCATTCTGTTCCCTTATGAACTCCTTACTATAAATTTCTCCCTTTTCCTTCTTTCTTACAACCCCAAATCAAATAGTTGTCTCTTATCAATCAAATCCCCAAAGTCCCACATTTTCTCTATCAAATAGCCATAAAAAATCTTTAGATCCTAGCCAATTTTTAGTTCTAAATTTTTTTTTTAAAACACTAAATCCTAGATTTACAAATCCTCTTAAACTAGCACGTGACAAGTTCCCTAGTTTGTTTCTGTCTAATTTACCCCTTTTGTCTATTTTGCACGTTTATTAACATGTACGTTAAATGATGTCGTTTTGGCATCTAATAAGCATAAAAAAGAAAAAAAATTTCTTGCTGCCATGGGTAACCAAAACTTCCACCCATAGGTTTCCAGTATAATAAACCCATGAGAACACACCATTGGCTGAAACCCACAAAATGCCCATATCCATGTTTGAAAGGATTTTTTATTTTTATTTTTAAAAACCATATAAAAAGGCAAATTGGGCAACTGAATTCCATAGGACTTTTTTTTTTTTTGATAAGTAAATTCCATAGGACTTCCATACAAGATTTCATCTTCCGTAGGAAAACAAGCAACAAACAATCCAATTCTCTAATACATGTGGTTGATCTCGATTATTAAGGAGATAGGCAAAATTCTTGGGACTAAGGCTTTGTTTTTATACTTATTAATACTTCTTTTCCTAGTACATTAAAATTGCATACTAGAAGAACTCAGCCCCAACATCCCCCACCTCCCAAAAACACACACTTGCCAAAGTTGTGAGTTTCTTTTGTACTAGTCGGTATGGTCAAATTTTCCATTTGGGTCATTCAACCTGTACATTTAACTCCTTCACTTTGTATCGCTTTTTGTGCCAGCTTGTTTTGGACAATTCGGACATTTTGGGCATTTCAGCTGAAATATATGTTTTGGTTAGAAATGGTTCCAAACTGAATAGCTGTTGTTGCCAATGAAGACAAAGGCCTTGAAGTTGGTGCATTGGCCAGCCATGGTTCACAATCTAGACTCTGGCCTTGATTGTTGTTTACGAAAACACATAAATGTGAATTCGTGTGCGTGCACACACACACGTATATATTAATAAAATAAAAAGTAGTAGTAACCTTGAAATGGTATACTTGATATTGACTGGTACCAAAATATTTTGTTCACCCTATCAAACCTTGATGACACCCATTACGGCTGTTCATTGGTTGGCCGGTGCCCCTTTTTGGGCCTTTTTATCATCTAACCATGACAATCATCAGGGTCGATATCTCCCTGATTGACACCAATCAACCTTGCCTAAGTTCATTTTTCTGACATATCAGTGGCGGTTTTTGTAGTGGCTTGGCGGTCGGTTGCCACCGAGCACCGTCATTGAGAGAGAAATCTAAATGTTTCACACTAAAACAGCCACCACCAATCACAAACCCATAAAATCTCCCAAGATTCAAAACACAAATTCAAAACCCACAAATCAAAATCCGCAACAATTTAAAACCTAAGATCTAAAATATCAAAACCCACAACAAATCAAACTAAACAAGGCTAGATATCTGAGATTTGACTAAAGATTAAGGAGGAAACATCCACTGGGTTGAAGATCTGAGATTTGACTAGGTTGAAGAAATGACAACGTGGCAGATTCCATTGGATTGACGGCTGGAAATTGTGGTAGATACTAGGTAGGGTTTGGGGTTTTTGTGGAGATTACAAGAGGCAAATTGAGAGAGATGTATTTTCGAGTGAAATGAGGGAGACAGAGAGAAGGGTGTTCATATATATATATATATATATATGCATGTATGTATGTATGTATGTATGCATATAGATGTTGGTTGGCTTGGTATCATTAGAATCCTAGATCCACTGCCAACGACCATATCGCGCTGACGTTGAAAAGCCCCACTAACCTCTTCCACGACCCCATTCACCGTTGGTTACCTTGTTGGGCGATTTGAGCGGTGTGGCATCGGTTGACTCTGTTGGTCTGGATTGGGGCATGAACACCCCCATCCATTATGCTATTTGCGACTTTGCTCGATGGAATGTAAATAGTTGACCAATAGAAATTTTCTTGGCAGATGGATGCTGGGAGAGCAAAAAAAATATTTATTTTAATTTAGTCTTATTTAATTTTGAAGTCAATTTTATTTTTATTGGTCAATTTTATACTCTTTTTTTAATAGGTAATTAGAAAAATATAATTAATGAAAATAGTCAGGAAAAATACAAGTTGTTCATGATGATGAACAACAGGGAAAGGATAAAACAAATTACAAAAAAAAAAAAAGAGGGAAATTAGGAAACTAATGTAAGGGAAAACATAAACTCAGAGAGAGGAACAATAAGTAAAACCCCAACAATGAGACCACTCAAAAAGACTATGTTGGCATAACACCTTTAACTCTTCCAATGTCTTCTTAGTGTCCTCAAAGGAACGGCGATTTCGTTCCAAGAAAGCAATCCACATCAAGCAACCTAGAATCAAATTCCAAATATTCGAAGTATATTCCCAAGCCATTGATGCTAACAAAATAATAATCCCACCACCGATCTTGGCATAACCCAATGAATTTCGAAATTCTGAAGCATAAAAGTCCATAAGGTATATGTAACAGGACAATGAAGAAGGAGGTGGTCCGCTAACTCACCATCACATCGACACATATAACACCGATTTGCCAAAGAATGACCCCTAAGCATGAGATTATCCAAAGTACGAATCCGACCATGAGCAGTTGTCCACAAAGAGAGAGCCACTCGCTTAGGAACCTTTGGTTCCTTTGGTTTAAAAACACCCTTCTGAGGAAACAAAGAATTCTGAGCACCCCGAATCGCATGGTTGAAAGACCGGATGTCAAACTTACCATCTCCTTTGAGACGCCAACAAAGAGTATCGCTCCTTTCATCCCAAAGAATATGAGATTGGATAAACTCAAGGAGGGAATAAGATGCAGCTAGTTCCCTGCAGTGAAAATCTCTATAAAACCTCAAATCCCAAACTCTAACAGTACCCCCTCTGGAAGCCACAAAATCTCAGAAATACAAGCGTCCTTGTTAGTTGAACACATGTAGAGCTCAAGATAGAGAAATTTAAGGGTATTATCACTGATCCACCTATCATGCCAGAAGCGGATACGAGTACTTTCACCCACTACAAAAGACAAATGCTTAAAAAAACTCTCCCACCCTTCATGAATGCTTCGCCAAAGACCACATCCATGAGCCCCTCTTGTATACTTTAGTACTCCACCCCCCTTGTCCTCACCATATTTTGTGGAAATAACTCTCCGCCAGAGATGGGTAACTTCATGACCATACCTCCACAACCATTTCCCTAATAAAACTTGATTAAAAGATACCACACTTCTTATCCCCAAACCACCCAATTCAATGGGTAAACACACCTTTTTCCAAGCCATCAAAGGGTATTTGAAACACCCTTCTGAAGAGCCCTAAAGAATATTCTTTTGAATATTTTCCAATCTAGCAGCCACAGTTTTGGGAATAGTAAAAAGAGATAAAAAATACGTTGGGAGACTTGAGAGAGTACTCTTCAATAACGTGAGCCTACCACCCTTAGATAAATAGAGACGCTTCCACCCTGATAATTTCTTCTCCATCTTCTTTAAAATAGGATTCCAAATCGAAGATGTCTTAAACAAAGTTCCCAATGGCATCCCCCAATATTTCATAAGCAAATTGCTCACTCTACAATGAAGAATATTAGCCAGTACCTCTAGATTATGCATCTCATCAACAGGGACAATCTCACTTTTCCCAAAATTAACTTTCAACCCCGTAAAAGCTTGAAAACAAGACAAAGCCAACCCTATGGACAGCAGCTATTCCCTAGAAGCATCACAAAATAAGATAGTGTCATCGGCAAACAACAAATGGGAAATTCACACACCGACATAACTCACTGCTCCCACATGAAAACCCCAAATAAGATTACTCTCCTCTGTCTTTCTCAAAATTTTGCTCAAAACCTCCATTATCAAAAGAAACAAAGGCGGGGATAATGGGTCACCTTGTCTCAAACCACAAGAGCTTCCTGAACCATCAACAACTCATTGAGCGCATTGGGATCCCACCGAGACAGAGGATCACACTCCAATAAACAATTATCTTTCTCCCCACTATCACAACAGCGGTTATCAACCCCACTGTTGTCCCACGGCAGGAGGAGAAGCCCAGAATCATTTTGATAAAATCCAGTAGTATCCACTGACCTTGGCTGAGCCGCCACTTCATGGTACTCACTAAAGTCCTCGGTTCGATCTTCCCCTTCCCCAAAGTCAGCATCCATCTCATTACCCAAATCAGACAAAGGGGAAAAACGATTTTGATCCACCCACTGATGCCGACAATGAGACTGCAACCCATTTTTCAGAGACTCCATTGCCGCCACTGTTGAGGTAACCAACATATCTCCGGTGAGGCCAGAGGATTGATGTGCTTCACTGTGCGTTTCCACGTCATCGGAAGCCGTTGCCGCTGAAAAAACAGCCTTAACGGTGTCGGGATCCACCACGGAGGAGCTACTCTCTATCTCCATGTCTATCTCGACCCTCGGTACACCGGAATCTTCCATCAGCATGCTCCCAGCACAGCTTGAGCTCTCGCCGATAATCCTTTGTATCGGTTTCAAATCCCGAGACTCCAGCGCATGTATAGGCTGGACTAGAGGTCCTTTAGCTTTAGGATCTTCCGGACCCACCAAATGGGCTTTCCCAAGCCCAGACTCATTATTATTAGGGGGGATAATGGGCCTTCGAACCACTTCATTAAAAAGCCCATCTTTATTTAAATTGCTGGGCTTTATCCAAGTAGAATATCTCTTCCCTTCTTCTAGTTTAAAAATTCTCAAAGCCAAGTTCCCAGCAATCAACTTAAAAAAAATTGCACGTGTGGGTCTACTATTTTTGGCAAAACTTTTAATAGGAGAATCTCCATGAATCATGTTACTACCCAAATTATCTCCCAATTTTTCAAAATTACCCAAATTATCTCCCAATTTTTAAAAATTCCTTGACTTCTGCTTATTCCCATAATTATCCATAATATGCCTATTCCGGTCCCCAATGGCAGGCTGATCAGCACCACCGTCACCTCCATTCACAAGCCTTGATTTTTCACCGGAAAAGAATAATCATAACACTTTAGTAAAAGAAGACCATCCAGAACGATTAGTGCCTTCAGGAATCATAACACATCCTTTGCGAGCCCCACCATGATACACTGCTATGACCACAAAAATGCCTGCCTTGTTCGATCTACCACAAAATTCCAATAACTTATTATTTTCCCAAAAACGTTTGCAAAGAGCTTCCCTAGAAACCAATCATGTATATTGGCGAAACAAGAGAGAATCCAGTCAATGCCTTTATGTCCTACCCAAATTGTACTCTTTAACATTTCGGCAACTCTCGTGAATTGCATACGAATCAGACCGCCCACCATCGAAAGAAAAAGAGAAAAACTTTGCATCAATATGAAAAGAACTTTTCCTGCCCCCATGATCAGAAAAAGATGTAGAAGGTTTGGTGGTAATTTTAGGTAGTGTAATCATGGGTAAGGGTGGAGGTTTAGACACAGAAGGTTTGATAGGTTGTGAAGGTGAGGGGTGTGATGGTGTGGTTGAGTTGGGTGGGATAGGGGGGTAACAAAAGGGGTACGGTGGACAACCAAAAGATGGGAATGGAGGTGGGAACAAAAAGGGATATGGAGAGATAGAAGGAATATGTGGGGCTGGCAGTACTAGGAATGGAAAAAGAGTAGGATTTGGGGATGGCTGGGGGTGAGGGAGAGGGTGGGGATGAAGATGGGGGAGGGGTGGAGGAGACACCATCTCACACCACAACCATTAGCAACAATGAGCTTTGTATTTATAAAGCAGATAGACATATCTCAATAAAAATAAAAAACTCAATTTTATACTTAGTAGTTATTTAGATTATTAGTACTTTTATTTAATTTCCTAGAGTCAAGGGTGTTTTCTGTAATTCAATAATTGTGAATTTCCAAGTAATTAGAGTTTCTGTGTCAGTTAGAATTAAGGTTTAGTAGTCTATATAACTACAATAATCTACTTCTAAGGAGATTGATTATTTTGATGATGAATAAAATTTCTCTTGAAATTCTTCGAGATATATATATATATATATAGTGCTGACTCCAACCAAGCCCAAGTGTTGACTTCTAATTTTTTTTTTTTTTTTTATTGCCTACTCCAAACAAGCCTAGGTGCTAACTCCTAGGTTACCTTTTTATTATTATTTTATTTTATTGTTCTTTAATTTGTGTGTTGCATTGTTTCGGTTTTGTCCTGCATCATTAATACACCTACCTAATGCAAATATGAAATGCCAGCCCAAATTAAAAATAGAACAGCTCTTACTCCAATCAAAGCCTCCCCCAATCAAAGCCTCACCGGCTAAATCTCCCTTCAAAATCAAACCCCAAGCTGCCATACTCAAACAATAGAACAATTATCATCAATCACTCACAATATTGAGCCCGCTTAACCAAGTTTCTCACGACACCACCTCAAGCCACTGTTGAGCCCATTCCCACCACCACCAATTGGCCGATCTGTGACATAAGTTGCCAGGAGATGTTGTTGGTGGATGACTTCGGTGAAGGGAAAGAGAGGTATAACTTGGGTTAGATGAGGGAGAAAAAGAAATAAAGTGGAAAGAAAAAGAGGTGGGTGTCATGGTGGATATGTAATAGTGTTATTAAAATGCGATGTTTTGACATACATGTTAAGAAAATGGTGATAGGGAGAAGTGGAAAGGGAGTGGATTAAAACCTTCCAAAAATCAGGTTTTAGTTGAAATTCTTTAAAGTTTAGGGTTCAATTTTAACCCACCCTCAACCTGTATGGTTTAAAAGGTATTGCCCCCCTCCCACTGTTTTCATCATTTTTTGTTTTTATTTTTAAATCACCATAGCAGAAGGGTCGGAGCTGTTCTTGTTGTTGATATTTATTGTACAAGACTTACATATGAATGAGCCAGTGCTAGAGGCTCAATGTGTTGGGAGGTAGCTCAGCTCTATTTTTTTGCTTGGCTTGGTCATAGGACAACGACTTAAAAACTGAATGATCAATTATTATATTATATTCTATCAGGGAAGTGTGCATTCTCTGCCTAAATAAATATAAAAAATGGTCATGAACTTCTAAAGGTACAAATCTGGCTTCTAATTAGTCCTGAATTGTTCACTTTCACAGGCCAGCCCAAGAGGCATCTTCTTACCACAGGATGGAGTGTATTTGTGAGTGCAAAGAGGCTTGTTGCTGGTGATTCTGTCCTTTTCATATGGTAGAAATGTTTCTTATTCTCCATTCATTTGCTTTTGTGTTTTTTTTCCCTGGTAATTTAGACTCTTGTTAAGTCAAACACTGAGGTGGTTCAAGACCCGTGCAGTCCTTGCCAATTATTATTCCTACTGGATGAAATGATGCTGGTTATGGAATCTATATTTTAATGCTAGCAAAAAGTCATTCGTTCAGTTTAGCAGAGAATGTAAATAGTTCTTTTTTTTTTGGACAAGTAACAAAGTTTTATTAATGAAAAAAAGGATCCCAAGTACACGGGGTATACTATGGGAACCATACAGTCAATCACACAAATTACAATGCTCAATCAAATCTAACATAGAAAACACAAGAAAAAGATTGTAATGCTGTAGTCCAATCAAACAAAGAATGAAAGAAAAGTTACTTAAGCTTGAGAATAGACTGTTCACATCCCTCAAAAACTTGTAGAATTCCTTTCCTGCCTAAGACACCTCATTTAAGAATGTGGCACAGCCTTCGAAAGAGTGAGGTTTCAATGATGATCAAATTGACCTTGCCAAGATGCTAATACATCCAGGACCCTCTGTGGAATAACCCATTGAACTCCAAATAGAAAAAACACCATGGACATGCCTCATAATCTATTGGACAATAAATAAGATGGTCCACAAACTCCCCCTTCCGTTGACACATATATCACCAGTCTAAAACAATAATGTCCCTCTTCTGTAAATTATTTGTAGACAGGATCTTCCCTAAAGCAGCAATCCAGGAAAAGAATGCAACCCTAGGAGGAACCTTCGATCTCCAACTAATTTTCCAAGGGAATGACATGGCATGAGACATAGATAATGAATGGTAATATCCTCCTACCTCAAATCCCTGACCCTTTGCTGGCTTCCAACAAAGTTTGTTTTCCCCACTTTCTCTCACAGAATAAAAAGTCCATAAGGACAGACAAAGGCTCCAATTCCCAATCTTGAACCAACTGTGAAAAATGAACATCCCAGTGAAGAACTCCATTACAGAATTGCATAAGATTATTTTCAATATTGCATAAGATCCGCTATGGAAGAGTATTTATCACGACTAATACCAAACAACTTCCGAAAGGCCTCTTTAAGTGAAGAGTCACCACAACACAAATCATGCCAAAACTTCACTCTAGTACAATCACACATGTCAAACTAAAGAAATATGGAAAAAGGCCTCCACTCCGAAAGGGCCTGATACTACTTTAGTACATAATCCCCCCAACCACTCCCATATTTAACCTCAATGATCCTCCCCCAAAGTAACTCTCTCAGTTCCATATCTCCACAACCACTTCCTTAATAATGCTTTGATTAAACCTTCTCAAATTCCTGATACCCAAATCCCCATCCTGTAGAGGAGCACAAATCTGAGACCAGTTAATCAAATGAAACTTGGGCTCCTCACCTAGTCCACTCCATAAAAAATCTTTGTAACTTTTCAATATGACTAGCCACCTCCATTGGGATAAGAAAAAGAGAGAGGAAATAAGTAGGCAAGCTTGAAAGTGTACTCCTAATTAATGTAACTTTACCTCCCTTTGTTAAAGCTTACACCCCCCCAATTGCTGCTCCATCTTCTTAAGAATTTGATTCCAAATAGTCTTCTAAAAGTTGCCACCCAAAATACTTCATTGGAAGTGTTGACTATTTACAACCCAAGGAGATAGCCACTAATGCCTCAATGTTGCTTATGTCCCTGTCTGAAACCATCTTTGACTTGCCCAAGTTAACCTTCAATCCGATTACCAATTCGTTAGGTCTTTCTTGTAAGGATGTTTCTGTTTGGACCTGCCAAATAGTTGGTTACTGCATTTGAACTACATGTGCAGTGCACCCAACGAGGCCAGCTTCCCTCAATGTCCCATTTTTAATCTATTGATAGTGCAAAGTAATCATAAGTTGAAATTCCTTATACGTGTTCAATTCCATCAGGAATGAAAAAAATCAACTGCTCCTGGGTATCCGCCGAGCAAATCGTCCACAGACTGTCATGCCTTCCTCAGTTTTGTCAAGTGATAGCATGCACATTGGTCTTCTTGCTGCTGCAGCTCATGCGGCTGCCACGAATAGCCGCTTTACTATATTTTATAA
The DNA here is from genome assembly GCA_028535165.1 of Quercus tomentella. NCBI lineage: Eukaryota > Viridiplantae > Streptophyta > Magnoliopsida > Fagales > Fagaceae > Quercus > Quercus tomentella. The sequence continues at coordinate 53,994,218 of JAPQVY010000156.1, forward strand.
CCCAAGGTGGAGTATCTTCTAGTGTTACAGTTTAAATATGTTATCACATACATTTTATTGATGTTCATTGCCTTAATTGCAGGGCTAGTCCATCAGAATTTGTCATACCATTGGTCAAGTATGTTAAAGCAGTCTATCACACGCGGGTTTCTGTGGGCATGCGATTTAGAATGCTGTTTGAAACAGAAGAGTCAAGTGTCCGACGGTATGTCCCATTTCTCTCTGCAAGTCTTCATTATGCTTATTGGTAATTGAAATTCAAGTTAGCCTTCATATTAATGTTTAACCAAAAAAGTTTTCCTTCGTTTAGACTGTAATGTAGCAAAGATGTTAATGCATTCAGAAAGTAGTGTGAGGCACTGCATCCAATAATATGAGTGCTCTACTTTTTTGAACCTCTCTTTGTGTTGTGGGAGGCATTGATTCCAATAATCTAAGCATTGTACATAACTTTTTTTTATCTCCGTTTTTGAGTTGCTGTGGCCTCTGTTTCATGGTTTCATTATCCTAATCAGTCTCCTTTACTTCTCCCATGGTAGATAAAGTCTAGGAAATATTCCCTTTAGATGACAGGGTAAACAAAGAAGCTTCTTGATGTTACAGGAACTTATAATCAGTGTCCTTCCATGCCAGTGAAAAATTGATACCCAGTGATTAGTAATGGGATTCCTTTTCTGTGGGCTAAAAACTAGGTAATTTATTTTGGAATGGTTTTTTCTGTACTGTACAGTATAAAATTTTATTCTCTTGTCGTTAGAACAGCTGTGATAAGTATGATTTTTTTTGTTTGTTTGTTTAATAAACCTTATTTTAAGCATAAATAACTAGTTAAACTTGGGCTTTCCAAGTATGAGTAACTTGTTCCTATGCTGTGGAATGGAGAATTGATTTTTATCAAATTTATAATTACCAATTACCTTCCAACTTTTTCATACAATTGGTCATATTATTGGTATACTACAGTTGTATGCAGCATGTTTTTGAGTTCCAGTTAGTTCTTCCTTTTGTTTTAATGCATGTTACACATACCAATCCAATAATCCTATTTGTGTTTTAATGCATGTTACACAGATACCAATCCGACTCATTGTTCATCTAATTTATTGTTTAGCTCTGCTAGTAGTAAACTCTTGTTTGAGAGTTCAATAAGACTTTTTAGTTGTCTTCTGTTGAATAATGTAATGCTGTGGTGTGCTGTTGCAATATTTTTAGTTTTCTTCCCCCTTTCAATTTTCTTATTTTTCTTTCCTTTCAATACAATTTTTGATGTTACTGGTAGTTGCTTTCACTCACTGTAGTATCACTCAGTTCAGAATCTTATATAAGACTATAATTTTTCATTTATATGAACAAAGTAAATGTCATTGGATATTACTGGATTGCTTTTTTATTATTTTCATCATTGTTATTTTCTTTCATTTCATTAATTGCATGTACTCTGAAGTTCTACTTGCAAATGTAACTAGGTAGGTACTTTTGCTCACCTAAGTATATTTTTGTCCAGATACATGGGTACTATTACTGGGATCAGTGATTTAAATCCCGTTCGCTGGCAGAATTCACATTGGCGCTCTGTGAAGGTTGGTTGAGAGAATTTGGTGATTTGGATGCCCCATAACTATGACATTCTGCTATTATAATTTGCTGAGATTTTGCTCAAAATTTGATCCTGTTATTAACTATGTAGTATGTGCTGTCTGAAATGTTGTTCTACTGTGCAGGTTGGATGGGATGAATCTACTGCAGGGGAGAGGCAGCCAAGAGTCTCCTTGTGGGAGATTGAGCCATTAACAACATTTCCAATGTATCCATCCTCATTTCCCCTGAGATTGAAGCGACCATGGCCATCAGGACTACCCTCTTTTCACGGTATGACTGGTTTACCTACATGAGACAAAAGACACATGGTATCTTTTTGACTTGTATTTGTACCTTTTTCCCTGAATATTTTGAGTATGTTTGCTTCCAGGTCTAAAAGATGGTGATATAAGCATCAGTTCCCCTCTGATGTGGCTGCAAGGTGGGCTTGGAGATCAGGGAATTCAATCGATGAACTTCCAGGGGTTTGGGGTTACGCCCTTGATGCAGCCAAGGTTTGATTCTTCTATATTAGGTCCCCAACCCGATGTATACCAAGCGATGGCAGCTGCTGCACTTCAGGAAATGAGGACAGTGGATCCTTCCAAATGTTCTTCTCAATCTCTTCTGCAGCTCCAGCAATCTCAAAACGTTTCCAATGGGCCTAATTTGATTCAGAGGCAGATGTTACAGCAGCCCCAATCTCAAAATTCCTTTCTTCAGAGCTTTCAAGAAAATCAGTTGCCCACTCAAGCTCAGCTTCTGCAACAACAATTGCAGCGTTACCAACCATATAATAATCAGCGGCAGCAGCAGCAGCTTCAACAGTCCCAGCAACTACACCATTTGTCTGTCCAGCAGCAGATCCCAAATGAAATTTCTGCTATATCTAATTTTGCATCAGCCACCCAGTCACAGACTCCATCTCTGCAGTCCATTCCTTCACAGTGCCAGCAGCAGTGCTTTCCTGACCCTGTTGGGAACCCTATATCCACATCTGATGTTTCCCCTATACACAGTATATTAGGTTCATTATCCCAAGATGGAGCATCCTACTTACATAATTTGAATGGATCCAACCCTGCAATAGCTTCTTCCTCCATGTTACCCAAGCAAATTGCAGTTGAACCTCAGCTTCCATCTGGTGCTGCTCAGTGTGTACTGCCCCAAGTGGAACAATTGGGAACACCACAGTCAAACGTCTCTGAGCTTGCCATTTTGCCTCCATTTCCTGGGAGGGAGTACTCTGGATACCAAGGTGCTACTGATCCACAGAGCAATCTTTTGTTTGGGGTAAACATTGATTCCTCATCACTTATGCTGCAGAATGGGATGGCAAACCTGAGAGATATTGGCAGTGAAAGTGATTCTTTGTCTATGCCATTTTCTACTTCAAATTTTTCAAGTGCTACAGGCACTGACTTTCCACTAAATTCGGATATTACAACTTCAAGTTGTGTAGATGAATCAGGTTTTTTGCAGTCTTCCGAAAATGTGGATCAAGTAAATCCACCAACCAGAACCTTTGTGAAGGTAACAGGAATTTTATTGTCTTTTTGTATGCATTCATCTTAGTGTATTATTGGAATGGTCATGTGCCTGGGAGTTTTTCTGTTGGTAGTGGGGCTATGTTTGGTGCACTTTATCTCCTAGCTGTGGAAGTCCTTGCAGATGCATGTCATATGGCAATATTTCCCCTTTAATCTCTCTTCCGGGCATGTCACCTTCAGAAGATCTTCATCAGTGTTGCCTATTATTTGAGACATTGAATTGACTTCTTCTTTGCAATTACTTAAAAAATAATAAATGATCTGCTTGCTTCATCCATACAATTTTTTTGGAAGGGGGCTGAGATAAATATAAACGATATTTTCTTCTGAAACTCTAACTTAGTTATTTACTTTTGACTGAAAACTGTAATTATTTCTTGATGTGCATAATTTACTTCCAAGTGGATGATTGTCTATGCTTCCCTTATTGATCTAATTTATTTATTGTTCAAATTACAGTGGCCGTTACTTGTTATTGTGGTTCTATTATTTTAAGACCCCAGGTTTTTGTTTGTTCATAAGTGGTCTTATTTTGACAGGTTCACAAGTCAGGGTCCTTTGGGAGGTCACTGGAGATTTCCAAGTTCAGCAGCTATGATGAGCTGCGCAGTGAGCTCGCTCATATGTTTGGCCTTGAAGGCCAATTAGAGGACCCACAGAGATCAGGCTGGCAGCTTGTATTTGTTGACCGGGAGAATGATGTTCTTCTCCTGGGTGATGACCCTTGGCAGTAAGTTGTGAATTATATTCGTCATTTTCTTTTATTTGTTGGGATTGTACTATAGAGCTACTACTTTTTCATTCCTAATTTCTCAGGTTTTCCTGCATCTTTTTTAACAATTTATTCAGACATATATTAGTTGTTGACTGATTCTGGTTCTGGCACCAATTAAAGGATATAGAAGGGAGTAAGGACAGCTTACATAGGGAATTTTGGTTTCTAGCTCTCCTTTGGTTTCTCTTTTTATGATTTTGACCAATCAAATATAATTCTTGATTGGGTGCATGATTTTTTACTATTATGAGCTAGTTTATGAGTCTAATATTGAGGTAATTAAAGAAGTTGCTGAAGAGTGCGAAGGAGAGCGCAACTACCTAGGGTGTGTTAGGGCCACAACATTTCAAGATGAGTACCCAGAGGGTGTTTAGAAACACTTTTGACTAGTGTATTCAGGTGTGCCTTAGCTCAGCCCAAAGTGAGTTACGTTTAGCAGAGTGAGTGCAATTTTCCTCACGTGGGGCCAAGGATTGCAAAGTCATCTGGTAGTGGGAGTTGGAATAACGTAGTCTTTTCAAGTGTAATTTCTTTCCTAGGATTGAAACCAGTCTCTCATCCTAGCTTGTTGAAGGTTTCTTAGGTAGAAAGGGCATCCATAGCTATCAAAGAGAGGTATCTTGTCCTTGTTTTGTTCCTCTCTTACACAACATAAAAATATGGTGTGATATAATCCTAATGGTTGTGGGGTGTATCATCTTAGGTAGACCTTGGTTTTATGATTTAGATGTCACTATTTTTGGTTGTTTGAATTCATGTTCTATTTTTTTTTAGGGGAAGAAAAATCCAACTCAATCCTTTGCAACCCAAGCCAACTAAAAAGATGAGATGAAAGAACAAAAGAAAAGGCTAAACATTATAAGCTGAAGAGAGTTCAAAAAGACAATGAATGAAGATTCCATTTCCACTGCTAGCCCAATTTGCGTATGATATTCCTATCACTAGGTCTATAGGTATGAAGTCATTTGAAGACATACATAGTCAAAACCCTAAGAAGCCTTAGATTTTCTTCCAATATCACAGCATGATAGAGAACATGAGTAACTAGGAGCATCTGCATGTCATTTTCATGCATTACATCATGTGGTGAACAAAAGAATTTAACCAAGTATGATCACTATAAAATTCATGCTAATTCAAATAGAGAACTTACAATTGGGGTTATGTTGTGGTTTAATTAGGCCTGAGTGGGTTTCCCCCAGAGCTGTTTGGAATTGCTAGCCTAAAGTATTGGATTGTTCATCAGATCGAATTTCTCTGCTACTTTTGATATAGAGGACCCCTTTGCTCATAAAGGTACAATTGTCATACTAGAAGACCCTTCCTTTACCATTGGCAACCTTATCCTTGACCTTGTACCATTAAACCGTATGGTCCATACTCTAGCACATGAAGAATCTATTGATGCTATTTTGGATGAGCAGATTATTTTTGACAAGGATGGAGGTGCTCAATGTTTCTTGGTGTGTTGGAGAGGACGATTAGAGTTAGACTATACTTGGATTGCTAGCGACGAGTTGTAACCATGATTTTAAAAACTAGACCGGTCAAAGAACCGGAAGAGTTAGTGCTTGGTTCTCTGGTTTGGACTAGGTTCCGATCGATGGACGAACCAATGACTTCGTAAATAATTTAATTAGTTATAAAAATTATAAAAATAAATAATTAAATATATTATAAGTTTTGTAATTAATAATAATAAATATATTTAATTAAAAAATATATAATAATTTAAAAAAAATTTTTATGTAAGCTTTTAGATCTTAATTCTTATATTTAGAAAATAAAAATAACAATATGTAACTAAAGTACCAAAAATATTAATATTACAAAGATATGACTGCGTTTTTTGCAGTGCATTTGCAAATTTCAAACTCTGTTTTGGTAAATTACAAATTTCAAACTCAATACCCTTCTTGTTTAGGTTTATTGTCATGTTTTTGGTAGTGTGAAGGAAAAATTCCTTGGAGCATTTATTTTTGGCTGTTCTTTTTTAAAAGGAAAGTAATGACGGTTTTGAAGGAAAATAATGCACTGCGGGTTAAAGAAATATTTGCATTTATTACTTGTGGAAGTCAAGTGATGGATAAGGAAGGTGTTGGGATGGAAAACAATTAAATAGAATGGAGGTGGGACGTTGGAGGAAAATGTGGAATCGACTCCCAAACGTTCAAAAGCTTTTTGGTGGTGGTCATTCTTTATGTCAGAAATTATTTTTGTTTTTGGCTTTTAATGCATTGATGTGATTTCCTAATAAATATAAAATAATAAATGTCGTGGGGGTAGTACCCAATCTTACTTTCTCTTAGCTTTGACTGCATTAATGCTATCGTATTGATGAGAAATATTGTCAAAAACAACATTTTTGCATCAGACAGCTTGTCAAAAAACCAGTCTAGCTGGTCTGATTTCTGATTCAGCCAGTCAAAGTGCTTGTTTCTGGTTTTTTTTGGTATTCCGGTTTTTAGTGAGAACCAGATCGGATTTAGGTCTGGTCCTTGATTGAACTGGTTGAACTGGCTGGTCTGGTCCAGTTTTTAAAACCATGATTGTAATGGCTTGACCTTGGCATGATGGAGCACTACTAGAGTTATCACAAGTCACACTTGACGGGTTGAGTTCATCCCAACCCGAGAGAGTTGGTGTAGATGCCAGACCTGTGGATGATGGCAGATTGATGGGCATTTATAAAGCTAGGATTAGTTTTGATGGATTTTATTTAATTTATTTGAATTTTGGTTTCATTTTCAAATTTAATATAATGTATTAAATTGTTGGAAAATTGTTGTAACTAACATAGTTACAACTTATTTGTTGTAACTATGTTATATTGGCTAGGAAAATTTTATTTAACATAGTTACAACTTATTTGTTGTAACTATGTTATATTGGAAAATTTCCATAAGTTCGGTGGTGATTCCAAGTAGCATTAGGATGTGAATCTTAGGGCTTCTAGCAACTCTAGGTGGTGAAGGGTTGTTTTTGTTTTCCTACTTTTGCAACCCACATGTTACATCAGACAACTTCAACTAAACCATTGAGACTTCTATGTATTCAAATATACGCCAAAGGCCTTGTAGTTGAATTGGCATCTCTCCATGCACAAAGTGCTTGGGGGTCTAGGGGGAAAAGGGTTCGAGTTCCGGGGTTAGCAGCATCTTGTAATTATTTCTCAAAAAAAAAAAAAAAAAAAAACGATAATTCCTCTCTCCATAGCATCCACATCAAGCATAATGTGGCTAGATTCCAAACAAATGAAGAGTTTTTACCAAACTAATTCCTCCAACCAATTAACGCACTAATGACGCTCAACATCGCACATTGAACTCTAAACACACAGAAGACGAACACTAGCAAATCATGTGCAACGCCATAGTGCAACCTATGGCTCAGTCTCTCCATTTCTACACATTCTGCACCATTCAGCTGTACTACTATAACCTTTCTTCATAAGATTGTCACAAGTTAGGATCTTTCCCAAGCTGTTGTTTGCACAAAGAATGCAACATCATTTGAAGTTTTGGCTCACCATATGGTTTCCCAAGGGAAAAACATGTCATTAGAGCTCGGAAAAAGCCTTAAAATATGAACAAATATTATACCTACCATTGCCATTCATCCTTCATCCCAACTAATCAAGGCCTTATCTACTTGGCAATCAAAGATTCAATTTTCCTCCAATTCCAGTTCTCTAATAAACCTGATATTCCATGCGTGCATCCTCCCCTTTGGTTCTCTAAATAAGAATTAACTGAGGCATCCTTATCTACTGCAATTGCAAATAACTCTAGGTATACCTCCTTCAGAGAGTGATGCTCACAGCATTTGTCATGCTGGAATTTCACAGTTGCCATCTAAAATGCTCACGAGCAACAAAATTATCCCAACCTTCCCTAATACTTCTCCATAAAACACAACCTTGAATGCTTCTAAACCGCTTCGTTGAAAACCCCCCCCCCCCCCCCCCCCCCCCAAAAGAAATTTCAAAGCAACCATCCATCTCCACAAATGGCTGTCTTCCTCTTAAAACGCCATAGCCAACCCAACAGGGCTTCATTATAGTGCCTAGCTTACATATTCCCAAATCCCCACAAGAAACGGTAGAGCAAATTGTATTCTAATCCATAAAATGGTATTCAAACCTATCTATCTTTGGAATGACTTCACCAAAAAATTTCTCTGCAACCTCTCTAGTCTATTTGCCACATAAGATGGAATGGTGAATAGTGAAAGATAATATTTTGGTAAATTGGTGTGGGCTTTTCAAGAGTTTCAATCTTCACCTTTTGACAAATATTAGTGTTTTCAACCCACTAACATGCTCTCCATTTTCTCAAAAATTGGATTCCACACTATTCCTGCCTTAGAATGCGACACCATAGGCATGCCTAAAATAATTTGTTGGCAAACGCCCCCACCTTACAACATTTTATGTTAGCCAGAGTAGCTATCTCTTCAACCTCTCCCACTGGGACCGCTTTACTCTTACCAAGTCAACACAATACTATTATAAAGATGTTCTACATTAGTATCCCAAAAAAAATAACCACAAAAACAACAAAATCTATATGGGTCCCTAATCAAAAGCAGATCGGCCTCTGGATTGTTGGGGGGTGAGACTTGTTGTAGGAAGCTTCTTCTGTGCTGGGGTTTAGTGAATCTGATGAATGGTGGGTTGGGCAAGATTGACAAAGATAGAGATTGAAACTGTGAGTGCCAAGTTTTAACCACCCCCTTCTCCATGCCTCCTCTCCACCATTCCCCTCCCCCACCCCTCCCTCATCCTATCCACCCTCCTCCACCTCACCTTCACCCTCTACTTCAACCATCACCATCTTGTTTTCCTTTTTTACCGCCTTTCCATATTCCTCATCCTCCCCTTCCATGCTTCCCTCCACAGTTTGGGATTTTCCCTTATCCCTACCCCCCTCCTCCATCATTGCCTCCCTCATCCCCACCATTTCAGGGGCCTAACCATGTTTTGCCTAAACTGCCTATTCTTGCACCTACACTTTTAGCCAAACCAGATATCCCCACCATTGAAACTCCACAAAATATCCCTCCTTTACCTCTATACTCAGAACATGGGGGCAGAAAGAGGTCGTTTCATATTGATGCTAAACTTTTTTCTCTCTTTTGACGGGGGGAGGTCTGATTCATATGCTATTCATGAGACACGTCGGGATGTTAAGAGCTCTATTTGGGTTGGTCATAGGGGTATTGAGTGGATCCTTTCTTGTCTCGCTGATATACGAGACTGGATGCCTGGTCGAGCTGTACTCTGTAAGAGATTAAGGGAAAATGGGAAGCTTTTAGAGTTCTGTGGGAGTTCTAACAGAGCTGGTCTTTTTGTAGTTATTGCAGTCTATTTTAGAGGGTCTAGGAGAGGCTGTATCATGATACCAGCAAGCTCTAATCATGCAGGCTGGTCTTTGTTTCAGAGAGAGTTAAAGCATTTTTTCTCTGGTGCAAAACCAGTTTCTTTGGCTGAAGTATCCTCCATAAAAGGTGGTGTAGGAGGTCAGTCTGCTGGTGGTGGCCGAAGTGGGAAACTTTTATCTGTTTTTGGTTATTAGCAAAAGTTCAGAAATTTTGAAAAATTTGGAACTATATCGGGGCAGAACGTGATTCATGGAGACCATACAGAAAATGGTTCAGTTATTAATGGCAAAGTTTTAGTAAAAAATGGCAGACCCACGCGGGTTTTCTCACTTAGTGAGGGTATTTTGGTCAACCCCAAGACTGTTAAAGAAGTCTTTGTGGGTCAGTCTACGTGGGTATTTGGGGAGAGCTCGAGAGGACTTACAAAGGGTGTTGCTGGGTCGCCGGCGGGTGAGAGTTCTAGGTCATTGATGGAGTCAACGGTGGTATCGGAGATGCCGGAGGCTCCGACGGGAGTTATATCGGCGTTACCCAGTCCCGATCAAGCTCCGGTGCTGCTCGCATCCAACCCGGTGGCTTCGCACCCTGATATGGAAGGCGATATCATCGATCCGAGTACAATGGTGGAGTCGCGACATCAGTGGGTGAATCAAAATTGTTTTTCCCCTTTGTCTGAGCTGGGTAACGAGATGGGTACTGATTAGATTAATAAGTCTGAGTTTTTGGGTGGATTTGATTTCACCATAAAGTCTTGTAAAGCTTACGTGTCAACAGCTAGCAGACCAGTACGGGTAAGTCACCTGAAATGGACCCAGGCCCATTTTAATTTAAAAATTTCGGTTGTTTTGATGGGTGAGGGTAAGCGGGCTGTTTCTTGGGGTAAAACACAGCACAATGTAAGTGGGCATTCTCAAGCCCAAGCCCACCAGTCCATGTTTGTCCTTCCAGAAAATATCACGTGTTCTTCTGTGTGGGAGACAAGGGAAGGGTCGGGGACTCATGAGGAAGAGGAAGGAGTGATCCCGAGCTCCGGTGAGGGACTGGGCTGCCCTCCTGCCATTGCCACGAAGCCCGAGGTGGGTTTAGACTTGTCCTTTCCTGTAACTGAGGTGGGTTGTGGTTTGTCTGAGTCTAAAATTTCTAGACTGGTTTGGGAGGACTCTGTGTCTTCGGATAAGGGTGAGGTAGATTTTGTGGACATTACACCTTTGGCTCTATGGGACCCATATTATGTTAGTGATTTCGTCACTTTGGAAGATGATTTAGATGGGTCTTCTATGGAGGAGGAATTGGAGCCTTCAGAATGGGTAAGAACGATGATAAAAGGATTTGGTACTTTTGTGGGATTCCCCATTGCTTGCTGCGAGAGATAGTGTATTGATTTTTTTCTAGAAACTTGAGAGGGTTTGGGAGCAGCAAGCGACGGTTGCTACTACTCGTCGGACAAGCAACTCTACCCAAAAAGGTTTGAGGGAATTAAGGAATTTGTTTTCTTCTATTAATTATGATGGGCATTCTGGTAGAGGTACTAGAGGCAGTTTGACATTCTCTGGTTTGGGTTCGTCTGTTGGTCAATGACTTTGAAACTTCTATCTTGGAATGTGAGCGGTCTGAATGATCCTCATAAGAGAGTAGTTGTGAAGAACCTCTTAAGGGAGTGGAAGTGTGATATTGTATGTCTTCAAGAATCTAAACTGGACAGCACCAACTCTATCTTGGTAAAAAACCTCTGGGGTAGCCCTTTTGTAGACTGGGGGTAGATGCCTTGCATACAGCTGGTGGTATAATTCTGATGTGGGATAGAAGGGTTTTTGAGAAAATTGATCTGGTGGTTGGTAGTTTTTCAGTTTCAGTTTTATTAAAGGGAGTGTCAGATGGCTTTGAATGGATCTGTTCAGGGGTGTATGGACCGACTAATGGAAGCCTTAGGGATGCCATGTGGGCAGAATTGGACTCTGTGAGGTCACGGTGGGATGGGGCTTGGTACTTATTTGGTGATTTCAATGTTATCAGATACTCGGCTGAGAGACTTGGCTGTAATTCTTTTAGTCCAGCTATGTTTAAATTTTCGGATTTTATTCCAAAACATTTGCTGGTGGATTTGCCTTTGGTGGGAGGTGAGTACACTTGGTTTCGAGATTCAGATAATCCGTCAATGTCCAGAATTGATAGAGTTTTGATGTCAGTTGATTGGGAGGAGCATTTCTTAGATGTGTCCCAAAGGACTCTCCCTAGGGTGGTATCGGATCGTTGTCCTTTACTAGTGGAGGCAGGTGGAGTTTCAAGGGGGAAAAACCCTTTTAGATTTGAAAATATGTGGCTAAAGGTGGAGGGTTTTGTGGATAAGGTGTGGCTTTGGTGGAATAGTTATCACTTTGTGGGGCCTCCTAGTTATGTTTTAGCTTGTAAGTTGAAGGCTCTGATAGGGGATTTAAAGCATTGGAACAAGCATGTTTTTGGAGATGTAGCTTTTAAAAAAAAGAGTCTACTAATTGAGCTCTTAGACATTGACATGAGAGAAGAGATGTAGGTGTTGACTCCAGAGGACAGGGCTAGAAGGTTGGTGGTTAAATCTGATATAGATTACTTGACTTCTTTGGAAGAGATTTCTTGGAGGCAGAAGTCCAAGGCCCTTTTTATTAAAGAAGGTGATAACAACATGCGGTTCTTCCATAGAATTGCCAATTCACATAGGCGAACCAATCAGATCAGGGAAGTGGAGGTGGATGGCTTTCGTTATGAGGATGAATTAGAGATTACGGATCAGGTAGTGGATTTCTATAAAAAATTATATCAGGATTCGGAAGCTTGGAGGCCTACTATTGACGGGTTAGAGTTTGCTTGTTTAGATGAAACTGAGAGGTCTATGTTGGAGAGGGAATTTGAGAAGGAGGAGATTCTTGAGGCTCTCATGGAGGTGGAAAGGGATAAGGCCCTTGGGCCAGATGGGTTTTCTATGGCTTTCTTTCAGAAATGTTGGAGTGTTTTGGAAGGGGATGTCATGGCATTTTTCAAGGATTTTCATAGTCAGTGTGCTTTTGAGAAATCTCTTAATGCCACCTTTTTGTGTTTGATCCCCAAGAAGACTAATGCAGTCAATATTAAAGACTTTTGCCCTATTAGTCTAGTGGGCAGCCTTTACAAGCTTTTGGCTAAGGTATTGGCTCATAGACTTTCAGGGGTTTTGGATAAACTGGTATCTGACTCTCAAAATTCTTTTGTGGGAGGAAGACAGATTCTTGATTCGGTTCTAATCGCTAATGAATGTTTAGATAGCAGGTTGAAGAGTGGCATCCCGGGTGTCATAGGTAAATCGCTAATGAATGTTTAGATAGCAGGTTGAAGAGTGGCATCCCGGGTGTCATAGGTAAATTGGACATTGAGAAGGCTTATGATCATGTGAATTGGAATGCCTTATTCTACCTTATGGAAAGGATGGGCTTTGGGGCGAGGTGGAGAGGTTGGATTAAGGCGTGTATTTCTACAGTTAAATTCTCAGTTTTGGTCAATGGGTCTCCTGCTGGTTTCTTTGGGAGTTCTCGTGGCTTGCGCCAAGGGGATCCTTTGTCTCCCCTATTATTCCTATTGGTGATGGAAGTGCTAAGTAGACTTCTAAAGAGAACAAAAAATGGTGGTTTTCTTTACGGTTTTCAAGCAGGATCCCATAGACAAGGGGGTGTGCATATCTCTCATCTTCTTTTTGCTGACGATACTATTTTGTTCTGTGATGCTTCTAGGGACCAGTTATTATACATTCAGATGGTGCTGATCTTCTTTGAAGCTATTACAGGCTTGAAAGTTAATGTAGGTAAGAGTGAGATTGTACCTGTTGGGGATGTTGGGAATTTGATTGCTTTGGCCTATACCCTATGTTGCAAGGTGGGCACATTATGAGGATGTGTCGATATGGAATCGTATTATAGAAAAGATGGAGAAATGGCTATCTGGTTGGAAAAGACTTTATTTGTCAAAAGGTGGCAGGCTTACTTTGTTAAAAAGTACTCTCTCAAGCCTTCCCACCTACTTTTTATCTTTGTTTACTATCCCTCAGGCAGTGGTAGCTAGGATAGAAAGGATTCAGAGGAATTTCCTTTGGGGGGCCTTAGAGGATGTTTTTAAATACCCTTTAGTTGCTTGGGATACGGTCTGTTTGCCTATTGAGAGTGGTGGCTTGGGGATCCGGAGGATTGGGTTGTTTAACAAGGCCTTACTCGGGAAGTGGTTGTGGCGTTTTGGGAATGAAAGTAACAGATTATGGTGTCAGGTTATAGCAGCCAAATATGGTGAGGGGAGAGGAGGCTGGTGCACTAGAGGGGTAAGAGGTTCTCACGGGTGTGGGATGTGGAGTATTAAGAAGGCACAGAGAAGTTCTTTAGTCAAATTCAGTATAATGTGGGGGAAGGTTGCCGTGTTAGTTTTTGGCATGATCCTTGGTGTGGGCCTATTCCTTTGAAGGAGCTTTTTCCAGCTATGTTTGCATGCTCTCTTTCTAAAGAAGCATGGGTCTTTGACTTGGTAATATCTAATCTTGAAGGAAATAGGAGCTGGAATTTACTTTTCCGTCATGGGCCTTAGGATTGGGAGGCAGACACTGTTTATTTCTTTTTTGAGCTTATTTATTCCTCTATGTTGAGGGGTGAGGGGGATGATCACTGGGTTTGGAGATTGACCACGTTTGGGGTTTTTGATGTGCGTTCTTTTTATAAGCTGTTATCTAGTCCTAACACTGATGAATTTCCTTGGAAGGGCATTTGGTGTGCAAAGGTGCCTAAACGGGTGTCTTTCTTCCTATGGACAGCAGCTAATGCTGGGATTCTCACCATTGACAATCTTGTCAAGAGAGGTTGGTTTCTGGTTAATAGGTGTTGTTTATGCTACTGTGATAGGGAATCAGTGTATCACCTCCTTCTTCATTGTAAGTTTTCTCATGCCTTATGGAGCGAAGCTTTTGTAGTGTTTGGGATCCAATGGGTAATGCCAAGGTCAGTCAGCTCTTTTTTCTTTATGTGGAGAAACTGGTTTGGAAGGCATCGTTCGACCATTTGGAATATGGTCCCAGCATGTTTAATGTGGTTAGTTTGGCAGGAATGCAATGCCCGCACTTTTGAAGACAAGGAGAGAACATTGGATCATCTAAAATCTCTCTTTTTTGGTACTCTGTTTCTTTGGGCTCGTATTTGGGCGTGTACGAATTGTATTTCTTTATCTGATTTTTTAGCCTTTAGTTCCTTTTGTTCTTGATTTTTTTTGTATCCGTTTCTTGTTCAGAGTGTTCACTATTGTGAGCATGATGTTCAATTTTTTTAATATAAAGTCTTATTACCTATTAAAAAAAAAAAAATAGTATTATTTGCAAAGAGTAGATGTGTGAATCGTGATACTATTATCTATTCCTTTCCTGATTATCAAAAAAATAAAATAAAACATCTACTCTATTACTAACTGTAAAGCTAGAAAATAAAACCTTCCTCCTTAGTTCTCAACATTCTATTCAGTACCTCCATCAATAGTGAGAGACAATCACTTTGCCTTTAGATCCAATTCAATTAGGCTATGGTTCCCAGATGGAGCTTGGCCATTCCCTTCAAGACTTGCTAGGTCACGTCCAGACTACCTTACTGGCATGACAAGAATATAAAAGTAAGGCAAATAGAAAGAGTCTAACCCAAATCAGTGAATTGGCATCCTGCATCCCGGAATGTGAATTTTTGTCACATCATTATGTTTTTTTTTTTTTTTTTTTTTGGTTTTATTCCAAACTTTGGAAATTGTGTTTGCAATGCCAAAAGCATTATGGAAGAAATGCAATGAGACCTTGTCTTAATTTAGATTCCTACACCCAGGCTTGGACCAATAAATGAATTGTTCAAAAATTGTTTTGGTTAAACTTGGAATGCCGCAACAAAAGGCAACAAGTTCATTAAACTGTTCAAGCCCTGAACAATATGGATTTCTATGAGAGACAATAGTAGCATCAAATTATTGGGACTCTAAAGCTTGGAGTCTGGCCTCTCTGAAGATGGCTAGCATTTGGGGTAATATGTACTTTTAAGTTCATCTACCTTCATATAATCAAATTCAATGACAAATATTGTGAGGAGTTCAAATTTCATTCCAACACATGGACCTTTTAGTACATATGCTTACTTTACTTTGGATTTGTTAAATATAAATTTTAACCATCATATATTTTTGGAATAAATGCTTAATTACTTTTGATAGTTAGCACATCAATTTTGGTGATGCTTTAACCTGTTTGGTTCAGTTCATTTATACCTTGCTTTCTTCCCCAGGGAATTTGTAAACAATGTATGGTATATAAAGATATTGTCTCCAGTAGAAGTGCGAAATTTGGGCAAAGAAGGGATCGATCTTGCAACTTCTGCTCCAAGACGCAAACTGTCCAATAGTAGCAGCAGTTGTGATGATTATGTGAGTCGTCAGGACTTGAGGAATTCAAGCAATGGGATTGCGGCAATGGGGTCTCTTGACTACTAAGGCGTATGCTTCAAATCAGAAAATTAAGAATTAGCTGCTAAAGAATGTTTAACAATATCATGTATCGTTTTACTTGTACGGATTAGTGGCATTCTCATAGACTTTTGTGGTTAGAGAGTTGTAGTACTTGGAGAAAGTCTATCTAAAGCTTGTATGTCAGCTTATAACTGTAAATTATAATAGGAGACTGTTCCCAGTCTACGGTCTACCACTGGAGTGTTTAGTTTAAGTGTATTCATTAGGAGAATGAGATCCTAATGATAGTAGTTTGCTTGTCATCTTATATTGTAACTTATAAGATGAGATTAAAAGACACATCTTGACATTTAATCGAGTGTGAAGCTTTTAGTTTTGGCGCATGGATACCTGAAGGGTGGTCATTCAAGACAAGTAAAGACATCAAATTTCATTTCTCTTATTTGGCTTTACTTTCGAATTGCAATTTACACTTTCCTGATATAATTTAATTTAATTTTCTTTGAATTTGATTGATATGTTGCATGGATTACAGCCTTTCTAATACATAGTTACATTGAATTTAACTAGTAAGTTGTACGTACAATGCACGGATAATGTTGTAATACTTTATGTAAATATTTTTAGGAAAATGTTGTATGTATATTATAACATATTTGTTATAAAACTTTATTAGTAATGAGTTCATCATAAGAAATAATAATTATAAATGGCACACACAAATCCATTATAAATATTTTGTTTAAGTAATGAGCAATAAAATAAACAACTTTGGAGTAATATTGTATAATAGAAGTTGATAAAAGCATGTTAATTCATTCCATATTATTGATTTTTATTATGTGATGTAATAAAGAGCTTCACTGCGAAATATTGTTTTTTTGTATCTTCAATGCTTTGTTTTTGCAGTATGGCAATGCTTGTAAATCTTGTTAAGGGGCATATTATCATTATCTGTTTCTTCATCTTCAATGTCTGAAGTTTGGTCTGTCTCTATTTGTTCAATTTTAAGATTTCATCCATTTTTTCTTTTGTTGCATCATTTGTGTTAATTACTAATGAATTGGCATTGGAAGATTCTTGATTGGATCTTACAAAGTTTGGACTTGTGGATTTGATGTCACTAAAAGTTTGCGTAGGTATCTGCATTCATATTATAAATTTCAGTGATTAGACAGTTTTTTGTAAATACTTTTACATATATTTTTTTTGTTTATAAGGAATAGTGTAGCAAAAGAGTTAATATAGCATATTGGATTGTGCAATTTTTTTTCTTCCATATTTTTTTGTTATTTGAAGGTGCATAAAAAATCTTAGCAACTGTGTAATTTTCAAAACTATCCTTTAAATTGAATTCATTCAAACGAAGTAAGACAATGTATTTTCTTCTTAAAATGTTCTTCAAATCATGTGGGATTCCTTCTCCAATATCAATATGCATATGAGGAATATATTTAATATATATTATGAATTTATGATCAAAAGCTTTACAATAATTTAATAATTTAAATAAGTTATACCTCAGTTTATTTTTTCAGCAAGATTTCTTGCAAATTTATTTAGGATATTTTTAGCATCTCGATCTAATATCACAAAAGTTGGTTTGTTTGTTGCATTAAAAACTTCAATTTGAATCATGTATTTGAATTTTGAAGTAGTTTGCAATGGTATATATAATTTAACCTTCGGATAGAGTTTTTTTTTTTTTTTTCCACATTTTGCCCACCAAAAAGATCCTGATTGTGGTTTGACCTTTCTTCCATAAATCACGCATGAAATGTAATACTAACCTGTTGTTGTATCAATGTTGCTTGTTGCAATACTGTAGCAGTTCACATCTTGCAATGAACTTTGAAGTTAATATGAATTTTATTTTAATGTAAATAGTATGATGTATTATTATTTTTTCATGAAAATGATGAATATAATTTGAAATGATTAACAACCTGTTTTGTAGGATCCCATTCAATGCATTTCATCTCTTTTATTGTCTTCATATTCTTTAAAGATAAATCCTCATATGAAATTATTTTGCATGTATTTTTGATCTTTCTTGTATAGAATTATGTTTTTGACCATTCCTATCATTGACTTTTTTTTAAAGAAAATATTAGTAAATGGTATTTTGTGAGATAGTATATGTTATTTATCATAATTTTTTTTGTTATTAATAATTTTAAAAATATGCATCTGTCAATTATTTCATCAACCTCAGGAATCTCAAGATTTATATATATTTTTGTTGCATTGGTTGATGACAAAGAAAATTTGCCTACATAAATTGCATAGAACATTATTAGTAAACAAAAACGTATTGAATTGAAATTTAGAAAAAAAGGAAGACATGCTTTCATGAGCTTGAGATTTTCTAGAAGTATCATTTGCACGTGGGAGAGGCAGAAGAGAGTTTGTAAGTGGGTAAGAGTTTTGGCTTTGATCTACCTGGGTCATAATATGTAAAGTAATAACTAGGCGTAGGCTTTCATAAGGTTTGGTTGGTTTTTAAAAAGTAGTCCATTTTGTAGAGAATAACATTTAGTTTAATTGGTAAGAGCTGCCCATATTTTATATAATAGTAAAAAGAAGTTACTATGATGTAAAAAAGACTCAATAAAAAGAGGTTAAAAAGGCTAAATGAAATATTGGAGTGCCACATGGCAAGAGTTCATCCACTCTCGCATAAGGTCTTTGCTTTTATATATATACTAGTCGCTAACCCGTGCGATGCACGGGAAAATCTTATGAAAGTATAGTTTATACATTAAAACATTTTAATTTTACATGAACTATAATAGTTTTAATAATATTTGAAAAATAAAATAAAAAGTGAAAACTCAAGCCAATTCAAGATGAACCACTGCAATAACAAAGGCAGTCCTCCCATTCATTCTTGCAAGCCAATAGCAACTGCAAGAGCTATCATGAGGGCATTCCATCAGATAGTTTTGACCCAAGTATGCTCCTCCTTTATTTTAATCCTATACATCAGCAATTTGAAGTGAGTTTTCAGCAAGTGGTATCAAGTAAAAATCACGTTTGCACAAAACCTAAATAGACATCAACAATTTTACCAAGTTTTTTCTCACTTCATAATAATTATGGAACACCTTGCAAGCTTTAATCACCGCTAGCACATCATTGATGTTGAAGTTTATACATGTTCTGCATGTGGTATTAAGTTTTAGGGTTTTATAGATGTGGCAGCCAAATGATACATGGAAATACTTTTATCACATAATAATGGTACAGCAATCAATATATAAATATATTGTGTGTAACAACATTTAAAAGGAACAAATAAAAAATAAGTGTAATTGTTTTGAATTATCCATTCATCTTAATCAAAATTTAACAAATTAAATTTGATAAAATAGTTTTCATATGAATAAAGCTTGAGTATAGTTTCGTCTTATTTTCAAAAGTTTCCACATATTTCATCCAACAAAGTCTACAACTCTTCCCAGACCTTTTTTGGAAAAGTGAACGACTCTTCCCAGACCTTACCAAACCTAGAAGAAAAGAATGAAAGAAAACTTCAAATCAAATAATCATTCAGAGGAACAATTGGAAAGAACCATGAAAAATTTATGACTTGAGTTTTTATTCATTGAAATTGAACATTTACATGTTTCCTACCATAAGGTTTTGGAATCCATCACCTCTTCTCAAAGGCATTATCCTAGCACGCTGAGCCTTCACCATCCCTTTTAAACTCTATCCCAAACAACTATATAAAGATGCTTGAATCCCAAACATACTAAATAAAAATCCAAAACTTATCCCTACACTTTCTTATTAACCAAACCAAAAATATTATTAAAACAAAAAATACAAACATGCACATAATGATACAAAAAAAAAAGAGAGTGTTTATAAGAAAACTCAGATAATACCCAATTGTGATAATCAGAGTCCATTGGCAGCCCATGTAAAAAATACTTGTAGTCAATAACAATGCAATGCAATCTGTTACATAGATTAAGATCATTCACCCAAAAAAAAAGAAAAATAAAAAAATGCAAAATGGGAAAGGACATATATAATAAATTTGAACATCTTGATAAATCCTATGAAAATTTCAAAGTAATCTAACTTTCAAATGAAAATTTGCTAGAGCACACATCAAGGAATTTAGGATTTTGAACAATATTGAGTCAAGATCTATAACAATGCACAGAATAGTCCATTAGATTTGTGTAGACAAATCATCAAATTTAAAAAAATATAATTTGGGTATCCCCAAATTCATCAAAAACACGAAGTTTAAACCACTATTTGCCTATTAGATTCAATAATCAATATATCAGCTTGGATCATAGTAAAGTCTCTCAAAATATGCTTCAAAAATAGATATGGAAGAAAAAATAACACAGCTCTACCTTTTCAATTTGCTATTGTTGAAATTTGTAAACAGCTTCTAAACTTTATAGGTTCAATCCTTCCCTGTGCATAGCAGAAAGTAGAAAATAAAAGTCAGTAGTAGGAACGAATCTTAGCTTCCATGGTTATACCAAAATTTAAAATACAAACCTTACCATAACTAACAAATAAAAGTTGTAGATAAACAGCGAAGCCAAGGTTGCAGAAGGAGGACACTGGAAAAGAAGCTGGGGTCTGCAACCAAACAAAGAATCAATCAAAACCCCTCAAAAATCTAGATGTTGCTCTTAAAGAAGATTCTTATCAAATTTATTATTTAAAAAAAAAAAAAATAGCATGATTCTTTGATAAAGTACAAATTCTACATACCCATAAAAATTAGATAAATAAGTAATAAAAACAATGGTAAACTTGAGATGAAATAATAATTAAACTAAACATAAAACATGCACGGGTAAACAATTAGTTTTTATTTCTTTGAAATTGAACCAAAAAATAAAACCTCACATATGTGAGGACAGTGAAAATGATGTCGAATATTATCATGATGAAGAACTTGGAAATTCACAACTACCTTAAATTTAAAGAACAATGATATTTATTTCACAACTCTCCAAACTGTTAATTTTTTTAATTTCAAAAACCTCCAAATATAAGAAAGACATTTAATGAAATTAATCATTCACAATGGAGACAATGCATAACCCACATATAAATTTAGGGCAGTACAAACATTAAATGGGTTTTTGAGCTAACCATAACCTCACTCTCAAAATAAACTTAAAAATCTTTTGCTAATGTCCATATCATAGTAAAACAGAAAACCTTTAAAACCCAAAACCACTGTCACATTCACTTCACAATAAAAACATTCTAGTTTACCATGAATTAGCAGTTTATGAAAACAATACATGAGGTAGTATAAAATATAGCCCAATCATGAAACCATAAATCCCAGATAGGCAAAAAAAAAAAAAAAAAAAAGCCATGAAATTGAAACACATGAAAGCAAAACCTATAGGATTGGGAGGCTAAGATCAAAACTGAATACTGCCACCAAGTATATATAATTAACCACAAATCCACATGAGGCTAAAATAATTCAATAATCTACAACAGAAAGTTAATTATTCAATAACTAAATTAATATACTTGCATTTGTATATAAACCCAGAAACTCAAATTAAATCCAAACACAAACAGAGTATTAAGGATGAAACCAAGATTGTGCGAAGGGTTTGGTTGAAACGAAACCCTAAATCATATTTAGCAACCAAAATTATCGAAAAAAATAAAAAAACTTACCAGTAACGTTTGCGGAGAGAATCTGGTCTGAAAAAAAAAAAAAAAAAAAAAAAAAAAAAAAAAAAAAAAAAAACAGAGTATTAAGGATGAAACCCAGATTGTGCGAAGGGTTTGGTTGAGTTGAATCCACCATTAGAAACTTAAAAACAGAGTATTAAGGATGAAACCCAGATTGTGCGAAGGGTTTGGTTGAAACGAAACCCTAAATCATATTTAACAACCAAAATTATAGAACAAATAAAAAACTTACCAGTAACGTTTGCGGAGAGAATTTGGTCTAAAAAAAAAAAAAAAAAAAAAAACAGAGTATTAATGATGAAACCCAGATTGTGCGAAGGGTTTGGTTGAAACGAAACCCTAAATCATATTTAACAACCAAAATTATAGAACAAAATAAAAAACTTACCAGTAATGTTTGCGGAGAGAATCTGGTCTGAAAAAAAAAAAACAAAGTATTAAGGATGAAACCCAGATTGTGCGAAGGGTTTGGTTGAGTTGAATCCACCATTAGAAACTTATGAGAGAAACGAATTAGTGAGAGGTTAAAGGGGAAGGTCTGTGTTTAGATGAGAATGAAGAGATAGAGGAGGAATTGTTGAATGGGTAAGAAGGAAGAGACGTTGTGAGAAGAGAGAGTAATAGAAGATGAATTATAGGGTTTTGTTTTAAGTGGCAGAGAATTTTTTTTCCGGTTTTATAGTAAAATTAGATTTTGTGTTTTGTTTTTTTTTTTATTTATTTAGTAATGCTGACGTGAAAAATTGTGGGAGCTTCAAAAGCTTCGGTTTTATATATATATAGACTAGTTGAAGGCCCGTGCGTTGCACGGTTTTATGTTAAAACTTGTAGAATATATATAATTATTATAACCAAATAAGTAATTATTATAACAAAAGGAATAAATTGAATTGGTATAACAATTATCTTCTAACACACCAATTGTGCTATAATATCATTTATAGTTACATGTATCAAACTTTGGCATATGAATTTTATATCTAATGAATCTACAATATAAGTGATTTGCAGTATTGTTAACTGTAATTTGGGGCCCGAGCCCAAAATGTATGGAGTCTTGGCCTAACAAGCCCAATACAATGAATTTATAGAGAATGGGTTGGAAACTTGGACCTTAGCGAATTAGATGATCAACCAATAGGTTTTGATGATAAAGAAAGAAAGATAACATAAGTTTACTAGGGAAAGACATCCTCGGATTTTACCCGAGGAGGTTGATTCTTCAATACTCTTCTTAAGACTTTGTTACAAGTCTGGCATCCAGATTTTGTTCCCCCCCTTCTTTTTTCCCTTCTCCTCTATTTTATACTATCTTTCTCTCATTTACACCGTCCACGTGTAGATTTAGATTATTAGGGATGATACTTGTCCCATCAGCCCCTCCCCAAAGTCTTTGGGAGTGGTTGTAAAGGCTGAAAAGTTTGGTTCAGTTAGCTGCAGAGCATTTAATGCAATAGTAGCAGCTTTTTCTTAGATATTTCCATACCTTCCGTTGTCCTATTCTTTTTTAATACTTATCCCCTTTCACGGAATGGTCCGAAGTGTCAGTCTCAATGGCAGACCATTCCCTTTGTCCTCGGCTTTGCTTGGCTGAGGAGGAGTTCTTCCTCGGACTGAGCCCTTGGTCCAACATATACATAGATATGGGCTTCCTGGCCTTTCGCCCCCACAATAGCCCCTCGGGATTCTTCTTTTCTTCTCCATGAGAGGAAAGGAGGATCTTGATGTGATAATAGCCCCTTCATGCCCATTTTACACCACTTCTGATTGTGAGATATCTTTTAGTTTATCCAAGTCGCGTTCCTGACGTTTCGGTACAGGAGGCGCGCCTTCATTAATATCTTTACGAAGTGATGCAGATCCAACGGTTGAGGATTTCTTTGGAAATTGAGCGGGATTTATCTCACTTGTAACTCTTTCTTTGAAATTCGGGCGAATTAATTTCCACTAGATTTTGCCGTCTATATAAGACACCTTGGGGGAATCGTTCTTCCTCATTTACAGATCCTTGAATTCTGCAGGAATCTCCAGTTCTTAATCTTTCAGGCATTCCCAGGGACCCTGCCATGATGGTGATCAAAGTCTAGGGAATGAGGTGGCCAAGGATAAAGGTGAGGGCAAGGAAACCAAGCCCTCCTCAGAAACCAAAGAGGCCGCCAAGATCCAGGATGACGCAGTTAAGGCAAAGGAAGCAGAGGCCAAAGACGTTCCTTCCCTTCAACCAAGCAAGAAAGAAGTCCCTCCTCCTTCAGCCAAGACCTAAAGCAGGTGTAGATCGCATCAGATTTTTGGTGCGACAAAGTTTGGGTCTCAGCTGGTGACATATATCATGCGTGCACAAATGTGAAAACGACCCAAGGTTGATCAAGCAAATTAACAAGGACAAGGATAGATAGGTTTCCTGTTTCTCAGCCTTGATAGCAGAACATCTTGTAGTTAGGAGAAGAGGGGTCCATCAAGCGTTTCCGCCTCTTCTTCTTTCTCATCACCGGTACCATCCATACTGGCTCGATTGCTGCTAGAACAAGATTGTGGATCTACCATTCCTATGAGCTTTCTCTTTTATAGTTAGCTTTTGAAACAAGCCGGCCTAAGCCGCTTTGTATATGATGTACTTTTCCTTTATTTAATAAAAAAGGGCTGCACTTTTACTTTATGAATCTTTCCTTTTTCTGCAATAATTATTTCATGAATGGGTGTGTTGGTATTTTTCCTCAAATGGGACTTAGAATTGATGCAATTGACGGTAACGAAAAGTTGTCACCCTGACTTTATTAAAACTGACAGTAGTACCCGGCCGTTAACTTTAAATAAGTTAACTATGTAGAAATAATCAGGAAAATAACCGTGTGCTATATACTGCGAACAGTGCGACCATCAAAGAATGTGGAATTTAAAGCAAGTGATCCGAGGAGACCATCGTGTACTAAGGTTTTGTTCAACATTTGTGATGATGTCATAGCGTTGATTTCCCCTAAGCGTCTGGTCTGAGGACCCAGGCATATCTTAGGTTCTGTTTAAGCGTTTTTAGAGATGTTATAGTGTTAATTTCTCCCAAGCATCTGGTCCGAGGACCCAGGCATATCTTAGGTTCTGTTTAAGCGTTTTTAGAGATGTCATAGTGTTAATTTCCCCCAAGCACCTGGTCCGAGGACTCAGGCATGCATTAGGTTCTGTTTAGGCGTTTATAGAGATGTCATAGTGTTAATTTCCCCCAAGCACCTGGTCCGAGGACTCAGGCATGCGTTAGGTTCTGTTTAAGCACTTTATAGAGATGTCATAGTGTTAATTTCCCCCAAGCGCTTGGTCTAAGGACTCAGGCATGCGTTAGGTTCTATTTAAGCACTTTATAGAGATGTTATAGTGTTAATTTCTCCCAAGCACCTGGTCCGAGGACTCAGGCATGCGTTAGGTTCTGTTTAAGCACTTTATAAAGATGTCATAGTGTTAATTTCCCCCAAGCACCTGGTTCGAGGACTCAGGCATGCGTTAGGTTCTGTTTAAGCACTTTATAGAGATGTCATAATACTAGCCCCACTTTGGATTACCTTTGATTCGTAGTGCCATCAACATGTACTATTTTGGACAAAGGATCCCACGCAGCGAGACCGTATCAACTAATTTTCCATCTATGTGCCGTGCTTCTGTCATTTCATCTGTCGAGGGTTCAACGATCTCGGCCACTAGGTCCGTGAGAACCTGGCCCTTGACGGAGGCACGAGATATGTACTTGATATTAAAAGCCCCCAATATTGTTCCGTATGGAACAATCCTCCGTGTAGCATGCGCCACGGCCAAAATGGTCTCCTCCACCAATGGTCGATATATCGCTGCCTCGCCTTGGTATGTTGAGTGTCCAACTCGCTAAAACACTAGGTCCCCACAGACGACGCCAATTGTAGGGTCACAATTTGGGGCCCGAGTCCAAAATGTATGGAGTTTTGGCCCAACGAGCCCAATACAATGAATTTATAGAGAATGGGTTGGAAACTTGGACCTTAGCGAATTAGATGATCGACCAATAGGTTTTGATGATAAAGAAAGAAAGAAAACATAAGTTTACCAGGGAAAGACGTCCTCGGATTTTACTCAAGGAGGTTGATTCTTCAATACTCTTCTTAAGACTTTGTTACAAGTCTGGTATCCAGATTTTGTTCCCCCCCTTTCTTTTTTCCCTTATCCTCTATTTTATGCTATCTTTCTCTCATTTCCACCGTCCACGTGTAGATTTAGATTGTTAGGAATGATACTTGTCCCATCAGCCCCTCCCCAAAGTCTTTGGGAGTGGTTGTAAAGGCTGAAAAGCTTGGTTCAATTAGCTGCAGAGTATTTAATGTAATAGTAACAGTTTTTTCTTAGATATTTCCATGTTAGATATTTCCATACCTTCCTTTGTCCTGTTCTTTTTTAATACTTATCCTCTTTCACGAAATGGTCCGGAGTGTCACTCTCAATGGCAGACCATTCCCTTTGTCCTCGGCTTTGCCTGGCCGAGGAGGAGTTCTTCCTCGGACTAGGCCCTTGGCCCAACATATACATAGATATGGGCCTGGCCTTTCGCCCCCACATTAACAATAATATTAATGATTAAAATCTTTAGACAAAGTAACATAAAATTGGCCACTTTTTAAAGATAGAACTATTCGAGGAATAGAACCCTTGTTCTAATTAAAAAAAAAAATTGCAAAGTTCTACATCTAGATTACAAACCTTTCTTAGGATGCTTGAAATCTTTTTTGACAAACCTGAAAAAAAAAAAATCAAGAAGAAAATTAAACAGAGTTAAAAAAACAAAGTACCATATAGATTGCAAAATTGTATGTAAATTTAATAGTCTATGATTGGAATTTGCTACGACAACTTACATATATATTGGACAACAAAATAATTAAATTGGATCAAACCATTAACATATGAATTAGATCAAACATAAGGAAATTACCCCCTCAAAAAAAAGAAAAACATAAGGAAATTAGCTTAAACAAAAGGCAACAAATACATAAAACGTGTTTAATTGATTATAATAAAAAATTAGAGTAAAAAATACATACCTACATGATTGTAGGTAGAAAAATGGAAGCCTAAATAAAAAAACTGTACAATAAGTTGGAGAATGAAAAACTACACCAACTAACAGTGTATATATATACATACTCCACCTAGAAAAGGAGTCCAAGTAAAAATCAAATACTCTAAACTCCTTGAAGTTATCTAATCAAGAAGTTTAGGTTAATTACATATTAGTTTTTTTTTTTTTAAATACTTTATCCCAAAAAAATAGTTAACGTTATTAGCTAGATTGTTATTAGATATATATATATATATATATATATATATATATATATATATATATATATATATATATTTTTGTTTACGTTAGAGTTAAAACCCAAAAAAAAAAAAAATTACGGGAAGCAGTATGTTTTTTTTTAGAGATATACTTACTTTATGATAATAATGAATTAGAGATAAGAATGAATTAAAGTCCTGATTTTTTAAATTTGAGATATGAATGAATTAGAGTCCTGATTAATTTAATATTAATCTGCAGTTTTTTATTTCATTTTTTATTTCAGAGATTCACTTACTTTATGATAACGATGAATTAGAGATAAGGATGAATTAGAGTCCTAATTAATCTAATATTAATTTACCTACAATCTTACATGAAGTTGTTTTTATTTTACGCTTACTATATAATATTTTTTTGATTAATCTAATATTAATCTATACCTACAATCTTACATAAAGCAGATGTGATAGTCGCTAACCCGTGCGATGCACCTGATAGTTAATAAAAGTTTAAAATAGTATGAAGTATTCCAATAAGTTTCAAAATAGTATGAAGTATTCTCAATCCTCTACCTTTTTCTCTATTCTTCTTTATCATCGATGCATAATAATCCTATTGGTTCAAATAGTCCCCCAAAAGAACTCCTACGTTTTTTTTGTTAGCAAAAGATTAGAAAAAAGAACTCCTACGTTAAACCTATTAAAAAAAACCAAATAATAAACCAAATTTAAAAAGGTCTCCAAGTTGAACAAAGAAGAACTCCTACATTTTTGTTTTTGTTTTAAGTAAAAGATTAGAAAAAAAGAACTCTTACGTTGAACCTATTAAAAAAAAAAAAAAAACCAAATAATAGGTGTAGCGTGAGGTTTTATTTTATTTTATATATGGTAACAACAGTTCTAATTGGTTTCAAATAACTCTGACAATTAAATGATATGGTTGGAGCCATGTTGGATGATCTTTCTTGAGCTTTTGAGTATGTTAGCAACAACCACACCAATTTTAGCGTGTGTCTAATTCCCTAAGCAGTGGCCAAAAAGCAAAAAAAATTTCCTTATTTTTTTTAAAGAGATATACTACTTAATGATAAAAATGAATTTAGAGTTCTGGTAGTATACTATTTTTTTTTTTTTAGTTTTTAAAAATCTAAAAATTTAATAAAATTTCTGCAATTTGGTGAAGTCACGTGGCGTAACCACGGCGTCTAAGCCCAACTTTTATTATATATAATATAATATGATATTGATATTGATTGTCTTTGCCTCTTTGGAAAAGATATTATGGTTTGTGTTTAATTGATCAATACAACCATGTGTTTGACTTTAATTAGATGTCTCGTGTGATGCGCGAGTGTAGACACTTCATTTTGTATCCCTTACAACTTGAGCCCTTGTTTCTCACCTTCCCATCCCCATACCTTAATTTCGGACATGGATTTTGGATATACAAGGCCTTCTACAAGGGGCCCAAGTTTGGTTCCTAGACCTAAATCAGATGGTGACTCCCACTAAACCCTTTGTCTCTGGTCCACTCGATTAAGGCGTATTCCCTAGAGCATGGCGATTGTGCACAGTAAGGGGAGTTGATAAGCCCACAAGCAGGCGCTTACGCCCACAATGATTGCATAACAAGTTCATATGAAAACATTTTGTTAAAAATTATCTTTATAGTTCATGTATGATACTCATTAAGTAGTATTACATTTGAGAATTAGTAATAGTTGCAAACCCCTGTGATGCATGGAAATATATAAGTATTTTATGATATTGTATATGTATAATTTATTCTCTAAAATTTTATGAAGATTGAATTATTTTTAAAAGTATTTTTCATCTCTCTATTTCTATAAATATATCATTATATTATTTTGGTTTATTTATTTATTATTATTAGTTTTAGAAACTTGGGTATGTCTATTCTTCTAGAGTTTAGGGTATATTATTTGGTTTATTTATTTTTTTGTACAACTAAACCTTTTTTTTTTTTTTTTTTTGTAGTTTCAAATTTCTCGTTCTCTTAAGGAGATTATCATGATATTACTCAAATAATTGATAGGCACATTCAAATATATAGTCATGTAGATTGTATTTTGATTTTAACTCAAATTCTCAATAACAAAATATCTAAAAATTAACTCAAATCAAAACTATAAGAAGGAGAGATAGAGAGAGGACATGTGGCAGGGAACTCAAAAAATACAACATTAAAATGTATCAATCTAAAGTAAAGATATAGAAAACACAAAAATTCATCAATATTAAAAAAAGCAAATTATCGAAGCCATGTTATGTAATAAAATAACATTATATCATTATATAATATGTAATGTCATAGGATAACATCTAACTGTCTAAGAGAAGAAAAGAAAAAAAGATAACCGATTAAAACACAACTAAATCGTATTAACCCAAAATAGAGTTCAAAACAAAAATTCATCAACCTAAAGTAGAGATGCAATAAAGAATTAAAAATCCAGAGAGAGAGACAGAGACAGAGAGAGAGAGAGTATTCACATTTTTCTATGGATGAAATATGGATTGATTGGAAGAAATCAAATTTATAGTAAATAAAATGGAGAGAATAAAAGTCAAAATAGAAGGAAGACGAAGGAATGAATAAATTGTAACGTTAAGGTATAGATTATAAAGTAGTGAAGAGATAAAAGGACAAAAGCAAAGGGGAAATATTGGAGAAAGTGTAATTGTAAAGTGAGAAATTAATAAGGAAAAAAATAGTTAAAAATGAGAGAAAAAGTGTTATAAATAGGTGGATAATGTGGCACAATAAGAAAGTAACAAAAGTAATTGATACACTTCAACTTTTATATATTATATATTATAGGCAAAAATACTATTTTGGTCCTTATATTTTGGAGTCATAGTTAATTTGGTCCTCACATTTTGATAGCAGTCAATTTGGTCCCTGTTATTTTCAACTTGTAATCAATTGGTCCCTACCGTTAAGTCACTAACGAAAAATGTCTATATGGCAAACAGTTTGCATTGTTAGCATGCTTAATATTAAAAAATTAAATAAGATGCTGACTTGTTTAAATTTTATGGCCATATCAGCACTGAGATGGCAAAAAAAAGCCACATCATCTTTTAAAAATAAATTTTTTTTACCAATTTTTTTTCTTTTCTTTATTTTTTCTTTTAGTTTTCTCACAATTTCTTTAAAATTTTATTTTATTTTCTCACATTCTTCACTGTTCTTCTCCAAACCCAGATAAGGCTACCGTCTCTCTCATTAATTGCTTGCACTCATACTCTTCTTTGTATAGAGATGATTTGGTTGAGAAAGCAATCAAACCTCTACAAAAGTTTCTCCAGCGTACCAACTCAAATTACTCAGTGAACCCAACTCCAAATTTGTCTTCTTTATCTTATAAAAATGTGAGTTTGGTGTCTTATCACTTTAGAGTCCATGAGAAAGCTTGGACTTTTTGAGCTAAAAAATTTCAATGCGTTAGCCAATAGTCCAAAAGAGAAAACCCATGAGCACAAGAAGCTATCTTTCATGGAGTCCAAGCTTTGTAGCTCCTTTCCCAACAAGGCCAACCTCATTACCATAAATTGCTCAACCCCCACTTCACTCTTCTGTTGGTTACTCTGTTCCTGCCATTGTCACATCCCCCACTTGCCCAAAAAATTTACAGATCTGGGTTCTAATACCCTAGTGCATAGTAGAACCTATCCCACTCCTCTCAAAGCACAAAACCTAAGTGGGTCACAATTTTATGCTGATCTAATAAGTCCACCCTGTGAATCCTATCATTACTAATGCCACTGCGCGATCTGTGCGACTTCCGTGTTCAGCTCATATTCCAGTTGCCACCCACAGAGGGTCGCAATTTCCGGTCGATCTGTGAGAATTTGCGATGGTGGTGAGGAATAATGTAAACTATATTAATGCTATTAACCGGTGGTTAAGGTGAGGAGGAGGAGATTGAGAGAGACGGAGGCCTTATCTGGGTTTGGAGAAGAACAGTGAAGAATGTTAGAAAATAAAATGAAATTTTTAAAGAAATTGTCAGAAAGCTAAAAGAAAAAATTGGTAAATAAGAGAAAATTATTTTTAAAAGATGATGTGGCTTTTTTACCATCTCAGTGCTGATGTGGCCATGAAATTTAAACAAGTTACCATCTTATATAATTTTTTTAATATTAAGCATGCCAACAATACAAACCGTTTGCCATGTAAGTATTTTCCATTAGTAACTTAACAGTAGGGACCAAAATGATTGCAAGCTGAAAATAACAGGGACCAAATTGACTGCTATCAAAATGTAAGGACCAAATTGACTATGACCCAAAATGTAAGGACCAAAATAGTGTTTTCGCCTATATTATATAGATATACATTACATGTCATATAAAAAGAGTGGAAAAATTGTTTAATAAATTCACAATTATTAAATTATTTTGACTAACTTAACCACATAAATATTAAATTTGATTTTGTTTTGGATTGCTTTTTTGTTTCAATTATTGCTAAAGCAAATAAACTTAAACAAAACTGTCATATTCCAAATAAGTTATTAATATTTTAATATAAATCCTAAAAAAAAATCCATATATATATTTTTCGTACCCTTTTCTCATAAGTTATTATTATTTTAATATAAATCCTAAATAAAATAACTATATATATATATATATATATTTTTTTTTTCGGACCCTTTTGTCTTAGGCATTTCCTTGAAGAACCTAAATTTAAATCTTCCCTCCCAATTTATTGTGAGTGAAAAAAGAAAAATAAAAAGAGCCATATAAGGTCCGTTTGGATACAACTTATTTTGCTGAAAACTGAAAACACTGTAGCAAAATAATTTTTAAATGTGTGAAAAATTACTATTCACTCTTTTTTTATTGTTCATATGCCTTGGTGCACTGTTCATGTGCACCAGGCGCTGGTCTTAAAAAAAAAAAGTTGAAAATGCGCATTTCACAACAAACTTGAACGTGGATGTGCTATCCAAACTAGGCTATAATCTATTTTTTAAAAGATTAAAAATGAGTGCACCAAATCAATACATTTACTGTCATTGAACGTATATCAATAAATTAATATTTTACTGTAAAAGAAAACACTTATTTTTGCTGAATAGAAAATAATGCTAAAATAATTAAACAAATGATTAAAAATTTTGTTGAGGCTGAAGATTAAAAGTAGAGTATTCTATTTCCTTATTTCCTTATTAAGGATTATGCCACATAGAAACTTAAGATAACGTATATGTACTGAGCATCTTTTATTCTGAAGATTTATCAACCAACATGCTACAGTTTACATGCTTGGAATTTACACGTGGTGGTACTTTATTTTTGAATTTTTTAAATAAAATTTTTGGCTATGAAAGATATATTTTTGCTATGTGGTACCCAATTTTTTTTTTTAAAAAATTACTAAGAAAATAAAATTGTTATTTTTGAAAATAAATAAATAATAAAAATTAAATATTAATTTTTTTATAACCTTTGTTTAGGTGGAAAGTTAAATGAATAATACCCATTTTCCTTACAAAAAGAGTAACACATGAAACTAATTAAAGAATACATCACTTCAACATAGTCATGTGGTCCTCCCATAAGTTCTAATAATTTCTCTCATGACAAATCTATTCCACCCTATCCATAAAATAATGAAAAAAAAATCAAATCCAACTATCTTTGAAACGACAAGGAAGACAGGGAGGGACAAGAATGGAGGGGCTTGTGGCCTACAAGATAAACAATGGACCAAGAAGAAGAAGATGAAGAAAAAAAAGACTAAAATTCAATTTACTCTCTTGACTTTTACCTCAATTGTCAAATTTGTCCGTAAAGTTTAATTTTTGTTAATTTAGTATCTAGTTTAAAATTAAGTCAATCTAATCCTTTTGTCTAAATTGTTAATAAAAGTCATTTAAATTATTATTATTTTTAAATTTTAATTGAAAACATTAATGGGATGCACCATATAATAGATCTTGTTATTTGATAAGTCTTGACTCATTTTGACAAAATTTAATTACAAAATTAGTTGTAACATAAGGCTATAACCTTAATATATTTTTATTGGAGGTGAATTATGCATAAATTATAAGATTTATTGATCATATAGTAAATAATATCCAATTAGCACAAAATTTGACATATGTATTAAGAGTGTAAAAAATATATAATTTAACGGTTAGATTTTTAAAATATGTGGTAATGTTTATTTTTTTTAAAGAAAATTGTAATCTTAGGCTACAACTAATTTTGTAGCTAAATTTTATTCTTAAAAAAAAAAATTGATTAAAAAAAAAAATTCAATGTCTGTGGATTGTGGTTGTTGATGAGTCCCATATAAGTTGAGCGTTGTAGCGTGAATGAGACGGCACAATAACTCAAGAATCAAAATTGGCATAAGCATAAGCAGATTAAGTGCAAACAACCCTAACAAGTATTTTAGTCTTTCAGCTAATTCGTTTTTTATCTTCTATTGTTTGTTGTTTGCCTATCATTTTCTAGTGCCTATTAGTACTCGCATCTTTGTTAATATAATAATATACACAAACATTTAAGAAAGAAAAAATGTCGGAATCCGGCGGGTATTGTCAATTTGTCATATAGTAAGTGCACGTGATGAGTCTGATGACCAAACTAAAAGAGCAGTTAGGAGAGTGGGAGTGCAATTTACTTGTTAAAAATCTCCTAGAAATGACCGCTTTTTATTTTATTCAATTTCAGAAAGTCGGCAGAGAAATTACCACTTTACTGAATGAATAGAAGTTTCTAATTTGAATATCCATATTAATTATTCCCTCTTTCGAGGACAAAGGTGAAAGAGGTAACACGACAATAACGAAAAAAACAAAAAAAAAAACTGAAGTAAAATCTGTTAGGTGAGAAAGACACGGGTCTAGCTACCATTATTTTGCACCTGAATCATATAAACTGGTTGGTAGCTCACAATTAGAATGGTAGCTTCTTTTAGATTGTGAAAATTCAACTCATTCAAGATAAAAAGATATATATCAGCGTACTACTTCATCCAAGTGAGTGTCAAAACTACAAGTCAAAAATTATCTAGTCTAGTAGTGGGATTGGTGGGTCTAGGAATTTTATATTTTAGAACCATGGGCTCTGCTGAGTATCAGCCACTTCTACTTGGTCTGGACTCACATTCTCGGATTCCTGATCTGTCATCGATTGCAATTGAAGAATTCTTGGAACACAGACCAGTGGCAGTTCGATGGTGGCCTCGTTTAGTGGGTTGGGAGTCAAGGCTCCTTTGGCTTCTATCAGGAGCTTCTATTGTTGTTTCCATATTCAATTACATGCTAAGTTTTGTGACCCTCATGTTCACTGGCCATTTGGGTTCTTTGGAGCTTGCTGGTGCCTCTATAGCTAGTGTTGGAATTCAAGGTCTTGCTTATGGGATAATGGTAAGATTTACATAATTCTTTTCAGGTTGTTTTTATTATTTATCGTTCAAAATTTTATTTGACGTGACACTGGATACACAGTTGGGCATGGCCAGTGCGGTCCAAACTGTGTGTGGACAAGCATACGGGGCAAAGAAGCTCGCGGCAATGGGTATCATATGCCAAAAGGCAATAATTTTGCACTTGGGAGCAGCTGTTCTGCTCACCTTCATCTATTGGTTCTCAGGACCACTCTTGGTAGCCATGGGGCAGTCAGCGAGCATAGCTGAGGAAGGTGAAGTTTTTGCACGAGGTTTGATACCACAACTTTATGCATTTGCAATAAGCTGCCCAATGCAGAGGTTCCTCCAAGCACAGAACATTGTAAATCCTCTGGCTTATATGTCTGTTGGGGTATTCGTCTTGCACTGTATACTATCATGGTTAGCAGTTTATGTTTTGGACTATGGCCTTCTGGGAGCTGCTTTGACACTAAGCCTCTCTTGGTGGATTCTTGCCTTGGTAAATGGGCTTTACATTCTTTTAAGCCCTTCTTGCAAGGAAACTTGGACTGGCTTCTCTACAAAAGCCTTTAAAGGACTTTGGCCTTATTTCAAGCTCACTCTAGCTTCTGCAGTCATGTTGTGGTATGTGCAAAACCTATCCCTCTCTCTATATCTCTCTCTCTCTCTCTCTCTCTCTCTCTCTCTCTCTCTCTCTCTCTTTTCTTTGTATTTTCTTTCATTTTAAATTATTATTCTTGTAATTTTCGGATAGTGAAGGGGGTCACTCACAAAACAATAAAATTCATGTGCCATATGAAATTATAAATACTAGTAGACCAGTTCCTCAAAAAAAAAAAAAAAATAATAATAATAATAATAATAATACTAGTAGACCAATATTTGCAAACTACACTCACAAACTCTCCCTCACCACTTCCACAATCTTTGCAATCACAAATACACTATCTTTTGCTAGGTCAAACACAAATACACTCACAATCACGTAATAGGAAATGAGAAATGATATGTTCACAATATTTTTACAATATTTTCATAACAAATTTTAAGTGGTAGATTGTTAAGAGTGGGAAAAAATTAATTTAAATTGTGGATTCAAATTAGAACCAATTACAACTTACCACCTATAATTTGATGTAAAAGAGTTGTGAAAATGTTGTGGATGTAACACTTCTTAATAGTAAACTCTCTAGGTAAAAAAAAGAAAAAAGAAAGTCAACTCTCTCTCTAACATATTTCCAAAGGTACTAGCTACATTTAGTCTCCAAATATAATTATATTTTGCATATATTTACATCTTTTAGGGTCCATTTAGATACCACTTTTTTTGTTGAAAACTAAAAATTGAAAACACTGTAGCAAAATAATTTTTAAATGTGTGAATAGTGTCGTGGGATCCATTTTTAATTTTTTAATTTATTTTATTTTATTTTTTGAATAAAGTACTTGTGGATCCTGTGAACAATGCACGAGACCCACTGAATAGTGCATAGTATCTCCTGAAACTCCTGCATCAAAAAAAAAAAGAAAAAAAAAAAAGGAAATGCCAAAATGCCAAAACGCAGACGTTATCCAAACGGGTATTTAATCTTGATAAGGAAAAGATTTAGCCTCCATATATAACCATATGTAGGTGTCTATATATAAGGCTCTAATTCTTATTTCTTGGTGATTAAAGATATAACTTCTTTGATAAAGAAAAAAAATTTTGTTCTACACCAAAAAGACTAAAATAAAAAAATAGATAACCAAGTTTTTTTTTTTTTTTTTTTTTTTTTTTTTGTTTTGTTTTGTAGGCAGGGTTCGAACCTAGGACCGGTCGATGAGAAGAGACTATATTAGTTGAGCTATTACATAGATAATTAAGTAAAAATAGAAATTTGAGTTGATTTTTAACATTTATTAATTTTGATTATAATGTTTATGCAGTTTGGAGATATGGTACAACCAAGGATTAGTGCTTATATCAGGGCTCCTCTCTAACCCTACAATCGCACTAGATTCCATATCTATTTGGTATGTCAACCTACTCCTGTTTGCAAAATTTTTCCCTTTTCCGACTATGGTTACCTGCTGACTCACAAATTCTACTGTGTGTGTATATATATATATATATATATATATATTTTTTTTTTCAGCATGAATTATTTGAATTGGGACATGCAATTTATGTTGGGGCTAAGCGCAGCAGCCAGGTGTGTGACACAAGAAAAAACAGATCCAAATTAATGGGATAAATATTTTTTACTTCTTTTCTTGGCCTATTATAATTAGAAAGTAATAATGAAATGATAGTTATTTTGCTATTATGGATTGCAGTGTTCGGGTGAGTAATGAGCTTGGGGCAGGACATCCAAGGGTAGCAAAATTTTCAGTACTAGTAGTGAATGGAAGCAGCATCATCATTAGTATAATTTTCAGTGCTATTGTTTTGATATTCCGGGTTGAGTTAAGCCAGCTTTTCACAAGTGACACTGAAGTTATTGACGCAGTGTCCAGCTTGACTCCATTGCTGGCAATTTCTGTTTTCTTAAATGGCATTCAACCTATACTCTCAGGTAGTAATGATATACTAACAAAAACAAAAGCAAAAACATGCTGGTAAAAAAAAGCATCATTAATTATTCAAAATTTTCCCTTTATGGGAATTTCAGGAGTGGCAATTGGGAGTGGATGGCAAGGTGTGGTGGCTTATGTAAACCTGGCCACTTACTATGTAATTGGTCTTCCAATTGGATGTGTTCTTGGCTTCAAAACTAGTCTAGGAGTAGCAGTAAGTTTAATATCTCTCTCTCTCTCTCTCTCATTATTAATTATTTTTGTCTTATCAACAACGGAGTGGTCATTTTCAGGGGATTTGGTGGGGGATGATTATTGGGGTTCTTTTGCAAACGGCAACTCTAATTATTCTTACAGCCAGAACAAATTGGACTGCTGAGGTAATTTATTTCTTTTCATTACTTGTACCTTGAAACCATTTGATAAATTATCACTTATTCAAAAGCTTAAACTATTAAAAAAAATCAAATTTAATTTACCCTTATTAAGTAGGATTTAACACGTGAGAATTTTTTAAATAAAAACTAAGGTGGAGATATGTTTTGACTGAATCTGAATGTTTTTAGACCTAACACTAGAATTTAAGGTTGAGATAGAGTTTGAACTCAAAAACCATTTAATCTAACAACTATATATCGGACTTCTGTTTTTTATTTTATTATAATTTTTTTTTTTTTTGGTAATACAAGGTAGTTAAGCTCTTTATGTGGTTTTCAAAAATCTGTTGATGTCATGTCAGTCATAGTCAGACTTATTATAGTGCATTTGACAGGTTTTTATCTTTATCATTTGTCTGATGCTTATATTATATAGGTTCAAAATGCTGCTGACCGGTTGAAGAAATCTGCAGAAGAAGATACATTGGACTTGGTAGCTGACATATAATATAAGCATGTATATGTCTTGATAAACAATTTAGGTTGTGAAATTTGTGTGTTTTCTATAGAGCGTCAGCGTATGGCTAATGAAGATTTAGAGGCTTGTTTTGGATATGTTTTTCAGAGAATACCTATTCTTTTTTAGTTTTAGACAAATGTGTTCGGAAACTTGTAATCGAAAAACAAATATTTTGGTAACAAAATCTGAAAATGTATTTGAATGAATTGCCTAAATTAATCTAGGAAACTTTAAAGCTGTTTATCTTAATTCTAACAATAGTATATTTTTATGCATGAAGTGCTTGGAGAATCAAGAGAGAAGGATTCGAGTTGTAGGATGAACAACATATTAACGTATTACGTATATATTTCTAACAACCTAAAAAAAGATGCTATCTTAATGCTTCCCACTACTTGGCGGCTGCTTGTGAGAGGGTTTTTCTCGAGACCTTCAATGTCAAATATCCCTCTTTGGAATAAAAACACAGCTTCACCATTTGCTTTATTTTAGTGCTCTATGAAGAAGTCGATCGATATATATCCCTGTAATTAGGTTATAGTTATATATATATATATATATTTGGAAAATTATAATAATTATCTTATATTCTCGCAGTTTGTGAGACTCATAAGATGTGTAACAGTTATTAAGTGCATAAAATGTCTTCATCTCATACCAATATAAAAACTAGACAATAAGACAAGAAGAAATTATAGTGAAAATCACTATTATGGCCTCCAAGAATGTTGTCAACTCCTATAATAGATAAGATATACAGAGTGGCCCAATTATTAAGATCTTCTGATATTTGCAATTACAGAAGACTGAAATGTAATGTGATTTATTATTTATTTTATAGGGTCCGGCGAATCTCTTGTTAGAAACCCCCCTGTTCTCTCCCTTTTTATTATTATTATTATTTGATAATATTTTATTATTTATAGATAAAAGACACATGACAATTAAATGATCTAATAGTTGAAAAAAAGCCACCTCAAACCATCCTATTTTTCATTGCAATCTCTTCTCTCTCTCTCTCTCTCTCTCTCTCTCTTTGTGTAACATCACCATTGGAGCCCTCATAGTCATAGTCTCATAGACTACCTCCACACCATTAGGACCTTACCCCTTCACTTACGTTGAGCACATTGCACGCTTTGACCAGGGCAATGACGACATAGTAGCGGCAGCGACGCGACTGTTTGATGTGTTTTTTTTTTTTTTTTCGAAGTGGCACAACAATGAGTGGGGAGGAAGGCTTCTGGTGGGATTGAGGGTAAGCGTTCACTTTATTCCGAAGATGGCATAAATAGTGATTTTGGCTATTGCAACGATGCTATGATGTGATTTCCATTGTGAGTAATTTCTTTGGGTATCGATGTTAACAAAAAGGTATGACGATGGGATTACGACAGAGAAGTAAATTTTCTGTTTTTGTTTTTGTGGTTTTCTGGTGGGTACAACCAATTGTTAAGAAAATGTTTGAAGCTGTCGGGTCCATATGCAAACATAGGAAAGCCAAAACCTAGAAGAAGAGAGGCCATCTGGGCCTGTTATCGAGATAATTCGAGGAACCTATTAGTCTTGAGATAAGGTGGCCTAATCGAGAAGCGACTAGCTGACTCATTGAGGATACGGCTTCAGATATCTTCCCCGAGGAATGCGAAGAAGAAGATGCAAAGCCCAATGTAACAGTCACCTCTACATTAATGAGCTCTTCCTACCTAATGTCAGTCCTATTAAACACTGAATGATTAGCCTGAACAGTAAGAACACCTCAAAAGTTTGCATTCATGATCAAGAAATGGCAGAAGGGGAGTTTGATGGGACAAGTATCTCCACAAATCCAGCTAAGAGATGAACAACTGGAAAGGAGGGGAAGGGAAGGATAAAAGTAGGATGACACCAATAGGAAAGGGATTTAGAAAAGTTAGGAAGAAGAACAAGAGAGAGAAATGGTGAGAGCAAGAGCTTGTATTTTCCCCCAGAACAATCATTTGTACCTTGGGAAACCGATTTTTCTCAATTAAAGTGTCTTTTCTGCTTTCTTTACCTTCAATTATCTGTCTAATCTTTCTATTGTGGAATTTCATCCATTTTATTAGAAATTAGTTGTGTTAATTAAGAATGTGAGCACTGTTTTCCTTGGTTTATGTTTTTGATTCCCACAATTGGCATCGTTTGTGGAAAATTCCACCAAGTAGTAGGATTGGAAGCTAGTTGAAGCTATAATGGCAAATGGTGGAAGAAACGGGGCTCCTAGGTCATCACAGCCGAGCATATTTGTTGGGTTGGTCTATGGAAATAGGAGGATGCAGTCGGGGGTAAGGAGAAATAATCGAGATGTATCAAGGCGAAGTTTGAGCAAGGAGTTGGTGCCTTCTTCCCAGTAAAGGGAGGGATTTGCAACAAACTCCGCAGGACCCTCCCAATCTAGTAAGGTTCGGGAGATAAACCGCTTAAGAGCACAACTATTGGCCTTACAGCGAGATGCAAGGTGTCGTGATGGAAACAAAGATTGACAATTGATTAGCCTTGGTGGAGGGGAATCCCATGGAGGGGAGAATACTCTAGGCCATCTTCGGAAATATCAAGAAAGATTAAACTCCCCACCTAGCAAGTATAAGGAGAAGTTAGCCTCACCACCACACAGGCACGGGGAGAGGTTAGTTTCCTCGATCAGCAGGCACAGGGAAAGAGTGGATTCCCCCCCCCCCCCCCCCCCCCAACGAAGGAATAGGCATAGAGAGTTTTCCCCACGTAGAACCATGGAAAGAGTTGTGTCCCTAAGAAGAAACTAAGTGCTAACGACTTACGGTGAGCCTTCTACCTCGTAGAACATGGGGAATGATGCGATGAGTAAGGCATTGCAGCAGATTTCTTATTCTCCCTTCTCTGAGTAGATTGAGAGTTTAGATTTACCCCAGAGGTTTGTGAGGTCCACCTTCATTATTTACAACGGGAAGTTTGATCCTGTAAAGTACATCAACCATTACAACCAGAGTATGGATATTTACTTCAAGAATGAGGCTTTAATGTGCAAAATCTTCTCTTCTAGCCTTGGACCCACAGTCATGAGGTGGTTTGACAAATTAGAAAAGGGGTCTATTCATGGCTATGACGAGTTAACCCGAGCTTTTGCGCGAGGTTTGTGACATGTAGCCGAGTCTCGAAGCCTTTTAATTCTTTGATCACCACGTCTATGAAAGAAGGAGAGACTTTTAGAGCATATTCAGATCGCTTTTAGGAGTTATATAATGAGATTGGGGGAAACAATGGGGGAGTCGCCACCAACACTTTCAAGGTTGGGTTGCCCATTGATTTTAAGCTGAGGACCTCCCTGACCCTACAGCCAATCACAGATATGAAAAAGTTGATAGAGAGAGTTGAGGAGTATATGAGGTTAGAGGATGACCAGTTGCAAGCTAAGTCAAAGGCCAAAGCACCTGCGACTGAAAGAAAGGAGATATGAGTAGATCACCCCCCTCCTCGGCCTTGGAGGGATATCTATCCTCAAGGGCCTTAGCTTAGGTCCGAAGTAGTGAACACCTTGTAGAAGGAGCCTGTTCACCTTTGGATAAGATCAAGAGTGAGCCTTATTTCAGTTGGCTAAGCAAGATGAGTCGGGATCCATCCTGAAGGAACTAGAGCCTTTTTTGTTTTTATCACCGAGAGAGGGGTCACACCATCGAGGATTGTAGAACCTTGAAGGATCACCTGGGCTAACTAGAGATGGCCAGCCATTTAAAGGAGTTCATAACCCTCGACCATTCCTGTCATCAAGGGACATCAAGGTCAAGTGGTGCTCGGGGTATGGCCTTACTAATTGGAATTATTGAGGTGATCCAGGTTCCAAGTCTTCTTGGGCAAGTGGTTCCCAGAGTTCTGACTGTGGCACTTACGCTAGAGTCTGGGATGGAGATCTAACCTATTAAGAAGCCCATGTGGGAGGAGGATTTCCTTAGATTCTCGAGGCAAGATAAAGAAGGGACTGACCAGCCTTATGAGGACACTCTGGTAGTGATCGTAAAGATTTCGGGTTTCGATGTGAAAAGGGTGATGGTTGATCAGGGAAGTGGGGTTGAGATCATGTATCCTGATTTATATCGGGGTTTGGGGTTAACATAGAAAGACTTGTCAAAGTATGACACCCCTATGGTTGCCTTCGATGGAATAGTCGTGACACTAGCAGGCTAGATTCGGCTTCCCATAGTGGTTGGGGGGAGGGAGGTGTTGGTAGATTTCATAGTGGTATATTCTTACTCTCTCTACATGGCTATCCTTGGTCATCCCTAGATCCATTCCATGGGAGCCATGCCTTCCTCTTTGCACAAAAAGGTGAAGTTTCCTATTGATTAGGGAATTTATGAACTTCAAGGGAGAACGTGGCTAGACAATGCTTGATAGTGGCTATAGGGCACAAACAGTAGCTGCTGTAGTCGGAGTCACCACGGGGGTTATAGCAGTTACAGTTCACTCCCTTAGAAGTTGTGGATACTTCGTCCACATTGGTAGAGCAGTGTAAAGAGCTAGAGAAGGTCTTCATAGATGTTGGGGAAAAGTACTTTTAGGTCGGTAAAGGCCTCCTGTTCCTAGAAAAGGTATTGCTACTGCTCTTCTTGGTCAATAATATAGATATATTTGCTTGAAGTCCCTATGTGGGCGCAAGTGCCTGCGACGGGTTTTGCCTCAAATCATGGGAAGTATGCCTCGGCCTAGGGTGGACCATGGCGGAGGTGTAAATGGAGTTGCCACCTAGATTAGGTCTAGGAACCATATATATAGTGCCTTTGTGGAAGGATTGATCTTTATTAGAACATATGTTCGGAGTTTAGGTATGGGGATAAGAAGGTGTTAGGCACCCAACCCCACCCGACCTCTAGGTCAGCCTCCACTTATTGTGTTTCAAATCCTAATCCCATCAAAGGGTCCTCTAATATGTTATTCTAAATTCACACACACTAACATGCATCTATCATCCAAATATGGCAAATGTCCCACACTCATCCATATCATAAAAATCCCACCATTCATCTAGCAAATATATATATATATATATATATCCAAGGGCAGCAAACACATCACAAAATAGTAGCATTACAAGGCACCAACATCAAGCATATCCCAAACATTCAAGCATAGCATCATGAAATCAACCAAGCATATTCATCATGTTCATCAACCATATCATGCTCATCATCCAAATCAAATACATGTTCATGTAATCATGCATGACTTACCTCACTTAACTTGCTGCACCATAACACCTTAGCACCTATGCATCAAAGCATGTTCAAGTTCTCATGAATGTTCATGTGATTTAGCAAAGCATAAACCCTAATCATCAATTCAACAATCAAAGCATGTGAAACATGTTATTCTACTAATCATAATG
The DNA here is from genome assembly GCA_028535165.1 of Quercus tomentella. Classification (NCBI taxonomy): domain Eukaryota; kingdom Viridiplantae; phylum Streptophyta; class Magnoliopsida; order Fagales; family Fagaceae; genus Quercus; species Quercus tomentella. Next base: position 54,037,222 of record JAPQVY010000156.1, read on the forward strand.
CTAAACATGTTTATCAAACATATCATGCTCATCATCCAAATCAAATGCATGTTCACGTAATCGTGCATGACTTACCTCACTTACCTCGTTGCACCATAACACCTCAGCACCTATGCATCAATGCATGTTCAAGTTCTCATGAATGTTCATGCGATTCATCAAAGTATAAACCCTAATCATCAATTCAACAATCATAGCATGTGAAACATGTTATTCTACTAACCCTAATGCTAAACATATGAAAACTAAACTCAATAAGACCTAAACATGTGATTAAAACTAAGCAAAATAAAATAAAATAGCAAGAATTCTAAATCTGCGTTTCTGGGCACGAGTATGGGTGCGCATACATGAAGTATGCTTACACATGCCTCGAGTATGTGTACACATACATAAATCATGCGCACGCATACGTGTCAAGAAACACAGTTTTAAAGCAAGTAATAAACAACAATCAAACAAAACCTAGCATGCTTCTAATATTTTAAATCAACCCTTCATTCAAAACATGGTAAGATAGAACAAAACAAAATCAAATAAAGTAAAACATATTTCTAAGCATGTATAACAAATAAATCAAATTAAGAACAACAAGAACGCAAGTTATAAAAATTCAAATAAAGGAATAGCCATGAAGAGAGACTCACCTTGCTTATGGAACACAACTTGGTTGATATTTAACCGGCCTCTCAGTCCCTACATAAGAAAATCGAATGATAATAAAGGGAATCAAAGTATTCAGTAGTTCACAGTAATCAAAACTCAAAATAAAAAAGATATTCTTGAAAAGATTGTTTGAAAAAGTTTTGAAAGAGGTTATAAAATAGTTTCTGCCTTAAGACCACTAGAGAGAGGGTTTTAAAGAGCCAAAAAACATGCTTAATGCTGTGAGTTCAGAAAGTTCAGAGTTAGAAAAGAGTTTTGGAAGAGTTTAGGTGAAAAATCAACTCTCTCTAGCTAGGGTTTTTAGACTCATTTAGAGGGTTTTGGATGTTCCAAAGGGTCTAGGGGCCGGGGCCCAACAAAGAGGGAGGCTTTGGGCTCTAAAAAAGAAAAAGTTTTGAGGTTCTGGAATATAGTGTGCATATGCACACTTGTTCATGCATACGCATACACAATAAAAAAATCCTAATTTTGACTACTAGGTTGGCCCAACTTCAAATGGTCATAACTTACTCGATATAAGTTCAATTTAGGAAAAAGTTGTGTTCAAATTGAAGCCTAAGATGTCTACTTTCTAATGAAATAAATCGCACTCAAATATTCATTGTGGATCAAAAGTTAAGATCAAAACAATAAGCAAAGGTCATTTTTTAGCATCGTTTTCAGAGCGATTTGAGCACTTTTGAGTTGTGATTACTTCCAAACTATTAAAATAACTTTAATTACCTTTTGTAGACATGTCAAGCTCATCATTGGGACTAGGGATTAAAGTTTATTAACCGGGTACAAAATGAGGTGTCTACGCCCTTTGAAGCACCAAGGGTGGATCCGGAGTTCTTCTGCCATAAGCTTAATGTGGATTCAAAATGCACTTTGAAGAAGCTGAAGCCTAGAAAGTCCTTGGATATTCACTCTGACACCGTTAAGGAAGAGGTAGACAAGCTGAAAGGGGTTGAGGCCATCAAGAAAGTGTTTTATCTGAAGTGGTTAGCCAATACAGTGGTAGTGAAAAAGAAGAAAAGGAAGTGGAGGGTTTACGTAGACTTCACAGATTTGAACAAAACTTGCCCCAAAGACCCCTTCCCGGTACCTAAGATTAATCAGCTCATAGATGAAACCTTCAGCCACCTAAGGATGAGTTTCTTGGTTGCTTTCCAAGGCTACCATTAGATCGCGTTGGCCCCCGAGGATCAGGAAAAGACTTCATTCATAACTTCCACGGGAAATTATCATTACAAAGTCATGCTATTTGGATTGAAAAATGCTAGGTATACCTATCAAAGAATGGTCACAAAACTATTTGGGGCTCAGATAGGGAGAAATATGGAAGCCTATAGCGATGATATGGTGGTAAAGAGTAAGTTGACCGAAGACCATTGATGTAGTAGATCTGACTTAGAGTGCATGAGCATGTCATGGCTTCGGTGAGAGGGAATCAAGTCCGGCTTTCCCTTTTTGTTGGATGGTCTGAGAAAGTTTCCATTTTGTCCCCTAGAGTAATTATGATTTGTATTAGTAAATGATAGTTATGGCTAAGCTTTAGCACAAACGACTTATAGAAAATATTTTGATTACAAGTCTAGAATACTGAAATGGTTTAAACCATATATATATATATATATATATATATATATATATATATATATATGAAATGAATTAGCAAAGATAATGCTTGAGAGTCTTAGCTTAAGTGTGCTTTGACAATTGTTAATCGCTTGTATGACTTCAAGACTTGGAGTATAGAATGTCGCTACCTCATGGCTTGGTATATGAAATATCTAGCGACTTGCGGTGGGCCATTTAGCTATAGCCTTTAGCTATTTGGTGAAGACTTAATTTAGTGGTGATGCCAAAATACATACAGCTACGAAGGGTCGCACACAACAGCAATTATTGTTGTGCCAAAATGAGTTAATCACCTGCGGCAGCCCCCATATGCTTGGAGCTGACTCAGTAACAATACAACTTGATGTATGGTATGTCGCTACCTCAAGGCTTGGTGTACGGAATATCTAGCGCCTTGCGGTGGGCTATTTAGTTATGGCCCTTAGCTATTTGGTGAAGACTTCATTTAGCGGTGATGCCAAAAATATTTAGCTGAGAAGGGTCGCACACAGCAGCAATTATTGTTGTGCCAAAATGAGTTAATCACTCGCGGCAGCCCCCATATGCTCGGCGCTAACTCAGCAACAATACAACTCAACAATAAGGGACACGTGTTGAGAAGATGTTGAGGATGAGCTTTTAGCTATTGTCGTTAGGGTTCTTGGTTTGAAATTGATGTTTAGAGCTATGCTTTGTTGATTATTGGTCAGAGTCATCATTCCCTTTGTGGTTGGACTTGCGGCTCACTATTTTTGCATTTTCAAGCTACAACAAATTTTTTTCACAAATATCATGTAAAGCAAGAGATATAGGATGATTCATCCATAAGTATAATAGCTAAAAGAGTATATAAATGATTAGAAGAAAATTTTTCCCTTGAATAAGAAAGTTGATTCTCCCTCCATCCTTCACTTCTTGGGTGGCTTTCGGAGGTTGGAGCGATTTCATCACATGATTTGGAGCATCTTCAGCAACTCAATGAGCTAAGGATAGAACTTATTTTAACTCAACTTCACCATGCTCTTCTTGCGCGGCAAAGTATTATACGGTGACAAGTTGGTGTGAGAAACATCATCTTTTTGCTAGTTTTGTATCTTCAGATGCATGACTTCTCTTGTTTCAGCTGCTTGACTCCCCAGTGGAATCGCCAAAATGTCGGGGACGTTTTGCGACAAGGGTTGAAAATGTGAGAACGGTCCAAATCTCCCCTTGGGTTCTTTAGAGGTGTTTATTGTAGAGAATCAAGCCCAAAATTCCAAATGTATAATGAATAAAAGGCTAATGGTGCTTTAACAAGAGAGAATCAAAATGCTAATAATAAAAGTGTAGAAAAAGCATAAAAACATAACAAGTTTGAAATTTCGACCCAAAGTCACCGAGAAGCGAAAATTGAGAGAGGTTGTGAGGAAGAGAGGGAAGGTTCCCTTGTACCCATATTTCCACCCCTAAGGTTCAGAATTGTAAGAATGTTTCCTGACTCAGTGGGTTTTTTGCTCTTAAGTTTCAGCTTTATGGGGAAAACGTGGTTCAACAGGTCTGAAACTTCGACCCACAGTCAGCGAGAAGAGGAAATTGAGAGAAGTTGTGAGGAAGAGAGGGAAGGTTCCCCTGTACCCATATTTCCACCCTCCAAGCTTCGGAATTGTGAGATTGTTGATTGGCTGAATGGGATTTTACTCTGAAGTTTCAAGTATGTGGGTAGAACGTGGTTAGTCCCTTTTGAATTTGATTGAGGCCTTTTGTATTAAACTTGGGGTGCTTAAAGTGACTGTTTTTGGTCAATAGAAGAGGCTTTGAACCCCAAGGTATCAATCAAAGAAGCTATGGTCAGATTTGATTTAATTGGTTAAGAGGGATGCCTTGCTTTTTGCATAATTTGGGAAATAAAGTAGCCTAAATTCATGGGCTGATGTTTCCTAGACATGGCAGATCCTTGGAGATTGCATTTGGTTGTTGTAGCAAACAAGGCCAGCCACTTAGGGTCAGCTTTGTGTTTTAGGCAAAAAAATGGTAGAGCAGAAAAGTTGGGCCACAGTCACCTAGAGCATAAAAGCTGTTTTGGGGTGGAAATTTTGGATACAAGACCTCCTCCATGAGCCTGAGGTGCTACCAGTGTCCCTTGACCACTTGGTAGCACGCAAGGGCTAGGCTCATGCAAAAGGTCAGAAAGGAATCGACCCATACCCTTCAAACCACACTTCCTCAATTTCCCCCAATAAGTCGCATGGGCTTGGGCCATGCTTAAAAGAATAAAATATAATGTAATACATGAATTGAGCCCACAAGGAAGTCGGGCTTGGTCGAATTGAGCTTGTAGAAAATGTGTTGCAAAAATGGGTATCAACAACTTTCATTATAGTTTAGGATTATTAACATTTTCCAATCACAAAAATATCTAGGGGTGTGATGAAAAAATTATTTCACCTACAAACGTATAATACTCATCACAATCCTAAGTTTTTTTGTAATAGGAAAATGTAGTATTGCCAAATTATAATGGAAGAAAATTATTAACTTTTACCGAAAAAAATAAAAGAGCCTCTGAGCACACGTGTGAGTGCGTGCTCAGAGGCTAGTAGTATATATAGATTTGTAAAAAAAATTTGGGGTGTCGATTAGTTTTAGTGTAGAGAAACTAAATGAAATATATATTTTAAAGCTTATTACTTATTAAAAAAATTATTTTTTACACGTGGTAGGATCTTATAGAGAAATTGAAAGAGTGCGAAACCATGTGCCCACAACTAATCAAAACATCCAAATACCTAAATGGCTAAACATTCTATTTAGTCTAAGCTAACTTGAACATTGATAAAAACAAAACAAAAAAGAAAAAGAAAAGTATGGGGATATAAACGAGCCAAGCTGAGCTAAATATTAAAAAAGTTCAAATTATTTATTTAAATTTATTTTTAACACAATTTGAGTTCGAGTTCATTGTCAAAGTAGATTACATGTTCAAACTCAATTCATTTTCTTATTGAACAAGCTCAAATTTGTTTACAAGCTACTTAATTAACTTAATTTTTTCCCCTAACATATTAAACACTGCGGCTTTCTTTTTTTATTCATTCACAAATTTATGCTAATAAGTAATAGTAACTATATTATGATTAAAATTATATTATTTGAGTTAGTGAGATAGAATGAATTTTTTGAATTAATGAGATAGTTTAAATCCTATATGTTTTCAATGAAAGTATCATAAAGTGTCAATTGAATTATAGATAATGAGTGTAAATTTACAATGGTCGTCCATAGCATTAAATGTTAGGTCGTTCATAACATTTGATGAATGTGAATTTATTAGTATCGTCCATATTAATGAAGATCAGAGCAATAAATGACATTTATGAGGACAATCAGCCAAAGCGTAATGTACGAACCAACAGACAGAAGACCGTTGGAAGAATTTTTTCTCCTTCCATTCATAACAGATGTTTCATACAAAATAAATACAAATATTTATTATCAAGAATAAAAGAGGAGGCTATAAAACCCAAGAGAAATAAAGGTAAAGAGGTACGCAATCTGATCTTTACACACTAGCCATATTATTCTCTCTGATTGATCCTATTAAGTGAATCTTTCCATATTTCAAACTTGATCAATGGAGGGCTTTTGGCTAACACCACACCGGTGTGCTCTCCCTTTGTCCATTCTCCAATTTTCTTTGTAGTTTGATTGTCAAAAGAAACCCTGTCATTGTCTATCAGATAGAAGAGAGTACAACTGACAATTTTTTGCATCATCAATAAGGTTGGTGGTTGACTCTAAGGAGTGGTTAAATAGTATTACTCATAACTCTTTAGGTTCAATTAGCGGGTGCACTTAGGGCATTTATTATTGGAGACCATTTTTAAAAAGTTTTAATACCACTTTCGTGAGAAATAACCACTACGCACTCTTAGCATGATTGTCACTCCATAAGTATAAGTGCTTGTGAGGTATGGAGGGTAAGAGTTGGAGTTTAAGTTTCCAAGAGAGAGCTGTATACACATATATACTTTCTAGAGTAGAATTTCTATCCTATATAAATAAAAAATAAAAAACTTTCTTGAGAAATATAAAAAATCACCAAAAAAAAAAAAGAAAGTCAATTACTTTTTCTATTTTTATATAATCTTTCATAAAAAATTTTAAAAATATTTCCTAAAGCAATTTACAAGACATTCATTTCTTCTCCCTAACTCAAAAGAGGCCGCCCCGTGAATTTTGTAGTCAGCAAAAAAAGAAAAAAAAAAGAAAGCGTGAATTTTGTGAGCACGTGTCTAAGCATCTACACTTCTGTTTAGTTCTCCAAAAGAAGTACCCAACTTTCCCGGTAGCACGAGTGTCTATCTAACAAGTTAGCACGGTAGTCGATTATCAAAAAGTTAGCACGGTAGTCGGTAGCACCTACTCTCTCACCAATTTTCTATTGAATTCAACTACGCTCAGAGTCAGGTCTCAGGTCCCTGTCCAAATCCACCGCATCACAGTTCAGTTTTATGGCCTTTAGCATTTATTTATTTGTTTGTACGGTTTCAAAAATTCAATTTTTTAAGAGAATAATATTTATTGTTTTATCTATTGTATAAAAATATATAAGTTTTTAAATTTATCCTTAAATAAATTTATCAAAAATAATTTTGAAAATAACGTAGGGACATAATAGGAACATTAGTAAATTAATAGTTTTTAATTTTAGAAATAAGACAATATTTTGAGACATCTAAAAATAGAATAGAGTACAAATAAATTAAGATGGAGGGAGTAAGTGTTTATTGCCAGCAAATTTTAAAAAAAAAAAAAAAAAAAAAAAAAAAAAAAATAGACATTTGAAGGGGCCATATTTGGGTTAGCTCCATTCCTAAATTTTTTTGCCCATCAGACTTGTTAAATCTTCTAATTTCTTCTCATTTTTATCCACATAAAAGCATGTAACATTTAAAAAAATTCATGTAATGTATATAAAATCAAATAAATGTTGTATTTCTCACATTCGGCTAAAATTTAAAAAGAATCTTATTCCAATTTTTTTTCTTAAGAGATTTAAGATAAGGGATGTAACTTATTCTTAAGATTAAGGATGCTACTGCCCCCAAAGTTTAAAATTTTACTATCCTTTATATACCTTTTTATCAAAATTAAATTTTTTTAGAGTTTTGCCCCTCTCTAAGAAAATGAATTCCCCCTCCCCAAAATAATTTGGACTTTTAAGAAATTTAAGAAAAGTTTGAAGAAGATAGTAGCATCCTGTAAAAAAAATTTATATATAAATATATATATATATATATATATTATAACATTTTAATTTATTTTTGCTAAACTTAATCATATATGAATATGTTTTAGTTATCCTTATACAGATATATGACGAAAATAATTATCATCAAATCTCAAAAGATAATAACTATTTGATTGACTTTTCTCAAAACTCATATTATTTCCAATTGAAAATAATAATTATTTTTAGCTGTTCAAAGGAAAAACTCTCTCTCTCTCTCTCTCTCTCTCTCTCTCTCTCTCTCTCTCTCTCTCTCTCTCTCTCTCTCTCTCTCTATATATATATATATATATATATATATATATATTTAAAACCAAAGCTCAGAAAAAATTAATTTAAATTCTCAATTGGATTTCCAATTTTGAGCCACGTGTATTTTTTTTTTTTTTTTTTAAAGTCAAGTGAGCTAAAACAAATGAGATATCATCAAAATACCAAAAATCCTAATAAAATCTTCACTTTTTTTTAGGAAAAACATGCAGTTTTTGGGCCAATTTCGCGCAATAAACTGTACCGATTGGGCAAGAACTGGAGTAATCTGGCTGAACCAACTTGAAGCATAAGGTCTTCACTACCTTTCATAAAAAAGGCTCGATGATATCTACCCCGGTTTGGAAGATACAAATTTTTTTAAGGAAAATCGTCACAGAATTTTTAGCACTGCATCACCTTCCTTCCGAATGCGATATCTTGACAATTGTAACTCCAAATCTTGCAAGTTTAGGACCATTGGAAATTATACATCCAGAGCTTTCCAGGCATATAAAGCTTGAAGAAAACGGATCTCGAAAAGACCTTCAAACAGCTGCATGGATCAGAAATCGAAAAAAAGACTAAATAGCCTGATGAGGTGGCAAAAATGGGAGGCTTGGTGTAGTGTATCAAGATACACTGCACCAAGCCCCCATTTTCCTCACCCTTTCTATAAATACCCCCTCATTGTTTTTGTAAAAATATGAACTTTTTGGTGAAGAAAAAGAGAGAAAAATAGGAATAGAGTGAGAAAATTCTGAAAAAATACCTAGAAATTCTGAAAAAATTTCTCTCTCCTCCCTTAGGAAACCCATTTACAAAAAAAAAAAAACAAAAAACAAAAAAAAACAAAAAAAAAAAGAAAAAAGAAAAAGAAAAAGTAAAAGTAAAAAAGGTCTCTTCCATTTTACTTGTAATTTTCTCTAGTGGGTAAGCTTGTTAGAGATGGGATAGTTTTCCAATAACTATACCCATTCCATTCTCTTTTCTCTCATGTAAACATCATCTGTATATATATGAAGTTCTTTTATTTATCTTGTCTCCTTTTTGTTCTTACTTTAAATTCCAAGCTTTATATTATTGTGTATATTTCTATTTATCATTTATGCTTTTACTATTTGTTGTGATTGTGATGTTGCTTTCCTTGATGGGTATGAACCATCACCTAGACTCTATATGGGAAGTACCATTAGGGGGAAGAAATCCCTTTCTCTTCTAGGCATTAAGGATTTTTCTTGTTTATGTATATATATTGTTATCCATTTTAATTTCAAGTAATCCCTTCCCCTTTTACTTTCCTTATATATATATATATATATTGTGTGGGGGATGAATTCAATTCTAGGTTGAGGCCCAAAGGGCTTAAAAACTCATATTGGAAAGGACAGGCTAGGCCTATCTCTATGAGTCATAAGGGGAAATGTCCCCCTAGACAATTCCTGCAGAGTTTTAGGTATGCCACCAACATTGGAGCTCTTGCTTGAGGTAATAAATATGGGTGACCTTGGAGTAGGCAAAGGAGTGATCCCGGGGATCCAATCCCTCTTTTAACTGAGATGCCACTCGCACCACATATATCTCAGGAAACTCCTAAGAGGATAAGGATCACAGAGACTGTCACTTCTGCATTAATGAGAGGTTCTCTACATAATCTCTTCTGTATTAAATACATATAGGATAACCTAAACAATAGAGACACCCCAAAAAGTCCTGTTTTAGGATAAGAACGGGGGGAAAACCAAGGAAAGAGGAGGTGAATATCCCTAAGAAATCCGGCTGGGAGCGAGCCAATTGGAGAAATAGACCAACTGGAGAGATTACGAAAAGAAAGATGCTTATAAAATGGGGGGAGGCTGCAACAGAAGCAAGGGGGGTTCTTTTTTGAGAAATATTGAGAAAAAAAAAAACCTAGAAAAGAGTAAGAGGGAGAAAGAATCATATGGTCCTTTTCTTGTCCTTTCTTTAATTGTTGTTCCCTTGTACCTCGGAAAGGCAATGTGTATGTCATCGCTCTTCATATTTGTAATCCTATTCTTTTAACCAGTTGTTTGAGCTTCCCATTGTGGAGTTTCCACCCTGTTCTTGTAATAAATAAATCGTGACAATCAGTAATTTTCTAAATATCCTTTTTAAATGGATTTTAAACCTCAAAGTAAAGCACATATGGATATATCTCATAAGAATGGTTGATGGCTTAGAATTCCCATTTCTTTATGATGAAGCACCCATAGGGCTTGAAAGAGATTAGAATCTATTTAGGAGGGACTCTAAAAGACATTTTTTAATGAATCTTTATAATATTTCAGCACTTTAAATATCAAGTTTTTTAATTTAAAGTCATTTAGTTTTTCAGCTCTTTACTTTTAATGTCATTTTAATTTAAACTCTCTACTTTTAATGTTATTTAAATTTCAGCACTTTATTTTCCTTGCTATTTATTTTTCAGCACTTTGATATTGTTGTTCCTTTGTTTCTCTCATTAATAACATTGCTGTAAATTAAAGTTGCTTGGGAAGAACAAATTCTTTACATACTTTTCTAAGGAAATGCTTTTCAAAAAAAAAAAAAAAAAATTTCCTCCCTTTTTCTCAAAAAGGTCCTTTTCTAAAAATGCTTTAAAAAAATATGTTTTCAAATAATTTTTCTTTTACCGCGTTTAAACTTCTCTCAATAAAAGAAAATCTTTTGAACAAGCAAAATTTGTTCAAAAGAAATTTGTCCTTACATAAAAATCATGGGATTTTTCTTGGAACTCAAAATTTTTTCTTTCAAAAATAAAAACCCATGGATCTTTTTCAAATATTTTCAACTTTTCTATAAACATGCCTTTCACACAAAAAATCATGGGATTTTTATTCAAATCTTTTCAAAAGAAACACCCATGAATTTTTTAAAGAAATTTTCCAAAACCTTGTTTTTTTTTTTTTTTTTAAGCTGTCTTTGATGTAAATAAAAAGATTACCAAAAAAATAATACTCTTTTCCTCAAACCATTTTCTCAAAAATCATGAGACTCTTTTAAAAGTTAAGGGTATGTTTGGTAACTGTTTTTTCCCCTTATTTTCTGTTTCCAAAATCAATTTTTTTATTTTTAAGACTGAAAAACTTATTTGGCAACCCAAAATGAGCAGAAAACAAAAATTGTTTTCAAAACTCAATTTGTGAAGGAAACTGAAAACATGCAAAAGACTGTTTTCAGTTTCTATTTTTCAAAAGTCAATGAAAACACGCATTTAATTTAATGAATGTCTCATTTAATGAGTTGGCATTAGAATTCAAATCCTAGTAGCAACATATTTTTTATAACAGTTTTTGTTTTCTATTTTCAAAAACTTGTATTTGGTAATATAAAGAAAAAAAAATTTCTTGTACTTTTGAAATCAAAAACATGTTTGGTTAGTTGAAATTAAAAAAAAAAAAATAGTTTTTTGATGAAAAAATAGAAATATACTAAAATATGTTGTTATTAGGATTTGAACTCTAATGCTAACTCATTAAATGAAACAGATTTATTAAATTAAATACGTGTTTCCATTGAATTTTGAAAATTTGAAACTAAAAACAGCATTTTGCATATTTTCAGTTTCCTTCACAAATTGAGTTTTGAGAACTGTTTTTGTTTTCTGTCCATTTTGGGTTGCCAAACAAGTTTTTTAGTCTCAAAAATAGAAAATTGTTTTTGGAAACAGAAAATAAGGGGAAAAAACATTTACCAAACATATCCTTAGTACTTTCTATTTTTTTTCTTCAAAAAATTGTCTTCTTAATTTCAACTAACCAAACATATTTTTTATTTAAAAAATACAAGAAATTTTTTTTTCTTTATATTCCCAAAAACAAGTTTTTGAAAATAGAAAACAAAAATTGTTACCAAACATAGCCTAAATCTTCTTTTCTATAAAAAAACAAACCCATGAATCTTTGTCTTTTTTAGAATTAACGTTTTAAAATGAATTTGAAAATTTTCAATTCCTCAAACCAATTTTCAGGTTCCCTTAAAAAATGGCACTTTTCAAAAACCCCTTTTTTTCTAAAAAAATAAAAACTTGTTTTCCTTTGCAAATTTTGCTTGTTCAAAAGAATTTTTCTCCCTTTCAAAAAATGTGTTGAAGATGTTTTCTTAAAACTTCTCAAAAAAAAAAAAAAAAAAAAAAAAACAATAAAACCTTTCTTTTAAAAAGATGCACCTAGTAAATATTCTACTCACATGATATTATACATTATTCTTGTATACCCCTTTACATGCTTCCTATGTATATACCTCACATGCTTTGTTTGTAAATATCCCTTGAAGTTAATATCCACATGGTATTATAAGTTAATAATTACTCACATGTATATATATGTACATATTGTTTGCAAAACCTTTTAAAAAATCAAATTGCCAAGTATTCTATTTCTTCACTATAAAGATAACGTTTGAAATCAATTAAAATGAGGTACTATCTTTGGATAGGCGTTGTGGAATGCCTAACACCTTCTCCACACGTAACCAAACTTCTGAATCCAAGATCTTTGGTTCGAGACTTTTTGGTTCGCCTTAATTAATAAACCCTTAAAATTTGGTTTAGATAATTAGGCAACTTAAAATGAATTAGATCCTTTTGTGACCAATCACACCTAACACAAAACTAATGGTTGGTGATGACTCCTAAAATAAAAATAAGAAAAAGGGACTCACATACACACGCCCTACCCTTGAGACACAAGCACATACAAGTCACATTGCCAAGGACCCAATGTGTGACAAACCAGAAAGGAATCCACAAATGAACCCCCCCAAAACCTAATGGGGGAATTTTTAGGCGTCCACACAAGGTTACTTACATTCTATTCATTTGCATTCTTTTCTATTTCTTTATTTTAAAACATCCAAACAAGGTTACTTAATTTCATTCCATTCCTTTCCCTTGCTTAAATACATTTCATTCCATTTCTTTATGAACTCCCAAACGAAGCCTTAGTCAAGTGAGTTACTGGATTCAAAATCCGAAGAGATTATCCATAAGTTTGATCCAAAATTTATAGAAACCTCCAAATTCTCTCTCATACCCATTGATCTCTAAAGGGATTTTTTTTATACCATCCCCATGCTTATCTACAAAAGTTGTCCATCTTCCCATCACACAAACATCTAATATTTCTGCCTCTCTTACCTCTTTCAAGTGCCAAAGTTCTCTAAAATACTAAATTTCTACTCCATAACACGTTACAATTGCTAATAGAATAAGAAATAGTTCCCGAAAGCCCAAAACACGACTTAAATCTTTTTACCCAAAATAAAAAAAAAATAATAATAAAAATTACGTAGACTAAACTACTTCAATTCAACACACTTCATTTTTTTTTTCTTTAAAAAAAATAATATTAATAACATTTAACAAATCTCGTGCATTGCACAAGTTACATGCTAGTTGTTATAAGGTTACCCCTCCTTTTCTAGTTGTTGTATAATCAATTTAAATATGTAATTGATCATCATATATACTATATTAAAGTTGAAGCAGAGTGAAAATCTAATTAAAATCCAAATTAGATTTCAATTGAAGTCTAATTTTATACCATATATTCCAAATTTTTATCATATATTATTAAAACTAGCTTGTAACCCCATGCATATGCATAGATACACTTAAAGATATATAAAAAGATGGATAGTATAATTCCTATATATATAATTTAAATACTATTGATAGTCATTCTTATATTTTATTAACTCTTTAAAAAGTCTTGTAAGAATCTTATATTTTGTTAACTCTTTAAAAGTCTTGTAAGAATATTATAAGATATAAAATTTAAACTGTCCATGTTTATTTATTTATTACTTCTTAATTTTTGTTATTGTGGAGCACTTTTTTCTTTTACGATTCATTTATTCTAGACTCTTTGGTTTTTGTACTCAATAACTCACTTGGATGAATATTTATGATGTGGTCCTACATTTGATTCTAAAATTAGGAAATAAAACTCTCTCTAAAAATAAATAATTTAAAACACATGGCACAAATTTGGACTCTAATTTGAAATTCTAATTGGACTTTCTCTAAACTTTACCTATATATATATAGACTAAGGCAAAGAGAAAATTCAATTAAAATTCATATTAGATTTAAATTAGAGTATAATTTTATGCAATGTGTCCCAAGTGTTTCTTTTTCTCAATTTTGGCGCCAAAGATGAGGACCACGATAATAACACTCAACTACATAGATAAGATCACCTCATTATCAATTTATCAATCTCAACAAAATATTTAGTATTCTAACTTTTTTTTAATTGAAAGGTTGTCAATATATATACTCTTAACTCAATTTTCTTTAATACGTTAGAATAATATAGAGACAAAATCTTCAAATGAATTTATGTATTTTGGTATTTTTATGTAATTTTCATTATTTTAGGTTAATGGCATTTATTTCCTTGTTTTTAGGTGTTTTTAATGCTTTTTAGGTCAAATTTGGTCTCTGTTATGGTTAGGTATTAATTAAGAGTTATTTTAGAATTTATTTTCTTGTCGGTCAAGTTTTACAGAGCCTTTAAATAGGCCTCCAAGTCTATAAACGTTTTTAGTATTATTGAGATTACTAAAAATTTAGACTTTTGTCTTTTGTTTTTTCTGGTGGATTCTAGACTAGCTATCACCTTGGGAATTCAAGGAACTCCTCGTGGATTCGAGCTTTACTACTAGAAATTATCAGTTTAGTTTATGTTCCATCAAAAAGAGTATTGTGTTTGCTTTCTTCAATTTCAACAAAATATTTATTATTCTAATTTTTTTTTAATTGAAAGGTTGTAAATATATATGTTCTTAACTCAATTTTCTTTAATGAGTTAGAATATAATATAGAGAGAAATCCCATATATGAATTTATCATGTTTACAAAAATAAAAACATATATCAATGTCTCATAAGAATCCCATCATGAGCTAAACAAATATATATTACTTTTGATTTAACTATCTGCATTGCACGAGTTGCATTTGTTAGCAACTTATATAGATATATATATGAAATTAAGAATAATTTGACATATTTTTCGAGGTTTATTTCTTGTACTGTACCTTGAGTACCACAAAAATGCATATGTACAATGATATAATTGAAGAAAACCCCTACTAAAAGGGAACATGTATATTTAAGACTTAGAGAAGTACTGGATAGAAAATCATGATTGATATAGGGTAAAGATTTCTGTCTTAACTACTTGACATGACATTATCCTGATATGCTTTAAGCACAAATTTACTGAATGGTTGTAAGGTTTGTGTGAGCGGTTCATCTCATATATTTCCTATAATGATTTCAGGATATACAGTTTCTTTACTAGCATTGCTCTTGGTTGGATTATCACAAATTGTGCTAGCCTTGCCTCCCTAATTGATACCATCTGAAGAAGAATGATGACGATATTTAGTGAATTTGTCATATATAAGAGCCTCGTTGATGTATTCTCTCAAATCCTTAAGAATGAGTGCTCCAAATCTCTCTTCAAGGGAGCTAGCTAGTAAATATCCTCCATATATGGAACCATTCTTTACCTACTTTTTTTATTATTTTATTTTATTTTTTTCCGAAAATTTTTTACCTACTTGAATAACTTAGAATACTTATACTCCTAAAAAATTGTTGCCTTCTTGAAATTGGTTTCCTATAGTTTGATTGTGTTATTTAACAATTGAAACAAATCTCTTACTTACGACAGCATCTCAAACTACAACGAAATTAAAAAAGACATATTCAAGAGAAGAAGGAAAAAAACACCAAGATATTATTAAATCTAATTTTCAATACCTTTGTCATGCATTACATGAGCTTAATTGATCATACATAATATGATTATGATATACCGATAAAAAGCTAAAATTTGGCTACAAACATGTTACAAGCTATTTTTTTTTTTTTTTAAATCTTTACATGACAATTTATAAGACTATTCATATAAATTATTTAAACAAGTCCCATGACTCATTGAAAAAGTCATGTAACTAAAATAATACATGGACGGTCTCTTTAGTTGCCACATGATAGGTAATAAGTTAGAGGAAGATAGCTCTAAACATGTTAGAAGCCAAACTTTTTCCTCATCAAAATTTACTATTTGGTTGTTAACATGGGTAATAGAATTTTGTTAGATGAGTTTGAATATGCATGTGAAATGCATAGTTTTTGCATATTTCTTGAGTACTTTGATGATTTTTTTCCCCTTTATTATCTGATGCTTTGTTGATTTTCAGAACAGGATAAAAGAGCTTTTTGTCTTATGGGATGTCGATTGAGTGTGAGTTTGCGCGGGTGCATTTTTTTAATAAGTCTTGTGCACTGTTCACGAGACTCAAAGTACTTTTTTCAACAAAAACAACTTCTAAATTGGGTTCCACGGTATTATTTACACATTTAAAAATTATTTTGCTACAGTATTTTTAGTTTTCAGTTTTTAGCAATAAGCAGTATCTAAACAAGTCCTGATTTGAAAATGACATAAATTCAAATAAATTATTATATAAGGTATGCTGCTGCTAAAGAGAATTCTCTGGTAGGTGCCAATAAACGTAAAAAACAAAGTCTCGTGTTAGTTTTATCTACTAGTACTAGCACGTGGGTTGGATTGGTTGTTGAGGAGTAGAATTGGAAACTGAATAAATCATGAATCACTTCATTTATAAATTATTAATATATAAACCCCTGTAGCGCTTTTATCTGAACTCTAAACTATTTGTTAATACAAGTCTTCCGAGTTTACGTTTCAAAGTACGAAGTAGTGGGGACTGTGCAGTAGGTCTTCCAAACTATGGCTCACCCGGAAGATCAGCAGCCGCTGCTAAATGGGCTTCACTCAAATACTTCAATTTCAGACTTGAAATCAGATGCAATTGAAGAGTTTTTAGAACACAAGCCAGTGTCAGTCCGATGGTGGATTCGTTTAGTGGGGTGGGAGTCAAGGCTCCTCTGGATTCTATCAGGGGCTTCTATTATTGTTTCTGTATTCAATTACATGCTTACTTTTGCCACTCTCTCCTTTACTGGGCATTTGGGTTCATTAGAGCTTGCTGGGGCATCCGTTGCTAGTGTGGGAATTCAAGGTCTTGCTTATGGGATTATGGTACCACTCTTTTTTTTTTTTTTTTTTTTTTTTTTTTGCTTGAGAATTTATATGTTGCTTGTTTTTCAAGGGAACAGAGTTCTAGGAAAATTGTTTTTCACATTTACCCATTTCAAGACTGTCGTGCACACCACACAAACATTGTGGATTGAATGTCTGCAATGTTTGTGTAGTGTGAAACGGGTAGTGTGAGACAATTACAATCCAAAATTCTAGTTACACGTTATATGTATATATAGTCTTTCATTATATGTTTCATGTATGTAATTTTTTCTTTATGATTAAAAAAAAACAACAGTTGGGCATGGCCAGTGCTGTGCAAACGGTGTGCGGACAGGCATATGGGGCCAAAAAATATGGGGCATTAGGCATCATATGCCAGAGAGCAATAGTTTTGCATCTGGGAGCAGCAGTACTCCTTACCTTCCTCTATTGGTTCTCGGGCCCAATCCTCATAGCCATTGGCCAATCTGAGAGCATAGCTGAGCAAGGCCAAGTTTTTGCACATGGTTTGATACTCCAACTCTATGCATTTGCAATAAGCTGCCCCATGCAGAGGTTCCTCCAAGCACAGAACATTGTAAATCCTCTGGCTTACATGGCTGTTGGGGTATTCCTCTTGCACATCTTACTCTCATGGTTAGTGGTTTATGTTTTGGATTATGGCCTTTTGGGTGCTGCTCTTACGCTGAGCCTGTCTTGGTGGATCCTCGTCATTTTAAATGCACTTTACATTCTTCTAAGCCCCTCTTGCAAAGATACCTGGACTGGCTTCTCCATGAAAGCCTTCACAGGAATTTGGCCTTATTTCAAGTTAACTATTGCTTCTGCTGTCATGTTGTGGTATGTGACCGCTCTCTATCGTTTAGCTGTAAATGTTTTTGTCCATTTTTTACACAAGATCTAAAAGAGTATGAACATGATGTGAAATAATGTGGATATTATTGAATGTGAAACAGTTAAAGCCCTTTTGTTCTTACACAACTTCTTATTAATTAGTGGGCTTTGTCATATGTCAATGTAGTCTGGAGATATGGTACAGCCAAGGACTAGTACTGATATCTGGGCTCCTTTCCAACCCAACAATCTCACTAGACTCCATTTCAATTTGGTAGGACCACACTATTATTCTTTCTTTTTCTTTTCTCTTTTTTTCTTTTTTTCACTAGCATTGTTATCTAACTCGTCAATTTCTGTGGCGCAGCATGAATTATCTGAATTGGGACATTAATTTCATGTTAGGCCTATCAGCAGCAACCAGGTTTGTGACAAATTTGGTGGATCAAATAAATTAGAACTTTCGCTAATTAGTTTGCACCCCGGTTTACTTTTCTGGGCAAGAAAAACACATAAGTAGTAATAGTCAAATAAACAAAATTGACGAGTTTTAAGGGTGATTGCAGTGTTCGAGTGAGTAATGAGCTTGGGGCAGGGCATCCAAAGGTGGCAAAATTTTCAGTTTGGGTGGTGAATGGCACCAGCCTTCTTATTAGTATAATTTTCAGTGCATTGGTTCTAATACTTCGGGTTGAATTAAGCGAACTCTTCACAAGTGACACTGAGGTTATTGAGGCAGTGTCAAAATTGACTCCATTGCTTGCCATTTCTGTTCTGTTAAATGGAATTCAGCCTATACTCTCTGGTTAGTAGATGAATGAAAAAACAGGTCCACATTCACTTATTTTAATTTAATAATAACTATTATTGATATATCATCTTCATTTTGTTCTTAACTTTTCAGGTGTGGCTATTGGAAGTGGATGGCAAGCTATAGTGGCTTATGTTAACCTGGCCACTTATTATGTAATTGGTCTCCCAATTGGATGTGTTCTTGGCTTCAAAACTAGTTTAGGGGTAGATGTAAGTTCAATCTCTCTCTCTCTCTCTCTCTCTCTCGTAACAATGTAGCCAAGAACTTCCTAGTTGGAGGTAAGCCATTAGGCCTGTTATATATATTAGCATAAACATGACCGAACCACGTAATCCTAGTATACTGTCTCTCTTTGCTTCCGCATCTTCTACAATTTTCTAGTGCTCTCTTAATTTTAACGGATTGAGTGCATTTTCAGGGGATTTGGTGGGGAATGATTATTGGAGTTCTTCTACAAACAGTGACTCTTATAATTCTTACAGCCAGAACCAATTGGGACGCCGAGGTAAATAAAATACTTTTTTTTACTAAAATATCATTTTATGTTAAACTATCATATGAATTTCATTAGAAAAAAGAAAAAGAAAAAGATATCATATGATTTGCATTAGCGCAATGTTTTGTCAATGATCATTTTCTTTATTCTTATTTTCTTTTGGGTGTGTAGGTTCAGAAGGCCATTGACCGCTTGAAGAAATCCGCAAATGAAGAGGCCTTAGAATTGCTGACCAGCATTTAGTAACTTAAACCTCTTGAAGGACAATATTAAGCTTTCTTTGTTCTTATTTTGTTTTGTTTTTTTTTTTTTTTTTTTTTTTCAAATTGGTCTGGACATTTTATGTTGTTCAGCCCTAGCGTTAGTTGCACAAATCTTAGACACAAGTGACATTTCTTGTGTCAAGAATCTTGCAATTCAATGGCATTAGCTATTCTACCTTGGGAGAAAATTTTAGATTTGAATTCTTCTCCCCCACTTGATGTAACAGTTAAAAATACTAAGTTTTTAGTTATGAAAAAAAAAAGTTACAAGTCTCATTTTCGTCATTATCAATTGATGAATCAATAAACTTCTATTTAAAATCAGTGGTAGTGATGGAAAGTGCGTAAGAGACGTGCTTGAGAGAAACAAAAGGTTAAGAAGTCCAAATCACCCGAGAAAAGTTGGGAAACAAATAGTGTGCAACTATTATTTTTCTTTTTAATTCTTCCCCCGCTTCCTTTTTGTGGAAAATTATTGTGTACTCCCAGAGTACCATAAATGTGTATTCCTCCTCTCACATGAATGGTGGGTCCCACTAATTAAATTCATGGTAGAACCCACCATTCATGTAAGAGGAGGAGTAAGCATTTATGATATTCCGAAAGTATCTAATAATTTTCCATTTTTTGTTATCACCGTTCTTTTCAGCCTTTACTACAAGATGGACATTCAGACTGAGGTTATCAGTTTCATTTTGTTTCGACCGATCACTAAATTGGTACACTATACTCTCTTATCCCATTTTGTTTAAATTCTAGTCTGTTCCAATATATTGGTCTTTTATTTTTTTTATTTTTAAGTTCTAGTCTTTTTTGAGAATCCGGTTTTGCTTTTGAAGGGTATTATTGTAATTTCATTTGGTTTCTTTAAAAATATAATGATTTTTATTTTTTGGCATGAAACCAAATCTATATTGTGTGTATATATATATAATATCTAAATGTTTAGTATTTATTATTATTATACTTCTATTAAGTTATATCAGCAGTCATATCATTATTTTCTTTCCATTAATAAATAAAATTATTTTATTTTCATTCTTTTTTTATTTTTATTTTTATTTTTATTTTATTTTAATCTTTTAACGCTTCAACAGTTTTCAATTCAGCTTCCATAACACCTATGATTCTGTCTCCACTATTTTCAACTTCCCATGTATACTCTTCAATGCTATAGACTCTCCCTCTCCTCACTTCTTGCCCCTTCCTTGGCTCATTGAACCCAATTAGTTCATATATGTTTAGTTGCCACCGTCCCTATAAAATCAAAGAGATGATACATGAACTATTAGACGTCTTCTATCTCTCTTAACCGAAAGGAGAATGATTCTGGACTTAAATCCAGCCAGGAAAAAGCTCATTTCAGAGTAGCAAACCTTTTTTCTTAATTGGAGATATCGTCTATTCTTTAAAACCATATGGTATGTTAAGCGTGTTTTATATATTGAAGTATTATTTATTTATTTATTTTTTTTAAATCTCTTTTAGAATGAATTGCTACCAATATTTGCTCTCTCTTTCAATGCTAAAGACAATTTCAATATTTGCAATTCTATGTTTCCACATGTTTGATAAAATAACTATAAGAATGATTTAAAAAAAAAAAAAAAAAAAAAAAAAAAACAAAGATGGTCATGTTCGTGTAGAAGAAGAGATGGGAAGAATGAATATTGGAAAAATACTATCTATAATATATTATAAAAGTTGGATCCTATAACTGGTGGATGTACACAATTATGACAAGTGACGCAATATTCTATCTATTTAGAGTGATAATGAGAAATAGTGCCACATGGTAAATGGCAATTTGTTCATAACTTAACACATTTGACATTTGTCAATACATATGGCAATGACATGGCTAAATAAATTAAAACATAAAGAAATAAACGCATTGATTTAAATTATTATTTGTGAGCGTGGGTTTCAGTTAGCTTAGCTGGTAAAGTCTCTAATGGTTGTATAAGAGATCTGGAGTTCAATCCCCGCCTACACCAAAAACTGATTGGTGTCTTGGTCTGATAATAAAAAGCTATTATCAAGAGCGGACGCCATAGGTTGAAACCCTCTCAAAAAAAAAATTATTATTTGTGAGCATTAATGCATTACTTATATGGTACAGTTTTTTTTCTAAATATAAAAAAAAATTAAAATAATAATAACCTTAGTATTTGATAATAACATTAGCAGATTCTAAAAAAAACAAAATAAAAATAAATAACCTTAGCAGTTAGCATAATTAATGGGGCTTTTATGATATATATTGAAGGTCATTGAAATGGAAAGGAAACTTTTTAGCTTTCAACATATAAATTAAAGGAAAATTAGTGGCATTATAATACATTAGCATTAATTTCCTATAATAATACCCTTCTGTAATTAACATTAAATGCATAATAACCAAGAATTACCAAAAAAAAATACTAAAAATGTTCCTTTGACAATGGCCTACGAGTAATGCTACAGCTACAAAATATTTTACAGAATTTTTACAAACTATTGATGTGGCAAATTCTTACTAGTTCTAATCTGGGCCAACCACTAATATCACATTTTTCTTTACCAATAATTATTTGGAAAATGCTAAAGCCACATAGCAGTTTGTAAAAATTTTGTATCTATAGCATTACTCATGGCCTACCCAATAATTACCACAAAAAAAAAAAAAACAAAAAAACAAAACAAAACAAAAACTTCCGAAAGGAGAGATGGCTAATTAAACCAATAATTTAAAAAAACTACAAAAACAATTTAGTGGCATCACAGCGCTTTTGCATTAATTTCTTTTAATAATCCAACACTATAATTATTATCAAATTCAAAATGGCTAATCTCTATAAAAAAAAAAAAATCAAAATTATTATTTTAGCTGTGTGCAATACAATATATTAAAAAAAAAAAAAAAAAAAAGCTTACAAAAGGAGATAATTACTACTACATATTATTTGATTAAATCTACCAAATTCTTTAAAAGATTAACATTGCAAATGACGTAAAAAACAATTAGCAAGGTTACCATGAAATCTCATCAGGGAAGATCTAGGGTTGCATAACAGTCTTTGGTTTGGTTCCACTTTGATTTAACCTTTTGTCTTCTTTAACATATTCATTTAGTAAGCACTATATATTTGAATGTTAATCTCTTAATTGGGTATTATCAATTTTTTCTTCACTTGCCCAATCCAAAAGGTACATGCTCTTTTCTTCATTAGTTGTTTTGATGCATTATTTATTGTTGGGTTTGATTTATGGATTATGTTTTGTTCATTTTGAATTATTTTTTTGTTTATAAAGTTTCACCCACTAGTTGTTTGATGTTTTATGTTTACTGTTTCTTTCTCTTAATTTCAAATGTTTGGTTACTGATAAACCATAGAAAAATAAAAAAATCTACATTTGTCTTTGATTTTGTTGATGCTAATTTTTTTATTAATATAGATATCTCTTTTACTTTGAATTTTTGCAAAGTAAAGGAGCTTTTCTTGGTTTCTATTTCTTGATTTCTCTCTATTTAATTGTTTAATAAATTGTACGAAAATAATCTTAATTTTCCTTGTGTTTGCTAACATATCTATTTGTAAAAAATAATATCACAATGAAAGGTTCTCTAAGTTTGTGCATATAGATCAAAGAAGAGAGTTTGAAACTTCCAATGGTTGCTTGAAGGAATCTTCCTTCTTTATCATTTACCGGAGGATGCCTATTCTAGACAACCCAGTTTGTATTTTTATATAAGTAATAGTTATATATATATATATAAAAAAAAAAAAAAAAAAAAAAAAAAAAAAAAAAAAACTCATTTAAGAAACAATAGATAATGTGGGGGTCAAAAATACAAAAACAAGAGAGCTATTTGGATGTACTTGATCTACACAACTAATTTATGGAAGAGGATGAAATCCACAATGGGAGAACTAAACAACTAATCAAAGATAAAAATGACTAAATAACTGCTTTATATATATGGAAAAGGTTTTCCCGAGGGGGTACAAGGATTTAGAGGGATGAACACTTGTGGAAACTCTTCTTACTCTTTCTCTCTTGTTCTTTTCTCAATTTTTTTTGAACCCCCTACCTTGTTGCTCTTCTCCTCCTTTTATATCCCACCTCCTCCTCTAGTTGTCCTGCCCTTTAGCTGGATTTTGGGGAGATACTTCTCCCATTAGCACCCTTCCTGCCATTTCTTGATAATGAGACAGATTTTGGGGGTGTCCTCCCTGTTCAGGCCAGTCAATCTGCATTTAATACAGCCGACATTAGGTTAGAGAAGTTTTAAATGCAAAGGTGATTCTTGCATTGGGTTCTACATTTTTCTTGACATGTTCTCATGGTGATCAGATGGAGAGAGGCCTCTTCGGCAACACGGGTGGGAATTCCATGCCTCGGTTGGATTGCACTTTCTCAGGAACACGAGCTTTGCGGATCTCCTTGGCATTGTCCTCTGTGACTCTGTGAGAGACTACGCCCCTTGAAATTGATTGGTTTGGGCCAAATCCACGTGAATGAGTGAAGTCGTGTTATTGCCTCTCAAAATGGAGGTTCAACTGATTACATTTTTCTCTTTAATTAAGAGTTTTACAATGGAGTCGCAACTTATTTAATTATCAGAATAATAAGAAAACTGCAATTAAAAAATTCATCATTTTATTAATTTGGGAATGAATGTATATTGATCATAGGAAATTACATGACTTTGGTCCTAGATACAATCTAAGATAAAATACATGGTTTTGTTTCCTAATTACAATCTAGAGATTGAAAATTACATAGATAAGTACTTGACCTACTAACCCTTAATCTAAGCTCAGAGGCTATATTATAAGATGGGAAGGTGTTAGGCACCCACCTTGCACGGTGAAACTAGTCTTCTAGACTATAGTAGCCTACATTCTTGTCATATTATCCAACATATTATCAATCAATTGCATGTTCGTTGTGTTGATTGAATTTAATGTGTTTGCATGTGATAAACCCTAACTTTATTTATTAATCATTACATTTGGATTGAAAAATAAATTTTAGTGAAAGTATGTAAATGGTGGTATTCTAGATTCAAGAATTTGGAAAAATTATGAAATTAACATGTTTTTTCATATTTTGGATATAGATTTAAGATCAAAACTAATGTCATGCACAAACATATGATGGAGAACCAAGAACACATGAAGAACAATATGAACAGCATTCAAGCATGTCAAGAACATTCAATCATATTTAAATAATCCACTAGCATGATCTAATCTTAAATTCACATTATAGGAACATTAAAAAAAAAAAAAAAAAAAAAAAAAAGGTTAGGGAAAAGGATTATACCTAAGGGTGGAGTAGAGGAGAAGAACTAGAAGAGGAAGAGTGAGTCTCATTCAATACCGTGAGTATCAAGAATATCAAAATATGACAAGATTAACTCTACTTCACTGGAACTCAAGAAGGGAGAAGAGAGAATGTTTTTGTCTCCTTTCGAATGGAGGAGGGGCAGTTTATATAATAATGGTAGAGAAAATATGAATGGAATGACATTTAATAAGACTTGACAAAGGATCAAAGAGAATCATGAACCTAGACCCTTTTTTAGTATTTAGAGAAAGTTTGTGCATTAAATTTGGAGGTTGGTGGGAGTAATGAGAAAGCAAAATGACTAAAACCTCAGTTTTTCCTGTAGCTCATATAACAATTTTTAGAGTTAACTTCGAAAAATCATATTTTTCTCAATTCCGATCGAAATTACCTCATTCTTATTCTCAAATTGAAGCCCTCGATGTCTAGTTTCTAAAAATATTAACCTCACTCACAAATTCAAAATATATTGAGAGATATCAACGAAATGATGAGTAGAGGTCATTTGTTGAAACTAGTTTCACCCACCTTGCACGGTGAAACTAGTCTTCTAGACTATAGTGGCCTACATTCTTGTCATATTATCCAACATATTATCAATCAATTGCATGTTCGTTGTGTTGTTTGAATTTAATGTGTTTGCATGTGATAAATCCTAACTCTATTTATTAATCATTACATTTGGATTGAAAAATAAATTTTAGTGAATGTGTGTAAATGGTAGTATTCTAGATTCAAGTATTTGGAAAGATTATGAAATTAACATGTTTTTTCATATTTTGGATATAGATTTAAGATCAAATCTAATGTCATGCATAAACATGTGATGGAGAACCAAGAACACATGAAGAACAATATGAACAGCATTCAAGCATGTCAAGAACATTCAATCATATTTAAATAATCCACTAGTATGATCTAATCTTAAATTCACATTATAGGAACATTAAAAAAAAATTAAAAAAAAAAAGAGGTTAGGGAAAAGGATTATACCTAAGGGTGGAGTCGAGGAGAAGAACTAGAAGAGGAAGAGTGAGTCTCATTCAATACCTTGAGTATCAAGAATATCAAGATATGACAAGACTAACTCTACTTCACTGGAACTCAAGAAGGGAGAAGAGAGAATGTTTTTGTCTCCTTTCGAATGGAGGAGGGGCAGTTTATATAGTAATGGTAGAGAAAATATGAATGGAATGACATTTAATAAGACTTGACAAAGGATCAAAGAGAATCATGAACCTAGACCCTTTTTTAGTATTTAGAGAAAGTTTGTGCATTAAATTTGGAGGTTGGTGGGAGTAATGAGAAAGCAAAATGACTAAAACCTCAGTTTTTCCTGTAGCTCATATAACAATTTTTAGAGTTAACTTCGAGAAATCATATTTTTCTCAATTCCGATCGAAATTACCTCATTCTTATTCTCAAATTGAAGCCCTAGATGTCTAGTTTCTAGAAATATTAACCTCACTCACAAATTCAAAATATATTGAAAGATATCAACGAAATGATGAGTAGAGGTCATTTGTTGAAACTAGTTTCACCCACCTTGCACGGTGAAACTAGTCTTCTAGACTATAGTGACCTACATTCTTGTCATATTATCCAACATATTATCAATCAATTGCATGTTCGTTGTGTTGTTTGAATTTAATGTGTTTGTATGTGATAAATCCTAACTCTATTTATTAATCATTACATTTGGATTGAAAAATAAATTTTAGTGAATGTGTGTAAATTGTGGTATTCTAGATTCAAGTATTTGGAAAGATTATGAAATTAACATGTTTTTTCATATTTTGGATATAGATTTAAGATCAAAACTAATGTCATGCATAAACATGTGATGGAGAACCAAGAACACATGAAGAACAATATGAATAGCATTCAAGCATGTCAAGAACATTCAATCATATTTAAATAATCTACTAGTATGATCTAATCTTAAATTCACATTATAGGAACATTAAAAAAAAAATTAGAAAAAAAAGGAGGTTAGGGAAAAGGATTATACCTAAGGGTGGAGTAGAGGAGAAGAACTAGAAGAGGAAGAGTGAGTCTCATTCAATACCTTAAGTATCAAGAATATCAAGATACGACAAGACTAACTCTACTTCACTGGAACTCAAGAAGAGAGAAGAGAGAATGTTTTTGTCTCCTTTCGAATGGAGGAGGGGCAGTTTATATAGTAATGATAGAAAAAATATGAATGGAATGGCATTTAATAAGACTTGACAAAGGATCAAAGAGAATCATGAACCTAGACCATTTTTTAGTATTTAGAGAAAGTTTGTGCATTAAATTTAGAGGTTGGTGGGAGTAATGAGAAAGCAAAATGACTAAAACCTCAGTTTTTCCTATAGCTCATATAACAATCTTAGAGTTAACTTCAAAAAATCATATTTTTCTCAATTCCGATTGAAATTACCTCATTCTTATTCTCAAATTGAAGCTCTAGATGTCTAGTTTCTAGAAATATTAACCTCACTCACAAATTCAAAATATATTGAGAGATATCAACGAAATGATGAGTAGAGGTCATTTGTTGAAAAATAGTTCCAGCATAATTAACATTAATAGGCCCCAAATTAGTTTCCAATTAATATTAATAGGCCTCAATTACTTCCATTTTAGAATTAATCAGTCACAAATTTACCCCAATTAAAAAGATAATTACACAAATTACTTATTGAATAATTAATGTTTGACTATCTAATTAATCAAGTGTGCACAACTTTACCATAAGCTATAGTCCTGGCCAATCAAATTTTGACATGTCATTAATTTCAAATTAATTATAATTAAAATCAATTGGAATTAGTTGTTCATAATTACATGTAGTCGAACTTAATTTGTGATAGTGCATCTCAGCCATTAAAACTTAATTTGATGATAACTTTTAATCTGATGGTCCAGTCATTTTGATTGTTACAACATCAAGATCACTATGAATAAAATGAAATTAAGAATCTAGTTGCCACAATTAAGATTTCTATTTCTAACGTGAAATTACTTTTTTACCCTTCATGTGAGGATGAGGTTAAATGAGGGTTGCAAAATGGGGTGTCAAAAAAATACCCCTTATTGACAGAGCTTGAAAAGAGAATGTCAATGTATGAAAAAGACACCAAACTTTGCAAACAGTATTTAACCATGGTGAATGTATGATGGATGTAAATCAAAATGTAGAACGAATCTCGAGAGAGATTGCTTACGTACCTCTTGGTAAGAGGATTAGGTCTAAATGTAGTTCATGCATGCAAAGTTTCTCTTTTTTCTTATAAAGAAATTATTAAAAGAAAGCGTAAGTGTAGGACATACTTACCAGATGTCAAGGAAAATAGGGGACCTGAGATTAAATTTGAGAGACTCGAAATATTAAACATAGTTGTGGGAGAAAAGTTAAGAGACTCATTAGTCAAGAGACTGGAAAATAAAGTTGAAAGACTCTTCAATCATGAGATTGGAAAACTTGAACAAAGTCGAGAGACTCTTCAATCAAGAGATTGGAAAATTTAAACAAAGCCGAGAGACTCTTCAATCGAGATATTAGAAAATAAAAACAAAGTTGAGAGACTTTCCAATCGAGAGATTGGAAACTAAAGTTGAGAGACTCTTCAATTGAGAGATTGGAAAAAGAAAGTCGAGAGACTCTTCAATCAAGAGATTGGAAAATAAAGTCGAGAGATTCTTCAATTGAGAGATTGGAAAACAAAGTCGAGAGACTCTACAATCAAAAGATTGGAAAATTAAGTTAAAAGACTCTTCAATCGAGAGATTGGAAAACAAAGTTCGGGGAATCTTCAATCGAGCGATGGAAAACTTTAGTCAAAAGACTCTTCAATCGAGAGATTAGAAAATAAAGTCGAAAGGCTCTTTGATCGAGAGATTGGAAAATTTGATCAAAGTCAAGAGACTCTTCAATCAAGGGATTGGAAAATTTGAACAAGTTCATAAGGCTCTTTAACATGGATCCTTATTTTTGAGAGGTTTTTATTTCCTTCTCAAATGACATTATTCATGTCACTGTATGTATGCCTTGAAATACTGGGCCTTTTACCCTGGTTCCTCCAAAATGAGTATTTTCAATTAGTAACAGTGTTATTCATTGAAAGGAAATGGACATACTTGGTTGTGCCCTTAGTTTGGGGCATGTTGCAACGCTTGGATGTGTTTCGAGATGAATACTTCGATGTTAGGCTTACTTTTTGTGGGGTCATCACCTTTTTGGTTTAGAAATATAGGAGAGCCACTATCAATCTTATAGATTGTTAGGGTACTTTTTTTTTTACACCTAATATTATTTAAGTAACATCTATTTATTTTCAAATACCACTAATAAGTTATTGGGTTTTCCCAAATATTTTTTGCTCTATTATTATGTTAATCACAAATATTTCATATCTCATTATCTAAATTGGGTCATGATCTAAACTATTACAAAAAACCCAAAAAACTCATATTTTATCCAATTTTATTATCATTATTTAGTTAAACCCAAAATCGGCCCTATGAGCCCAATACACACATCTTATTCTATTTAAAGCCCAAAAATACTTATGCTTGGCAATATTTGAAAAGCCCATGATTTAAGTCTATGGTAAAACAATTTTATCAATGAAATTTAAATCCATAATCAAAACCCATGATTTAAACCCATGGCAATTTTATCAATGGAATTCAAATCCATAATCAAAGCCCATGGTTTAAACCCATGACAATTTATTTATCTAAAGCTCAATTCTCATTGGCAATATCAAGACCCAGTTCTCGCTGGCAATATTTAAAGCCCAATTTTCATTAGCAACATCAAAGCCCAATTCTCATTGGCAATATCAAAGCCCAGTTCTCGCTGGCAATATTTAAAATCCAATTCTCATTGGCAATATCAAAAGCCCAACTTACGTTGGCACTATTAAAAGCCCAAGCTAACTACTTGGCGCTATTTTATCAAAAGCCCAAGGTTATTAATACTTGGCAAAATACTATATCATAATTATTTCACTTAAAAGTCCAGTAATGAACAATACTTTAGATTCTTAAACCTATTACTATAATATTACAAGCTCATGGAATTTATGAATTATTTATTCTCAAAACCCATGGCAATCATCTTATAAAAGCTCATGGAAAGTTATGATTATTTAGCTTAGACCCATGACATTTATTTATTTCATATCATATTATAAACTCATGTTCACTAGCTATCTTACATCACAACATTCATGATATTTATTTCCAAAACTCATGACAATTATTCACTTTACAAGCATATTATGATAAATAAAAAAATAAAAATAAAATAAAAATAAAAAAAAACAACCATGAGAATATCACATTATTCCACTATAGTGGTTGTTACCATGTTTTATTTGAAACCCATGGATATTGCCTCTATTTAAAACCCGTAGTAAATATTATTTTCAAGAAATACTGGAGGTCATTATTTAAAAGCCCAAAGAAAATATCATTTACAAAAATAATCCATAGCAAAAATTATGACAAGTTGTTATTTAAAGCTCATGGAAATTAATACCCAAAACCTATCATAAATATTTATTAAAGCTCATGGATTCATTTTATTTCTACTAACAACTAAAGCCCATGTGGAATAAAAATCCATGGCAATATATGATAGCTTTGTCCATTTTGTAAGGCTCACAATAACAAAGCAAAAGGATAGGCCCAAGTGGAGAGAACCACCAAGTCAGAGGCCCACCAAAATATTCAGCCCTCATGGCCAAGCCCAACATGAAATCTCAGCCAAAACAACCCATGTGTGCAAACTGACCCCGCTGAAGAACTCCATTCAGTTCTGTCTTCCGCTGGAAGTCACCTCAAGAAGCAACCAAACTCCCAAACCAAATTAGGAGCTGGCCACCTGTCCCACTGCCAACTCTGATGTGGGCAGTACCACAGGCTGACATCTAAAGGCTAAAGGGTAATAAATACCATTCTTCCCTAAGTTTTAGTCACAACTCAAGGAAGCCATAACCAAGACCTCCAAGCTTATGAAATCCTCAACCAAATAGTTTATTTTATTACT
This sequence comes from Quercus tomentella, assembly GCA_028535165.1. NCBI lineage: Eukaryota > Viridiplantae > Streptophyta > Magnoliopsida > Fagales > Fagaceae > Quercus > Quercus tomentella. The sequence continues at coordinate 54,067,901 of JAPQVY010000156.1, forward strand.
AAAAATGTATGTAATTGGTTCATGAACCAAGCCCATGAATCCTTAAGGGAAAATTTGGGAACATGTGATTTGGAGGGCATAAAGGGATCTCCAATGGAACCCTCTAAAGTGGACTTAAACTTTGACACCTGGCTTGGGGTGTTGAATCCTACTTCCTAGGGTCCAAATCTTAGTTACAGCACTAGAATTCCTCCTTAATACCTGCCTTAATCCCATTGGCTGAACACAATCTCAAAATTCTTAGCAATTAATGCAAGATTATGCTAATTTTTACCCATGTGTGACATTGCCTAAAGAAGCAAAACAGCCCCAAAAGCAAATCTCCCATTTTAGGCTAAATCCTAGGATAATTATATCAGTTATTCTGCCCCTGAATCAATCCTACATTTTGGACTTTTGCTAATTAATGCTCCCTTAAACTCCCCTATAAAAGCTTAAGCATACCAGCCCACAAGACACCAACCAACCAACCAATCTGAAATTTCTGATTTTCTTGTCACTTTGCTTGTGGCTCAACTCTTCCCAAGCTCATAAATCATTCTTCTTAGCCCACACTCACTTAGCTTCAAACATTCCCTTTCTTTTTCTGCATATTTACAGCCCATAAATGTTTCCTAATTAGTCACAAACAACTCTTTACCCATTAAAGCCTTAGCCTCAACATTAACTCCATTACAAACTTAAATACCCACTCACTCAAAAATAGCCTACACTACACCATTCATGCCCCACATAGAGATATTCCAAAAATCTTAATTCAATATGTGCTGCACTAAGCTGGAATCTCTCTCTCCCTTCATTCCATCCTATTTTTCCCCCCTTTTCCTAGTAATTATGAAACCTTTAATCCTTGTTTATTGTTATTATGATGAAAGTCATAATGTTTTGGATACTATGGAAGTTTTCCCTTATGTTGAATTAATAATAATAAGGAAAACATATGATTTTTACCATGTAAACACACTTATTAACCTGTCAGACATCTACTACTGGAGGTCTGTCATATTCATTACTAGACCATTTTTCTTCTTGTGTACTTGTTATAATGGGCCCACTTTTATATTAACCAACTAATGAGGAAATGCATAATTTTTATTATGCAAATACATTTATTGATTTTCCAAACATCTACTGTTGGACGTTTCTCTTACTTACCGCTAGACTATTATTTAAGCACTCACTGTGGTGGGCTATCCTTTGTTCTAGCTTATCTTTGCAGGAGGTATTTTGGGGCATAATTATAATATTTGTTGGATGCAACCTAGACCTTGAGCAAAATGGACCTTTCACACTTCACTGATAGCCTTTGGGCCATGTTCCAAGACTAAAGTCGAGTCTTGGTCTTGACTCCCCTAACATCATATGGGTGACGAAAAAAAAAAGGCCCTGACATAGATTTTGGGAGAGCTACAGTCAATCCCTTGAAGGTGGGAGAACTACTGTTGATTCTACATTGTATAGGAGAATAAAGGTTGATCCTATCGGTTTTGGGAGAACTAAGATCAATCCCTTGAAGGTGGGAGAGCTACTATCAAGCTTATAGTGGATATGAGAACTAAGGTCAATCTTATGAATTTCAAGGGAACTAAGGCTGATCCCTTTGTCGACGCCTCGTGACTGCTCAACCACGCATCGCAGCGACGCTTGCGTGCTTCCTTCTTTCGGTGTGGGAGGAATAAGGAGGTGTGCTGTACCTCGGGTGTATGACTAGAATATGAGTTGATTTAAGGAAATTACTAAGGGTAAGTGAAGTTGCCACCAATCATTGGGTTTTTCTAGGTGTGATTGGTCGCCTAACTCTATTTGATTTTATTACCGATCTTAGGCTAAGAAAAAGGTCGTTTTTTCCTAATCTAATGTGAATGGGTAAAAACTCTTGATTCTTGAGTTCAAAAGTTTGGTTACATGTGGGAAGGTGTTAGGACCCCACAACGCCTGTCCGTAGACAGTCATTTGTTTTGGTATAATCATAACTTTCAGACATTAGCAATTGAAAATGAGCTAGTAGCATTAGCTTTCGAGGCTTTAAGCGAATTGGGCTTTGAGGTTTGGATCCGAAAAAGGTGTGGTCTTGATCGACACTTCCCAAGTGTGTTTGGAGTCGTTGCCAAACTTTCACAGCAAAAATTCGGCAGTATTTTGCCTTATTTTTGTGGCAGAAATCTGGCAACGCTTCGCCTTAGATGCGTCATAGCATACAAAACGCTATTCTCACCAAGTTTTTGTCGTGAGAATACGGCAATGGGGATGCCCCATTTTCACAACGAAAATTTGGCAGAGTTTCGCGTTTGGTGCGCCACAGCGCACTAGTAAGGTTTCATGCCTGTGTATACAGCGCATGCCAACGTGCTCTTGCTAGGACGAGCTGGAGCCCCTCAAAGCATTAAGCACATTGATACGTGTTGCATACAACTAAGAAACAATTCAAATTAAAGTATCGAAATCAATCAAAAGAACAAACCTTAGTCTAAGTCAAAATCCACCACCGGAATTTTACAACTGATCATCGATGCAAGTATATATCAATTCACACTTAGAATATTCACCGTTGGAACTATTTTCCTATCTCTCCTTAGTCGCAGTTAATTAGAAAACAAGCGATCTAATAAACCCTAACTACTAAACAACCCAAGACAAGCGTTAAAGGTTTAATCTAGTAGCAGCCTTAAGAATTAGAGAGATCGATGAAACTAAACAACACAAGCACAAGCGGTTGTATTTAATTTAGTCAAGCGTTCTTCCTAAGATCTAATAATTTCTGACGCAACAAATCATTAAATCTTGGTTGCTTCACAAGTTAGAGAGATCAAACAATTACAGATTTGATATTTAACCTATCAGTAAATTGCAACGAATAATAACTAGTAGGCCTCCTAGTAATTAAACGAGACAATGATGAAAATAGGCATAGAAGAACATCCGATATTCAAAGTATAAACTGAACAATAAAAACAAATTAGATCTCACAGTTTTATTGATTCCGAGGCTCCAGTTTCCTTCGACCAAGTATAAAAGTTTAGCCACGCAGGGCCATGATGAAAACTCAAAGGATAAAATCAAAGAAGAGGGGAGAGAGAGGCGTGTGTGTCCAATTCTGATTTCTCCTCCCCCTTTTACACGTTAATTCCCCCTTTCCCAAGCCTACAAAATCTCCCAAAAATATTTTGAATAATAATATCCAAATCTGACTAATTAAGGAAAAATATTAAAAATAAAACAAAGTCCTAATATAACTAGGAAAGTGGTGTTTTTCAGCTGGAATTTTCGTGCATCAGATCTGGAAGCTTCCAAAAATAAACCGCATCAGATTTGCGTATTAGAATTGTAGGCAAAGGAACATTCCAGAACATCAATAGTGCAGGTGCAGCAACTTCAAGCCCGATTTTGACCTTGATTCATCCCGTATCTCTCAAAACTCAAAACATGAAAGTTGTAGAGCTTTGTCTTTGCGTTCCATAACATCTTGAATCATCTCAATCGGAGCTCGGATGAGAGATATATGCCCAGATTACGAAGCAATGTCAAAGTTGTCCAGAATCACCCAATTAACTACGTTTTGCACTTAATGCCTCCATTTGCATCCTAAATCAAAATATAAGAATAATGAGTACATTTAGGCACCAAATAAATATAAAAGACTAAACATTAATGGAGAAAAATATGACATTTTGCATTCTCATCAGTAACCATGGGAGTCCATCATACAAAGTGCACGATCACCCACACACACGCAGGCATATATATATATATATATATATATATATATATATATATATATATACATACATCATGCACAATGCTATCACACAAGGCAGGAAAGTAAAAAAAATATTGCCAACATTCTAAAGGCATGGCCCAGCAAGGTATAGGAAATGTAAAAGAGACATTGTCATACCTAGGGAATGCGATCCAAACAAAAAATAGGAAAAGAAAAGGGTACAAGGAGATGGGGAACCCTAATACATACTTTAGAGAAGAGGCTTATAGAGAGGGAGAGAAATAGAAAACCACTCAGGAGGGGCTAGGCCCCCTAATCTACTGAACATTGCCCTTTGTGGGCTTGCATCCTTGCCCATTTTGCTTGCGCCTAGGTAGTTGCACTCTTGCTCCAAGCGTCCATGCTTCATGCGTGCACATGCAATGACAAAATAAACAAGCCAATAGACGAGCAAAGAAACAATTAGAAAGGAAGCATGCTAAAAGACAAGCTATCAAAAGGTGCCAAATAAGGGAAAACAAACATGTGACGCACACGGAGTGGCAAACAAACATGTTATCAAACAAAAGAGGGTGTCCTAGGAGGACGAATCTAGGTTTGGATCGAATGTCCATAATTTCGTTGGATTGGAGTATGGATGAGACACAGACTCATACATGAACATGTAGGCAAGCATGTAAAGATGCAAAAAAGCAAAGGAAGCCAAACGGGTGGCACAAAGCAAGCAAGACAAGCATATCAACATCGCATAAAGCAGAGAAAGGTGTGAATCAAGCACACCAACACCACGGAGGTGTATTTTACAAGTGGTTACATCCAAACAAACCCTAGGAGGGACGGATGTAACCACACAAGCAAATGGCCCCAAATACCGACAAGCACAAGCCCACGGAGGGCACAAAGTATGGCAAAGCCTAGATCTAGATAGGCAATCATGGATATATAGCATAGAAGCAAGCAAGCAAACACAGACATGCATAAAGGAAATGATCCAAACCCTTTAATATAGGCCTAGGTGTATAGGTGTAGGTCTAGACCACAAGATCTAGATTTACACCCTTCCAAAAGGGCCAAAACACAAGAAAGGGGAGATAACAAGAGATAGAAAGGCTTTAGAAGCACATGGCATAGAAACCAACATGTAGATCTAGACACATGAACAAGGCATAGAGCACTCTAAGATATATATCTGAACAAAAACATGGCAAGGAGCACATACGCGTGTAGATCTAAGCATAAACATGGCACATAGATATGGTAAAGAGCACATACACATGTAGATCTAAGCATAGACACAAAAGTTAGGCATATCCTAGCCCAAGAAGGCTAGGCTAACATCATCAAAACATTAAAACATGGCAAAAAGCAAGGAGATATGCTAGGAAAACTATAGAACATGCTAGGAAGCAAGAAAAAGCTAGAAAAGGCAATAAAGCAACTTATAAAGCAAGATAAAGCAAATGGTGTAGATCGTTGCTAAAAAGCTACATCTACACCCTTTAAACCTCAAATCTAAGGTCCTAAGACCAAAAAGAGGAAAAAGAGTGCAAGAACACTTCCTCTTGATTGTTGAGAAAAGAGAGGAATCAAAGGTTTTTTGATATGTTTCTGGGAGAGAAATGTAGAGAAAAGAGAGAGACTATGCCTAGAACCCAGCTCCAAAATCCCAATTTTTCGTTTGTTTGTGTTTTTTTTTTTTTTTTTTTTTTTTTTTTTTTTTTTGTTTTTTAATCTAGGGGTCTAGGGGTTAAATAAACTTTTGGCATGCTTCTCGAGGCTTCGGGTCGGCGGCCCTTTAGTGGCTGCCGGGTCGATACGCTAACATTAGTAGTTTGACTTTTTCTAGTTTTAACTTTGACCGCATATTTGAATTCCTTCCTAAATTCTGATTGAGTTGATCTTAGTGTCCCTGGAAAGATCTGGATGTCTAGTTTCTATAACACTGAATAAATTGAAATTCCAATAGTTGGATCAAAAGTTATGGTCTTGAGAAGCGAGTTGATTTTTTTCGCAATTTTCAAGATATCTCAACCATTTTGACTTCGATTTCGATCCATGAATAGTCGTTGAAAAAGGAATCCAATAATATTTGTAATGATGCTAGTACCAACTAGTTCCAATGGTCAGATCAAAATTAGGGTTCCTAAGCGCCCTTGGGAGTCAACTTTAGGTCAAACTTGATCAAACTTGGTCAAACTAGACGAAAAATTCTAAGTAGCTCAAGTTTGATGTAGAAACATGAAAATTTTATTTTGGGACGATTTTGACCACTTTGACTTTTAGTCAACCTAGGGTTGACCAAGGGCGTCTTGGTCAATTTGACCTAATTGGGCACTTTGTGTGCTCCGATGCCTGAACGGGTTACGCCACGTCACTTTAGATGCTTTCACAGCCCCTTGGAGAAAAGTTAATATTTTTGAGATTTTCAGGGTCCGACACACAAATCAAGGGTAGACAAAATACATTGTCTACACCCTTGAAAGTAGGAGAGCTATTATCGATCGTATAGTGTATAGGAGAACTAAAGTCGATCCTATGGGTTTCAGGAGAACTAAGGTCAATCCCTTAAAGGTAGGAGGGCTACTATCCAACATTTTTAGGGTGATAAGTAGTGTCGCCGTGCATAATAAGAGACTAGGGCTTCACTTGACCGAGCATGACATAAGCTTCATCTAAAACTACCAAGATAGCAAGACCTCGGATTATTATGTTAGGAACCACAATGGTGAGGTGAGGCTGATGTTCGAACTCTAACAGAGAAACTAAGGGGGACTTTCTCGTGATCACTGGAAACTGGCATCCTAGTGAGATACCATGCTTGATGTCTAGGGGTAGGGTAGGATGGTAATATACTAGGTGTGTTCATTCTCTTTTATGGTCTTAATGTAGTATTTCTCCTTACAAACTTGTTTATCTTTCTTCTTGCTTTTAGAGAACTTTGCGTTTCGACCCAATAGATAGTTGATCAATTCCACAGATTTGAATAGGCTTCTACAATCTCCGATCTACGCATACTTGGATGGCCAGCTGCAGGCAGCACACCTCATCCTCGGATACAGGATCCCTAGCTTCCCTTTATTAACGTCGGAGTTAAGGGGTACATCTTGTCTACAATTGAGATCGAGAACAGGGCCAATTCTAGGCAACATAGCAACTCCCCTTCTGCCTTTACTCTAGAAGACCTCGGTGTCACAGTAGCTATCTCGACTACCCAGCCCTGAAGAAGAAGAAAAAGAAGAAACATGGGAACTTCCTCCCCAAAAACTCCAGTGATTGAAGAAGTCGTCGTAATTGAAGGCATCCTGCTAGACATGTCATATAAATGAAGCAATGTGTCCCTCAGCCAGATCTTGGCCAGGCCCCAGCCTCCCCTGGCACGAACTCCTACTCCTATGGCTTAGGCCTTAACTCCTCAACCTCTTCATCTTGCCAACCTCACCCCTCCACTATTGTGCCTTTTGGAGGGAACCATAGGGGAAGGAAGCGCTTGAGGGGAAGCTCTAGAACTTCCCGCTCCTCGACTCAGGAACCTTCCATAGAGTAGGTTTATTCCAAGGCAACTGCCTCAGAGGAGACTGCCTTCATGCCCTATGTAAGGGCTTTCATGCTGGATAGGCAACCCCTTTCAACCTCTGAAAGGGTCAGGCCTTGGAGGAACAACCTCAGGGGTCATATGGCCAACTGCATAGGCAAGGCCCTACTCCTCCTTGAGGACGAGAAGAGTTGGGAGGCGTGGGCTAATGTGGACCTCTTACTCAATAGTTGGAAGCTATGCTTGTCAATACTGTATTTTGTCCAGCCTCAATTGACGCGTCAAAACAAAGACCATAAAATAAAATAAAAATGGAAAAAGGTATAAAATTACTAGTTTCAAAGCCAAAAAGGGTGAAAAATAAATACAGCATGATTGGATGTTGGATCAAAGGGTCACAATATTAAAAAACCATTTTTGTAGCAATTAAGGCCAAACCTTAGTCAGGTATGGTCAAAAGATTGACTTTTTTATCCGACCGTTGGATCACGTTGAATTTTGGATGGTCTCGTAGGACATATTTTTCCCTTTGAAATGATATTTTACAGGCCAAAATTGGACTTAAAACAGAAGAGATATTACCAAAATACCAAAAATCCTAATAAAATCCTCACTTTTTTTTTTTTTAAAAGAAAAAAAGGCAGTTTTTTACTTGACTTTGCACAATAAAATATACCAATTGGGCAAGATTTGGAGTGATCTAGCTAGACGATATTGAAGAACAAGGTCTTATCTATTTTTCATAAAAACGACTCGACAATATCTACCTTGGATTGGAAGATACATAATTTTTAAGAAAAAAAGTCACATAATTTTTCAACACTGCGTCATCTTACTTCCGAGCTTGATATTTCGATGGCCATAAATCCAAATTGGATGAGTTAGGACCATTGAAAACTTGACATCCAAAGCTTTCTAGGCATATAAAGTTTGAAGAAAACAGAGCTTGGGAAGGCCTCCAAGCCACTGCACGAAAATTGAACCAGAAAATGAGAAAAAGACAAAATAGGCTGATGATGTGGTGAAAATGGGAGGCTAGCTGAAGTGTAACATGTTACACTTTAGCTAGCCTCCCATCTTTTTTAGTATCTCTTTAAATACCCTTTATTTTTTGAGAAAAGATATAAGAAAAAAGGGAGTGAAAATAGGAAGAAAAATAGAAAAATAGAATAGAGAAATTCTGGAAAAATCCCTATAAAATTCTGAAAAAAAAATTCTTTCCCCTCTCTTTAGGAAACCCATCACACAAAAAAAAAAAAAAAAAAAAGGGCCTCTTTTATTTTTACTTGTAATCTTTTGTGGGTAAGCTTGTAGGGATGGTGTAGTTTCTTAATAACTACACCCTCCCATTTTCTTTTTTTATAACGTAAACATCATTTATATATATGAAGTTATTTTCTTTACCTTGTCTCTTTATTTTACTTGCTATATTGTTGTGTAAATATCTCTTTTTATCTTTGTGTCCATATTACTATTGCTTGTTTCTAATATTGTGTTGTTTCCCTTGATGGGTATTGGACCATTTCTTAGGATTTGTATGGGAAGTACCTTTAGGGGGAAGAAATCCCATCCCACCTAGGCATCTAGGGTTTTATTTTTTATTGCTTTACATTTATGTCATCCATTTTATTTTCAAGAAATCCCTTCCCCCTTTACTTTTATGTCATCTCTTTAATTTCCTACACAATCTCCATTCCCCTTTACATTCTTACACTTATATAAATATATATATATATATATTTGTATGTATGTATGTATGTATGTATACTATACCCAGACACCTAAATAAAAAAAGATTTTCTATTTCCTCACTCTTAAATGGTTTTTAAACTTCAAATACGGCACAATATGGGTATGTCTCATAAAAATGGTTGATGGCTTAGAACTCCCATTTCTTTATGATAAAGCACCCATAGGGCTTGAAAGAGATTAAAGTCTATTAAGAGAGACATAAAAACCTTTTTAATCAACCTTTACAATATTTCAACTCTTTACTTTTATGTCATTTAAATTTCAACTCTTCACTTTTATGTCATTTAAATTTCTGCACTTTATTTTTATGTCAATTACTTTATGTCATTTAAATTTTAGCTCTTTATTTTCCTTGTCATTTAAATTCCAGCACTTTATAAAGGACAAATTTTAGCTACAAAATTGTCTGTAGTCTTAGGTTACAGCCGTATTCAATAAAATAAAAATGACTACATATTATGAAAATCTAACCGTTGAATTGCATTTTCTTTACTCTCTTAATACACATGTCAAATTTTGTGTCAATCGGATATTATTTACTATATGATTTATAAACTTATATTTTATGCACAGTTTTAAACTACAAAAACTTGCAATTTAAATAATTTATTGATGACATAGCTATTGATCTTTAATTTTCTAGAAATTTTGCAAGCATGGAGTTTATTAAAAGAAGATGTAATCCAATGGTGGATTTGTCAAAATTCACCTCCAGATATTGACTAAGGTTGTAGCGTAAGGCTACAACCTTACTCAATATCATTAACATTCCTACATATTTCGAAAATCTAATTGTTGGATTGCATGTTCTATATGTTCTTAATACATATGTCAAATTTTGTGCCAATCGGATATTATTTACTATACGTAATCTATAATATTATATTTTATGTATAATTTTAAACTACAAAAACTTGCAATTTAAACAATTTATTGATAACATAGTTATTGATTTTTAATTTTCTAGAATTTTTAAAAGCATAGAGGATATAAGAAGAAAATGTAATCCAAAGGTGGATTTGTCAAAATTCACCTCCAATAAAAAGATATTGAGTAAGATTGTCTTAGGTTACAATCAATTTTGTACCTAAACTTTGTCCTATATCAATATGATTTGGTAAACAAATTCATTTAATATGCCTTTCTAAGGAAATGATTTCTCAAAAAAAAAAAAAAAAAAAAAACTATTCCCTTTTCCAAAATTGTATTTTGACTTCAAAACTTTTTCCAAATTGCATTTCAACCCCTAATTTTTTCCAAAATTGCATTTTGATCCCAAAACTTTTCCAAAATTGTATTTTGACTTCAAAACTTTTTCCAAATTGCATTTTAACCCCTAATTTTTTCCAAAATTATGTTTTGACCCCAAAACTTTTCCAAAATTATATTTTGACCCCAAAATATTTTCCTTAATTTAAAAATGTTCTTTCTAAAAATTAAATATCTTTTCCTTGTAAAAAAAAAAAAAAATCTAGAAATGAGGTCTTCTTTTAAAAAAATGAAAATAAAAATCTTTTCTCCTTTCTTTCAAAAAATGATAAAAGTAACTTTTTCTAATCTTCCTCCTTTCAAAACAAAATCTTTGTTCAAAAAATATGTTTTTTTCCCAAACTTTCCTTTCAAAAATAAACTATAGGATTAACGTTATATTTTTAAAACTTTTCCTTAGAATAGTGCTGTTAAGGATTTGTGCCTATGGTTCAATTCCATTGAACCCATAGGCACCAATCTTGCTTACATTGTCCCTATCATTTTCTTTGGCATTAATGTATTTAGTTTGTCATTTTTTTGCATGATAAAAATGAGAAATTGTGGATGAAAATAAGGTGCTACTCTTCCAACTCCCTCTTTTTTTCTTTTCTTTTTCTTTTTTTGTGTGTGTTGTAGTTTGTTTATTTATAATAGCTAGTATTCACATGCTATCTATATATTAAATATTCTACTCACATGTCCTTGTAATTATTTTTGAACGTTCTCTCACATACTACCTATGTATATATATTTCACATGCTTTGTTTGTAAATATTTCATTGGAGTTAATATTCACATGTTAAATATATGGTAAATATTTATTCACATGTATATACGTATGTATATTGTTTACAAAATCTTTAAAAATAAATAAAAAAATCAAAATGCCAAGTATTCTATTTCTTTACAAAAAGATAACGTTTGAAATAAATTAAAATAATGTACTATCTTTGGGTAGGTGTTGTGGGGTGCCTAACACCTTCCCCACATGTAACTAAACTTTTGAGTCCATGATCTTTGGTTTGAGACTTTTGGTTTCCCTCAATTAATGAACCCTTAAATTTTGGTTTAGTTAATTAGGTAACCTAAAATGAATTAGACCTCTAGGTGACCAATCACACCTAATACAAAACCAATGGTTGGTAGCGACTCCTAAAATAAAAATAAGAAAAAGGGACTCACATTCATATACCCTACCCTAGAAACACAAGTAGAAAAGAGTCATGTTGCCAAGGACCTAATGTGTGCCAAAACCTGAAAATTTGATTTTTTTAGGGCATCCATAGTGCTAATAAGTGTCTTTCTTTCCTCACTCGTTCTGTACTCCTCCCTTGTGTTAGTTTTTATATTTTTAACCAAGTGTTTGTTGTGTAGGGCTACCAATGTACCTCTGTGACACAGGGGAGGTATGAGGGCATGAAGGAGAAATTGAGGGAGATTCAGGTTGATAATGAGGACCTCCTGAATAAGATCTTAGACGTTATGTCCAAGTTGACGAAGTCCAAGTGACTCTGGGCTGAAGTCGAGCAAAATACCAAGGCTATCATTGAAAGGAAGGATGCCTTGTAGAAAGAGCTCGAGGAAACCAAAAAGGCCTTTGAAGAAAAGTCTGTCGAGCTGGAGGCCACATCCCAAGCCACCGACATGGAGCTTCAAAGGGTCTACAACCAAGGTCAGCGTGACTACATTTCCTTTATGAGACCTGAGGTGCAGAAGAACCTTCAAAGCTACTATGCCTTATGTAAGGTTGAATTTATTCAATCATGTGTTGGCTTTATTCCATACCAAATTTTCTTGTATTTTAGCAATTAGATACCTTATATTTAGGTGGGAATTATGTAAGGGTTGTGTGTGAGAGAGTGTGAAGAAAACTCAAGATGTGTGCATACAAAGGAGCCTTGCGACTGGATCTCGTGATTGTCTCGCGACTAGCAAGTCGCCAAAGTGGCACACGTGTGAAGCATGCAGGGAATTGAAGGGTCACGACAGCTGGAAAACTACAGGACAAAATATACAGTCTGGCCAGGCATTTAGCTCGCGACTCGTTCCACTAGCAAGACTGAGTCGCCAGAATGCCCTATTTGGATGAAAATTGACTTTTCTCATTCCTCACATACACCACTATAAATACCCTTATACCTACAAAATGTAGAGAGCTTCCAGAGAGAATTTTGAAAGAGAAACCCTAGAGAAAAACAAGATTGACTCATCCACAATCTTTGTCATTTGATTCTCCAAATTCCTCTACTCTCACCCTCTCCATTGACATATCCTCGAGAGGTACATTTGCCAAATCTTTATCTCACCATATCCATATCAGTGAGGAGGTATTTTGGTGCTTGGGAAGTAGTTCAGATATGACCAATTTATTTGGTTGATGCAATGGGCTTATTGCGGGATCCGGAAAGCTAAAGAAGACAAGGTTAGGCGTAACCCTATTGGAGCAAGAAGCTTGGAGGACTTAGGTGCATTGGGTAGATTAGGCTTGGAGGGTCTTCTACTATTCATGTATCCCAACTTTATTCTTTAGTAGATCATTTGACCGCTTGGAGGGCGGCAGAGAGGTTTTTCACCGAGTTCTTCGGTTTTCTCTTCGATAACACGTGCCGGTGTTATCTTTGTGTTTACATCTCTCTTCCCTTACTCTTTACCTTTTAATTGCTATTGTGTTTGTGATTAATTATGGTTTAGAGTGTTTTACCAATTTGGATATAGCTTATATTCATCATTCCGCACATATATTGTTTGAATATAAGCTTGTGTTGGTATTGTTAATATTGGGGGTCTAAACATTTATTAGTGTTTTAGATACTAATTAAACTTTCACCTTAGGTTGGTTCACTACCCTGGATATGCTATAGGTTGAGGCCACCTCCTTTCTCCAGATCGCCAATGACATTCTGTATCCTAAGGACTTAATCATAAATCCTACCCTAGAGATACAGGAGATCAAAGATGATGTTTTTCCAGTCCGCAAGGTGGAGAAACTTGCAATGGACCCCGCAGCCGGGGCCATGGATCCAGCTGCAGGAGGGGTGGCTTAAATTTCTTTGTAACTTCCTCATTATGGGGCTCGTATTGTAATTGTCTTTGGAAATTGAATGAAACAAATCATTTTGTTACTATGTTGTTATTGTTTGTCATATGTTCTCTTTTTTACTTTGCACACTTAGTCTTGTTGCTTCAACTATTTGTAAAGAGGTTTTTCTTTCAAAATGTGGACTTGTTTTACCACGACTGAGCCGCTTGCATACATTACACTTCGGCCTTGCCTCAATTTTCTTCTCCGTTAATGACCATAAGGTTGAGCTAAGGTAGACAGCTCTATTTGGCGCATCCCTGAGATGGAGACACAATCTAGTGCCCTGAGGAGTCGTCAAGTCACCCGAGGCCAAGGCGTTGTCTTGCACTCTTAGAACTTTGCGCATCACCCGAGGCAAAGGACTGGTCTAGCATCCCTAGGGGGGGGGGGGGGGGGGTTAATTTACTTAAGGCAAAGAAATGGTCTAGTACCCTTAGGATTTTTCACATCACCCCAGGCAAAGACATAGTCTAGTACCTCGGGGGGGGGGGGGGGGGGGGGGGGTTTGTTGCATTCCACATGTTCAATTAAATCCCTTTTAGACTTGATATGTGTTGTTTGGATTTGATTTTTCCTGTCCTTATACTATAATAAATCTAAACGATTTATTTCATTTATGACCAATGAATATGAACAAAAATTTTCAAGGATTAAGTCTACAATATATCAGCATGGTGGATAAAATGAATTATGAATCAAATATGAGATGCAATTGGTGATATTACATAACATGTAAAAAGTTTTTTTTTTTTTTCATAGCTATGTGATGGTGTGTGTACTTATTGCAGATAGTGTTGCATCACAATTTCAGATGAATAAGCAACAGTCCTCCAAGAACTTCTCTGGCATTTCCTACCCAAACATCAACCCAATTATATGTACGTAATTGATGGTCTCTACATTAGAAATATTGTTCAAATGGTAACGATAACTACATTTTAATAGCTTGCTAACAAATGGTTTGATAAAATTCTAATGTTGCTTTTATCCTAAAATTTCATTTTTTGTTGTTCATAATCTAAGGTTAATAAACGATGTGTATAATTCTCCCTATATTACTTACATGACCTGACTACCTAAAGCGTTCACTATCTATATACGTTGGCCATGGTCAATATTTCAAATCTTTGGCTTCTTTCTCATTCGGGTTTGTATCGGTTTATATTATATTTTCTTTTTGTTTTTATGGAATGAGTATTGTAATTCATATATTATAATTGTTTTCTTAATTTTATAATCACTATGAAATTAGGGGAGAGAGAGACTTACTCTGACTGTAATATAGGTTCATAGATTAGTGAAAAGATTGGGCAATGATGGAGTTATCCTTAGAAAGAGCAAGTAATTCAGCAGCTTATCTTTATCTTTAGTTATCTGATTACAAGAAATTTCAGGATACGTGAAAGGAAAAGAGTTCAAAATAGATGATAAATATAAGACGAAAAGAAGGGGCAAAATGTGCAAATGCCCTTTTCATGCAAATTATACAGCCTTCTGCCCCCTTTCCCAAACTAATTAGGGAAATGCCCCTCTTTTGTAACTCGATTTTCTAAAAATCGAGTTTCAACTTAAAACTCGATTTCTAGACAATCAAGTTATAACAAACTAAAAATTAAAAAAAAAAAAAAAAATTGCTGGAACTCGAGCATCATGAACTTGAGTTCCATGCAATTTTTTAAAGCCTTATAATGGCGTTTTAAAACATGCAAGTTTTTTTCTTAAGTCTGATCGTTCCATAGGGAGCCCTATAGTGGCGTTTTTAAGCCCTATAGTGGCGTTTTAAATACCTATAATGGCGTTTTTTATGGAACTCGAGCTCCATGAACTCGAGTTCCATGCAATTTTTTTTTTTTTTTTTTTTTTTTTTTTTTTTTTTTTTTTTTTTTTTTTAAGTTTTACCTATAGCAGCGTTTCATGGAGGCCTATAGTGATGTTTCTTTTATGGAAGTCGAGTTCCACGCTTTTTTTTTTTTTTTTTTTAAGTTTGATCGCCCCATACTCGATTTTCTACAAATCAAGTTTTACATTGAAACTCGATTTTGAGAAAATTGAGTTACAAAAGATGGGTATTTCCTTAATTAGTTTGGAAAAGGGGGCAGAAGACTATATAATTTATGCGAAAAAGGCATTTGCCCAGATTCCCCCGAAAAGAAGACAAGTAAATATAACTATGCTTGGAAGAATCTCAAATTTTCAGTTAAAATTACAGTGTCAATTTTTTAAATATGATAATTGTTTTCGTGATAGCTCTTGTTTAAGGTTCTATTTTTCATTTTCTCATACAGGTGGTGTACGTGGGAAAAATGAACTTACTCTGA
Organism: Quercus tomentella; assembly: GCA_028535165.1. NCBI lineage: Eukaryota > Viridiplantae > Streptophyta > Magnoliopsida > Fagales > Fagaceae > Quercus > Quercus tomentella. Next base: position 54,083,554 of record JAPQVY010000156.1, read on the forward strand.
CCGTGATATCAAATGCTTCAAATTCTCTCTTTCCAGTTTGTTTTCTACTAAATTGTCTTTTCTTTTTCTCTTTTTCTTTTTAATACTTTGATCAGCACTATATATGATTTTCATTATAAAAATAATAAAGCATCGTATTAAAGTTACCTAATGTATGTGATAGATGAAGATGACATTGCCACTTTTATTTTTGTGGAGAAATTGGTTATATGATTTAATTCCAAGGCCACAAATTCCGTGTTTTTGATTATTAGTAAAGTGAAAAATCGCCAAAATCAAAAGATGAGAAAAAGGAGAAATAAAGGAAAGTCAAAGAAATATTATTTTGTAGAATCATCTTGAGTTGAATCACATTTCTAAGTCTTGGAAGTATTTTATGTGTCGTGATATTCCTCTTTCAGCAAATGACATTTTAAGGATTACAAGAAGTTTATCTTTAGCAAAACCTATATTAATTTTAGTTACTCACTAACAAAAAAATTAACATATTTAGTGGGTTTCTTGGTAGATTTCTATTGATGATTGTTTGTTCTAAACTTACTTTATTTTTTTTAATGATTTTACTAACTGATTGTAACTTGAAACACCATGACTTAATTAAATCATAGTTATTTTGCTAATATCTTATAAACCATTATATATTTGAAGGGATGCATTCGTGGCGTTCTAACTAATATTATGGCTTTGTAGTTTCAGCCGAATCAACTTATTAAGAAATATTGATTGACATGGGCAAAAATAGTAAGCAGGTAAAACCGTCAGCTTCTATTATAAGCTGAGGGTAAAAGGCAAGCAAAGCCGTCAGTTTCCATTATAAGTTGACGGCTTAAAGAGATCTGGTAAAGGCGGTAAAGGGAGTGGGCTGACAGAACCAAATGACTGACGGTCTCAACAAACTGACACCTGTAAACCTGAAGGGAGCATGATAGGCTGATGGTCCTGAATAATCTGACGGTCTTTATAGCAGCTTACTTGCTGCCCACGATTGGATATATAAGAAAATGCCTTGCCTTCCACGTTTGATGCTACTCAAAGGATCCCTATAAGGAAAGGATCCCGCCAAATATGCCCAAGAAGACTCCTATAAGGAAAAGACTTCCACACAAAGGAAGAGATGTCAACCCTCTACTACTATAAAAGCCTCAATACCCTCACTAGCCAAGGTACGCATAATTCACCCCTCTCTAGCACTCTAGAGTTGTAAGAAGTTCTAACTTGACCTTCGGAGGATACTTGGCCAGCACCACACCGGTGCTCTCTGCAAGGTCTTCTTTTTTGTATTGTGCAGGAGCTATTTCGAGTGTGCAAGTACCTGTGGCTCACTGGTGACTTTTTCGGTATCGTCATTGACAAAATGACAGTTGGTAGTTATATAGTTGTTACAAATCACAAGAAATGTTGGTTAAGGTTGAAAATTTGAGTCTTTGTTTCAACCTATATGCATTGATCTGAAGGATAACACACTCTTTCATCTTTACGAAATTCTGTACGTATTATTTTTGTCATCTATTACGGCTTAAAACTTTGACAAAAATTTTGTATGTATTATTTTTGTCATCTATATATTACGTGTTAAAAATTTGATAAAATAAATGTGCCAAACCTTTTAATAATTGGATTTCTATACCGAAACCATGCATAATAAGTATTTGGAATTTTAAAAAGATGGGAAATGAGTCCACTTTTCGCTTTTTTCCTTTGTAGACATTGAATAATACATTTGGTTAATCAAATTTATTATTATTTGTAAGGTCAATGGTAAACATTATTCACATTTTTTACTGTGCAATTTTGTTTCTTTTTTTTTCTTTTTCTTTTTCTTTTTCTTTTTTCATGATTACTGTCTCTTCCTTCTTTCTAGTTAAGTTTCTCTGCTAGGAAAACATTTAAAGATGAAAAGAAACCCAAAAAAAAAAAAAATATATATATATATATATATATATTGGCTATACAATATAACTTGCTTTGTCAGGAATACATTTAAAGATACAAAATAACTATATAAAAATAAATAAATAAAAAATTCCCACACATTGCACGGGTTAAAGGCTAGTTGCATTAATTACCGAGTGTTTGTATAATATAGAACAATCACAACTCACAAGTAGAGGCTTGTCTTTCCTCAATAAGTACATTAGATTAGAGTAAAAGGAGAATTATCAAATTTTTTAATAACAAAAAAGTAGCCGCTGAAATATTATCAGAAACACCAGCCTATGCTTTAAACAGTAATGTTAGAGATTCAAGCTTTTTTACAAAAAATTTAACAAACGACTAATATGGAAAATTTAACAAACGACTGATGTGGTGAGTGGTTATGGATTTTTTTTTTTTTTTTTTTTTTTCAAAATAACACCATTTTTCAAACAATTTCATTAGCTAATTGCTGTAGCAACTCGAGCACCCAAGACTCAAGTTCCTTGATCTGGCTACATTGAAATCAAGCGGAGAAAAATGGAAATTAATCCTGATTTTCATACATTATAATTAGTAGGCCACGTTTTCAAACTATATTTTTTACTAGCATCTTGAGTCTAAGAGACTCGATTTAGGGTCTATAAATCGAGTTTTTGAGGGTCGGTTTTCATGTTCTGATCGAGTCTGAGTTGGCACTTTTTCCACGTGGCGTCTACCTGTAAATCAAGTCTCTAAGACTCGATTTACATCTGCAACATTCACAGTGCAAATATTTTCAAGTGTCCTCCCACTCTCCTTTCTCAAACTTCCAAAGTCAAGTCCCAAAAAACCGAAGAACAAAATCCAATCTGAAAATCAAACTAACCCATCGGAAACCCAAACCCAAAAATCAAAAAATTTGAAAATCAAACTGACCCATCGAAAACCCAAACCCAAAAATCTAAAAATCTAAAAATCAAACTGACCCAGGCCAGTGCGACTTGGCCGCGCGGCCCAGGCCAGCGCAACCTCCGCGCAGCCTAGGTCGACAAGCTCGAACCTGAAAATGTGTTGTGTTTGTTTGTTGGACCTGAGAATGTGTTTGTTTGTTGGACTTGAGAATTGAATTTGGGAATTATATAAATCGAGTCTTAGAGACTCGATTTCCAAGTGGTCACCACGTCGAAAAAATGCCACATCAGACGTGATCAACCCATGAAAATCGAGTTTTTAAGACTCGATTTATAGGCCCTAAATCGAGTCTCTTAGACTCGAGATGCTAGTAAAAAATATAGTTTGAAAACGTGGCCTACTAATTATAATGTTTGAAAATCAGAGTTAATTTTCCATTTTGGCCAAATCGAGCTCAAGAGACTTGAGTTTCACATCGAATTCCTTTCGTCGCCTTCAACCAACTCCAGCAAATTCTTCCTCCTCACAGGTTCGATCCGATCCAATCAACTCTAGCAAAACCTTTCTCACAGTTCCGATCCAATCCGAGCAAAACCAGCAAAAACCCAAGTACGATCTGTTCCGATCAAAACCTTCCTCACAAACCCAAACCCAACACCTCATACCAATCAAAGCCAAACCCAACAAACACGGCACCACCTCATACCGATCGGAACTCACAAACCCAAAACCAAAAATCGCGCCACAACTCATCCCGATCGGAACCTGCAAACCAAAACCCAACAAACGCTATTCATACCCACGGAGAAGAAGAGAAGACCCATACCCACCTGTTCTCATCTCAGTGGCTCATCAGCGGTGGCTCTCCCGATTGGGAAGGTGGCCGTTCTTCTTGGTGCAGGCCTATCTCTGCTTTCTCTCTTTTTCTCTAGTTATCCTTATTTTTTTATTTTTTATTTTTTAATTCCAAGAGCTGCTCCGATGTTGGTGTTGGGATCGTGATTTTTGAGTTGGAGAAGAAGAAGGAAGAAGGAAGTAGAGAGGGGTCTTTGGTTTTTCAGAGCAGGAAACTCGAGATTTACAAACTCAATTTCCCCCTGGAAATCGAGTTTTTAAGACATGATTTGCTAGCAAAATCAAGTCTGAAAAACTCGAGATGTTAGTTTCCTAAATAGTTTCGAAACTATGTTAACTAACGAAATTGTTTGAAAAAAAAAATGTTATTTTGAAAAAAAATCCAGTGGTTATTGGTAAATGAAAAAGTGATATTAATGGTGAGTTTAGATGAAAACCAATAAAAAGTTGAACACATCAACAGTTTGTAAAAAAAGTTGTAAAATAGTTTGTACCTGTAACATTACTCTATTTTACAAGCCTAAACACATCACAGCAAGTGTTTGCTTGGTGATCGTTCATATACAAAAGTGTAGTCCATTATACATTTCTAACTAATTTTAGTAAGTTTAGTTGCATGCCTGTATAAAAATTACAAGTTCTCAACAGGGAAACCGGTTACAGGTCTTATCTCTGAGGCCAGAGAGCGCAGCTCATATATTTCTTCATCAGCAAGCCTCCAGCCTAGTGCACCTGCAAATTCCTCAGCTTGCTCTGCTGTTTTGGCTCCAGGTATTGGCACAACATTCTCCTGTGCTATAAGCCAGTTGAGGGCTACCTATAGAGAGAAACCCTATTCTTAGTAAACCTCAGCACCACAAATCAGTCATGTACATCACTTGGAAACCCAAGAAGCCTCGTAGTATTTTCAGGAATTTTGTCAATGATAAAACTATTGTTATGTAGTTTTACTGTTTGATGAGAGTCTACAGTAATAATCTGCTTGACTCAAGCCACTGAAGATGGACTAGATAAAGGGAAACCAGACTAAAGTTGTTTGAGATATAAGGTGCACATATGTAAACGAAATGAATGGGAAAATGGAACTCATTATCCGTGTCTGATACTTGTGTATGTACCCTAGCACAGCTTAAGTTGCTAAAATAAAGATTTGTTGGCTAAATTGGTCTTGCTAATTCCACAACAGGCTTGAGACAACAAGCTTCTATGGTGATGACTGATGCATTAGTTTCTTGGCTAAATTGCTGTTGCTTATTCTTCAACAGGCTTGAAACAACAAAACTTAGACCTTCTATGGTGATGACTCGTGATTATAAGATATGTGCTATTCAAAGGACAGAAACAAACCTGTGTGGGAGTTTTACTGTAGCCCTCTCCTATTTCTCTGATTCTGTTCAGCAGAGGTTGGAGCTGCACAGCACAAAAGTATATCAACAATGCATTTGGAACTTAAAGGTAATGGATTTTCATAATGTTTCACAAGTCTTACCCTTGTTAGAAACTCAGGAGTGTAAATCCGGCTTCTAGGACCGGCTGGAGGATTTTCTGGCGAATACTTTCCCGTAAGAACACCTGCAAATGTTAAAAGATTATATATCATTGCACTTCTGACATTATATAGTCTAATTATATACCACATTCAGCCTACACTATATCAAACCTGGACCAGGCTAAACGATCAAACTTCATCAAGTAGTCTAGGAGCACCCAACTTAAAGTAACAAGATGTGTGCAAATAAACTGAAGAGCTTATAAGATTAGAAGTATAACGTATCATTGTAGGCTTCTCTTTAAGGTAACCATATTGTTTTCCCTGTTCTGCTTTCAACATGTTGGTATCTATTGTCCTTTTTTTCTTTTTCAAACAAATTTATCAGAGACCGTAAATTTTGATGGGTGATTAAAAGATGTATAACTTGTGAATTGGATTATAATGGCACAATAAGGGTTTGACTTTAAAAAGCAAACTGTATGCCAATAAAAAGAAAAAAGAAAAACAACCATCACCTATTGTCCCACTGACTTATGTATCAACATTTGCTGGGCAAGGTAAATATTCCTATTTTATCTACAGTTAAAAGCAACTATACTCAACTGTAACAAATGCAAAACTGAATAAGTTATCAGAAGATACATATGCAGGGGCATGTGCAAGCATGCACTCACATATATAGAGGAAAAGTAATAGATCCACAAATGTACTTTAAAAAAACAGCAACAATAGAAACCACAGAGATAAGAAAATCAAAATGTTGAAGAAAAGAAATGCCTGAAGTTGAATTCTAGGGAAAGCCATTTCAACCTCAGATAAAACTTTTGCTTTTTAAATTTCCAATTGAAATGCTCAGGTGTTTATATCATTGATCGTCACCATTTGAATACATGCTGGGACGCCTAAGATGCATTGAAATGAGAGTACATTGTTGCTTCTGGCACATCTTACTGCTAATTGGAGCTCATAAAAGATGATTTCAGTGGCTAGGAACTATAACTAGCAAATAAATAAACATAATGGAGCAATACCATAAAAGTGTAGGTTCCTCACCTTGAGCTATTGGTGAATATGCAATCAAAGATATCCCAAGTTCATCACAGGCAACCTTTACGCCATTCTCCTCCGGTGCCCTGTATATAAGGCTGTAATTGACTTGGTTTGAAGCCAGTGGGATTCCTCTTTTTTTAAGCTTTTCGTATGCATCACGAAGTCGCCTCTCTGAAATAAGGAACAATATTTGCCATCATTCTTTCAGAAAATTGGAAAATAAAATAAAAGGAATTAAAATGATGGTTCAGTGGAAGTTAATTTATGCATGGATTAATCTTCATAACTGTGAATGGTAGAAGTATACCATTGTAGTTTGAAACACCAACAGCCTTCACTAGGCCCTGCTCAACAGCATCTCCAAGACCATCAATATACCCTGAAAATATATTTTCAATGACCCAAGCCTCTTCAGAATTAGGGTTTTTATAAACATCTGATTCTATCAGCTACATGAAGCCAATTGTTCAATTAGATGGTGTACACATGAAGTCATAAACTACCTTCATTCCCCCATACTCCAGGCCTGAAATTATCAAGGAACACTTGGTTAGCTAATGTTGTCTTAAGCTGACAATAAATGAATATTCTCTAAAGAACACGTGAAGCAAAATCACAAAAAGGGCTCATGAAACACAGACCAATGGAGTTGATAGAGTTCCACTGAAGAAACTCCAAGACGACAAAGGGAATCCTTAAGGGCATTGAGGACACTTTGACGGCCCAGTCTCCATGGCAAAGCTGCAAACTTGGTTGCAACAGCAACCTCCACTTTTGGATCCTTTTCTTTCCTTTCCTTAATAAATCTGTAACATAGTGTAAAAACCTTAGCAGGTTAATTTATATAAGTACTTGATCTGAATGTAAAAATCTAAAGCAGAATCATAGTCAGAACATACCTTCCTAATAGAGTTTCTGAATTTATGGCACCCAATGAGAGCTACAAGAACACAAAATGATAATGTTGTTCAGAAAGCTGACAATTTCACTGCATTTCATGGAGAAAAATGGAAGGATAATAGGACCCCTTTCTCACCCGAGAGCCATAAACTTCAGCAGTATCAAAGAAGGTTATATCACAGTCAACACTTGTATCAAATGCAGCCTTAGCAGCCTTCAATTTTCTATCTGCAGTCATCACAAAGAAAAAGGAAAGATTTCTTCAAACTAGAAATTTAACATCTTCGTCCAACTAAATAACAAAGAATAGCAGATCATCAAATCAACTACAGATGGAAAATCAAATCCAAACTAAGGAAATATAACTTTTGTTCCACTCAAGAAGAATAACAAAGAATAATCTTGAATTCTGGTGAATTCATTAATATAAGAAAACTGAGAATTCTTTATGTGAAAAATAACCTCACAGAGAAACACCTGCAACAGTTTTACTAATTACCCAAATTCAAGATTCTGGAAACTATTTTATTAAATATATGATATTCTATGTAGGAACACAAACCAGAGGTAATAACCAGTATGAGAAAGACATGAGCTCTAGCTCAAATTACACTTTCTCCACTCACAAGAATGGATGGAGGGTGAGGTCATGGGTTCAAAACCCATTCAAAAAGAAATAAAGGGAAGAAGAAGAGTAAGTGTATAAAAAGATAAATTTTATCAAGAAAAGCTAATTAAAAACTTAGTTGAAAAAAAAAAAATCATGAGAAACAATTTGTAGAGACTCAATTGGTCTTATTTAAGGGGGAGATTGTGGATTCAGTTTTAATTACTCATGATTATTTGGATAGAAGCTTAAGGCATGAATTCCAGGATGCAAGCTGTTGTAGGTCTAAGATTATTTTTCCCAAATTGTTTTCTACAGGCAATAATTAGGAGGTCTTGTGGCTAATCACTTAGGCTGGTGTAGAAGGTTATTTCTTTTGTGGCTACTCTCTCTGAATAAATACTGGGAATTAATGGCAGTATTTTTTTTGTCCCAAGAAAAAATTGTGTTAAAAAAGGCTGAGTGATTTCTTAATACACTTTGTATTAGATTAAAATTTTAAAAATCCATGAGAATTAATTGGTTTGTAAATAACAGGTTAACCATTCAAGGCTAAATCCCTTTATCACAAGTTGAGCAGAACAAAATGAGATATGCTCAATTGGAAGAGTACCTATTGCATTCCTGCAACTTCTAAAGTACTTTGTTGGTTTGACAGTTTCCTTGGGCAAGAATCTCAGTGTGTAGAACCTCATTAAGCATTAGAAGATTATTATGAATTGGTTATGCATCTGCAGGAGCAATGGGGAACAATGGATCATTTTCTACTTCATTTTTCAGTTGCTAGAGATTTTATTTATTTATTAAGCAATAATGAAATTTATTAGAGGAAGGAGACACTTTAAATATTAAGGAATATATAAAAAGGCTCAACTGAAAAACACAAGCTAAATTCTTCTTGTCCATAAAATTTAAAACAAAAAAACCTGGATCCAGACAAAAGCAAACATCCAACCATACTATAATCTCAAACATACATATTTAGGCTAACACGTGGAAAGTTCAACTAATTTAAAGGTCCTATTGTTCCTCTCCCTCCAAATAGTGAATATTACCTATAGAGGAGTAGTAATCCATACATGTCCATTACCTTTTTGTCAAAACAAAACCTTGCAACAAAACTGTACATCAGTTGTCTGCATAAACATCACATGATTAACCCCAAATAAACAGAAGACAATATAACATAACTCTCTAGCAACCGAATAATGGAGCAATACATGCTCAACATATTTGCCACTAGGCTTACTCATACAACCCCAAATTACAATGATCATAAACCTTTTAATGAGATTATCCAAAGCTAAAATCCTACCCAAGGAAGTATGGAATCCAAAAAAAGCTTCATACATAGGAACTTTGCTATGCCATATATGTTAAGAATATCTGTCAAGATGCACTAGTCAAGCATTGCTGTTGCTTTGACTGTGCATTGCTTCAATATTGATCACAGGCTGAGGTGTACTCTGTTGTATTCCATCACGAGTTAATTGAATTATTCACATTTGTTTATTAGGCTTGACAGATTTAGTTAGAAGATTAGTTAGTTGTTAAATGGTTGTTGAGCTGTTAGAACAGATTGTTAGCTTAACCAAGGACATTGAACTCTTGCATAAATTGGCTCATTGGCCTCAGTTAATATGCAGATTACTCAGTTCAGCTTTTCTCTTGCTTTCTTTTCTCTCTTTTCTTGAAACCTTTTTATGCCCTTCCCATGAAACACCACCTCCTTAGATCCTCACAGAACATAATAAAAAATCAAGATCAAATTTACAAGAGAGACTACTGGTTCTAATTTTCAATCCTTAAAAGCACAACACAAATAATCTTAAGAACCCTTAAATGAACCATCTTCAGATAAGTCTAAATAAGAATAAACAGAAGCATCACTTATCTTTAACAATTAAAAATATATCAGGATAATAGTCTTTTAAAGCAACATCCTGCACCACACATATTTCCAAAAGCAAATTTCCATACCATCCCCACCTGAAATTTGCAATCCAGAAAACCAATTCCAGCCTTCTTTGTACTTGTCCAAAGGCTAAACCTATAAGGTATTCTGATGAAATCTGTCAGTCTACTCTATCCCTTGGACTCCCTGTATTACCGTAATTTTTTGATAATTCGATAGATACAATGGGGGAGAGGAGATTTGAACCCTGAATGTCTCTATTGGAAACACCAGGAGATGCCAACCATTTGAGCTACAAGGCTCTTGGCAACCATAATTAAGTGCTTCAAAAAATGATATCTTTCTTTAACAAAATGCCCCAACCATTTATGAAACAAAGCTTAGTTGAAGTGCTTAATTTGCCTACTGTAATTCATCCATATCTGAGAGTGGAACAAACACATTCCAATCCAGCAAGTGAAATTTAAACTCTCTCACCAATCCTCCCAGTATAATTTTTTGCTTCAATTTACCAAACTGTTAGCCATGCGACAAAAGTTTAGTGAAAATTGAAAGAAACAAATATGTGGGTAAGCAAAAAATAAAGAAAAAAAAAAAACTCTTGATAAAAATAATTTCCATTCGGAAATAATTTAAGGTATGGAACAACCCTAAAAGCGCAAAATTGCAGCCAACTCCATCAACATTCCCCACTTGGACCAATTAACTTTTTACCTAGTTAACCCTCAAACTTGATACTGCTTCAAAGCATAAAAGAACTAACCCATATTTACAGCAGTCAAAATCATTGTTACTAAGAAGGATGCTGTAATCTGCTAGAGGCAAATGTAATAGATTTGAATCTCCTCTAGAACCCCTCACAACCTGAAACCCAGAAACAGCCCCCATTCCACTTCCATTATAAGTATATTGTCGTGAATTTTCATGGTTATTACGAATAATTAAGGTGATAGTGGATCAAGTTGCCTAAATTCTCTTGAGCTATTGAAAAAAAACCATATAGGCAGCCATTAACCAACACTGAAAATATAACAGATATATGCAAGAGAAAATCCATTTCTTCCGTTCTCTCCCAAAAAAAAATATATTAAAAAAAGAAAAAAACAGATTTCCTAAGCAAGGAAATTAAACAACCTTAATTTATGTGATCATAGGCCTTCTCAATATCCAAATTAAAAGTAACTCTAGGGGTATGAGTCATGATTCTGCAACAACTGAAAGGATGGAATCCAAAATCTTTCTTCCGTAAACGAAAGCGTTCAGCAATTCCAAAATAATCTTCCCAAAATCCTATTGAGTCAGTTATCCAATACCTTAGCCAGAAGTTTGTACAAACTTCCTATGAAGCTAACTGGCAAAGACATCTAATGTTACGAGCCCAGACAGTTTTGGAATAGGCAAAGACCTCTTGGTCTCCTGCAAATTTTGAATAATTTAAACTTTTGAGCTAATCTTTTCGTTTAATTTAAAGTTAGTGAAAAAAAAACACGTTTTAATCATTCATTTTCATTGCAAAAGCATACATTGCATCAAACAACTACATCAAAGGTCACCTAGGATAAGTAGAAAAAAAGGACAAATGTGGCGATCTGGGAACTCAAAAATGTAAAGTTTCTTGTTAAAGACATCAAGGGGCAATCCTAGTCAAGGCACAAGTATGTTAAATAACCCGAATTTATGTTCATTATATCTAATCCTACTTGGAGTGTAAATAAAGTAATCATAATCCTACTTGTAGTTCAAACATTGTCGTTTGCTTATTGTAAGTCTAGTATTTAGCCTGCTATAAATAACACCCTTGAATGGGTTTATTGTAATATACATAGCTTAATAGTAAAGATGTAAGACATCAAAGGTTTTCCGTTGTGGATGTAGGTCTCCAAGGTCAAACCACATTAATTCTGGTTTTTGTGCATTCTCTGTGTCTTCTTTATTTTCTTCTTTCATATTTTCTCAAACATTTTATACTGGTATCACAGCTATGTCTCATCTTTTCTTTTCTAACATGGTGTCAGAGTCATTGAGATTTTTACGGCTTAGTCCAATGACTTGAATCTAGTTTCGTTCCAATTTTATATATCAACAGCTAATGACAGTTGCTAGGCAATTTATGGAATGAATCTAAAATGACATAATAATTTCTTAAATGAAAGATTAAGAAACCAATTACAAAAATGAAAGATTTTCTGAGTGAATTTTAAAGGGACTTACCATCCCATTCGAAGTTGTTCCAATAGCTGGTGTCACCCCAAGACCAAGCTCCAATCCCAAGCCTTGTGACCTTCAATTCAGAGGCCCCCAACTTCAGCTTCTCTTCCTCTGACGATTTCAAAGCAGCGAAGTCCTCAGAAGCAACGCCTCTTCTTACTGTTGTTGTGTGAACTCTCCTATTCCCATGACTGAAAACACGAAAAAAGCATGCAGCACTGCTAACTTGCAATGCCATTTTGTTTCTTAAATACGAAAAATATTTTCAAAACAGAGCACAGGTTTGATTCCTGAAGAATTGGAGAAAGAAATCGAATGGATGGTTGGCGTGTGAGCGTGTAGACGAAGACGCAAATTTTTGAAATCCAGAGAAACAGAAATGGTTGTCAAAAGTTGGGTACACGTCAGAAGGTACTTTATTTGGCCAGACTCCTCGACACGATATTTTCACAAGAGGTTCTACGACTAATTCTAAAACTTTGTCAGAATTTTGCCGCGGAATCATGGACCTATATGGACCATCAGTATATTTACACCACTTACAATTTGTCACATAGACAAATTATGACAAAAGTAATGAAAATTATTGTGGCACTAAACTTACTCTTTTCCCAACACGGATTCTTCTTGTGATTGGTATATCAATTTAATGAATATCTAATTATCTATTGGTTTTGTTTCAAAAAAAAAAAAAAGGCTCTCTAAGCAAAGGAAATGGATCCTCTCCATTTCCCTTTGAAATGGAGAGGCTCCAGTTCACGGTGGGGATTGAGTCCAAAATGATCCACGCTCAAAAATTGGACACATCATTTAAAATGTGTCACCACACTTAACTGGAGTTCAGTTGACTTAACTGGGGTTTAACTCAACCGGACAAAAAAAAACTCAATTTAAACTCTTAACTCTCACCAACCGTTCAAACTCTCTCTCTCTCTCTCTCAAATTTCGAACTCTCTCAACCTCCCACTTCTAGGATACTCAACTCAAACCCATCAGCAAAATCAAAGGAAAAACCTTAGCTCACCAGAGATCCCGACACCTATACACGCATCCTCTTTAAACCCAGATCAGAGAGAGAGTAAGGGTTGGGGTTTGGAGAGAATCGGGTGTAGAGAGAGACGCTTTTCAGACCCAAATCAGAGAAGGTTAGGGTTTGGGTTTGTCCTCTTTAAACCCAGATCAGAGAGAGAGTAAGGGTTGGGGTTTGGAGAGAATCGGGTGTAGAGAGAGACATTGATGCTTTTCAGACCCAAATCAGAGAAGGTTAGGGTTTGGGTTTGGAGAAAATCGGGAAAGAGAGAGGTTGATGATCTTTCAGGTTTGATCTACGGAGGGAAATGAGATTGAGAGACAGAGAAAGAGATTTTGGTCGAAGGAGAGAAGAAGCCACCATCGGAGGTGGAGGTTGCGGTGAGCCAGCCTTGCCGATTTGGTTCAGGCCCAAATCAGAGAAGGTTAGGGTTTGGGTTTTGGGAAAATCGGGAAAGAGAGAAGTTGATGCTCAATCTCCATGGCTATCGCTAGCAGCCACTGTGTTCCGCTCCACCAATTCCGGCCGTGGTTCCGGTGAAGTTCCTCTATCTCCCTCTTTGATTTTTCCTTATTTTAATTTTCTCAACAAAAGGTCCCATTGCTATCTTTGGTTTGGTAACTCTTTGGAATAATGTGGATATCTTCTTTGAGATTATTGTAATATATATATATATATATCTTTCTGAACCAAACTTGTTATTTCATGAATGAAATATTATTCTAATTGTGTCAGGGTGGCGGAACTACTGCTCGTCTAATGCTTGACTTGTGGCCATCATTGCAACTTGAAGGCTGGGAGACTGATGAAATTGTAGGGTACACTAAGTATCTTGTCCAATAGATTTATACAAATATATATTTTTTTTTAAATAATGGTTTCCATCATAATCTGCTGTCTTCCTAGTAAATTATTTTTATGTCTTTGATTGTGCTGTGGTAGTTATTGTTTTTGTAGTTATTTTCTGTAGGATGTAGAGATGTTGGGATTTTTTAATTAACAAAGAAATATGGGACACTGTTGGTTTTGCAATTACTATCGGTAATGCACTTCAAAATTTTGAGATCCCAAAGACCAGTCAACTTCATAATTTAAATTTCTTAAGGCTATATATATTATAAAGATCTGGGACCAACTTCAAGCTCGAAGATCCCACAAATTACATTGATCAACTAATCTTTTAAAGGAATCCCACAAAAAACCTCTCACAATGTGCTAGTTATACCACCCAGAAATTCTGAGTTGAGAAGCATTGGCCTGGATTCTCTTAAAATGTCAATATCTTAATAAAGTGCATCCACTGACATACACCATATATCTATGAACCTCTAAAACTTATTGGTCTCTTGATCTATTGTCATATGAAAAGCTCAGGAAGGTATTAAAAGGTATTTTGAGCCCACACGTGAGGGAGACTGTTAGAAATATGTGATTAAATAATTAAATTTACCATATCTCATAACTTAAACTTTTGAGACAGTCAATAATTTAACATGTATTATTGCAACTTCACTATTTCATAGTCTATTGCAGTAATGTCTAAAAAGTAAGAAAAAAGATTAATGAGCCTATTTCAATTAGCAATCTTAATTTGAAATTTATATTCCATGGGAATTTATTTATCGTAGGATATGAAAACACATTGTGCAGCAACATTGAGATTTTATAGGGCCCTCTATTTATTGCTAAGCACTTAGTAAAGGTGCAAGTATAATATCGGCTATTATATTGCAATTATGAAGCACAGTAGTGGTGGAAGGAAAGTTATAATCATTTCAGAGGCTTATAATGGTTTGGATTTTCTAGTTTTCTATCAGCTTTGAAGAAACTTTTTTCTCCTAGCTATAGGATCAAATAGGAGCACTATATGCTGCTTTCCTACTAAGTAACATGGTTTAAAAAACATATTAGCAATAATACTTACATTGGATGTTATTACAGTGGTTTTTGTCCAATTGTTTTCTTACACTGATAGCATATCTGCATTAGTTAAATGCTTGAAAGCTTTTGGTTCCCGGGTTGACTGCATCCATAGCTCATAATTTTTCTATTCTAGTTGATTGAGAAATCGAGAGAATATCTTGGGCTTTCGGATCTTGAGAAGCGCACTGTAGCTGGTGGCATTCTTAATGTTCATATTGGGGATGCCCTTTCACAGTCAGTTAATGCTTCTGGAGGGTTTGCTGGTGAGATTCCTTTCTGCATTGCTTTTGTCTTACCTATTTCATCTTCTTCTGTTTCTTTTTAGGACTTTTTGGATTGTTTAAATTTCGGAACTAGATTTATGTTCTGGGGTACTTCTGGATGGGTTGTGGGTCTTGTTAGTCTCTTGGTGGACTTCTCTACTTATCTTTTAAAAAAAAAATAAAACAAAATAGGCGAAGCATGATTACTGTTTCAATTCTTATAGTTTTTGTCATCTAATTTCATTGCACTTCAATCTCTAGGACATGCCTCCTTTTACTAACTCATTTCCTCCTTTTCACAAGGATGGCTTTTAGTTGTACTTCGCTCCTCTTTGTCTCACTAAGTTGTGCTTGAAATGATATCAGGCATTGTCGTTGACTTGTTTTCTGGTGGAAAAGTATTGCCGCAGTTGCAAGAGGTTTGTATCTCACTTTTTTACATGAAGGGTTGGGACTTGGCTTTTGACATAGTGACATGGTGCCATGGTCTTTGATATTTCCTGTTCAAAAGTTCTCCAACACAGCACAAGTGCCGTTTTAAATTTAAATTTGTTAAAAGTTTCAATCATCTCTTCAATTGTTAATGCACTTCACTGTGATCATCTTGTCCTTTGCTGATTTAAAGTTGTTATATATTCATCATAATCTTTAAGTTGATGAATGCGTTTTACCATTGTCAAACTAATTCATGAATTTTTCTAATTCATGTTCCATGTTTTTCTTGATTAGCTATAAACCGAAAATTACTTCAAATAATGATTTTTTTAATTGCTTAATGGTGAGCGAGTATTTGCTCTAGCAGACATTTGAAATGAATTCCTCAAAAAGTTAGGATTTTTTTTTTTGGGTCCAAATTGGAGTATTTCTTGATCTGTTTTTTTTTTTTTTCATGTGTATGACAGTATGATGAGTTTAAGTGTTTATAGTCTAGTTGCTTGTGCAGACTGTGAGCAGAGTAACATTAAGACTAAACATGCCTTTACAGGTATGGTTTTCTTTTTTGGAACTGTCATAAATACTGAAGTGTTCAGGGTTGATGCATTGTTTCTTTTTTATTCTACTCGTGATGGGTGCATTGTTCTTTTTTCTTGCATATGATTAATGATGCCATATACAAACAATATTGAAAAACCAGTAACAATAATTTTGTGCATCATGGTGCAGGGCTTCGAGTAACAATTGATTGCAAGCCAGAAAATGGACACTTAAAGACAAGAGGGGTAGGGAAACTCGATGAAGAAGGAAAGTTCAAAATGTCTATTCATCGTAAGATTGTAAAAGATGGCAAACTGAATGAAGAATGCTATGCACAGCTTCACAGTGCATCAGCTGCACCATGCCCCGCACATGATGGCCTAGAGTCTTCAAAAGTAGTATTGTGACATTTGTTATTGTAAGGATTGAATTTTGATTGTAAGGATTGTGATTGTAAGGATTGTGACAGTTGTTATTGTAAGGATTGAATTTTAATTGTAAGGATTGTGACAGGTGGAATGTGGATATTTACATATATTTGTAAGTAAAGATTTTGACAGTTGTGGGCTATTGGTATTTGTAGATATTTTTAAGTAGGTGTAAGGGTGTGTTGCATAGGAGGTGCGGGTAAAGCCACTGTTTGTAAGGGTGTGTAGGGGACTCTGCATGTGGGTGTGCACAAGTAGTTGGTTACGTGGAGTGTTTATAAGGAGAGGAAAAGGATAGTAAAACTCATGCAGATAAGGATTGTAAAACTCATGCAAAAGAAAAATTGGCACACCAATTAACATGCATACAGCTCAAAACTTGTCATATTTATATAAATTTTTTCTCCTCACAGCAACAAATTTTTTCTCCTCACAGCAACACTTACATATGAAAACAACTCTTGCCTAGCATAACAATTATGTAGAAAAACATATTTATGCCATGCAATACCAGACTTATGCAGTAACATCAATTAAGCAGTAACAGTGACATCAATTATGCAGTAACTTCAACATTATGCAGTAACAGTAATATTAATTATGCAGTAACTTTAACAGTAATTATGCAGTAAAAGTAACAGTAATTATGCAGTAACTTTTAACAGTAATTATGCAGTAAAAAAACTCTTGCCTAGCATAACAATTATGCAGAAAAACATATTTATGCCATGCAATACCAGACCTATGCAGTAACATGAATTATGCAGTAACAGTAACATCAATTATGCAGTAACAGTAACATAATTATGCAGTAATTTTAACAGTAATTATGCAGAAACTTTAACAATAATTATGCAGTAAAAGTAACAGTAATTATGCAGTAACTTTTAACAGTAATTATGCAGTAAAAAAACTCTTGTCTAGCATAACAATTATGCAGAAAAACATATTTATGCCATGCAATACCAGACCTATGCAGTAACATCAATTATGCAGTAACTTCAACATTATGCAGTAACAGTAATATTAATTATGCAGTAACAGTAACAGTAATTATGTAGTAAAAGTAACAGTACTTATGCAGAAATTATGCAGAAATAGTAACAATTTTTGCAGCAACAAATAATTATGCAGAAATTAACACCTTGCAAAGATACATCAGACATGCAAATTAAGTATTCTTTCCAAATAATAAAAAATCTAAACATTTTGAATATGACTAAATTTTGGACCATCAAAATGCCAGTCCTAAACTAGGAAAATTACAAATCAAGAACACTTAATCTGGACATGCGTCCTAGATTATAAAACATGATCCTAAACTAGAGACCTCCACTTGCAACACTTCCTTGAGTCAAGAGACCTCCAGCGCCATTAATTTTGTCGTTGGAGCTTACAACACTTGATGTACTCTCTAAATGTGATGCTAATGCAACACTTGCTGATGAGCCTCCTTGATGTACTGCAGAACTTGTAGAAGCCGACTACAAAAAATCCAATTACACATTACACATATCACAAGCTTAGTATTAAAATTATCAAATCATGCATCTAAACTATTATTAATATCAAAATAAAATATATAATTGTAAATATCTTTACCATTAAAAGTTGTGTAAAACTAGTAATATTTCCATCAAATATATCCTCAGTTTGCTTTTGTGCCATGACGTCATTTGCATATATTTCCTATAAAAATTGTACTAGTTTAGCAACAATAATAATATGCTATATTAATGTGTAAAAATAAAACAGAATGGTGAAAATAAGGATAATTGAAGATTACCTCCTGCACTTTTCTTTTCTTTGTTTGCTTCTTTGATGTGCCTTCCTTTGGTTTCCTCATCTTTTCTATCCATGATTTCGTCCTACGCTTTTTATTACGATGAACCTCTCTTTTCTTTATCCCTTTTGGTACAATTGTAATCGAAGCACATAATTGATCTTCTTTGTTTGCAAAATCAGTGGAAGGCCTAATGATGTCTTCTTCTACATTAGCTTTGCAATTCCTAAGGTCACAAAGTTTTTTTTTCAAATCTGCAATTGCTAAGCTTAGGATATTATGGCCTTCTTTAGTTTCACACGCCTCATTCACCAATTGAATATATTTTGGACATAAATCTCGAAACCGATCTACATATTCCAGTCGAGTATCCGAGTTAATGTTATGTGTTGTGCAATTTTTTCCGCTTCCATCTTTTGCATCTCTTCTCCACCTCTTCATGATATATCTATTAGGAATCAACTTGATATCCAATACATCAAGAACTTTCAAACCATGCCTACATAAAATACCAAATGACTCAAACTTTCTGCAACTACAAGATAGAGTCTCATCTAATGGATTCCACATGACCTCATATTTTCCATTTTGATTGAAAACTCCAACCACATAACTATGTGTTTGACTCACATTGCGTTCTAGGATGGAAAGTGCCATTACCTCTTCAACTTCTGTCTGAAATAAATCAAACAACTTAGGTGTGTACACTGTTGCTACTTGGTTAAGCATAGGAGAGCTTTTGAGCTTTAATCTTGGAAATTTCTGTTTAGAGTTGTATTCTGCTTCTAACTCCTTATCCCGCTTTTGATTGACAATTGTTTCAAAATGAGTGAAAAACTCTACTATATTGAGATCAGTACGCAAGCAATCCTTCAAGTCAGCATTGAAACTCTCACTAAGCTGGGTTGTCTTCATTCCTGCAGTAAAAGTTCTCTTAACATATGCTTGGGCCCATTTTTCCTTCAATTTAAATAGATCAATTAGCCATTTATTTTCACGAACATTGTACTTATCTAGCATTTCATTCCAAGCTGTAAGAAACTCATCTTCACCGTCATACTCATAGATACATGCTAAGAAATCAGCGTTAAATTGAGGCTCAGTTTTTAGTAAATGACCCAAGTGTTTCTCAGCATTCTGCCACATATGCCAACTACACAATGCATGATATGTCTCAGGCATGACTACTTTTATTGCAGCAGACATTGCTGCATCTTGATCTGTGAAAATAGTGATTGGCTTTTTTTCAGACATTGCTTCTAAGAAAGTCTCAAATAACCATACAAAAGATTCAATCGTTTCATCATATAAAAGTGCACCTCCAAATACAACAGTTTCTCTATGGTGATTGAGACCCAAAAATACTCCAAGTGGCCTTGCATCTCTATTTGTGCTATACGTTGTATCAAACGTTATTACATCACCGAAGTGGCTATAGTCAATGATCATTCTTGCATCGGCCCAAAAGATATTAGTAATCAACTCTTCACAGTCCAATTGAGTAGCAAAATAATATGAAGGATTTTCCTTAAGTTGACGACTAAAATATCTTCCCAAGCTAGCAGCTGCCCCATGCTCCATGTCTCTCTGTCGCTTACTACGTAGGTAGTTTTTATGATCTTGCTTGGTAAAACCAAGATTTTCATATCCACCAACTTGCTTACTAAGAAGCTCATAAGATTGCTTTAGTCTTAATCCCGATTCATGTGCCAAATCAATTTCAATAGCATGAGTTGCATCCACTTTCCGTTGTGATGGCATCATGTGCACAGTTGATGGAAGGTGGAGATAGTGGTTATGCTCAGCAATAAATTCACTCACCACATATTTTTTACTATCTCGATTAAGTACAATAACCAAACGTGCTTCACAACCACATCTTATTTCTGCTCGTGGATTCTTTACATTCTGATCTCTCTTGTCTTTGCCTCGAACTCCCTCCTTTGCACACACAAATCTTCTTGAAGTAACCACACCAGTCTTTTTACATTTATTTACATACTCTTTTCTAATACTAAAACCAGCCTTTCTGCCATATTCATTATAAAAACCATATGCAATCTCATCCGCTTCAAACTCCATCCCTTTAAATGGGGTAGATTCCATGGGCACATGAGAAGGAACATGTATTCCCATCATTATCCCTAGAAAAAATTGAACATAAATTTATTATAACTTTCACCTATCATTTATTTTCAAAATAGAGATGATGTAAAAAAAAAAAAAAAAGGATGTAATGAATGATCAACATACTAATGAGAATGTACCTCATATGAGAGAAATGTTATATATTTTTGTTACTAAACATAAAAATTCAAGATGACCAAGCATGATTTCAACTCAACTCACTCAAAGGGCAGTCAATTTAAACATGATAGTAATAAACATGTTCTTTAAAATCTTGCATTCATAATATGCCATCAAGAATCATTATAAAGGAATCTTCTTATTATGATTAAAGAACTTATTTATTATGAGATGTTTTTTTTTTTCAAAGGAGAAATTTATTAATTGAAATATCTAAACCTTGTGATCAACACCACAACAGTATCTTTTTGATCACCTCTCTATATATGTCCATAATCCACATTAAGCATACAAGTAATCATTTTTTAATTTCACATAAACTCATCATTGATACTATTTTCTTATGAACCGATTATAATAGACTATATTAACAGCTGTGGAAATATATATATTTTTTTAAATTGTGCCACTAAACTTATTGATTACACTATGAATTAGGATCATGTGTGTAAGGATTTTAGTGTTGATCCATTCCATAACATTTTATGGTAATAAATTCAAATTTATTGATGTAATTTTATCCGTTTGAAAATCTAGTTAGTTTTTTAGTTTATATTTAGAGCTACTCAAAGAAATGCTTACTAAAAAGGTTTGCTTGAGCAAAGGTCAAGATCGATGAAGTGCGATGTGAGGTGTGCTCAAGCAAGATGGTAAACTTGCTTAAGTGGAACACTAAAGGTCCGAGATTTTGCATGTCTCTCGCTTGAGTGAGGTCGTAAGAATATACTTTCCTAATCTACTTTCCGAAGTGGTTTCTCCATTAAAGATATTCTTCTTTGATTTTCCACTTCATCACCAAATGTTATGTCATGCTTAATGTGCTTTTTATATTACTTATTGATTTGTTAATTGCTTAACTATAGTTAAAAATTAATTGTTTGAGTGGATCACTTCACCAATATAATTTGATAATTTTGCTCATAATTCACATTGGGGTCTAAACAGAAATTTCAATGTTCAATCTTATTTAATTATAAAGTATGGTGAGATTTATCACAAAGTATTTGACAAGATACTTACCTTTTTGAGTGACAAATTTACTTTGATAAAGTTCCCTTATCAGCAAATCTCTACAATTAGTCATTTAAATATCAAAGTTGCACGTGTTAATGGCAGGTGTTTTTTTTTTTTTTTTTTCAAAAAAGCTACTAAAAAAGGCATATTCATTGGTCATAAGGGCTATGACTAGAGTACACTTGCTATACCATCCTTTTGTTTTTAGGGAAAGCGTTCAAAAATTAACTCATTTTCTTTTTTTGTGAGTAAAATTCGTTTTCTTATGTTCAGTAATCAGGGGCAGCTGCACATACATTTTAGGGGTTCATATTAGGGGGTTCAAATGAACCCATTTGAACCCCCTGACTTGAAAAAATTTATTTGAACATCAGCTACAATGAAGAAGGTCTTTGATCAAACCATTAGGGACCTGTAAGTCTTAACTGTGATTCTTATTATGTAGTTTCTTATCATGGTAATCTCATTGCTATTTGAGTGTTTTGTTTTCTTGATTCATCGTTGGCAATATTGGTGAGAAAAGATTATTCTTTGGATAGTTTCTTTTGAATTACATAGTTAGTTTTCGGAGTTTAGTCTTGTTTATTCATTCATTATATCTTGTTTCTCTATTATTATATGACAACAATTGCCTAAGACGTTAATTTTTTACTGCTTTTCTTACATTATAAGAGAGGTGAATAAGAAAGTGCTTAAAGTCCCTGGAATTGAGCAGCAGGTAAAAAAATTTCCTTTATTTTTTTTTGCTTATTTGGGTTTCCAAAACTTTGATTGATTCGTCCCTGTCAATATCTGGGGGCAATGGTGGTGAGGTTGAACAATAATTGCCCATGTGTTGTCCCTAAGTTTATTATTGAAAGATCTTTGTCTGGTGATTATCACTCCTCTGTATTAGGCTATTGCTCCTTGACAATAATATAAATGCAGAAAAATGATCAAACATCAAATAAGATAAGCATAAACAAGTTTACGGATATACCTTTGTTTTGGCAAGATAGAAACAGAGATGCTTTGAAGCTGACCTTGTTCTCTGAGCCTTCTGCGAAGCTCTTTTTTTGTTTTGGTTAAAATCTATGAAGCTTTGAACGTGGGATGGCAAGATAGAAACAGAGATGTCTTACATTCTTTGAACCTTCTGTGAAGCTTTTTTTTTTTTGGTTAAAATCTATGAAGCATTGAACGTGGGATATATCTCTAACCTTCTGTGAAGCTTTTCCCTCCTATAAGGTTTTTTTTTGTTTTTCAGTGCAGAGAAGTTCCTCTAACTCTGTTTCACTTTTCCCTCCAAAAAGTTTTTTTTTGTCCGGTTGAGTTAAATAAATCCTCCGGTTTAAGTGTTTAACTGGGGTTAAGTGTACTGTTTTCATTTTAAATGATGTGGCACTTTTTTAGCCCTTGATAATTTTGAAATCAATCTCCACCGTGAACTGGAGTCTCTCCATTTCACTTTGAAATGGAGAGGATCCGGTTCCCTAAGCAAATGTATTACCCTATATTGACAAAAATACTATTTTAGTCTCTACATTTTAGTAATAGTTAATTTAGTCCGTGATATTTTTAACTTACATTAAATTTCTATTAGTAAATTAACGGTAGAAATCAAATTAATTGCAAGTTGAAAATAATAGAGACCAAATTGAATAATACCAAAATGTATGAACTAAATTGATTGTAATCCTAAAATGTAAAGATCAAAATAGTATTTTCCCCAGATATGTTTGGTTGGTGTTTTTCAAATGTGTTTCTAGCACTTAAAAGCAAAATCGTATGAGACCCATTAATAAAACTTGTTTGATTGACTATTTTCGAAAAACATATTTAAATTAAGGCCAAAATACGCTATTAGAGCATTCACATTAGCCTCTTTAGCAGTTTAACTAAACTAATCCAAAAAACTCCACTTTTTATTATTTTAGCAAATAGACACGTATAACAGCCTCAATATTTATTTCTCTACTCTATTCAAGTATTATTTTTTTTGTGTGAAAATAAATAAAAAATTCTTTTTCTCTTCCTCACCACTTTGACATCAACACATTGCACACTTTTAACAACACCACCACTGAACCCACTTGCACCACCGTTCATCGCCAATTACCCTTCCCACCACATGCACACCATTCATTGCTAATCACAAACATTCACTATAAACAAAATCACAAACTAGTGAAATCACAAAACCATCAAAAAATCATAAACCCAATGAAACCACAAACCCCAGCACTGTCGAATCAAACCACATCCACCACACAAGTCAAACTTAAAATAAATAAAAACCTAGCAACCGCCGCACCCACCATCAAAGCCACCACACCCACCTCACAAACCAAACTGAAAATCAACACAAACCCAACAACCATCTCATTCACCATGAAAATATCCCTACAAACCCAAATCTGCTACATCTACCAGCACTGCCAGATCGTAACGTCTATCGCCACCACCAAATTGTGACAAAACTAGCACCGCCACCACCGATGAGATAGGAGAGAAAGAGAGAGATGAAGAGTCAAATGATGAGAGAGAGAGAGAGTGTGTGTCATGCAGAGAAAGAAAGAAAAGAGAACAAAAAAAAAAACATTTTTATTAGTAGTAGTGAGGAAGTATGACTCGCTGGTTGTGGCGAGGTAATGCTCAATGTTAAATATTTTTGGTAATTTGTTGAGAATGATGTGTGAGTTTTTTGCTAAGATTTTAATATAGGGCTAGTTTGACTAGCTTGATGCGAATGCTGTTAGTCCTTAAAGTTCACCTAGTGAGCATTTTTGGTCCCTGAAGTTTCAAATAAGCGCTATCAGAACCTTAAGTTTAAAAATTGAGCATTGCTAGTCCCTCTAGTAACTTCTTTTTTCTTTTTCTTTTTTTTGAGAGGAAATGATAGTAAACTTTATTCATTTAATATTATGCTACACAATGGGAAAGATAAAAGAGGAGCATTCTTCTAACCAAATGGTCTCCTCATTCTTTTTTGCAACTCTAGCTAGAGCTAAAGCAACACAAATACAGTAAATCTTAAAAAAAATAAAGGATATACTAACAAATTGTCACAAATCAACTTAATA
The DNA here is from genome assembly GCA_028535165.1 of Quercus tomentella. Classification (NCBI taxonomy): domain Eukaryota; kingdom Viridiplantae; phylum Streptophyta; class Magnoliopsida; order Fagales; family Fagaceae; genus Quercus; species Quercus tomentella. The sequence continues at coordinate 54,108,174 of JAPQVY010000156.1, forward strand.
TCCTCCAAGATCCATGCCACTTCTAAAGAACACATCCTATCTGAAAGAACAATTTATTTCGGCAATTCTGATCATCCGACAGGCCACTCACAAAACTTCGAACACAGGTTCTAAATAGCTGCATCTCTAACTTCTATAAACTGAACATGCACGAGTAGCTTAAAAGATTTCCAAAAGGAAGCCTGAAGCCAAACGGTTTGTGCAAAAGGAACATTCCCCTAGCAGGTAATTTCAGCTACTTTAGAACATGGAACACATGAAAATTAGTTTGAAAATTTCCTGGGTTAGAGGTTGAAGTCATGCTATCTTTGGAAGCTTCATCAACGTATATTAAGTCTAGTTTCACAAAGAAACAAAACTTGGGGACCTTCATTAATTGATAAAACAACTGCCTATGGGATCCCAAGCCCATGACAATTGAGGCTAAGTTTTCATGGGTTGGAAGGGGGTTGAGTACCAACCCCAGTGATGGGAATAATTTTGTTTCTTAACTTTCCCTGTTGCTTGTTTCTTGCGTTGTGAATTGGTCTCAAAGTATAGAGTATCACTAGAAGCATCGGGAGATCATTTGGAAGAAAAAGAAATAAAACTGCTTGGGTTATCTGTAACCAAAATTGCCTTATTCCAAATAATAAAAGGCTGTTTGGAAAAGGGCTAACTCATTACTCAAAATTCATCACTCAAAACTCATTACTCAAACTCATTACTCATATCTCAAAACTCTATCTCACCAATAACCCAAAACTCAAAACTCTTTGTTTGGTTCATAACTGAGAATTGTGTTCCTTTTCACTTTTTCCCTTTTTTAGTGGAGCCCACACCCTGCCAAATATTTAGAACGATAACTCGCGTGTCCTCTCAGCCAATATAAAAATTGTTTAAAAACAATTTCCTTCTCTCCCACACACTCCGACTCTAGCATTTCATCAAATACCCTTCTCCCCAAATCTCCAACACTCTTTGAATCCATCTCCAACGCCTCCCACACACTCTAATTTCCATCTCTAACACATTCCATCAAATACCCATCTCCCTAATCTCCCACACACTGCGAATTCCATCTCTAGCACATTCCATCGAATACCCATCCCCCCAAATACCTATCTCCAAAAAACAGAGAGACCCATGTCCTCATTTAGGTTGCAGACCCATCTTCAACAAAGTTTGAAGCTTCTATCCTTCTCCAGCAAAAGTCGAAGACCATCTCTAGCAAAAATAGAAGATTATCAATGAGTTTTTTTTTCCTTTCTCAGTTGTAGTGCTCTGTTGGTCTTGATTTTATTTTCTTTCTCTGCCCCGAAAGGAACACCGAAATTCATGAATGGGTTCCAAAACATTCTGGTCTACTTGCTTCATTATTTTCCCCTCATCTCTTTTTTCATGATTTATGACTTCATGACTACTAAAAATCGTGTTTTAATTTCGTTTATGTAGGGTTGAGTTTGTTTAGCTTTCGGTGACTATGCTCTGAGGTCAGGAATGGGGTATTTGGTTTCTTATGACTATGCTATGAGTTTGTCTAGATTGTTCTCGTGTGATTCTGCCTCTGTGGTTTTGTTTGTTTTTACTATAATTGTCATCTGGGAAAGTAGTACTTTCTATTGACATGGTTGAAAGTGTGATTCTGCCTCTGTGGTTTTGTTTGTTTTAGTTTGGCTGAGATGCTTGCTGCGGTGACGTTGGTTGTTTTGAAATTTGAAAGGAATTTGTAGCCCTATATTCTTTCATAATCTATTTTCTTCCATCGTTCACTTTCATTATATGAAAATTTTAAGCTGCAATAAGGAGATTGGTTTACTTTTACAGTATTCCTTGCAAGCACATGGCAATGGGAAATTAAAATACTGCTCATTTTATGCTATGTGTAGAGGTTGGGGTGTTTGAACTAATGTCAGAAGAAAGTAACTACTACTCCAGCCATAATGGCCATCTATGCAACATGGATCGCTGTGTGGTTAGGACATCATTGTCGCTCTATAACTTTGGTAGGAGGTTTTATGGTTGTAGGGAATGGATGCCAGTGAGTTTACATTTGTGTTTAGTTACACTATTCGTTCTATGTCATAAATTCCTTCATTTGGCCTGTATTGATATTGTCATGTATGCTGCAAGATGATGACCAACATTGTAAATTTTTTAGACGGTTGGACAGCAACACCTGCAAGCGTGGCGTGGAAACAACACCTATCGTGATAGGAAAGTTCAAGACGCTGGAGAATGAGTTAATGCTTGCTATTGAGGGCGAGAAGGAAGCACGTGCATCGCTTGAAGAAGCATGAGAAAGGGAAAGAGTTGCAAAGCGAAAGGCAGAAAAATGTAAGGTTGCACAAAGGATTGTTGAAGAGAAGATGAACACGTATAAACAAGTTCTAGTTCTCTCATGAGTATTGTTTATTGTATTTTACTTATTTAGTATTAGGTTTGGGGATGTTGGAAGGACTCAATTGTATTTGCCATGACAGTGTTGTGTATGTAATAGGTAATATTAAACCCATTGAGTTTGGACACATGACTCCACTATAACACTTGACATTTTAATTTAATATAATGACTCCTTTATGAATATCTTTCTCCTTGTTAATTTCAGCTGGGTTAAAAAAGGTATCCTAGCTATCAAGCCCCATATATAAGAGTATCCTAGTGATACAGAAATCATATTGAGTAGTTTTTCTTAGTTTACCAAGTAGGAAAAAAAATAGTTCAAGGCAATAAGTATAGCCCATTTGCAGTTAAGGATGACAGAAATATTGCATAGACCTTTTTATATATGAAAACAACACAAGAAATGGAAAATTTATAGAAGCCAAAATATGGCATCCTTGTTTCACATTGTGTTCATTAAGATCACAAACTTTGTGTAAAAAAAATGCAGTAACTATAGTGAAAATTATAAAAACTCAAAAAAGCATTTTCTACCTAACTTGTACCAGCAGAGAAAAACTACAAAGTTTGGAATAATACATAATCCAACCGAAGCTGTGCAGAACTCTAATACCATCTAAAAACTTGTATCCATTATCTTTAACCACTAATTTACTGATAGTGTCACACCAATAAGTTGCCAACCCAATTATCAAATTGTTCTCATATCCCTCCTAACAACTCTCAAGTAAACATGAACAAGCAAATCTTCAAGCTCATGAAAACAGAGGAATATTCCAGGTCATATATTATGGAAAATACATAGCCTAGCTATTAAGCCCTATTCCAAAATCTCCCATACATGCAGGTTTCAAGAGACTCTTATATAGCAGAGTTCAAGCCCCTCACAAAAGACTAAAAATGCCTACAACCTCACAGATTTGCAGCCAAATATAATTAGAGTATCAAGGTTTGTAGCCAACTAAAAAATAGGAAATTATTATGAGAGTATCAAGATTTGCAACCAAATATACAAAATACTAGCAGATTCATAAGTTCCATTGTCAAACTACAAGATTAGTTCATAAGTTACAAAAGACATTGTCAACAAGCCTTTGACAGTGAATATATAATAATACAACCTGCCTAATGAGTTCCCATCTAACATAATACAACCTATAAATATATATATATATATATATATATATATATATATATATATCTAGTACCAATAACATATACTAACAGCAAGATACACAGTCTCAACAGCCCACCAAAATACTCCCCCATACAAAAGACATAGTCAACAAGGCTTTGACAATGAAGATGTAATAACAACCTGCCTAATCAGTTCTTATCTATCATAATACAATCTATCTATCTATATCTATTTATATATATATATATATATATATATATATATATATATATATATATAAGGTGACAAGAACATATACTACCAGGTGGCTACATAGTCCCAACAGCCTAATAAAATACTCCACCATGCAAAATAGTTGCCCATAACATATTTCTTGATTCAATGTCAACGACGCACATAATCATCCCACATGCGGTCAGTGATATCATCTCTAAACTGATTCACTGCTCGCTTGGCCTAGTCAAACATCTCCCTAACATGCCTTTGGGTCATTGTATTGCTTGATGCTCCTGCAGATCTACCATCACTGTTTCGGCTAGCACCTCCACCAAGATCGGCAGTTTCCCATGTATGAAATAGCTCATCAAACCGGTTGTTGATGCGAATGAAATTGTGCACAGCATAACAAGTAGAAATGATATATCGCTAGCGCAAAGGCTTCAAGTTCGGCATTGAGCTCAATATGGGAAAACAGGCCTTCAAGATGCCAAAACATCGCTCAATGACCATGCGCAGTGAGGAGTGCCTATAGTTATATAACTCCTTCTTCATCGTCGGTTGCCTATTGCTCGATCTGAACTCTTGAGCATGGTAATGAGTGGATTTGTGCGGGGGAAGGAATAACATACCAATGGGGTAACCCGAATCAACCAAGTAGTATGAACCTACATGTTAAATGAAATATTAGTCTATCATTTATTATATCCACAGACATCCAAATGTGTTTTACTTAGTATTTAAATTTAAAACATGCATACCTTCTAGTGGCCATGGAAATCCATGCTTTGGGTTCTTAATGGCTTCCTCCAATACCCTTGAGTCATTTGCACTACATTCCCAACCCGAATGGACATACGTAAACCGCATGTCATAATCACATGCACACATCACATTAGTAGTGATAGTGCTTTTTCTACACCTATAAGCACTAGTTCTGCCAATTGGAGCCCAAGCATTGACATGAGTTCCATCAATTGCTCTAATGCATTTCTACAACATAATTGAAATTAAATATAAACAATATCACATTACTCCAAATCACAAAACTCAAACATTTTATACAATCTGTTTTCATAGTGCTAATTGGCCTAGTGAGTACTCTTACTATATTACTACTGCATCCAGTGTATATAAGACAAAACATTATGAACTGAACCATTATGATAGCAAAAAAAAAAAAAAAACAAAATTATACAACCTTACAAAATAAGTAGCATTAGGTGATACCTCAAACCATGGGTGATACTTGTTCACTTGGAGATGTCATGGGAGGCCTACGACATTGGGATCAGGCTTAATCAAGTGCTAACCATAGGAGTGGACAGCCTGTAAAACCCTTCGAAACTTATGACTCACCGTCTCTGTGGAATTCTGGAACTTGTCTGCAACGCACCGCATACGGGTGTTATGTCTAATAATGTATAGGAACATGGCAACCGATTCTTGCACATCAACACAACCCTTTCCTTCTTTCAAATACCAGTTTTGTTTCAACTCATCAACTAGATGATAGAACAACCGCAAAGACATGCGGAACATCTCAAGGCACTGTTGTGGATTTCCATCTCTGACCTCATCCATGTAACCACTACCAGTCAAAATGCTTGTGCGCATGGGACGTTTGTCGTAGTGTCGTTGTACATAAGATGCCATCTCCCCCACCAAACCATTTGCATAGTCAAACTCCTCTTCACTATCACAATCCGAATCTGTATCTGTATCTGTATCTGTCCAATCATAATCGGTATCATCCCCATAGTGAAAGGTGTCATGGTCAGGGTTGAGGCAGCCGTGCCCAAGATCGTTGCAAAACCCATGCATCTCAGCTTCGTGGTTGAAGAATGGATCATCCCAATCATAGCTCCCATTGAACTGCTCCTCATCTAGGTCTGAGTACTCCTCATTAAATTCATTGTCCCCATAATGCATCTCATCATCATTGTTGAAGTAGACATTGTCAAAGTCATAAGTCCAGAATGAGTTAGCATCATTGGGGCTGGACATTATGACATATACACTGCAATGAAAGATGATTAGTACAGATGAGGCAAATAATATATTGTTGTATGAAATAGACAAAGTGTATAAAACAACAATTATGAATGCTTAAATATTTAAGATAACATAACACGATATAAATAGAGTTTAATAAACATGAAAACAAACCAAGCCAAGTCTACAACAAACATTACAGATCAACAAAAACATAATAAAGTTTTCAACCATCTAGGATAACATCCAGAAACAAACCAAAAGATGGCTCAACCAACAACATGTCTTAAACATGTTTTAATAAGTACAACCACCTCCATGAAACCACCATTCAACAAAACCCACATTACATAAACGAAATAATAACACCAAAGATCAGTTGCGATTCCGCTTAGCAACCATTTCCATCCAATTCTTCCTCTTATGCTCTGGCATCCCCATGAACACCACCCTATTCTCTTTGAGGTGTATAGCTGTGGAAACAACGAAATATGCATCATCATCAAGGTCCTCAAGCTGATTCAGAACTTCAATAGCCTTTCCCAGTGGGCATGGATCACCTATAGCAGCTGATTGGCCAAAATGTTCAAAGCTACCAGCTACCCGCCCCCTTCTTTAAGAATACCTCTCTCTTGTCATTGTAGTATACTCTTGTAAAACCACAATTATCTCACTGGTCCTATCCACTTTCCTGGCAACCTTTTTCCCCTTGCCATTAGAATCATGAAGTGGACGTTTGTCAGCACATTGCGTTTGGTCAGGACAGGGGCTATCATTCCTAGGTATTCCCTTAAGGCTCGGCCTGTAGCAATCATCATGACCAAGTTGGGTACGACAAACATTGTTGGCAAGTTCCTCCTCTAGGGCACGCTCTTCATCACTATTTAGGGGCAAATAGTTGCCTCAGTTTGTCATAGTGGGGGAAGCCCTTCTTCCGTAGTAACGGTGCCTTTGGATCTCCCTAAAAAGAAGTAAAATTGCCATCAAACAACAGGCCACACGAAATAGAACTGGGACATACATATAGATATGCAAACACAAATGGGGTAAAGAACGTACCGCAATAACATTTGCCCACACCTCTTCAGAACCGGTCATAGTTTGTGTTATCTCATCCCACCCTAAGCCCGTGTGATTCAAAAACTGTCCTCATTTTCTTTGTTTTTGCCTTAGCCTATTATGCTTTTGAATCACCTTCTTAGTGAGGAAATTCTTCCTAGTTTGGTTATTGAGCTGCCTGGTAATAGATTCCCAAATAGGCATCTTTAATACACCATTTTCCATATTTCCTTTGACTTGTTCATCCAACATAATCTCAATAAAAATTTGCTCAATGTGGGGAGGCCACATTTTCTCATCAGCATCCTGTGATTCATGAGCCATCTAATACAAATATCCCAGCACATAAACAAGTTAATTTGTAGAACATAGGTTGTAATAATGTGGCAATGTGGGTCCTTTTAGCCTTTTGAAAGACCAAACAAAATTTTTGCTTCAGAAATTATTTACAGCAAACAACCTACAACACCTCCACTGGATGTTGGTTCAAACTATATATCAGCACAAGACCCACATCAAGCAAGTTAGAGTTTTTACAATATACCATAACAATCGGCCAAGTTGATGAAATTTTTCCACAAAATTTATATTAAATGAAACAGAGCATAGTGGGTTTATAGAGGGAGAGAGGGAAAACCTGAGCAGTACAAGGATCGGATTCTCAAACCGCTGTTAGCGCCGGTATTAGATGGTTGTGTCGGGGTGTGCTCGTTTCTAGCTGGGATGGTTTCTTCTTCCTCTCGGTTTGAGCTTGGTTAAGAGTTGTTTGTGAAAATATGAAACAAGTGAGAGGTCTGAGCAATAAAAGAAAAGGCAAAAGTTTCGAAATAATGGTATATTGGTAGAGGTGGGTGAGAGGCGTTAATGGAGAAGGAGTAGGAGTAAATGGAGGTGTAAATGGAGTAAATAGAGAAGGTAGAGGAGTAAAGAGAATAGAGGAAAACAAAGGCCATAAATGAAGCTGGAGCATTTGGCACAACAAAAGCTTCCAACGACTCTGAGGATGATGTGACAATACACTGAAGAGGGTCCCACACATTTGCAATTGTTTACGGAAAATGCCACAAAACTCATTTCTCAGATAGTGAAAACAGCCTCTGAGGAGTTCTCATTTCTCATTCTCAAAACTCAAAATTTTGAGATATGAGTTATGGAAACAAAAACTAGAAACTCAACCAAACAATATTTCAGCTAGTAGGTCCCACGGATTTTGAGTTTTGAGTTAAGGTTTTTGAGTTATGTAACTAAAAACAGGCCAATCCAAACAACCTCTAAGCTTCCAAGAACGCAGGGATGATTTGATGAGGTCTATATTCTCGGTTGGATCAACTAAGGTTATCTCCATCTCTATATCCCCAGTTTCAAATTGTTTTCCATTTATCTTAATATCGGTACTTGCCTGATGTATAGACTTTGAATTTGACAAGGAGTCTAACACTTCCTTATTGATGAGCATTGCCTTATCTTTATCTATAAATTCAAAACAGGGGATAGAAATCACCTTATCAAATAAAGGAGAAGGCAAACCAGATTAAGTTGAGATTTTGGAGAAGAGATCTCTAACTGAATCGCCTCACGACTATTATCATTCAAATTTGAACTAGAGGATAAAACCTAATTTTTAGAGACCTTATCCCTTGTAGAATTCAAATTCTATTTGGAATTGGAGGTCGTCCCTTGTTCCCGCCCAAAATTAATATTTCTGTTTCCTGGAAGAATGCCTGGTCGTACTAAGTTGTCAGTTGCACCCAGTGAAGGAGCTTCAACTTAAGTCTGGTGGTTCCTTTGCAAGCAATTGAAGTTCATCTTCATCTTCATCTCTGGCCTTTATCTGAAAATTACTTGATTCCTTATAGGGGTATTTTTGGCTAAGAAAATTTCTTCACTCTTTGACCCCTTAGGATAAAACACTTCACCTAAGACCCATTGGGGAAGATGGCTCACTCAACCTCCATAGGACCTAAAGACCCATCAAGATAGATATACAATGTGATCTCCTTTAAATCCCAACGGTACAAGCACCTCGCTCTCCTTGAGACCCGTCAGCCTCCCTTAGACCTGTCGGGTAGCATGCATTTGAGCCCGACAGGTGGCTTGCGTATGAGCCTGACGGCAACTCCATTTGAACCCGACAAATGATTTATATACTGATGGTTGAATGCACTGGGTCCCATGAACTTTTACATGTTCTTCACTTATGCATCCCTATATGGAAAAGAACTTGCACACCATGTCCAAAAACCCTACTACATGTTCATATCTTCCCAGTATAGGAAGAAAAGCCCTCAGATCTTGGGGCCTTAATTCCAAATCTTCTCCACAAGGAAAGGTCCTACACTGAAGGGATCTTGGTCAACTCCACGCCACTATATAAGCACCAAGACACATCTCCCTTAAGGTACGTAAAATTTCCTAGCTCTCACACTATTGAGTTCTTAGAGATTGTTCTATCACTAACTTAACCTTTGGAGGGTCTTTGGCCGGCACTTCACCGGTGCTCTCTGTTGGTTCTTTGTTCTCTTATTCTTCAAGTACCCTAATTGGTGTGCGTGTGGACGATCAGCTCACTAACGATTTTGTGCATCATGAATTAGCGCCATTTGTGGGAACGAGTGATTAGCCATATCACTGCTTCTAAGACAAAGAGTTGCATGGTCAAGACGCGATCAATGGCTACCATCAACTAGGAAACCAAAAACCCCTCCAATGCCTTGGAAAGACAAGTGCAAACCCTCACCACGGCAGTCGAGCGACTCACCCAATTGCTCATATCTCTCCCTCATCCAATCCCCTTCTAGGGCTTTGGTCTCCACTAACACTCTTAAAGATTGTATATTCATCTTAATAAGAAGCACCACCTCACTCCCATACATCAAAGAGTAAGGGGTTGCCCTGGTTGATACTCGAATAGAAGTATAGCCCCATAAAGTGAAAGGGAGGTTTTTGGCCCAATCCTCTTATGCTACTACCATATTGGCTAGGATATTCTTAACATTCTTGTTGGCTGCTTCTACGGTACCATTAGTCTGTGGTCGATACTAGAGACTTGTGATGCTCGATCTTGTACAATTCTATGATCTTTCGGACTTCTCCTTCAAAGTGAGACCTATTGTCAAAGATGATCTCTTGCGGTACTCCAAATCAACAAATGATGTTGTTTTCTATAATTCGGGCCATATGCTTGGCTTTCAGCACAGAATAGGAGGCAGTTTCTACATACTTAATGAAGTAGTCAATTGCAACCAAAATGTACTCATGTCCATTTGAGGCTTTAGGAGTTATCCTTCCAATCACATTTATGCTCACTAGGTGGTACATGGTTTAGATTGGCATGTGTTTGGCAGTCATGGCAATACTTCACAAAGTCTATGCAATTGGTCTCCATTGTAAACCAGTAGTATCCCATCCTCAAGATTTTCTTTGCTAGCATCTTTCCATTCATATGAGGACTTCTTCCATGATTCTCTTAACTTCATCTTTCTTCCATGATTCTATCATAATACCAAGGGACTTCTTCTTCTTCTATGGCTAAGATGCTAAGTCTTCTTTCCCCTTATGTACCACTTGATACTTCTACTTAATCTCTAAAGGACAAGTCCACACTCCCTCGAGTATCTCAACCATGGGAGCCAGAGTAGCCAACACATCTGCAGACTGATTCTGAGTTCTAGAGATGATAGTGTACTCAATCTTATATCAAAAGTCCTTGTCAACTCTAAGTATTTTTGGTAGGGATTTGGATGTTTCTCTTTCACTTTCCACAACTTCTAGGCTTGGGCTATGACTAGAGTAGAATCTCCATAAACCTTGGCTTCCTTTGCCTTCAACTCTTGTAGGGCTTCCATTCCGGCAATACAAGCCTAATATTCTTCCATGTTATTGATTACTTCAAAGTTCAACTTAACATCCATGGGTATGTGTGATTCGTAGGGGATAATCAACAATATTCCTATCCCATTTCCATATTGGTTCATCACTCCATCAAAATACATCTTCCTTGCTCCAAGCTCTATGTTTAGTATGCTCTCATCAGGAAAGTCTTCTTTACTACCTTCTCCTTCCATAGGGTTCTTGGCTCAAAAGTCTGATATGGCACTCCCCTTGATAATTTTTCTAGCCACATACTTCAAATCAAACTTGGCCAATAAGATCAACCATCTCGATAATCTCCCACTTAAGGCGGGTTTTTCAAACAACTACTACAAAGGGTCCATTCTGGAAACTATCCACACTTGGAATGGTCTGATGATGTGTCTCAACTTCTATATAGCCACACAAGAGCAAAATAGGATTTTTCTATGGATGCGTACCTAGTCTCATAGTCATGCAACCTCTTACTCAAGTAGTGCACGACTCTCTCATTCTTACCATCATCTTCTTGGGTCAACATGCTCCTTATAGCATTCTTTATGATTGAAAGGTAAAGGAGTAAAGGTTTTCCGGGCTCTGGGGATACCAAGATAGGTGGGTGGAGAAGGTATTCTTTGATGATCTCAAAGGCCTTTTGAAACTCTTTGTTTCATGTATGGGATTCATTCTTTCTTATAAGTTTGAAGATATGCTCAAAGGTGGAAGTGAGTTTAGCAATGAATCGACTAATGTATTGTAATCAACCTAGGAATCCCTTTATCTCTCTCTAACTCTTAGGTGGAGGCATGTCCAAGATGACTTTGATCTTTGATAGGTCAACTTCTATCCTTCTATCACTCACTAGGAAGCCTAATAATTTTTCGGCAGTCACTCCAAAGGTGCACTTTTGTGGATTTAACCTAAGCTTGTATTCTTTGATCCTCTCAAAGAACTTTCTCAAGTTGGTTATGTGGCCTTCTCTATCATGTCATCAATATATATATTTACCTCATTGTGCATCATATCATGTAACAAGGCTATGACCATCCTTTGATAAGTTGCCCCTGCATTCTTAAGTCCAAATGGCATCACTGTATAGCAATAGATTCCCCATTCCATGGTGAAAGTGGTCTCGGTCATGTCTTTGGGAGCCATCTTGATTTGGTTGTACTCGAAGAAACCATCCATGAAAGGCATCAAAGCACTACTAGCAATGTTATTCACTAAGACATCTATATGGGGTAAAGGGAAATCATCACTGGGACAAGCCTTGTTTAGGTCTCTAAATTCCACACACATTCTTATGTTCCCATCCTTCTTGGGTACGGGCACGACATTGGCTATCCATTTGGGGGTGCATGAGTTTGATGAACCCTACCTTCAATCACTTAGTAACCTCTTCTTTGATCTTAAGGAGCCATTCGGTTCTCATGCACCTCAACTTTTGCTTGATAGGCATTATGTGAGAGTGAGTATCAATATGGTGCTGTGCTATTTCTAGATCAATGCCTATCATATCTTAATAGGACCATGCAAATATTTCTTGGAATTCAATGAAGAGTTCTTTGAGATCTTTCTTTTCTTGTTCAATTAAAGTGGAGCCAATTTTAATTAAGCGTGGATTCTCATCGTTGCCCAAATTAAGAGTTTCAAGTGTTGGTTCCATAGGTTCAATTTTCTTTTCCAATTGTTTATTAATTTCATTTCCAAATTCATTGGAATCATTTAAGTGCAGAATTTCAATATTATGGGATACATTAAAATGAGCCAAATCAAAATTCATCTTATAAAAAGTGTTGAAAAGTACTTAGAACTTGCATTGCAAGACATTTTCCCTATGACTTTAGAAAAACCGACCCAAGTCGCTAAGGTGCCCATCAATAGGCATAATGAATGTAGAAGGATCACTTGACTCTTTATTACGTTCTTCTTCCCTTTAGGTGTTGCTAGTGTCTCCCTTACTCCCTTCCTCGAATAAATTCTTCAACTTCATGGACCAATCTTCCTCTTCCCAAGGGCTCTATACACAAATTGCTTCAATTAAATCCCACAGGACATTCTTTTGATCAGAAAAAGTGTAATCTTCTCCTCCAACAGACCAGTCATTCTCACTATCAGTCCAATACTCCATATGGCCAATCTCTTCATCTTCTTCCTCTTCCTCCTCATCATTTTCAAGCAAGATAAAGTATCGCCCTTCATTGGGGGGTGAAGTAGGATCTCGTTCAATCAAGATGCGAGCTGGAGCATACTAGATTAGGCCTTCTATCCCTAACCAGTCTTGATCTTCCCAAGATCCAGCATTCCCCACTTTAGAAAAGTCGTCAACTCTTGTGAAGGTCCATGGCCCTGGAACATCCTTTAACACCGGGAAAAGTAAGTGAACCACTCCTTCAATCACAACATGGTCAACCTTCTCTTGGGTTGTGTAGCCAGACATCATGGCACGTGGAAAAAATATACAAGAGACCTCTTGAAGATGAGTACATGTTCTAAAAGCTTCTTTCATTTCAAATGTTCTTAAAAAAGTCTTTAAGTCTATTTTAATGAAGGCCCAATTCCAAAGTCACTCTCTTTCCTCTCATGAGCCTTGCCCTTTGTTTTATAGGGCTTGCTCCATTTACAAAATGCTCTCATCTTACCCGCGTAGTCTTTCATTAGAATGTGTTTATAGATTTTCAACCCCTTGTCTCAAACATAGGCCAACAATATACTCATCACCTTTGGGCTCTTCATTTCAATTTATTTCATTCATTTCTTTTTTTGAAGTAGCCTTCTAGTTATGATACATTATGGCATTCCTCTCAAGGTCCATGAATCTCACATCATTTCAACCATTACATGCAACATGGAGGCCCAAAACTAGAGAGATTCATTTGTTACCTTAGGCCCAAAACTAGGTCCATAGCATATTTGTTACATTAGGCCCAAGACTTTCGTTTTCAAAAAGGCCTTGATTTGGAATTATGATAGCAAATGGGCTATGGCCCTATGAACCTTTCAAATTAAGACATACCTTTGAACTTTGGTTCAACCCTCTTATATGTGAGATACTTCTTCTTTTTTTCCATCCCAAGGTCTTAGGGTATGCCATAACCTTTGGGTCATCCCCCCAATTTTACATCTTTTATTTTTCCTTTAGAATTAGGCAAAATTTGCTGAACATCACCTTTTTAGAAAAATATTTAATGAATAGCATGCGGCTGAAAGTATTTAGTAAGTTGAATTGTTTTTGGAACTCAAGTTTGCTAAACTCGAGTTCCAATCCAAACTCGATTTCCTCCTGGTGTAGGTCATTTGACGTGGATTTATATATATATATATAAATATATATATATATATATATATATATATATATTTTGAGCTCGATCATAGTGTTTGTAAGTTACTGTAAATTTTGATTTTAAATCAAGTTGGCCGGTACAACCGCCATAGTTATCCATTATTTTGTGTATTACTTTGAAGTATGTTATCTCTAACAAACATTATTTTGTTTTATATCTATTTTTTGATTGCATTACCACTCCCATATGTTGCATTCTTCATCTACTACTTCATCTTAGTCAGTTTATACTATTCTTTCTTATTGTGGTAGGCTGAGCCTCCCTTTCATTCAAACTGTTTATTATCTTGTGATTATCTGTTTGAACTAATCCTTTACTTCCCAGTTATCTTCTTTTCCAGCCTTTGTTTCTATTCCCACAATTTGTTGCAGATGTGTACTAAACCAAGTATTGTGCCAAGCTGTTATCCAGTAAATCTAGGAATAAGTCCAGTTCTGTAATTGTTTGCTACCCAGAAAATCTAGAGTACCCAAGTTGAGCAGGAAGCCCGAGTCAAATCTGTAATGCCCGTTGAGCCGTTAGCAAGGAGTGCGTTAGGCGTTAGGGTCGGAGAAGATAGGGAAAGTACACTCAACGAAGTGAAATAGTGTAAGCAGTAGCAAGGTCTACAGACTGGTGTCCGAGCGGTCGTAAGTTGGTAACAAAGCACAATAGGTGTCCATACACACCCTGTTTCAGATCTAAGGATAGATCCAGAATATGGAAGATAGAAGTGTTCTAGGTTGTAATTGATTTCTTAGGTTTATAATCCAAGATGATAAATAGGATGTTTAGAAGGAGTGACTCTTCCACTTCAATTAGATCTAGTAGTACAAACCCACCTGAGATTCCAGCAGAAGATGGAACCATCAACAGTGAGTCGTACCAGCTTTCAGATCTAGATCAGAAGTTAGGAGATTGGAACATACCAAAAGTTCCCACAACCCAGGTCTATAAGTCTTCGTCATGGTCCTTGAAAAAGTCTTTCAGAACGGACTACCATGTTAGGACTATAGAACAAGTCTACAGCATTAACAAGGAATATGAAACCTGTTATTTGCTATCCCCTACAGCCATGAAAGCGCATAGGGATTCTGGTCACAAATACCTCCACATAGGACTTGTCCAAGTCGGAGTTAAACCATTGATCAGAGAAGGTTTGAACAACTCGGTCCTTATGGCCCTCAGAGATACCCGTCTCATCAAATTTAGAGACAGTCTCCTAGGAACCATAGAATCCAGTTTGAGTAACGGTCCAATTCATTTCGACTGTTTTCCAAACCTCACAGTTGCACTTGACGACCCTCATATTTTGAAGGTCCTCACCCTCAACATCAGAACCCATGGAATCTTTGTATTACATGGCACCAAACAACTTGCTCTTATATACCGAGTGTATTATAAGTGCATGAGGACAAACATGTCCATCCAAGCTTTCGATAAGAGAAAGGCAGGTGAAACCACTCTTATCCAAACTTCAGATGTTAGATCCACCGTTCAGGTACCAAGAACCCTGAAATGGTCAGAAATAACATTCCCAGCACATTGGTCCTTAGAGAATAAAAACTATCCTCTACAGACCCAGAATCCTGTTAGGAACCCAGATCCGGATTATGTCCAACAGTTAGCCGATGGAACGGTTAGACTAAGCTTCGACCAATCCAGATTTAGGTCACCCTTTGAGTATGAAGAACCCTTGCCCAGATCCTCATTAGATCTGTACCAGGAACCATACCAGGAACCAAGGTCTAGATCCATGGATCTAAGACAACCATTTAGGCAGCCAACTATCCTCTTGAAAGATAGACCTGCATCCCATAGTAGTTCGTCTAGAACACGAGCTCCTACATCTAGAAGAGACTTAGGCCCGCAGTTCCAAGGTGTCAAAGACCACTCTCAGGTTAGTACCCCTTGTTACACAGCCAAGCAAGACTCAGTTGTTGATCAAGAAGAAGACAACAACAGTCAGGACAGTCTCAAACCTCCCTCACCATCAGGATCTGATTTTAAGAATCCTATTCAGCAAGAATCTGAATATGACCATCAGCTCCTCGTGTTAACAAAGGAATTCATCCCTGATATGGACTACCTCGAAAAGGATTTTAATTCCGAAGAGAACCGGATTAAAAGAGAAGCCTATCGAGCAAACCATACCAGAGAACAAAAGGTTGAAGTTTTGGAGAAATGGAAGTTATTCATGAAAGAGGTAAAAGCTGATTATCCTTTCTTTGAATACTTTGAGAAACATTTCATTTGGCATAAAAAGAACTGTGTCATTTCCAAAACCAACTGGAAATTACTTCCCAAGAAGGATGCACCAAGTTCTAGCAAACCAGAAATTGTTAGGTCTAACCATCCTCCTCAAGAAGCTATACTCTTTAACCAGCGTGGTACCGATGTTATTGCCTCACCTTTCAAATGTCCAGCCCCAGAGGAAAAAGTTGTCAGAAAGGTAATAGAGCAAAACAACTATACCAACCAGTGTTTAGGAGTCATAGGAAAACAACTTGACAGGATAGAAGATAGGATTGACAACAAAGTTCTCCTCCAACCAGGAAACCTTACTAAACCAATCCAACCTTTAGAAAATCCTTTAGTCAAGCTTCCCACAACCAGACAAGCTAGCCTTAAACCAAAGGAGCAAACAGCCCTTAAGGAAATGGCTCAAAAGCTTGATAATCTCGTGAAAAAGGAGCCAGTCTCCCCTTCACCAGATCTTACATCAACCAGTAGGGACCCTAGGCTTGAACCCCGGGCAAATACCCTACATGCCCATACGGCCTCTAGCAGTTCTAGTAGAACCTCCTCTGAAACTGAACAGGAGATAGAACAAATAGAAGACCAATTTCGAGGTTTACAGGTAAATAAGCTTTACCAACCAAAGGTAACGCCAACTAGCCTTACCAAGAATTGGTATCCCAGACCAACACCCCCTGACCTCCAATTTGAGGAAAGGACCATGCAATTCACAGTTTCCAGTGGTAAACTCTATGAATGGAACATAGATGGTTTAGCCGAACAAGAAATCCAAAACAAAATCCAGCATATAACCATGGTAGCAAATAACTATCTCAATGATGGTATTCCAAATACTGAGGTTGTAGAGCTCATTGTTTTAGGATTTACTGGAAAATTGTTAAATTGGTGGAACCACTGTATGACAGCCACCTCTAAGGAAGACATTAAGCATGCTGTTCAAAAAGATGAGGATGAGAACCCTATCTTTGATGAACGCATAGGCAGAGGAGTTCCTGATGGAGTCAATACCCTGATCTATACGATCATGAAACACTTCATTGGTAAACCCAGCAATGTCACATCTAGGATTTACGACCAGTTGAGTAACCTTAGATGTAAAAACCTTGGAGAATACCGGTGGTATGAAGATGTGTTCACCACTCGTGTCATGCATAGAAGCGATTGTAACTCTCCATTTTGGAAGGAGAAGTTTATCAATGGCTTACCCACATTGTTTGGACAGAAGGTCAAAGAAACTCTTGCTAGCTCGTTAGGTATCATAGATTATGACAACCTAACCTATGGAGATATCTCTAGCACAATCCGAAATGAAGGGATGAAGATGTGCAGGGATCTTAAAATCCAGAGCCAAGCCAACAAGAGCAAAGCCAAGTACGAAATAGGGAATTTCTGTACCCAGTATGGCTTACCTTCTATCATCTCCAAAAAGAAATCCAAACACAGAGGCGAAGAACCCTCTAGAAAATCCCATAGGAGGAAACCTGCCCCCAAACACTTTAGAAACCAGAAGTCCAAGACTGATGATTTCTATAAGAAAGGCAGATCCAAACCTATAAGGAAGTTCATACCTAAAACATCAGGAAAATGTTTTAAGTGTGGAAAAGATGGTCATTTCGAAAGAGATTGTAAAGCTAAGGCCAAAACCCTTATCAATACCCTCATTAGTGACCAAACCAGTAAGGAAGAGATCTTCAAACTTCTGGAACTTGATCACCTGAGCAGTGAGTCCAGTGACCAAGAAAAACACCAATTGTTTGAAACATCCTATGAAACCTCTAGAGTATCTTCTAGTTCCTCTAGTGACTCGGATGAAATCTTACCTTGCCAGAATAGTTGTTGTAGAAACAAAACTATCCAGGTTCTTACCAAACAAGAAGAACTACTCCTCGATCTCATAGAACAGATCAAGGATCCAGAAGAGAAATCTCGACGACTTAGTGAGTTTCACAGAACTTTAGTCAGGGAAACCAATACATCCAAACCTAGGTTTCAGGAACCCAAAGTTGACTTGGAAAAAATCTACAATAGATTTACCAAATCCAAGAAAGAGATAACCATCCAAGATCTCCAGAAAGAGATTAAGGATAACAAAATTGAGATGAGAAACCTTAAGCAGGAATTAACCATCCTTAGGGTTGATCATGGTCTCATGGACCTTAGGGTCAAAAATCTAGAGTTCACTTCACAGCAGGGCAATGAGGACAGAATCTCATTACAAAACCCTTCTGATAATGAAGTTGATGAAACAGTTAACCCTACTGCAGAAATGGAACCAGAACCTGGAACGTTCTTGTCAACCATCAGTAGTATTAACTTCCAGAAGTGGCATTCCAAAGTCAGGATTGTCATAAGCAATGATTTTGAGTTTGAGGTTATTGCCCTAATAGATTCGGGTGCTGATCTCAATTGCATTCAAGAAGGCATTATCCCCTCTAAATACTTCCAGAAAACCAAGGAAAGGTTAACTTCTGCAAGTGGTGGAAAAATGCAGATTGAATTCAAAATCCCAGATGCACAGGTTTGCCAAGACAATGTGTGCTTCAGAACCACCTTTGTTCTTGTCAAAAATATAACAGATAGGGTCATCTTAGGGAACCCATTCATGTGTCTGTTATATCCCTTTACCACAGATAGTGAAGGAATCACTACCCAACCTTTTGGCCAACCAGTCAAGTTTAAATTTCTTAGGAACCCTGAACCCAGAGAGATTGAGTATCTCCAGAAAGTTTCTGTTTCTAAAGATCTTGACCTTACCAATGCCAAAACTCATTCTTTTGAACAAGCCCAGAACCTTGGTCAAATCATGGCTGGTGATCCTTTTGACTCCAATCAGCCTCCGGATCCATCTCTGCATCCCATTTCATGCATACAGCATAAAAACATTTGCATAATGACATCTCGTGACTTTAACAAAAATGCTTTTGAAAACAACCATTTTGTTAATACAGGAATGTCTTCAAGAACAGGAAAAGCACCCGTAAGGGAATTTCCTCAAATGCATGAAGGCGCTTCTTCTGGAAAAGAACCCAGAAAAGCAACATCCCTTCAAAACATGTACCCATCTGCGGTTACATATTCCAGTGATTATATGGCTATTACTCTTCAAGAAGTAAAAAACCAAGCTTTGCAATTTAGCAATGGAGTGTATACAGATCTCCCACCCTCCACTAAATTTATCCTTTACAATCTTCAAAGAGCCTTTACCCAGAATCACTACCACCTTTTCCAAAGAACCCTTAAAGCACTAGAATTACACCTAGTTCAGCTTGAGGCAGGAAATGCAATTCTCACTAGTCAACTCTTTGGCAAAGAGGATATCCATTCAATGGATAAAACGACTATTATGGGCACTGATTATGCTAGGTTAAGTCTTAAGACTCAAAACCAGCTAAGAAGTGCTATTGCCAACTTGCCTTCCGACATACAAGCACGTATCTTGGGAAGCAAGGTTATGTCTGAATCATCCGACCTATGGTTCAAACATTTCAGAATTATGGTCATCACTCATTTTCCAGTTTATGGTGAAGACTCAGATGATACTGATAATGCCTTCATCCAGTCAACCTGGGAAAAATACTTTGGGAGCAGCCACAGGGTTTATGAGAAGAAACATCCCTTCCCCGGTCTAATAATCAATTATGAAGATTGGTCCGTTGAAGAAGATCCAGGCTGGCTTTCACAAATGTTTGAATATGGCTTCATCAGGCTCATCAAGCTAACAAGCCACAATCAGATCAACCAGTTTCCACAGATCATCCGACAGGTTGTTTCAAAGATCAAAAGTCCTTTTGTATCCATCAGATGTTGGAGCACTCTCCCACAATGGGACAGAAACAATTGGATGATTGTCCAACCTGCGCACCATCTTGTACTCATCAACGGGTACACCCACAATGGTCCATGGTATGAAGGAGACTCTTATCTCCATAATGAAGACCCCAATGCTCTTGCCAATTGCTGGAGAGGTTACTTCAACAATGAGATTATAGATGTCACCAACGAATTATGGCAGAACTACCATTTTGTTGGAAATACTGGCAGAATTTCAGTATTCACCACCAGGCCATACTCCGAAGCTCTCCATACTGAAAGGATTGACTACATTGAACCCAGACAGTTAGTTCTGCAGCAAGCAGATTATGAACCTATCCTGTACTGTGGTTTCTGTGAAAAATTTGCCAATGCCTACTATCATGTGCACGATTGCGACTATAACCCTCCTTGGGATCCATATGACGGTTATCCATCTGGCCATGATACTGATTAAGGCAACTTCAGAATCACTCCCAAATGCTCCAGAACAGCTCCAGATGCCCCTGAGGAGCTCAAGAACCACCTTTGCCAAAATCGGCTACTATTCAGAACAGTACCCGCACCAGCAAAGTTGCAGACAAGACACTGTTCCAAAACAGTGACCAGACCAGAAACTGTTCACTCTACAGTGCCCCGACAGGATTATGGAAATTACTATTGCTTTCGGCTGAAAAGATATTCACCTGAAGTAAAAGCAATTTACCTTCCGTAATTGATGCAATCTCCTGAACACTTCCAAGGCTCTCTCCTCCTATATAAGGCATCCTTGGCCTCAGTCTTCAGCAGGCTAAATTAAGCACAGAAGCTTAAACCTCAGAGCTCCACCTTTACTTAGTACACAGAACTACTTTGTAATAACCATGGCTCTTACATTCCCCCTAGTTTACATTTGTAATTACAATGCATTTGTAACCTTACCCAGCTTCCGCCCCAGTGCCCTCAGAACGGCACCTCTTGTATTGTAGCTTACCCCCATTTGGTATCAGAGCCAGTCTTTGACTGTGGTAGGAACTCTCACTTCCCATACGGGGCTAAAGGAGGGCTCTCCGCCTACCGGGCTAGTCGCCGACTCTGATAGGTATCAGGCTAGATCCCATGCTGGTATGTCCCCAAAAGGTCTGCTGGTAACGGCCCAAGCGGGATGGCGGCGCCCCAAAAGGGTATGCCTCCCCGCCTCTAGTCCGTGTCTAGTCGTGAAGTTAGATCGCCGGACGAGGCAAACTTCCGATGGGGACGACCCCCCCATTTGGTATCAGAGCCATTTTGAGCTCGATCATAGTGTTTGTAAGTTACTGTAAATTTTGATTTTAAATCAAGTTGGCCGGTACAACCGCCATAGTTATCCATTATTTTGTGTATTACTTTGAAGTATGTTATCTCTAACAAACATTATTTTGTTTTATATCTATTTTTTGATTGCATTACCACTCCCATATGTTGCATTCTTCATCTACTACTTCATCTTAGTCAGTTTATACTATTCTTTCTTATTGTGGTAGGCTGAGCCTCCCTTTCATTCAAACTGTTTATTATCTTGTGATTATCTGTTTGAGCTAATCCTTTACTTCCCAGTTATCTTCTTTTCCAGCCTTTGTTTCTATTCCCACAATTTGTTGCAGATGTGTACTAAACCAAGTATTGTGCCAAGCTGTTATCCAGTAAATCTAGGAATAAGTCCAGTTCTGTAATTGTTTGCTACCCAGGAAATCTAGAGTACCCAAGTTGAGCAGGAAGCCCGAGTCAAATCTGTAATGCCCGTTGAGCCGTTAGCAAGGAGTGCGTTAGGCGTTAGGGTCGGAGAAGATAGGGAAAGTACACTCAACGAAGTGAAATAGTGTAAGCAGTAGCAAGGTCTACAGACTGGTGTCCGAGCGGTCGTAAGTTGGTAACAAAGCACAATAGGTGTCCATACACACCCTGTTTCAGATCTAAGGATAGATCCAGAATATGGAAGATAGAAGTGTTCTAGGTTGTAATTGATTTCTTAGGTTTATAATCCAAGATGATAAATAGGATGTTTAGAAGGAGTGACTCTTCCACTTCAATTAGATCTAGTAGTACAAACCCACCTGAGATTCCAGCAGAAGATGGAACCGTCAACAGTGAGTCGTACCAGCTTTCAGATCTAGATCAGAAGTTAGGAGATTGGAACATACCAAAAGTTCCCACAACCCAGGTCTATAAGTCTTCGTCATGGTCCTTGAAAAAGTCTTTCAGAACGGACTACCATGTTAGGACTATAGAACAAGTCTACAGCATTAACAAGGAATATGAAACCTGTTATTTGCTATCCCCTGCAGCCATGAAAGCGCATAGGGATTCTGGTCACAAATACCTCCACATAGGAATTGTCCAAGTCGGAGTTAAACCATTGATCAGAGAAGGTTTGAACAACTCGGTCCTTATGGCCCTCAGAGATACCCGTCTCATCAAATTCAGAGACAGTCTCCTAGGAACCATAGAATCCAGTTTGAGTAACGGTCCAATTCATTTCGACTGTTTTCCAAACCTCACAGTTGCACTTGACGACCCTCATATTTTGAAGGTCCTCACCCTCAACATCAGAACCCATGGAATCTTTGTATTACATGGCACCAAACAACTTGCTCTTATATACCGAGTGTATTATAAGTGCATGAGGACAAACATGTCCATCCAAGCTTTCGATAAGAGAAAGGCAGGTGAAACCACTCTTATCCAAACTTCAGATGTGAGATCTACCGTTCAGGTACCAAGAACCCTGAAATGGTCCGAAATCACGTTCCCAGAACATTGGTCCTTAGAGAATGAAAACTATCCTCTACAGACCCAGAATCCTGTTAGGAACCCAGATCCGGATTATGTCCAACAGTTAGCCGATGGAACGGTTAGACTAAGCTTCGACCAGTCCAGATTTAGGTCACCCTTTGAGTATGATGAACCCTTGCCCAGATCCTCATTAGATCTGTACCAGGAACCATACCAGGAACCAAGGTCTAGATCCATGGATCTAAGACAACCATTTAGGCAGCCAACTATCCTCTTGAAAGATAGACCTGCATCCCATAGTAGTTCGTCTAGAACACGAGCTCCTACATCTAGAAGAGACTTAGGCCCGCAGTTCCAAGGTGTCAAAGACCACTCTCAGGTTAGTACCCCTTGTTACACAGCCAAGCAAGACCCAGTTGTTGATCAAGAAGAAGACAACAACAGTCAGGACAGTCTCAAACCCCCCTCACCATCAGGATCTGATTTTAAGAATCCTATTCAGCAAGAATCTGAATACGACCATCAGCTCCTCGTGTTAACAAAGGAATTCATCCCTGATATGGACTACCTCGAAAAGGATTTTAATTCCGAAAAGAACCGGATTAAAAGAGAAGCCTATCGAGCAAACCATACCAGAGAACAAAAGGTTGAAGTCTTGGAGAAATGGAAGTCATTCATGAAAGTGGTAAAAGCTGATTATCCTTTCTTTGAATACTTTGAGAAACATTTCATTCGGCATAAAAAGAAATGTGTCAAACCCAAACTTCCAGAGAAACCTATTCCTCCTCCTAAACCGAGACATTCATCAAGAAGAACAGAGAAACCAGTCTCTCCTTCACCAGAAATTAATGTCCTAGAAAGCCACATATCTTCTAGCAGTTCCGATGAATCTTCTTCAGAGAAGAAAGAACCACTAGACGACCAGCTTGGTAATTCACCCCCACTTCCTCCAAGGATATGGAAATCCAAATACAGAGGAAACCCAGCCTTTAAGGATTTCAAAAGAGAAAGAATTGTTTCCAGAGAATATAGGCGCCTAAAATTAGAAGCAAGAGGCATCTATAGGATCCCAGGAACCTTGAAACTCCTCAAACCTAAAGCAAAAGGAAAATGCTTTAAGTGCGGGAAAAAGGGACATTTCAAGAAAGAATGTCCAGGCAAGTCTCCTACCCATTCCTTAGTATCTGAAGATATTTCCAAAATCTTAGATCTTGACCATCCAGAACATGAGTCTCCCAATAGTTCTATTAACCAGGAAATCTGTCAGATTTACCAAGATTCATCCTCTCCTAGAGCTCAGGATAGCACCTCTAGTAGCTCAGATGATGTCATACCATGCCAAGATAGTTGTTGCAGAAACAACACTATCAAAGTTCTTTCTCAACAAGAAGAGCTTCTCCTCGATCTCATAGAACAGATCAAGGACCCAGAAGAGAAATCTCAAAAACTTAGTAAGTTCCATAGAACCTTAGCCAAGGAAACTAGTACATCCGAATCTAGGCTTCAGGAACCCAAAGTTGACTTGGAAAAACCCTACAATAGGTTTATCAAATCCAAGAAAGAGATTACTATCCAAGATCTCCAGAAAGAGATTAAGGATACCAAGACTGAAGTCTATGACCTTAAGCAAAACTTAGTCATCCTTAGGGTTGATCATGGTCTCATGAACCTTAAAGTCAAACCTTCAGGAAACACTTCTCACCAAGTCAATGAGGACAGAATCTCATTACAGAACCCTTCTAAAAAAGAAATTGAAAAAACAGTTAACCCCACTACAGATATGGTACCAGGACCATCTAGAGGATCGTTCTCGAAAACCATCAGTCGGATTAACTTCCAGAAATGGCATTCCAAAGTCAGGATTGTCATAAGCAAAGATTTTGAATTTGAGATAGTAGCCTTAATAGACTCAGGTGCTGATCTCAACTGCATTCAAGAAGGAATCATTCCCTCTAAATACTTCCGGAAAACCAAAGAAAGGTTAACCTCCGCAAGCGGTGGGAAAATGCAGATAGAATTCAAAATCCCAAGAGTACATGTTTGCCAGGACAATGCGTGTTTCAAAACCACCTTTGTTCTCGTAAAAAATATGACAGATAGGGTCATCTTAGGAAACCCATTCATGTGTCTGTTGTATCCTTTTACCACGGATAGTGAAGGAATCACTACCCACCCTTTTGGCCAACCAGTCAGGTTTAAGTTTCTTAGGAGCCCAGAACCTAAAGACATCAACAGTCTCCATGAGGTTTCCATCTCCAAGACCCTTAACCTTATCCAAGCCAAAACCCAACACATTGAGTACCTTAGTAATGAACTAAGTTACAAAAGGGTTGATAAGCAGTTAGCTTGCAAAAGCTACCAATCAGAGATTAGAAAGTTTGAAGAAGAACTCAAACAAGAAGTCTGCTCTGATCTCCCCACAGCATTTTGGCATAGGAAAAGGCACGAAGTTGCACTACCATATGTCAAAGATTTCCAAGAAAAGAACATCCCTACCAAAGCCAGGCCTATCCAAATGAGTCAGGAACTTATGGATACTTGCAAAGCCGAAATAGAGGATCTTCTTAGTAAGGGAATCATCAGAAACTCTAGGTCACCATGGTCCTGTCCAGCCTTTTATGTTCAGAAAAATGCTGAGATTGAGAGAGGTGTCCCTAGACTTGTCATCAATTACAAGCCCCTTAACAAAGTCCTAGAATGGATTAGGTATCCTATCCCCAACAAAAGAGACTTAGTTAACAGGCTTAGCAAAGCAGTGGTTTTCAGTAAGTTTGACATGAAGAGTGGTTTTTGGCAGATACAAATCAGTGAGTCTGATAGGTACAAGACAGCCTTCACCACACCCTTTGGTCATTACGAATGGAATGTAATGCCCTTTGGTCTTAAAAATGCACCTTCTGAATTCCAAAACATCATGAATGAGATTTTCAATCCATTCTCCAGTCATATCATTGTGTACATTGACGATGTACTCATCTTCTCAGAGTCCCTAGACAAACATTGGAAGCATCTCAGAACATTCTTCCAAACCATAAAAAGAAATGGTCTTGTTGTCTCGGCCCCGAAGATCAAGCTTTTCCAAACCAGTGTCAGGTTCTTAGGTTTTGACATAAAACATGCAGTCATCAAACCAATTGATAGAGCCATCCAGTTTGCAGAAAAGTTTCCTGATGAGATCCTAGAAAAGACCCAACTCCAAAGGTTCTTAGGATCCCTCAACTACATTTCTGATTTCTATCAAAACCTTAGGCAACAGTGCAAGCCTCTCTTTGATAGACTTCGAACCAATCCTTCACCTTGGACACCCGCCCATACTTTGGTTGTCCAACAGGTCAAGAAATATGTCATGACACTCCCTTGCCTAGGAATCCCCTCAGAAAATTCCTTCAAGGTCGTTCAGACTGATGCCTCTAACATTGGTTATGGTGGCATTCTCCTTCAGCGTGTTAGTCCCACTTCCCCTGAACAAATTGTTCGTTTCCATTCAGGAATTTGGACTCCCACTCAGTTAAATTATAGTACTATTAAAAAAGAAATTTTATCTATAGTACTATGCATTTCAAAATTTCAAAGTGATCTTTTGAATCAAAAGTTTTTAATACGGATTGATTGTAAATCTGCAAAACATGTTTTAGAAAAAGATGTTCAAAATATTGCATCAAAACAGATTTTTGCACGTTGGCAAGCCATCCTTTCAGTTTTTGATTTTGACATAGAATTCATTGCAGGAACCCAGAACAGTATACCTGATTTCCTTACCCGTGAATTTTTGCAGAATCCAGTCCAAAATGTCCGGGAAGAAACCCGTACAACCCCAACCTCCCAAGTTGCCTAAACCAACCACTAGGAGTACAAGTCAGGCACAGAACCCTGGCCCGTTGGTTCCCTTCTCTTCCTCTTCAAAGACCTTACCTGTGTCTCCCTCTGTCGTTGCTAGTCGTTATTTGGTTTCCACAATCCCTAAACCAAATTACCAAAGGCCCCAAGGACAACACAGTTATAGTTCTGCTTTAGCTCTACCTCCTCCTAAGACAATTTCTCCATACACTGTCGAAGTTCCCCCCGGCCCAATTGTGCCCAGACAAACCTCTTTCACCCCTCCTCCTAGAACAGGAAGGGCCCCTTATCTCAAAAAACCTTTTGTTCAACACATCTCTTATATTGAGCCTCATTTAGCTCATATCACAGATCCGTTGGCATTAGCAATAAAGATACTGCCTCATGAATGGCACTTCCTTCCCAAAAGCCCTGAGAAGAACATCAAATTCTATAAAGGCATTCTCATTCAAGAAAAGTCTGCCAGAATAGAAGACATCAGGGACAGAATCAACCCAGCTAGAGTCTTGTATCACAAGTTCATAATTCAGGGTTTCGTAAGCAGCAAAGATTGGGGTCATCCTTCCTCACTCCGATCACTTACTGTACTCAAAGGGCCAGAACCCCTTTATAATTATTATGACTACATGGATGCCTTCGAGAAGGTTTTATTCTTCCAAAATGAGAACTATGACCACTCTTGGTTCATCCAGTTTGATAAGAAATTCGATAGCCAGATACCTTCGTGGTTCCTCAAGTGGTGGGAAATGTTTGGATCAGTTAATGAAAACTTCCCAGACCCCCTACAAGACGCACTAAGGTATTTCTGCTCCAAGTTTCAGGTTGACAGGCATTCTTCCCAGTTTCCAGCCATCTTGCATATGACAATACAATACAAGATCCACTGGATTAGCATGTGGAGTTATGCTATCAATAAAAATATACTCGATAGGGAATTCTTTGTAAAATGGTGGGACAAATTCAGACCATCTGATACCATCTCCAAACTTTACAATGATTTTCCCCTTCCAGTTCAGAAGTCCATTGCTCATCACACCAGATCACAGTCCAGCCTAGAATCCGCTCATTTTGTCGGGAAATCTAGCAGAGAACTCAGAGATCTCGCTCAGCAATTGCTTCTACAATCAGAACAATTAGAGTCAGAAGAAAAGAACTCTCCTGCCTCGTCAGAAGCCTCATGCAATCGTGTTCCTTTTGACCCCTTCCAGGATGCTCAAGATCCTTATGAAGGCTACAATTTGGACAGCGATTAAGTCATGCTTCCAGATGCTCCAGAACAGCCCTAGAAGCCCCAGTATAGCTCAAGAACCACCTTTGCAAAATCGGCTACTATTCAGAACAGTACCCGCACCAGCAAAGTTGCAGACAAGACACTGTTCCAAAACAGTGACCAGACCAGAAACCGTTCACTCTACAGTGCCCCGACAGGATTATGGAAATTACTATTGCTTTCGGCTGAAAAGATATTCACCTGAAGTAAAAGCAATTTACCTTCCGTAAATTACTATTGCTTTCGGCTGAAAAGATATTCACCTGAAGTAAAAGCAATTTACCTTCCGTAATTGATGCAATCTCCTGAACACTTCCAAGGCTCTCTCCTCCTATATAAGGCATCCTTGGCCTCAGTCTTCAGCAGGCTAAATTAAGCACAGAAGCTTAAACCTCAGAGCTCCACCTTTACTTAGTACACAGAACTACTTTGTAATAACCATGGCTCTTACATTCCCCCTAGTTTACATTTGTAATTACAATGCATTTGTAACCTTACCCAGCTTCCGCCCCAGTGCCCTCAGAACGGCACCTCTTGTATTAAAGAAAGGACATACCAGCATGGGATCTAGCCTGATACCTATCAGAGTCGGCGACTAGCCCGGTAGGCGGAGAGCCCTCCTTTATCCCCGTATGGGAAGTGAGAGTTCCTACCACAGTCAAAGACTGGCTCTGATACCAATTGGGGGTAAGCTACAATACAAGAGGTGCCGTTCTGAGGGCACTGGGGCGGAAGCTGGGTAAGGTTACAAATGCATTGTAATTACAAATGTAAACTAGGGGGAATGTAAGAGCCATGGTTATTACAAAGTAGTTCTGTGTACTAAGTAAAGGTGGAGCTCTGAGGTTTAAGCTTCTGTGCTTAATTTAGCCTGCTGAAGACTGATCAAGAGCGTTCCTTATATAGATGGAGGAAGGCCTGGTCTCTTCAGGAGTGTGCTGGAATTGCGGACGGAAATCACGGAAGGTAAATTGCTTTAACTGGAGTGAATAACTTTTCCACCGAAAGCAATAGTAGCTTGGATGATTCTGTCGGGGCACTGTGGAGTGAACAGTATCTGGTCACTGTTTGGAACAGTGTCTTGTCCCCTTGCTTTTCTGAATAGTGACTCTGCATAGTGTTCTGGACTGTGCAGCGAATAGTAGCTTCTGCAGCTTTGCGAGTGCGGGTACTGTTCTGAATAGTAACCGTTTTGGCAAAGGTGGTTCTTGGGCTGTGCTGAGGCTTCTGGAGCTGTTCTGGAGCATCCGGAAGTGATTTAATCAGTACCATAGCCGGATGGGTAGCCATCATAAGGGTCCCAAGGGGGATCATAGCTGTGGTCATGGTCATGGTACTGGTCAAATTTATCACAAAGGCCGCAGTACAGGATAGGTTCATAATCTGCCTGTTGCAGTACTAGCTGTCCTGGGTCAATGTAGTCAATTCTTTCGGTATGGAGTGATTCTGAGTATGGCCTGGTGGTGAATACTGAAATTCTGCCAGTATTGCCAACAAAGTGGTAGTTTTGCCATAGCTCACTGGTGACATCTAAAATCTCATTGTTGAAGTAACCTCTCCAGCATTCTGCGAGAGTTTCAGGGTCTTCATTGTGGAGATAAGAGTCTCCTTCATACCAGGGACCATTGTGGGTGTACCCATTAATGAGTACGAGGTGGTGCGAAGGTTGCACTATCATCCAGTTGTTTCTGTCCCATTGTGGGAGAGTACTCCAGCATCTGATGGATACAAAAGGACTCTTGATCTTAGAAACAGTCTGTCGGATGATCAGTGGAAACTGGTTGATCAGGTCATGGCTAGTTAGCTTGATGAGCCTGACGAACCCATATTCGAACATCTGCGAAAGCCAGCTTGGATCTTCTTCAACAGTCCAATCTTCGTAGTTGATTATTAGACCGGGGAAGGGATGTTTCTTCTCATAGACCCTTTGGCTGCTTCCAAAGTACTTTTCCCAGGTTGATTTGATGAAGGCACAGTTAAAATCTGCTGGATCTTCACCATAAACTGGAAAATGAGTGATGACCATAATTTTAAAATGTTTGAACCATCGGTCACGTGATTCATTCATAGCCTTGCTGTCCAATATACGTTTTTGTATATCGGAGGGCAAGTTGGCGACAGCACTTCTTAGCTGGTTTTGAGTCTTAAGACTTAACCTAGCATAATCGGTGCCCATAATAGTCGTTTTATCCATTGAATGGATTTCCTCTTTGCCAAAGAGTTGACTAGTATATATCTGTCCAATTGTAATTCCTGCCTCGAGGTTAACTAGGTTCAGTTCTAGTGCTCTGAGGGTTTTTTGGAAAAGACGATTGTTTCTTTGGGTATAGGCTCTTTGGAGGTTATCGAGGATGATTTTTATGGAGGGTGGAACTTCTGGGTATACACCATTCATAAACTGGTAATTCCTGGATAAAACTTCACATAGAGTAATAGCCGTAAAACCATTGGAAAATATAATTTTAAGAGGAACATGATCTTGAAGGGATGTTGCTCTACTGGGTTCTATTCCAGAAGAAGCGCCTTCATGCCTTTGGTAAGGAGTGCCCTGGACAGGGGTTTTTCCTTTGTTCCTGCTTGAAGAAGCCATTTTCCACTTACTAGTGGGACAAGTAATAGGAGATGTTTGCTTTTCTTCCTGCCATGGATTAACAAAATGGTTATTCTTAAAAACATTTTTGTTAATAACATGAGATGTCATGGAGCAAATATCTTTATGTGTAATGTGATGAGATGATAATTTATGAGATTGAAGAAGGCTCAAAGAATTATCAAATATGATGGATGGTGCAATTTGATCAAGGTTCTTGGCTTGATTTGGACCAAATGGAGATGTTTTGGCTTTGGTGGAGTCAAGATTTTTAGAAACAGAAACTTTCTGGAGATACTCAATCTCTCTGGGTTCAGGGTTCCTAAGAAATTTAAACTTGACTGGTTGGCCAAAAGGTTGGGTAGTGATTCCTTCACTATCTGTGGTAAAGGGATATAACGGACACATGAATGGGTTCCCTAAGATGACCCTATCTGTTATATTTTTGACAAGAACAAAGGTGGTTCTGAAGCACACATTGTCTTGGCAAACCTGTGCATCTGGGATTTTGAATTCAATCTGCATTTTTCCACCACTTGCAGAAGTTAACCTTTCCTTGGTTTTCTGGAAGTATTTAGAGGGGATAATGCCTTCTTGAATGCAATTGAGATCAGCACCCGAATCTATTAGGGCAATAACCTCAAACTCAAAATCATTGCTTATGACAATCCTGACTTTGGAATGCCACTTCTGGAAGTTAATACTACTGATGGTTGACAAGAACGTTCCAGGTTCTGGTTCCATTTCTGCAGTAGGGTTAACTGTTTCATCAACTTCATCATCAGAAGGGTTTTGTAATGAGATTCTGTCCTCATTGCCCTGCTGTGAAGTGAACTCTAGATTTTTGACCCTAAGGTCCATGAGACCATGATCAACCCTAAGGATGGTTAATTCCTGCTTAAGGTTTCTCATCTCAATTTTGTTATCCTTAATCTCTTTCTGGAGATCTTGGATGGTTATCTCTTTCTTGGATTTGGTAAATCTATTGTAGATTTTTTCCAAGTCAACTTTGGGTTCCTGAAACCTAGGTTTGGATGTATTGGTTTCCCTGACTAAAGTTCTGTGAAACTCACTAAGTCGTCGAGATTTCTCTTCTGGATCCTTGATCTGTTCTATGAGATCGAGGAGTAGTTCTTCCTGTTTGGTAAGAACCTGGATAGTCTTGTTTCTACAACAACTATTCTGGCAAGGTAAGATTTCATCCGAGTCACTAGAGGAACTAGAAGATACTCTAGAGGTTTCATAGGATGTTTCAAACAATTGGTGTTTTTCTTGGTCACTGGACTCACTGCTCAGGTGATCAAGTTCCAGAAGTTTGAAGATCTCTTCCTTACTGGTTTGGTCACTAATGAGGGTATTGATAAGGGTTTTGGCCTTAGCTTTACAATCTCTTTCGAAATGACCATCCTTTCCACACTTAAAACATTTTCCTGATGTTTTAGGTATGAACTTCCTTATAGGTTTGGATCTGCCTTTCTTATAGAAATCATCAGTCTTGGACTTCTGGTTTCTAAAGTGTTTGGGGGCAGGTTTCCTCCTATGGGATTTTCTAGAGGGTTCTTCGCCTCTGTGTTTGGATTTCTTTTTGGAGATGATAGAAGGTAAGCCATACTGGGTACAGAAATTCCCTATTTCGTACTTGGCTTTGCTCTTGTTGGCTTGGCTCTGGATTTTAAGATCCCTGCACATCTTCATCCCTTCATTTCGGATTGTGCTAGAGATATCTCCATAGGTTAGGTTGTCATAATCTATGATACCTAACGAGCTAGCAAGAGTTTCTTTGACCTTCTGTCCAAACAATGTGGGTAAGCCATTGATAAACTTCTCCTTCCAAAATGGAGAGTTACAATCGCTTCTATGCATGACACGAGTGGTGAACACATCTTCATACCACCGGTATTCTCCAAGGTTTTTACATCTAAGGTTACTCAACTGGTCGTAAATCCTAGATGTGACATTGCTGGGTTTACCAATGAAGTGTTTCATGATCGTATAGATCAGGGTATTGACTCCATCAGGAACTCCTCTGCCTATGCGTTCATCAAAGATAGGGTTCTCATCCTCATCTTTTTGAACAGCGTGCTTAATGTCTTCCTTAGAAGTGGCTGTCATACAGTGGTTCCACCAATTTAACAATTTTCCAGTAAATCCTAAAACAATGAGCTCTACAACCTCAGTATTTGGAATACCATCATTGAGATAGTTATTTGCTACCATGGTTATATGCTGGATTTTGTTTTGGATTTCTTGTTCGGCTAAACCATCTATGTTCCATTCATAGAGTTTACCACTGGAAACTGTGAATTGCATGGTCCTTTCCTCAAATTGGAGGTCAGGGGGTGTTGGTCTGGGATACCAATTCTTGGTAAGGCTAGTTGGCGTTACCTTTGGTTGGTAAAGCTTATTTACCTGTAAACCTCGAAATTGGTCTTCTATTTGTTCTATCTCCTGTTCAGTTTCAGAGGAGGTTCTACTAGAACTGCTAGAGGCCGTATGGGCATGTAGGGTATTTGCCCGGGGTTCAAGCCTAGGGTCCCTACTGGTTGATGTAAGATCTGGTGAAGGGGAGACTGGCTCCTTTTTCACGCGATTATCAAGCTTTTGAGCCATTTCCTTAAGGGCTGTTTGCTCCTTTGGTTTAAGGCTAGCTTGTCTGGTTGTGGGAAGCTTGACTAAAGGGTCTTCTAGAGGTTGGATTGGTTTTGAAAGGTTTCCTGGTTGGAGGAGAACTTTGTTGTCAACCCTATCTTCTATCCTGTCAAGTTGTTTCCCTATAACTCCTAAGCATTGGTTGGTATAGTTGTTTTGCTCTATTACCTTTCTGACAACCTTTTCTTCTGGGGTTGGACACTTGAAAGGTGAGGCAATAACATCGGTACCACGCTGTTTAAAGAGTATAGCTTCTTGAGGAGGATGACTAGACCTAACAATTTCTGGTTTGCTGGAGCTCGGTGCATCCTTCTTGGGAAGTAATATCCAGTTGGTTTTGGAAATGACACAGTTCTTTTTGTGCCAACTGAAATGTTTCTCAAAGTATTCAAAGAAAGGATAATCAGCTTTTACCTCTTTCATGAATATCTTCCATTTCTCCAAAACTTCAACCTTCTGTTCTCTGGTATGGTTTGCTCGATAGGCTTC
The DNA here is from genome assembly GCA_028535165.1 of Quercus tomentella. Lineage (NCBI taxonomy): Eukaryota > Viridiplantae > Streptophyta > Magnoliopsida > Fagales > Fagaceae > Quercus > Quercus tomentella. The sequence goes on from JAPQVY010000156.1 coordinate 54,141,791, forward strand.
TCTTTTAATCCGGTTCTTTTCGGAATTAAAATCCTTTTCGAGGTAGTCCATATCAGGGATGAATTCCTTTGTTAACACGAGGAGCTGATGGTCGTATTCAGATTCTTGCTGAATAGGATTCTTAAAATCAGATCCTGATGGTGAGGGGGGTTTGAGACTGTCCTGACTGTTGTTGTCTTCTTCTTGATCAACAACTGAGTCTTGCTTGGCTGTGTAACAAGGGGTACTAACCTGAGAGTGGTCTTTGACACCTTGGAACTGCGGGCCTAAGTCTCTTCTAGATGTAGGAGCTCGTGTTCTAGACGAACTACTATGGGATGCAGGTCTATCTTTCAAGAGGATAGTTGGCTGCCTAAATGGTTGTCTTAGATCCATGGATCTAGACCTTGGTTCCTGGTATGGTTCCTGGTACAGATCTAATGCCATGGTTATTACAAAGTAGTTCTGTGTACTAAGTAAAGGTGGAGCTCTGAGGTTTAAGCTTCTGTGCTTAATTTAGCCTGCTGAAGACTGAGGCCAAGGATGCCTTATATAGGAGGAGAGAGCCTTGGAAGTGTTCAGGAGATTGCATCAATTACGGAAGGTAAATTGCTTTTACTTCAGGTGAATATCTTTTCAGCCGAAAGCAATAGTAATTTACGGAAGGTAAATTGCTTTTACTTCAGGTGAATATCTTTTCAGCCGAAAGCAATAGTAATTTCCATAATCCTGTCGGGGCACTGTAGAGTGAACGGTTTCTGGTCTGGTCACTGTTTTGGAACAGTGTCTTGTCTGCAACTTTGCTGGTGCGGGTACTGTTCTGAATAGTAGCCGATTTTGCAAAGGTGGTTCTTGAGCTATACTGGGGCTTCTAGGGCTGTTCTGGAGCATCTGGAAGCATGACTTAATCGCTGTCCAAATTGTAGCCTTCATAAGGATCTTGAGCATCCTGGAAGGGGTCAAAAGGAACACGATTGCATGAGGCTTCTGACGAGGCAGGAGAGTTCTTTTCTTCTGACTCTAATTGTTCTGATTGTAGAAGCAATTGCTGAGCGAGATCTCTGAGTTCTCTGCTAGATTTCCCGACAAAATGAGCGGATTCTAGGCTGGACTGTGATCTGGTGTGATGAGCAATGGACTTCTGAACTGGAAGGGGAAAATCATTGTAAAGTTTGGAGATGGTATCAGATGGTCTGAATTTGTCCCACCATTTTACAAAGAATTCCCTATCGAGTATATTTTTATTGATAGCATAACTCCACATGCTAATCCAGTGGATCTTGTATTGTATTGTCATATGCAAGATGGCTGGAAACTGGGAAGAATGCCTGTCAACCTGAAACTTGGAGCTGAAATACCTTAGTGCGTCTTGTAGGGGGTCTGGGAAGTTTTCATTAACTGATCCAAACATTTCCCACCACTTGAGGAACCACGAAGGTATCTGGCTATCGAATTTCTTATCAAACTGGATGAACCAAGAGTGGTCATAGTTCTCATTTTGGAAGAATAAAACCTTCTCGAAGGCATCCATGTAGTCATAATAATTATAAAGGGGTTCTGGCCCTTTGAGTACAGTAAGTGATCGGAGTGAGGAAGGATGACCCCAATCTTTGCTGCTTACGAAACCCTGAATTATGAACTTGTGATACAAGACTCTAGCTGGGTTGATTCTGTCCCTGATGTCTTCTATTCTGGCAGACTTTTCTTGAATGAGAATGCCTTTATAGAATTTGATGTTCTTCTCAGGGCTTTTGGGAAGGAAGTGCCATTCATGAGGCAGTATCTCTATTGCTAATGCCAACGGATCTGTGATATGAGCTAAATGAGGCTCAATATAAGAGATGTGTTGAACAAAAGGTTTTTTGAGATAAGGGGCCCTTCCTGTTCTAGGAGGAGGGGTGAAAGAGGTTTGTCTGGGCACAATTGGGCCGGGGGGAACTTCGACAGTGTATGGAGAAATTGTCTTAGGAGGAGGTAGAGCTAAAGCAGAACTATAACTGTGTTGTCCTTGGGGCCTTTGGTAATTTGGTTTAGGGATTGTGGAAACCAAATAACGACTAGCAACGACAGAGGGAGACACAGGTAAGGTCTTTGAAGAGGAAGAGAAGGGAACCAACGGGCCAGGGTTCTGTGCCTGACTTGTACTCCTAGTGGTTGGTTTAGGCAACTTGGGAGGTTGGGGTTGTACGGGTTTCTTCCCGGACATTTTGGACTGGATTCTGCAAAAATTCACGGGTAAGGAAATCAGGTATACTGTTCTGGGTTCCTGCAATGAATTCTATGTCAAAATCAAAAACTGAAAGGATGGCTTGCCAACGTGCAAAAATCTGTTTTGATGCAATATTTTGAACATCTTTTTCTAAAACATGTTTTGCAGATTTACAATCAATCCGTATTAAAAACTTTTGATTCAAAAGATCACTTTGAAATTTTGAAATGCATAGTACTATAGATAAAATTTCTTTTTTAATAGTACTATAATTTAACTGAGTGGGAGTCCAAATTCCTGAATGGAAACGAACAATTTGTTCAGGGGAAGTGGGACTAACACGCTGAAGGAGAATGCCACCATAACCAATGTTAGAGGCATCAGTCTGAACGACCTTGAAGGAATTTTCTGAGGGGATTCCTAGGCAAGGGAGTGTCATGACATATTTCTTGACCTGTTGGACAACCAAAGTATGGGCGGGTGTCCAAGGTGAAGGATTGGTTCGAAGTCTATCAAAGAGAGGCTTGCACTGTTGCCTAAGGTTTTGATAGAAATCAGAAATGTAGTTGAGGGATCCTAAGAACCTTTGGAGTTGGGTCTTTTCTAGGATCTCATCAGGAAACTTTTCTGCAAACTGGATGGCTCTATCAATTGGTTTGATGACTGCATGTTTTATGTCAAAACCTAAGAACCTGACACTGGTTTGGAAAAGCTTGATCTTCGGGGCCGAGACAACAAGACCATTTCTTTTTATGGTTTGGAAGAATGTTCTGAGATGCTTCCAATGTTTGTCTAGGGACTCTGAGAAGATGAGTACATCGTCAATGTACACAATGATATGACTGGAGAATGGATTGAAAATCTCATTCATGATGTTTTGGAATTCAGAAGGTGCATTTTTAAGACCAAAGGGCATTACATTCCATTCGTAATGACCAAAGGGTGTGGTGAAGGCTGTCTTGTACCTATCAGACTCACTGATTTGTATCTGCCAAAAACCACTCTTCATGTCAAACTTACTGAAAACCACTGCTTTGCTAAGCCTGTTAACTAAGTCTCTTTTGTTGGGGATAGGATACCTAATCCATTCTAGGACTTTGTTAAGGGGCTTGTAATTGATGACAAGTCTAGGGACACCTCTCTCAATCTCAGCATTTTTCTGAACATAAAAGGCTGGACAGGACCATGGTGACCTAGAGTTTCTGATGATTCCCTTACTAAGAAGATCCTCTATTTCGGCTTTGCAAGTATCCATAAGTTCCTGACTCATTTGGATAGGCCTGGCTTTGGTAGGGATGTTCTTTTCTTGGAAATCTTTGACATATGGTAGTGCAACTTCGTGCCTTTTCCTATGCCAAAATGCTGTGGGGAGATCAGAGCAGACTTCTTGTTTGAGTTCTTCTTCAAACTTTCTAATCTCTGATTGGTAGCTTTTGCAAGCTAACTGCTTATCAACCCTTTTGTAACTTAGTTCATTACTAAGGTACTCAATGTGTTGGGTTTTGGCTTGGATAAGGTTAAGGGTCTTGGAGATGGAAACCTCATGGAGACTGTTGATGTCTTTAGGTTCTGGGCTCCTAAGAAACTTAAACCTGACTGGTTGGCCAAAAGGGTGGGTAGTGATTCCTTCACTATCCGTGGTAAAAGGATACAACAGACACATGAATGGGTTTCCTAAGATGACCCTATCTGTCATATTTTTTACGAGAACAAAGGTGGTTTTGAAACACGCATTGTCCTGGCAAACATGTACTCTTGGGATTTTGAATTCTATCTGCATTTTCCCACCGCTTGCGGAGGTTAACCTTTCTTTGGTTTTCCGGAAGTATTTAGAGGGAATGATTCCTTCTTGAATGCAGTTGAGATCAGCACCTGAGTCTATTAAGGCTACTATCTCAAATTCAAAATCTTTGCTTATGACAATCCTGACTTTGGAATGCCATTTCTGGAAGTTAATCCGACTGATGGTTTTCGAGAACGATCCTCTAGATGGTCCTGGTACCATATCTGTAGTGGGGTTAACTGTTTTTTCAATTTCTTTTTTAGAAGGGTTCTGTAATGAGATTCTGTCCTCATTGACTTGGTGAGAAGTGTTTCCTGAAGGTTTGACTTTAAGGTTCATGAGACCATGATCAACCCTAAGGATGACTAAGTTTTGCTTAAGGTCATAGACTTCAGTCTTGGTATCCTTAATCTCTTTCTGGAGATCTTGGATAGTAATCTCTTTCTTGGATTTGATAAACCTATTGTAGGGTTTTTCCAAGTCAACTTTGGGTTCCTGAAGCCTAGATTCGGATGTACTAGTTTCCTTGGCTAAGGTTCTATGGAACTTACTAAGTTTTTGAGATTTCTCTTCTGGGTCCTTGATCTGTTCTATGAGATCGAGGAGAAGCTCTTCTTGTTGAGAAAGAACTTTGATAGTGTTGTTTCTGCAACAACTATCTTGGCATGGTATGACATCATCTGAGCTACTAGAGGTGCTATCCTGAGCTCTAGGAGAGGATGAATCTTGGTAAATCTGACAGATTTCCTGGTTAATAGAACTATTGGGAGACTCATGTTCTGGATGGTCAAGATCTAAGATTTTGGAAATATCTTCAGATACTAAGGAATGGGTAGGAGACTTGCCTGGACATTCTTTCTTGAAATGTCCCTTTTTCCCGCACTTAAAGCATTTTCCTTTTGCTTTAGGTTTGAGGAGTTTCAAGGTTCCTGGGATCCTATAGATGCCTCTTGCTTCTAATTTTAGGCGCCTATATTCTCTGGAAACAATTCTTTCTCTTTTGAAATCCTTAAAGGCTGGGTTTCCTCTGTATTTGGATTTCCATATCCTTGGAGGAAGTGGGGGTGAATTACCAAGCTGGTCGTCTAGTGGTTCTTTCTTCTCTGAAGAAGATTCATCGGAACTGCTAGAAGATATGTGGCTTTCTAGGACATTAATTTCTGGTGAAGGAGAGACTGGTTTCTCTGTTCTTCTTGATGAATGTCTCGGTTTAGGAGGAGGAATAGGTTTCTCTGGAAGTTTGGGTTTGACACATTTCTTTTTATGCCGAATGAAATGTTTCTCAAAGTATTCAAAGAAAGGATAATCAGCTTTTACCACTTTCATGAATGACTTCCATTTCTCCAAGACTTCAACCTTTTGTTCTCTGGTATGGTTTGCTCGATAGGCTTCTCTTTTAATCCGGTTCTTTTCGGAATTAAAATCCTTTTCGAGGTAGTCCATATCAGGGATGAATTCCTTTGTTAACACGAGGAGCTGATGGTCGTATTCAGATTCTTGCTGAATAGGATTCTTAAAATCAGATCCTGATGGTGAGGGGGGTTTGAGACTGTCCTGACTGTTGTTGTCTTCTTCTTGATCAACAACTGGGTCTTGCTTGGCTGTGTAACAAGGGGTACTAACCTGAGAGTGGTCTTTGACACCTTGGAACTGCGGGCCTAAGTCTCTTCTAGATGTAGGAGCTCGTGTTCTAGACGAACTACTATGGGATGCAGGTCTATCTTTCAAGAGGATAGTTGGCTGCCTAAATGGTTGTCTTAGATCCATGGATCTAGACCTTGGTTCCTGGTATGGTTCCTGGTACAGATCTAATGAGGATCTGGGCAAGGGTTCTTCATACTCAAAGGGTGACCTAAATCTGGATTGGTCGAAGCTTAGTCTAACCGTTCCATCGGCTAACTGTTGGACATAATCCGGATCTGGGTTCCTAACAGGATTCTGGGTCTGTAGAGGATAGTTTTCATTCTCTAAGGACCAATGTTCTGGGAACGTGATTTCGGACCATTTCAGGGTTCTTGGTACCTGAACGGTAGATCTCACATCTGAAGTTTGGATAAGAGTGGTTTCACCTGCCTTTCTCTTATCGAAAGCTTGGATGGACATGTTTGTCCTCATGCACTTATAATACACTCGGTATATAAGAGCAAGTTGTTTGGTGCCATGTAATACAAAGATTCCATGGGTTCTGATGTTGAGGGTGAGGACCTTCAAAATATGAGGGTCGTCAAGTGCAACTGTGAGGTTTGGAAAACAGTCGAAATGAATTGGACCGTTACTCAAACTGGATTCTATGGTTCCTAGGAGACTGTCTCTGAATTTGATGAGACGGGTATCTCTGAGGGCCATAAGGACCGAGTTGTTCAAACCTTCTCTGATCAATGGTTTAACTCCTACTTGGACAAGTCCTATGTGGAGGTATTTGTGACCAGAATCCCTATGCGCTTTCATGGCTGCAGGGGATAGCAAATAACAGGTTTCATATTCCTTGTTAATGCTGTAGACTTGTTCTATAGTCCTAACATGGTAGTCCGTTCTGAAAGACTTTTTCAAGGACCATGACGAAGACTTATAGACCTGGGTTGTGGGAACTTTTGGTATGTTCCAATCTCCTAACTTCTGATCTAGATCTGAAAGCTGGTACGACTCACTGTTGACGGTTCCATCTTCTGCTGGAATCTCAGGTGGGTTTGTACTACTAGATCTAATTGAAGTGGAAGAGTCACTCCTTCTAAACATCCTATTTATCATCTTGGATTATAAGCCTAAGAAATCAATTACAACCTAGAACACTTCTATCTTCCATATTCTGGATCTATCCTTAGATCTGAAACAGGGTGTGTATGGACACCTATTGTGCTTTGTTACCAACTTACGACCGCTCGGACACCAGTCTGTAGACCTTGCTACTGCTTACACTATTTCACTTCGTTGAGTGTACTTTCCCTATCTTCTCCGACCCTAACGCCTAACGCACTCCTTGCTAACGGCTCAACGGGCATTACAGATTTGACTCGGGCTTCCTGCTCAACTTGGGTACTCTAGATTTTCTGGGTAGCAAACAATTACAGAACTGGACTTATTCCTAGATTTACTGGATAACAGCTTGGCACAATACTTGGTTTAGTACACATCTGCAACAAATTGTGGGAATAGAAACAAAGGCTGGAAAAGAAGATAACTGGGAAGTAAAGGATTAGCTCAAACAGATAATCACAAGATAATAAACAGTTTGAATGAAAGGGAGGCTCAGCCTACCACAATAAGAAAGAATAGTATAAACTGACTAAGATGAAGTAGTAGATGAAGAATGCAACATATGGGAGTGGTAATGCAATCAAAAAATAGATATAAAACAAAATAATGGATAACTATGGCGGTTGTACCGGCCAACTTGATTTAAAATCAAAATTTACAGTAACTTACAAACACTATGATCGAGCTCAAAATGGCTCTGATACCAAATGGGGGTAAGCTACAATACAAGAGGTGCCGTTCTGAGGGCACTGGGGCGGAAGCTGGGTAAGGTTACAAATGCATTGTAATTACAAATGTAAACTAGGGGGAATGTAAGAGCCATGGTTATTACAAAGTAGTTCTGTGTACTAAGTAAAGGTGGAGCTCTGAGGTTTAAGCTTCTGTGCTTAATTTAGCCTGCTGAAGATTGAGGATGAGCGTTCCTTATATAGATGGAGGAAGGCTTGGTCTCTTCAGGAGTGTGCTTGAATTGCAAACTGAAATCACGGAAGGTAAATTGCTTTAACTGGGGTGAATAACTTTTCCACCGAAAGCAATAGTAACTTGGATGATTCTGTCGGGGCACTGTAGAGTGAACAGTAGTAGGTCACTGTTTGGAACAGTGTCTTGTCCCCTTGCTTTTCTGGAATAGTAACTCTGCATAGTGTTCTGGACTGTGCAGTGAATAGTAGCTTTCTGCAGCTCTGCTGGTGCGGGTACTGTTCTGAATAGTAGCCGAATGAGCAAAGGTGATTCTTGAGCTGTTCTAGAGCAGCAGGAAGCAATCAGTCAGTATCATAACCAGATGGGTATCCTTCGTAGGGGTCAAAAGCAGGAGGTTCATCATAATGCTCATGCTCGTGATATTCCTTAAACAGATTACAAAACCCGCAATAAAGGAGAGGTTCATAGTCTGCTTTCTGGCTGGTGTACTGAGGAGGGTCAAGGCAGATAACTCCTTCTGTGTTGAAAGCCTCAGAGTATGGTTTGGTGGTGAATACTGTGACTCTGCCAGTATTTCCAACAAAATGGTAGTTTTCCCAGAGTTCTCCAGTGATGATCCGTAGTTCATTGCTGAAGTAGTTTGTCCAGCATTTTACGAGGGCTAGAGGATCTTCATAGGAAAGGTAGGAATCACCATCATACCAAGGGTCATTGTGAGAATATCCGTTGACGAGAACAAGGTGGTGAGCAGGTTGAACAGTCATCCAATTGTTGCAGTCCCATTGTGGGAGAGTGGACCAGCATCTGATTGACACAAATGGACTTTTGATCTTTGTTACAACCTGTTGGATAATGAGGGGGAATTGGCTGATCTGGACATGGTTCGTTAGCTTGATAAGTCTAAGGAAACCATATTCAAACATTCTTGAAAGCCAGCTTGGGTTTCTGTCATCATCATCTGCCCCGTCTTCATAGTTGACTATTAGACCAGGAAAAGGATGTTGCTTTTCATAAACCCTGTGACTGTATCTGAAGTACTGGTTCCAAGTTTCTTGGATGAGGGCAGTTACAGTGGGATCTGCTTCTTCACCAGGAATCGGAAAATGGGTGGTGACCATAATTTCAAAATGCCTGAACCATTGGTCACATGATTCAGTCATAGCCTTGCTTCTAAATATACGTTCTTGTATATCAGAAGGCAAGTTGGCAACAGCACTTCTTAGCTGGTTTTGAGTCTTAAGACTTAACCTAGCATAATCTGTACCCATAATAGTCGTTTTATCCATAGAATGGACGTCCTCTTTGCCAAAGAGTTGACTAATGGAAAGCTTTCCAATCTCAATTTCTGCCTCAAGGTTAACTAGGTGTAATTCTAGTGCTCTGAGGGTTCTTTGGAAAAGGTGATTGTTATTCTGGGAAAAAGCTCTCTGAAGGTTATCGAGGACAATTTTGATGGAAGGTGGAAGACCTGTATATATTCCATTTTTAAATTGGAATTTCCTGGATAAAACTTCATGTAAAGTGATATTTTTATTATCACCTGTAAATGTTATTTGAAGAGGAACATGTTCTAGAAGGGATGTTACTTCTCTGGGTTCTGTACCAGGAGAAATGCCTTCATGCATTTGTGAAGGAGAACCCTGGACATGGGCTTTTCCTTTGTTCCTGCTTGAAGATGCCATTTTCCACTTATTAGTGGGGCTATTATAAATAGATTTTTGCTTTTCTACCTGCCATGAGTTAACAAAATGGTTATTTTTGGAAACATATTTGTTAAAAGCATGAGAAGTCATGGAGCAAATATTTTTATGTGTAATGAGATGAGATGATAATTTATGAGATTGAAGAAGGCTCAAAGAATTATCAAATATGATGGATGGTACAATTTGATCAAGGTTCTTGGCTTGATTTGGACCAAATGGAGATGTTTTGGCTTTGGTGAAGTCAAGATCTTTAGAAACAGAAACTTTCTGGAGGTACTCAATCTCTCTGGGTTCAGGGTTCCTAAGAAATATAAACTTGACCGGTTGACCAAAAGGCTGGGTAGTGATTCCTTCACTATCCGTGGTAAAGGGATATAACAGACACATGAATGGGTTGCCTAAGATGACCCTATCTGTTATATTTTTGACAAGAACAAAGGTGGTTCTAAAGCACACATTGTCTTGGCAAACCTGTGCATCTGGGATTTTGAATTCAATCTGCATTTTTCCACCGCTTGCAGAAGTTAACCTTTCCTTGGTTTTCTGGAAGTATTTAGAGGGGATAATGCCTTCTTGAATGCAATTGAGATCAGCACCCGAATCTATTAGGGCAACAACCTCAAATTCAAAATCATTGCTTATGACAATCCTGACTTTGGAATGCCACTTTTGGAAGTTAATACTACTGATGGTTGACAAGAACGTTCCAGGTTCTTGTTCTATTTCTGCAGTAGGGTTAACTGTTTCATCAACTTCATCATCAGAAGGGTTTTGTAATGAGATTCTGTCCTCATTGCCTTGCTGTGAAGTGAACTCTAGATTTTTGACCCTAAGGTCCATGAGACCATGATCAACCCTAAGGATGGTTAATTCCTGCTTAAGGTTTCTCATCTCAGCTTTGTTATCCTTAATCTCTTTCTGGAGATCTTGGATGGTTATCTCTTTCTTGGATTTGGTAAACCTATTATAGAGTTTTTCCAAGTCAACTTTAGGTTCCTGAAACCTAGGTTTGGATGTATTGGTTTCCCTGACTAAGGTTCTATGGAACTCACTAAGTCGCCGAGATTTCTCTTCTGGGTCCTTGATCTGTTCTATGAGATCTAGGAGCAACTCTTCTTGCTTAGAAAGAACACGGATAGCCTTGTTTCTACAACAACTATCTTGGCAAGGTAAGATTTCATCCGAGTCACTAGAGGAACTAGAAGATACTCTAGAGGTTTCATAGGATGTTTCAAACAATTGGTGTTTTTCTTGGTCACTGGACTCACTGCTCAGGTGATCAAGTTCCAGAAGTTTGAAGATCTCTTCCTTACTGGTTTGGTCACTAATGAGGGTATTGATAAGGGTTTTGGCCTTAGCTTTACAATCTCTTTCGAAATGACCATCCTTTCCACACTTAAAACATTTTCCTGATGTTTTAGGTATGAACTTCCTTATAGGTTTGGATCTGCCTTTCTTATAGAAATCATCAGTCTTGGACTTCTGGTTTCTAAAGTGTTTGGGGGCAGGTTTCCTCCTATGGGATTTTCTAGAGGGTTCTTCGCCTCTGTGTTTGGATTTCTTTTTGGAGATGATAGAAGGTAAGCCATACTGGGTACAGAAATTCCCTATTTCGTACTTGGCTTTGCTCTTGTTGGCTTGGCTCTGGATTTTAAGATCTCTGCACATCTTCATCCCTTCATTTCGGATTGTGCTTGAGATGTCTCCATAGGTTAGGCTGTCATAATCAATGATTCCTAACGAGCTAGCAAGAGTTTCTTTGACCTTCTGTCCAAACAATGTGGGTAAGCCATTGATAAACTTCTCCTTCCAAAATGGAGAGTTACAATCGCTTCTATGCATGACACGAGTGGTGAACACATCTTCATACCACCGGTATTCTCCAAGGTTTTTACATCTAAGGTTACTCAACTGGTCGTAAATCCTAGATGTGACATTGCTGGGTTTACCAATGAAGTGTTTCATGATCGTATAGATCAGGGTATTGACTCCATCAGGAACTCCTCTGCCTATGCGTTCATCAAAGATAGGGTTCTCATCCTCATCTTTTTGAACAGCATGCTTAATGTCTTCCTTAGAGGTGGCTGTCATACAGTGGTTCCACCAATTTAACAATTTTCCAGTAAATCCTAAAACAATGAGCTCTACAACCTCAGTATTTGGAATACCATCATTGAGATAGTTATTTGCTACCATGGTTATATGCTGGATTTTGTTTTGGATTTCTTGTTCGGCTAAACCATCTATGTTCCATTCATAGAGTTTACCACTGGAAACTGTGAATTGCATGGTCCTTTCCTCAAATTGGAGGTCAGGGGGTGTTGGTCTGGGATACCAATTCTTGGTAAGGCTAGTTGGCGTTACCTTTGGTTGGTAAAGCTTATTTACCTGTAAACCTCGAAATTGGTCTTCTATTTGTTCTATCTCCTGTTCAGTTTCAGAGGAGGTTCTACTAGAACTGCTAGAGGCCGTATGGGCATGTAGGGTATTTGCCCGGGGTTCAAGCCTAGGGTCCCTACTGGTTGATGTAAGATCTGGTGAAGGGGAGACTGGCTCCTTTTTCACGAGATTATCAAGCTTTTGAGCCATTTCCTTAAGGGCTGTTTGCTCCTTTGGTTTAAGGCTAGCTTGTCTGGTTGTGGGAAGCTTGACTAAAGGATTTTCTAAAGGTTGGATTGGTTTAGTAAGGTTTCCTGGTTGGAGGAGAACTTTGTTGTCAATCCTATCTTCTATCCTGTCAAGTTGTTTTCCTATAACTCCTAAACACTGGTTGGTATAGTTGTTTTGCTCTATTACCTTTCTGACAACTTTTTCCTCTGGGGCTGGACATTTGAAAGGTGAGGCAATAACATCGGTACCACGCTGGTTAAAGAGTATAGCTTCTTGAGGAGGATGGTTAGACCTAACAATTTCTGGTTTGCTAGAACTTGGTGCATCCTTCTTGGGAAGTAATTTCCAGTTGGTTTTGGAAATGACACAGTTCTTTTTATGCCAAATGAAATGTTTCTCAAAGTATTCAAAGAAAGGATAATCAGCTTTTACCTCTTTCATGAATAACTTCCATTTCTCCAAAACTTCAACCTTTTGTTCTCTGGTATGGTTTGCTCGATAGGCTTCTCTTTTAATCCGGTTCTCTTCGGAATTAAAATCCTTTTCGAGGTAGTCCATATCAGGGATGAATTCCTTTGTTAACACGAGGAGCTGATGGTCATATTCAGATTCTTGCTGAATAGGATTCTTAAAATCAGATCCTGATGGTGAGGGAGGTTTGAGACTGTCCTGACTGTTGTTGTCTTCTTCTTGATCAACAACTGAGTCTTGCTTGGCTGTGTAACAAGGGGTACTAACCTGAGAGTGGTCTTTGACACCTTGGAACTGCGGGCCTAAGTCTCTTCTAGATGTAGGAGCTCGTGTTTTAGACGAACTACTATGGGATGCAGGTCTATCTTTCAAGAGGATAGTTGGCTGCCTAAATGGTTGTCTTAGATCCATGGATCTAGACCTTGGTTCCTGGTATGGTTCCTGGTACAGATCTAATGAGGATCTGGGCAAGGGTTCTTCATACTCAAAGGGTGACCTAAATCTGGATTGGTCGAAGCTTAGTCTAACCGTTCCATCGGCTAACTGTTGGACATAATCCGGATCTGGGTTCCTAACAGGATTCTGGGTCTGTAGAGGATAGTTTTCATTCTCTAAGGACCAATGTGCTGGGAATGTTATTTCTGACCATTTCAGGGTTCTTGGTACCTGAACGGTGGATCTAACATCTGAAGTTTGGATAAGAGTGGTTTCACCTGCCTTTCTCTTATCGAAAGCTTGGATGGACATGTTTGTCCTCATGCACTTATAATACACTCGGTATATAAGAGCAAGTTGTTTGGTGCCATGTAATACAAAGATTCCATGGGTTCTGATGTTGAGGGTGAGGACCTTCAAAATATGAGGGTCGTCAAGTGCAACTGTGAGGTTTGGAAAACAGTCGAAATGAATTGGACCGTTACTCAAACTGGATTCTATGGTTCCTAGGAGACTGTCTCTAAATTTGATGAGACGGGTATCTCTGAGGGCCATAAGGACCGAGTTGTTCAAACCTTCTCTGATCAATGGTTTAACTCCTACTTGGACAAGTCCTATGTGGAGGTATTTGTGACCAGAATCCCTATGCGCTTTCATGGCTGCAGGGGATAGCAAATAACAGGTTTCATATTCCTTGTTAATGCTGTAGACTTGTTCTATAGTCCTAACATGGTAGTCCGTTCTGAAAGACTTTTTCAAGGACCATGACGAAGACTTATAGACCTGGGTTGTGGGAACTTTTGGTATGTTCCAATCTCCTAACTTCTGATCTAGATCTGAAAGCTGGTACGACTCACTGTTGACGGTTCCATCTTCTGCTGGAATCTCAGGTGGGTTTGTACTACTAGATCTAATTGAAGTGGAAGAGTCACTCCTTCTAAACATCCTATTTATCATCTTGGATTATAAACCTAAGAAATCAATTACAACCTAGAACACTTCTATCTTCCATATTCTGGATCTATCCTTAGATCTGAAACAGGGTGTGTATGGACACCTATTGTGCTTTGTTACCAACTTACGACCGCTCGGACACCAGTCTGTAGACCTTGCTACTGCTTACACTATTTCACTTCGTTGAGTGTACTTTCCCTATCTTCTCCGACCCTAACGCCTAACGCACTCCTTGCTAACGGCTCAACGGGCATTACAGATTTGACTCGGGCTTCCTGCTCAACTTGGGTACTCTAGATTTTCTGGGTAGCAAACAATTACAGAACTGGACTTATTCCTAGATTTACTGGATAACAGCTTGGCACAATACTTGGTTTAGTACACATCTGCAACAAATTGTGAGAATAGAAACAAAGGCTGGAAAAGAAGATAACTGGGAAGTAAAGGATTAGCTCAAACAGATAATCACAAGATAATAAACAGTTTGAATGAAAGGGAGGCTCAGCCTACCACAATAAGAAAGAATAGTATAAACTGACTATCAGCATGGGATCATAGGAGAACTTTATAACCAAAACACTATGATCGACTCCTTCACTATCCGTGGTAAAAGGATATAACAGACACATGAACGGGTTTCCTAAGATGACCCTATCTGTCATATTCTTGACAAGAACAAAGGTGGTTTTAAAACACGCATTGTTTTGGCAAACATGTGCTTTTGGGACTTTGAAATTAATCTGCATTTTCCCACCGCTTGCGGAGGTTAACCTTTCTCTGGTTTTCCGGAAGTATTTAGAGGGAATGATTCCTTCTTGAATGCAGTTGAGATCAGCACCTGAATCTATTAGGGCAACTGCCTCAAACTCAAAATCCTTGCTTATGACAATCCTGACTTTGGAATGCCATTTCTGGAAATTAATCCGACTGATGGTATGCAAGAACGATCCTCTTGATGGTCCTGGTACCATATTTGCAGTGAGGTTAACTGTTTTATCAATTTTTCTATCAGAAGGGTTCTGTAATGAGATTCTGTCCTCATTGCCTTGATGAGAAGTGTGTTCTTTTTTCTTGGCTCTAAGGTTTAGGAGACCATGATCAACTCTAAGGATGACTAAGTCTTGCTTAAGGCCATTCACATCAGTTTTGGTATCCTTAATCTCTTTCTGGAGATCTTGGATAGTAATCTCTTTTTTAGATTTGGTAATCTTATTGTGGATTTTTCCCAAATCAACTTTGGGTTCCTGAAGCCTAGGCTCGGATGTACTAGTTTCCTTGGCTAAGGTTCTATGGAACTTACTAAGTTTTTGAGATTTCTCTTCTAGGTCCTTGATCTGTTCTATGAGATCTAGGAGCAGTTCTTCTTGTTGAGAAAGAACTTTGATAGTGTTGTTCCTGCAACAGCTATTTTGGCATGGTATGACATCATCTGTGCTACTAGAGGTGCTATCCTGAGCTCTAGGAGAGGATGAATCTTGGTAAATCTGACAGATTTCCTGGTTAATAGAACTATTGGGTGACTCATGTTCTGGATGGTCAAGATCTAAGATTTTGGAAATATCTTCAGATACTAAGGAATGGGTAGGAGACTTGCCTGGACATTCCTTCTTGATATGTCCCTTTTTTCCACACTTAAAGCATTTTCCTTTTGCTTTAGGTTTAAGGAGTTTCAGGGTTCCTGGAATCCTATAGATGCCTCTTGCTTCTAATTTTAGGCGTCTATATTCTCTGGAAACAATCTTTTCCCTTTTGAAATCCTTGAAGGCTGGGTTTCCTCTGTATTTGGATTTCCATACCTTTGGTGGGGGTGAATCATCAAGTTGGTCCACTAGTGGTTCTTTCTTCCTTTTTTCTAAAGAAGATTCATCGGAACTGCTAGAAGATATGTGGCTTTCTAGGACATTAATTTCTGGTGAAGGAGAGACTAGTTTCTCTGCTTTCCTTGATGAATGTCTAGATTTTGGAGGCGGAACAGGCTACAATACAAGAGAGGTGCCGTTCTGAGGGCACTGGGGCGGAAGCTGGGTAAGGTTACAAATGCATTGTAATTACAAATGTAAACTAGGGGGAATGTAAGAGCCATGGTTATTACAAAGTAGTTCTGTGTACTAAGTAAAGGTGGAGCTCTGAGGTTTAAGCTTCTGTGCTTAATTTTGCCTGCTGAAAACTGATCAAGAGCGTTCCTTATATAGATGGAGGAAGGCCTGGTCTCTTCAGGAGTGTGCTGGAATTGCGGACGGAAATCACGGAAGGTAAATTGCTTTAACTGGAGTGAATAACTTTTCCACCGAAAGCAATAGTAGCTTGGATGATTCTGTCGGGGCACTGTGGAGTGAACAGTATCTGGTCACTGTTTGGAACAGTGTCTTGTCCCCTTGCTTTTCTGAATAGTGACTCTGCATAGTGTTCTGGACTGTGCAGCGAATAGTAGCTTCTGCAGCTTTGCGAGTGCGGGTACTGTTCTGAATAGTAACCGTTTTGGCAAAGGTGGTTCTTGGGCTGTGCTGAGGCTTCTGGAGCTGTTCTGGAGCATCCGGAAGTGATTTAATCAGTACCATAGCCGGATGGGTAGCCATCATAAGGGTCCCAAGGGGGATCATAGCTGTGGTCATGGTCATGGTACTGGTCAAATTTATCACAAAGGCCGCAGTACAGGATAGGTTCATAATCTGCCTGTTGCAGTACTAGCTGTCCTGGGTCAATGTAGTCAATTCTTTCGGTATGGAGTGATTCTGAGTATGGCCTGGTGGTGAATACTGAAATTCTGCCAGTATTGCCAACAAAGTGGTAGTTTTGCCATAGCTCACTGGTGACATCTAAAATCTCATTGTTGAAGTAACCTCTCCAGCATTCTGCGAGAGTTTCAGGGTCTTCATTGTGGAGATAAGAGTCTCCTTCATACCAGGGACCATTGTGGGTGTACCCATTAATGAGTACGAGGTGGTGCGAAGGTTGCACTATCATCCAGTTGTTTCTGTCCCATTGTGGGAGAGTACTCCAGCATCTGATGGATACAAAAGGACTCTTGATCTTAGAAACAGTCTGTCGGATGATCAGTGGAAACTGGTTGATCAGGTCATGGCTAGTTAGCTTGATGAGCCTGACGAACCCATATTCGAACATCTGCGAAAGCCAGCTTGGATCTTCTTCAACAGTCCAATCTTCGTAGTTGATTATTAGACCGGGGAAGGGATGTTTCTTCTCATAGACCCTTTGGCTGCTTCCAAAGTACTTTTCCCAGGTTGATTTGATGAAGGCACAGTTAAAATCTGCTGGATCTTCACCATAAACTGGAAAATGAGTGATGACCATAATTTTAAAATGTTTGAACCATCGGTCACGTGATTCATTCATAGCCTTGCTGTCCAATATACGTTTTTGTATATCGGAGGGCAAGTTGGCGACAGCACTTCTTAGCTGGTTTTGAGTCTTAAGACTTAACCTAGCATAATCGGTGCCCATAATAGTCGTTTTATCCATTGAATGGATTTCCTCTTTGCCAAAGAGTTGACTAGTATATATCTGTCCAATTGTAATTCCTGCCTCGAGGTTAACTAGGTTCAGTTCTAGTGCTCTGAGGGTTTTTTGGAAAAGACGATTGTTTCTTTGGGTATAGGCTCTTTGGAGGTTATCGAGGATGATTTTTATGGAGGGTGGAACTTCTGGGTATACACCATTCATAAACTGGTAATTCCTGGATAAAACTTCACATAGAGTAATAGCCGTAAAACCATTGGAAAATATAATTTTAAGAGGAACATGATCTTGAAGGGATGTTGCTCTACTGGGTTCTATTCCAGAAGAAGCGCCTTCATGCCTTTGGTAAGGAGTGCCCTGGACAGGGGTTTTTCCTTTGTTCCTGCTTGAAGAAGCCATTTTCCACTTACTAGTGGGACAAGTAATAGGAGATGTTTGCTTTTCTTCCTGCCATGGATTAACAAAATGGTTATTCTTAAAAACATTTTTGTTAATAACATGAGATGTCATGGAGCAAATATCTTTATGTGTAATGTGATGAGATGATAATTTATGAGATTGAAGAAGGCTCAAAGAATTATCAAATATGATGGATGGTGCAATTTGATCAAGGTTCTTGGCTTGATTTGGACCAAATGGAGATGTTTTGGCTTTGGTGGAGTCAAGATTTTTAGAAACAGAAACTTTCTGGAGATACTCAATCTCTCTGGGTTCAGGGTTCCTAAGAAATTTAAACTTGACTGGTTGGCCAAAAGGTTGGGTAGTGATTCCTTCACTATCTGTGGTAAAGGGATATAACGGACACATGAATGGGTTCCCTAAGATGACCCTATCTGTTATATTTTTGACAAGAACAAAGGTGGTTCTGAAGCACACATTGTCTTGGCAAACCTGTGCATCTGGGATTTTGAATTCAATCTGCATTTTTCCACCACTTGCAGAAGTTAACCTTTCCTTGGTTTTCTGGAAGTATTTAGAGGGGATAATGCCTTCTTGAATGCAATTGAGATCAGCACCCGAATCTATTAGGGCAATAACCTCAAACTCAAAATCATTGCTTATGACAATCCTGACTTTGGAATGCCACTTCTGGAAGTTAATACTACTGATGGTTGACAAGAACGTTCCAGGTTCTGGTTCCATTTCTGCAGTAGGGTTAACTGTTTCATCAACTTCATCATCAGAAGGGTTTTGTAATGAGATTCTGTCCTCATTGCCCTGCTGTGAAGTGAACTCTAGATTTTTGACCCTAAGGTCCATGAGACCATGATCAACCCTAAGGATGGTTAATTCCTGCTTAAGGTTTCTCATCTCAATTTTGTTATCCTTAATCTCTTTCTGGAGATCTTGGATGGTTATCTCTTTCTTGGATTTGGTAAATCTATTGTAGATTTTTTCCAAGTCAACTTTGGGTTCCTGAAACCTAGGTTTGGATGTATTGGTTTCCCTGACTAAAGTTCTGTGAAACTCACTAAGTCGTCGAGATTTCTCTTCTGGATCCTTGATCTGTTCTATGAGATCGAGGAGTAGTTCTTCCTGTTTGGTAAGAACCTGGATAGTCTTGTTTCTACAACAACTATTCTGGCAAGGTAAGATTTCATCCGAGTCACTAGAGGAACTAGAAGATACTCTAGAGGTTTCATAGGATGTTTCAAACAATTGGTGTTTTTCTTGGTCACTGGACTCACTGCTCAGGTGATCAAGTTCCAGAAGTTTGAAGATCTCTTCCTTACTGGTTTGGTCACTAATGAGGGTATTGATAAGGGTTTTGGCCTTAGCTTTACAATCTCTTTCGAAATGACCATCCTTTCCACACTTAAAACATTTTCCTGATGTTTTAGGTATGAACTTCCTTATAGGTTTGGATCTGCCTTTCTTATAGAAATCATCAGTCTTGGACTTCTGGTTTCTAAAGTGTTTGGGGGCAGGTTTCCTCCTATGGGATTTTCTAGAGGGTTCTTCGCCTCTGTGTTTGGATTTCTTTTTGGAGATGATAGAAGGTAAGCCATACTGGGTACAGAAATTCCCTATTTCGTACTTGGCTTTGCTCTTGTTGGCTTGGCTCTGGATTTTAAGATCCCTGCACATCTTCATCCCTTCATTTCGGATTGTGCTAGAGATATCTCCATAGGTTAGGTTGTCATAATCTATGATACCTAACGAGCTAGCAAGAGTTTCTTTGACCTTCTGTCCAAACAATGTGGGTAAGCCATTGATAAACTTCTCCTTCCAAAATGGAGAGTTACAATCGCTTCTATGCATGACACGAGTGGTGAACACATCTTCATACCACCGGTATTCTCCAAGGTTTTTACATCTAAGGTTACTCAACTGGTCGTAAATCCTAGATGTGACATTGCTGGGTTTACCAATGAAGTGTTTCATGATCGTATAGATCAGGGTATTGACTCCATCAGGAACTCCTCTGCCTATGCGTTCATCAAAGATAGGGTTCTCATCCTCATCTTTTTGAACAGCGTGCTTAATGTCTTCCTTAGAAGTGGCTGTCATACAGTGGTTCCACCAATTTAACAATTTTCCAGTAAATCCTAAAACAATGAGCTCTACAACCTCAGTATTTGGAATACCATCATTGAGATAGTTATTTGCTACCATGGTTATATGCTGGATTTTGTTTTGGATTTCTTGTTCGGCTAAACCATCTATGTTCCATTCATAGAGTTTACCACTGGAAACTGTGAATTGCATGGTCCTTTCCTCAAATTGGAGGTCAGGGGGTGTTGGTCTGGGATACCAATTCTTGGTAAGGCTAGTTGGCGTTACCTTTGGTTGGTAAAGCTTATTTACCTGTAAACCTCGAAATTGGTCTTCTATTTGTTCTATCTCCTGTTCAGTTTCAGAGGAGGTTCTACTAGAACTGCTAGAGGCCGTATGGGCATGTAGGGTATTTGCCCGGGGTTCAAGCCTAGGGTCCCTACTGGTTGATGTAAGATCTGGTGAAGGGGAGACTGGCTCCTTTTTCACGAGATTATCAAGCTTTTGAGCCATTTCCTTAAGGGCTGTTTGCTCCTTTGGTTTAAGGCTAGCTTGTCTGGTTGTGGGAAGCTTGACTAAAGGGTCTTCTAGAGGTTGGATTGGTTTTGAAAGGTTTCCTGGTTGGAGGAGAACTTTGTTGTCAACCCTATCTTCTATCCTGTCAAGTTGTTTCCCTATAACTCCTAAGCATTGGTTGGTATAGTTGTTTTGCTCTATTACCTTTCTGACAACCTTTTCTTCTGGGGTTGGACACTTGAAAGGTGAGGCAATAACATCGGTACCACGCTGTTTAAAGAGTATAGCTTCTTGAGGAGGATGACTAGACCTAACAATTTCTGGTTTGCTAGAGCTCGGTGCATCCTTCTTGGGAAGTAATATCCAGTTGGTTTTGGAAATGACACAGTTCTTTTTGTGCCAACTGAAATGTTTCTCAAAGTATTCAAAGAAAGGATAATCAGCTTTTACCTCTTTCATGAATATCTTCCATTTCTCCAAAACTTCAACCTTCTGTTCTCTGGTATGGTTTGCTCGATAGGCTTCTCTTTTAATCCGGTTCTTTTCGGAATTAAAATCCTTTTCGAGGTAGTCCATATCAGGGATGAATTCCTTTGTTAACACGAGGAGCTGATGGTCGTATTCAGATTCTTGCTGAATAGGATTCTTAAAATCAGATCCTGATGGTGAGGGGGGTTTGAGACTGTCCTGACTGTTGTTGTCTTCTTCTTGATCAACAACTGAGTCTTGCTTGGCTGTGTAACAAGGGGTACTAACCTGAGAGTGGTCTTTGACACCTTGGAACTGCGGGCCTAAGTCTCTTCTAGATGTAGGAGCTCGTGTTCTAGATGAACTACTATGGGATGCAGGTCTATCTTTCAAGAGGATAGTTGGCTGCCTAAATGGTTGTCTTAGATCCATGGATCTAGACCTTGGTTCCTGGTATGGTTCCTGGTACAGATCTAATGAGGATCTGGGCAAGGGTTCTTCATACTCAAAGGGTGACCTAAATCTGGATTGGTCGAAGCTTAGTCTAACCGTTCCATCGGCTAACTGTTGGACATAATCCGGATCTGGGTTCCTAACAGGATTCTGGGTCTGTAGAGGATAGTTTTCATTCTCTAAGGACCAATGTTCTGGGAACGTGATTTCGGACCATTTCAGGGTTCTTGGTACCTGAACGGTAGATCTCACATCTGAAGTTTGGATAAGAGTGGTTTCACCTGCCTTTCTCTTATCGAAAGCTTGGATGGACATGTTTGTCCTCATGCACTTATAATACACTCGGTATATAAGAGCAAGTTGTTTGGTGCCATGTAATACAAAGATTCCATGGGTTCTGATGTTGAGGGTGAGGACCTTCAAAATATGAGGGTCGTCAAGTGCAACTGTGAGGTTTGGAAAACAGTCGAAATGAATTGGACCGTTACTCAAACTGGATTCTATGGTTCCTAGGAGACTGTCTCTGAATTTGATGAGACGGGTATCTCTGAGGGCCATAAGGACCGAGTTGTTCAAACCTTCTCTGATCAATGGTTTAACTCCGACTTGGACAAGTCCTATGTGGAGGTATTTGTGACCAGAATCCCTATGCGCTTTCATGGCTGCAGGGGATAGCAAATAACAGGTTTCATATTCCTTGTTAATGCTGTAGACTTGTTCTATAGTCCTAACATGGTAGTCCGTTCTGAAAGACTTTTTCAAGGACCATGACGAAGACTTATAGACCTGGGTTGTGGGAACTTTTGGTATGTTCCAATCTCCTAACTTCTGATCTAGATCTGAAAGCTGGTACGACTCACTGTTGACGGTTCCATCTTCTGCTGGAATCTCAGGTGGGTTTGTACTACTAGATCTAATTGAAGTGGAAGAGTCACTCCTTCTAAACATCCTATTTATCATCTTGGATTATAAACCTAAGAAATCAATTACAACCTAGAACACTTCTATCTTCCATATTCTGGATCTATCCTTAGATCTGAAACAGGGTGTGTATGGACACCTATTGTGCTTTGTTACCAACTTACGACCGCTCGGACACCAGTCTGTAGACCTTGCTACTGCTTACACTATTTCACTTCGTTGAGTGTACTTTCCCTATCTTCTCCGACCCTAACGCCTAACGCACTCCTTGCTAACGGCTCAACGGGCATTACAGATTTGACTCGGGCTTCCTGCTCAACTTGGGTACTCTAGATTTTCTGGGTAGCAAACAATTACAGAACTGGACTTATTCCTAGATTTACTGGATAACAGCTTGGCACAATACTTGGTTTAGTACACATCTGCAACAAATTG
The DNA here is from genome assembly GCA_028535165.1 of Quercus tomentella. Taxonomy (NCBI): domain Eukaryota; kingdom Viridiplantae; phylum Streptophyta; class Magnoliopsida; order Fagales; family Fagaceae; genus Quercus; species Quercus tomentella. The sequence continues at coordinate 54,164,379 of JAPQVY010000156.1, forward strand.
TGGGAATAGAAACAAAGGCTGGAAAAGAAGATAACTGGGAAGTAAAGGATTAGCTCAAACAGATAATCACAAGATAATAAACAGTTTGAATGAAAGGGAGGCTCAGCCTACCACAATAAGAAAGAATAGTATAAACTGACTAAGATGAAGTAGTAGATGAAGAATGCAACATATGGGAGTGGTAATGCAATCAAAAAATAGATATAAAACAAAATAATGTTTGTTAGAGATAACATACTTCAAAGTAATACACAAAATAATGGATAACTATGGCGGTTGTACCGGCCAACTTGATTTAAAATCAAAATTTACAGTAACTTACAAACACTATGATCGAGCTTAAAATGGCTCTGATACCTATGTTTTCCAAACCTCACAGTTGCACTTGACGACCCTCATATTTTGAAGGTCCTCACCCTCAACATCAGAACCCATGGAATCTTTGTATTACATGGCACCAAACAACTTGCTCTTATATACCGAGTGTATTATAAGTGCATAAGGACAAACATGTCCATCCAAGCTTTCGATAAGAGAAAGGCAGGTGAAACCACTCTTATCCAAACTTCAGATGTGAGATCTACCGTTCAGGTACCAAGAACCCTGAAATGGTCCGAAATCACGTTCCCAGAACATTGGTCCTTAGAGAATGAAAACTATCCTCTACAGACCCAGAATCCTGTTAGGAACCCAGATCCGGATTATGTCCAACAGTTAGCCGATGGAACGGTTAGACTAAGCTTCGACCAATCCAGATTTAGGTCACCCTTTGAGTATGAAGAACCCTTGCCCAGATCCTCATTAGATCTGTACCAGGAACCATACCAGGAACCAAGGTCTAGATCCATGGATCTAAGACAACCATTTAGGCAGCCAACTATCCTCTTGAAAGATAGACCTGCATCCCATAGTAGTTCGTCTAGAACACGAGCTCCTACATCTAGAAGAGACTTAGGCCCGCAGTTCCAAGGTGTCAAAGACCACTCTCAGGTTAGTACCCCTTGTTACACAGCCAAGCAAGACTCAGTTGTTGATCAAGAAGAAGACAACAACAGTCAGGACAGTCTCAAACCCCCCTCACCATCAGGATCTGATTTTAAGAATCCTATTCAGCAAGAATCTGAATACGACCATCAGCTCCTCGTGTTAACAAAGGAATTCATCCCTGATATGGACTACCTCGAAAAGGATTTTAATTCCGAAAAGAACCGGATTAAAAGAGAAGCCTATCGAGCAAACCATACCAGAGAACAGAAGGTTGAAGTTTTGGAGAAATGGAAGATATTCATGAAAGAGGTAAAAGCTGATTATCCTTTCTTTGAATACTTTGAGAAACATTTCAGTTGGCACAAAAAGAACTGTGTCATTTCCAAAACCAACTGGATATTACTTCCCAAGAAGGATGCACCGAGCTCCAGCAAACCAGAAATTGTTAGGTCTAGTCATCCTCCTCAAGAAGCTATACTCTTTAAACAGCGTGGTACCGATGTTATTGCCTCACCTTTCAAGTGTCCAACCCCAGAAGAAAAGGTTGTCAGAAAGGTAATAGAGCAAAACAACTATACCAACCAATGCTTAGGAGTTATAGGGAAACAACTTGACAGGATAGAAGATAGGGTTGACAACAAAGTTCTCCTCCAACCAGGAAACCTTTCAAAACCAATCCAACCTCTAGAAGACCCTTTAGTCAAGCTTCCCACAACCAGACAAGCTAGCCTTAAACCAAAGGAGCAAACAGCCCTTAAGGAAATGGCTCAAAAGCTTGATAATCTCGTGAAAAAGGAGCCAGTCTCCCCTTCACCAGATCTTACATCAACCAGTAGGGACCCTAGGCTTGAACCCCGGGCAAATACCCTACATGCCCATACGGCCTCTAGCAGTTCTAGTAGAACCTCCTCTGAAACTGAACAGGAGATAGAACAAATAGAAGACCAATTTCGAGGTTTACAGGTAAATAAGCTTTACCAACCAAAGGTAACGCCAACTAGCCTTACCAAGAATTGGTATCCCAGACCAACACCCCCTGACCTCCAATTTGAGGAAAGGACCATGCAATTCACAGTTTCCAGTGGTAAACTCTATGAATGGAACATAGATGGTTTAGCCGAACAAGAAATCCAAAACAAAATCCAGCATATAACCATGGTAGCAAATAACTATCTCAATGATGGTATTCCAAATACTGAGGTTGTAGAGCTCATTGTTTTAGGATTTACTGGAAAATTGTTAAATTGGTGGAACCACTGTATGACAGCCACTTCTAAGGAAGACATTAAGCACGCTGTTCAAAAAGATGAGGATGAGAACCCTATCTTTGATGAACGCATAGGCAGAGGAGTTCCTGATGGAGTCAATACCCTGATCTATACGATCATGAAACACTTCATTGGTAAACCCAGCAATGTCACATCTAGGATTTACGACCAGTTGAGTAACCTTAGATGTAAAAACCTTGGAGAATACCGGTGGTATGAAGATGTGTTCACCACTCGTGTCATGCATAGAAGCGATTGTAACTCTCCATTTTGGAAGGAGAAGTTTATCAATGGCTTACCCACATTGTTTGGACAGAAGGTCAAAGAAACTCTTGCTAGCTCGTTAGGTATCATAGATTATGACAACCTAACCTATGGAGATATCTCTAGCACAATCCGAAATGAAGGGATGAAGATGTGCAGGGATCTTAAAATCCAGAGCCAAGCCAACAAGAGCAAAGCCAAGTACGAAATAGGGAATTTCTGTACCCAGTATGGCTTACCTTCTATCATCTCCAAAAAGAAATCCAAACACAGAGGCGAAGAACCCTCTAGAAAATCCCATAGGAGGAAACCTGCCCCCAAACACTTTAGAAACCAGAAGTCCAAGACTGATGATTTCTATAAGAAAGGCAGATCCAAACCTATAAGGAAGTTCATACCTAAAACATCAGGAAAATGTTTTAAGTGTGGAAAGGATGGTCATTTCGAAAGAGATTGTAAAGCTAAGGCCAAAACCCTTATCAATACCCTCATTAGTGACCAAACCAGTAAGGAAGAGATCTTCAAACTTCTGGAACTTGATCACCTGAGCAGTGAGTCCAGTGACCAAGAAAAACACCAATTGTTTGAAACATCCTATGAAACCTCTAGAGTATCTTCTAGTTCCTCTAGTGACTCGGATGAAATCTTACCTTGCCAGAATAGTTGTTGTAGAAACAAGACTATCCAGGTTCTTACCAAACAGGAAGAACTACTCCTCGATCTCATAGAACAGATCAAGGATCCAGAAGAGAAATCTCGACGACTTAGTGAGTTTCACAGAACTTTAGTCAGGGAAACCAATACATCCAAACCTAGGTTTCAGGAACCCAAAGTTGACTTGGAAAAAATCTACAATAGATTTACCAAATCCAAGAAAGAGATAACCATCCAAGATCTCCAGAAAGAGATTAAGGATAACAAAATTGAGATGAGAAACCTTAAGCAGGAATTAACCATCCTTAGGGTTGATCATGGTCTCATGGACCTTAGGGTCAAAAATCTAGAGTTCACTTCACAGCAGGGCAATGAGGACAGAATCTCATTACAAAACCCTTCTGATGATGAAGTTGATGAAACAGTTAACCCTACTGCAGAAATGGAACCAGAACCTGGAACGTTCTTGTCAACCATCAGTAGTATTAACTTCCAGAAGTGGCATTCCAAAGTCAGGATTGTCATAAGCAATGATTTTGAGTTTGAGGTTATTGCCCTAATAGATTCGGGTGCTGATCTCAATTGCATTCAAGAAGGCATTATCCCCTCTAAATACTTCCAGAAAACCAAGGAAAGGTTAACTTCTGCAAGTGGTGGAAAAATGCAGATTGAATTCAAAATCCCAGATGCACAGGTTTGCCAAGACAATGTGTGCTTCAGAACCACCTTTGTTCTTGTCAAAAATATAACAGATAGGGTCATCTTAGGGAACCCATTCATGTGTCCGTTATATCCCTTTACCACAGATAGTGAAGGAATCACTACCCAACCTTTTGGCCAACCAGTCAAGTTTAAATTTCTTAGGAACCCTGAACCCAGAGAGATTGAGTATCTCCAGAAAGTTTCTGTTTCTAAAAATCTTGACTCCACCAAAGCCAAAACATCTCCATTTGGTCCAAATCAAGCCAAGAACCTTGATCAAATTGCACCATCCATCATATTTGATAATTCTTTGAGCCTTCTTCAATCTCATAAATTATCATCTCATCACATTACACATAAAGATATTTGCTCCATGACATCTCATGTTATTAACAAAAATGTTTTTAAGAATAACCATTTTGTTAATCCATGGCAGGAAGAAAAGCAAACATCTCCTATTACTTGTCCCACTAGTAAGTGGAAAATGGCTTCTTCAAGCAGGAACAAAGGAAAAACCCCTGTCCAGGGCACTCCTTACCAAAGGCATGAAGGCGCTTCTTCTGGAATAGAACCCAGTAGAGCAACATCCCTTCAAGATCATGTTCCTCTTAAAATTATATTTTCCAATGGTTTTACGGCTATTACTCTATGTGAAGTTTTATCCAGGAATTACCAGTTTATGAATGGTGTATACCCAGAAGTTCCACCCTCCATAAAAATCATCCTCGATAACCTCCAAAGAGCCTATACCCAAAGAAACAATCGTCTTTTCCAAAAAACCCTCAGAGCACTAGAACTGAACCTAGTTAACCTCGAGGCAGGAATTACAATTGGACAGATATATACTAGTCAACTCTTTGGCAAAGAGGAAATCCATTCAATGGATAAAACGACTATTATGGGCACCGATTATGCTAGGTTAAGTCTTAAGACTCAAAACCAGCTAAGAAGTGCTGTCGCCAACTTGCCCTCCGATATACAAAAACGTATATTGGACAGCAAGGCTATGAATGAATCACGTGACCGATGGTTCAAACATTTTAAAATTATGGTCATCACTCATTTTCCAGTTTATGGTGAAGATCCAGCAGATTTTAACTGTGCCTTCATCAAATCAACCTGGGAAAAGTACTTTGGAAGCAGCCAAAGGGTCTATGAGAAGAAACATCCCTTCCCCGGTCTAATAATCAACTACGAAGATTGGACTGTTGAAGAAGATCCAAGCTGGCTTTCGCAGATGTTCGAATATGGGTTCGTCAGGCTCATCAAGCTAACTAGCCATGACCTGATCAACCAGTTTCCACTGATCATCCGACAGACTGTTTCTAAGATCAAGAGTCCTTTTGTATCCATCAGATGCTGGAGTACTCTCCCACAATGGGACAGAAACAACTGGATGATAGTGCAACCTTCGCACCACCTCGTACTCATTAATGGGTACACCCACAATGGTCCCTGGTATGAAGGAGACTCTTATCTCCACAATGAAGACCCTGAAACTCTCGCAGAATGCTGGAGAGGTTACTTCAACAATGAGATTTTAGATGTCACCAGTGAGCTATGGCAAAACTACCACTTTGTTGGCAATACTGGCAGAATTTCAGTATTCACCACCAGGCCATACTCAGAATCACTCCATACCGAAAGAATTGACTACATTGACCCAGGACAGCTAGTACTGCAACAGGCAGATTATGAACCTATCCTGTACTGCGGCCTTTGTGATAAATTTGACCAGTACCATGACCATGACCACAGCTATGATCCCCCTTGGGACCCTTATGATGGCTACCCATCCGGCTATGGTACTGATTAAATCACTTCCGGATGCTCCAGAACAGCTCCAGAAGCCTCAGCACAGCCCAAGAACCACCTTTGCCAAAACGGTTACTATTCAGAACAGTACCCGCACTCGCAAAGCTGCAGAAGCTACTATTCGCTGCACAGTCCAGAACACTATGCAGAGTCACTATTCAGAAAAGCAAGGGGACAAGACACTGTTCCAAACAGTGACCAGATACTGTTCACTCCACAGTGCCCCGACAGAATCATCCAAGCTACTATTGCTTTCGGTGGAAAAGTTATTCACTCCAGTTAAAGCAATTTACCTTCCGTGATTTCCGTCCGCAATTCCAGCACACTCCTGAAGAGACCAGGCCTTCCTCCATCTATATAAGGAACGCTCTTGATCAGTCTTCAGCAGGCTAAATTAAGCACAGAAGCTTAAACCTCAGAGCTCCACCTTTACTTAGTACACAGAACTACTTTGTAATAACCATGGCTCTTACATTCCCCCTAGTTTACATTTGTAATTACAATGCATTTGTAACCTTACCCAGCTTCCGCCCCAGTGCCCTCAGAACGGCACCTCTTGTATTGTAGCTTACCCCCATTTGGTATCAGAGCCATTTTGAGCTCGATCATAGTGTTTGTAAGTTACTGTAAATTTTGATTTTAAATCAAGTTGGCCGGTACAACCGCCATAGTTATCCATTATTTTGTGTATTACTTTGAAGTATGTTATCTCTAACAAACATTATTTTGTTTTATATCTATTTTTTGATTGCATTACCACTCCCATATGTTGCATTCTTCATCTACTACTTCATCTTAGTCAGTTTATACTATTCTTTCTTATTGTGGTAGGCTGAGCCTCCCTTTCATTCAAACTGTTTATTATCTTGTGATTATCTGTTTGAGCTAATCCTTTACTTCCCAGTTATCTTCTTTTCCAGCCTTTGTTTCTATTCCCACAATTTGTTGCAGATGTGTACTAAACCAAGTATTGTGCCAAGCTGTTATCCAGTAAATCTAGGAATAAGTCCAGTTCTGTAATTGTTTGCTACCCAGAAAATCTAGAGTACCCAAGTTGAGCAGGAAGCCCGAGTCAAATCTGTAATGCCCGTTGAGCCGTTAGCAAGGAGTGCGTTAGGCGTTAGGGTCGGAGAAGATAGGGAAAGTACACTCAACGAAGTGAAATAGTGTAAGCAGTAGCAAGGTCTACAGACTGGTGTCCGAGCGGTCGTAAGTTGGTAACAAAGCACAATAGGTGTCCATACACACCCTGTTTCAGATCTAAGGATAGATCCAGAATATGGAAGATAGAAGTGTTCTAGGTTGTAATTGATTTCTTAGGTTTATAATCCAAGATGATAAATAGGATGTTTAGAAGGAGTGACTCTTCCACTTCAATTAGATCTAGTAGTACAAACCCACCTGAGATTCCAGCAGAAGATGGAACCATCAACAGTGAGTCGTACCAGCTTTCAGATCTAGATCAGAAGTTAGGAGATTGGAACATACCAAAAGTTCCCACAACCCAGGTCTATAAGTCTTCGTCATGGTCCTTGAAAAAGTCTTTCAGAACGGACTACCATGTTAGGACTATAGAACAAGTCTACAGCATTAACAAGGAATATGAAACCTGTTATTTGCTATCCCCTGCAGCCATGAAAGCGCATAGGGATTCTGGTCACAAATACCTCCACATAGGACTTGTCCAAGTCGGAGTTAAACCATTGATCAGAGAAGGTTTGAACAACTCGGTCCTTATGGCCCTCAGAGATACCCGTCTCATCAAATTTAGAGACAGTCTCCTAGGAACCATAGAATCCAGTTTGAGTAACGGTCCAATTCATTTCGACTGTTTTCCAAACCTCACAGTTGCACTTGACGACCCTCATATTTTGAAGGTCCTCACCCTCAACATCAGAACCCATGGAATCTTTGTATTACATGGCACCAAACAACTTGCTCTTATATACCGAGTGTATTATAAGTGCATGAGGACAAACATGTCCATCCAAGCTTTCGATAAGAGAAAGGCAGGTGAAACCACTCTTATCCAAACTTCAGATGTGAGATCTACCGTTCAGGTACCAAGAACCCTGAAATGGTCCGAAATCACGTTCCCAGAACATTGGTCCTTAGAGAATGAAAACTATCCTCTACAGACCCAGAATCCTGTTAGGAACCCAGATCCGGATTATGTCCAACAGTTAGCCGATGGAACGGTTAGACTAAGCTTCGACCAATCCAGATTTAGGTCACCCTTTGAGTATGAAGAACCCTTGCCCAGATCCTCATTAGATCTGTACCAGGAACCATACCAGGAACCAAGGTCTAGATCCATGGATCTAAGACAACCATTTAGGCAGCCAACTATCCTCTTGAAAGATAGACCTGCATCCCATAGTAGTTCGTCTAGAACACGAGCTCCTACATCTAGAAGAGACTTAGGCCCGCAGTTCCAAGGTGTCAAAGACCACTCTCAGGTTAGTACCCCTTGTTACACAGCCAAGCAAGACTCAGTTGTTGATCAAGAAGAAGACAACAACAGTCAGGACAGTCTCAAACCTCCCTCACCATCAGGATCTGATTTTAAGAATCCTATTCAGCAAGAATCTGAATATGACCATCAGCTCCTCGTGTTAACAAAGGAATTCATCCCTGATATGGACTACCTCGAAAAGGATTTTAATTCCGAAGAGAACCGGATTAAAAGAGAAGCCTATCGAGCAAACCATACCAGAGAACAAAAGGTTGAAGTTTTGGAGAAATGGAAGTTATTCATGAAAGAGGTAAAAGCTGATTATCCTTTCTTTGAATACTTTGAGAAACATTTCATTTGGCATAAAAAGAACTGTGTCATTTCCAAAACCAACTGGAAATTACTTCCCAAGAAGGATGCACCAAGTTCTAGCAAACCAGAAATTGTTAGGTCTAACCATCCTCCTCAAGAAGCTATACTCTTTAACCAGCGTGGTACCGATGTTATTGCCTCACCTTTCAAATGTCCAGCCCCAGAGGAAAAAGTTGTCAGAAAGGTAATAGAGCAAAACAACTATACCAACCAGTGTTTAGGAGTCATAGGAAAACAACTTGACAGGATAGAAGATAGGATTGACAACAAAGTTCTCCTCCAACCAGGAAACCTTACTAAACCAATCCAACCTTTAGAAAATCCTTTAGTCAAGCTTCCCACAACCAGACAAGCTAGCCTTAAACCAAAGGAGCAAACAGCCCTTAAGGAAATGGCTCAAAAGCTTGATAATCTCGTGAAAAAGGAGCCAGTCTCCCCTTCACCAGATCTTACATCAACCAGTAGGGACCCTAGGCTTGAACCCCGGGCAAATACCCTACATGCCCATACGGCCTCTAGCAGTTCTAGTAGAACCTCCTCTGAAACTGAACAGGAGATAGAACAAATAGAAGACCAATTTCGAGGTTTACAGGTAAATAAGCTTTACCAACCAAAGGTAACGCCAACTAGCCTTACCAAGAATTGGTATCCCAGACCAACACCCCCTGACCTCCAATTTGAGGAAAGGACCATGCAATTCACAGTTTCCAGTGGTAAACTCTATGAATGGAACATAGATGGTTTAGCCGAACAAGAAATCCAAAACAAAATCCAGCATATAACCATGGTAGCAAATAACTATCTCAATGATGGTATTCCAAATACTGAGGTTGTAGAGCTCATTGTTTTAGGATTTACTGGAAAATTGTTAAATTGGTGGAACCACTGTATGACAGCCACCTCTAAGGAAGACATTAAGCATGCTGTTCAAAAAGATGAGGATGAGAACCCTATCTTTGATGAACGCATAGGCAGAGGAGTTCCTGATGGAGTCAATACCCTGATCTATACGATCATGAAACACTTCATTGGTAAACCCAGCAATGTCACATCTAGGATTTACGACCAGTTGAGTAACCTTAGATGTAAAAACCTTGGAGAATACCGGTGGTATGAAGATGTGTTCACCACTCGTGTCATGCATAGAAGCGATTGTAACTCTCCATTTTGGAAGGAGAAGTTTATCAATGGCTTACCCACATTGTTTGGACAGAAGGTCAAAGAAACTCTTGCTAGCTCGTTAGGTATCATAGATTATGACAACCTAACCTATGGAGATATCTCTAGCACAATCCGAAATGAAGGGATGAAGATGTGCAGGGATCTTAAAATCCAGAGCCAAGCCAACAAGAGCAAAGCCAAGTACGAAATAGGGAATTTCTGTACCCAGTATGGCTTACCTTCTATCATCTCCAAAAAGAAATCCAAACACAGAGGCGAAGAACCCTCTAGAAAATCCCATAGGAGGAAACCTGCCCCCAAACACTTTAGAAACCAGAAGTCCAAGACTGATGATTTCTATAAGAAAGGCAGATCCAAACCTATAAGGAAGTTCATACCTAAAACATCAGGAAAATGTTTTAAGTGTGGAAAAGATGGTCATTTCGAAAGAGATTGTAAAGCTAAGGCCAAAACCCTTATCAATACCCTCATTAGTGACCAAACCAGTAAGGAAGAGATCTTCAAACTTCTGGAACTTGATCACCTGAGCAGTGAGTCCAGTGACCAAGAAAAACACCAATTGTTTGAAACATCCTATGAAACCTCTAGAGTATCTTCTAGTTCCTCTAGTGACTCGGATGAAATCTTACCTTGCCAGAATAGTTGTTGTAGAAACAAAACTATCCAGGTTCTTACCAAACAAGAAGAACTACTCCTCGATCTCATAGAACAGATCAAGGATCCAGAAGAGAAATCTCGACGACTTAGTGAGTTTCACAGAACTTTAGTCAGGGAAACCAATACATCCAAACCTAGGTTTCAGGAACCCAAAGTTGACTTGGAAAAAATCTACAATAGATTTACCAAATCCAAGAAAGAGATAACCATCCAAGATCTCCAGAAAGAGATTAAGGATAACAAAATTGAGATGAGAAACCTTAAGCAGGAATTAACCATCCTTAGGGTTGATCATGGTCTCATGGACCTTAGGGTCAAAAATCTAGAGTTCACTTCACAGCAGGGCAATGAGGACAGAATCTCATTACAAAACCCTTCTGATAATGAAGTTGATGAAACAGTTAACCCTACTGCAGAAATGGAACCAGAACCTGGAACGTTCTTGTCAACCATCAGTAGTATTAACTTCCAGAAGTGGCATTCCAAAGTCAGGATTGTCATAAGCAATGATTTTGAGTTTGAGGTTATTGCCCTAATAGATTCGGGTGCTGATCTCAATTGCATTCAAGAAGGCATTATCCCCTCTAAATACTTCCAGAAAACCAAGGAAAGGTTAACTTCTGCAAGTGGTGGAAAAATGCAGATTGAATTCAAAATCCCAGATGCACAGGTTTGCCAAGACAATGTGTGCTTCAGAACCACCTTTGTTCTTGTCAAAAATATAACAGATAGGGTCATCTTAGGGAACCCATTCATGTGTCTGTTATATCCCTTTACCACAGATAGTGAAGGAATCACTACCCAACCATTTGGCCAACCAGTCAAGTTTAAATTTCTTAGGAACCCTGAACCCAGAGAGATTGAGTATCTCCAGAAAGTTTCTGTTTCTAAAGATCTTGACCTTACCAATGCCAAAACTCATTCTTTTGAACAAGCCCAGAACCTTGGTCAAATCATGGCTGGTGATCCTTTTGACTCCAATCAGCCTCCGGATCCATCTCTGCATCCCATTTCATGCATACAGCATAAAAACATTTGCATAATGACATCTCGTGACTTTAACAAAAATGCTTTTGAAAACAACCATTTTGTTAATATAGGAATGTCTTCAAGAACAGGAAAAGCACCCGTAAGGGAATTTCCTCAAATGCATGAAGGCGCTTTTTCTGGAAAAGAACCCAGAAAAGCAACATCCCTTCAAAACATGTACCCATCTGCAGTTACATATTCCAGTGATTATATGGCTATTACTCTTCAAGAAGTAAAAAACCAAGCTTTGCAATTTAGCAATGGAGTGTATACAGATCTCCCACCCTCCACTAAATTTATCCTTTACAATCTTCAAAGAGCCTTTACCCAGAATCACTACCACCTTTTCCAAAGAACCCTTAAAGCACTAGAATTACACCTAGTTCAGCTTGAGGCAGGAAATGCAATTCTCACTAGTCAACTCTTTGGCAAAGAGGATATCCATTCAATGGATAAAACGACTATTATGGGCACTGATTATGCTAGGTTAAGTCTTAAGACTCAAAACCAGCTAAGAAGTGCTATTGCCAACTTGCCTTCCGACATACAAGCACGTATCTTGGGAAGCAAGGTTATGTCTGAATCATCCGACCTATGGTTCAAACATTTCAGAATTATGGTCATCACTCATTTTCCAGTTTATGGTGAAGACTCAGATGATACTGATAATGCCTTCATCCAGTCAACCTGGGAAAAATACTTTGGGAGCAGCCACAGGGTTTATGAGAAGAAACATCCCTTCCCCGGTCTAATAATCAATTATGAAGATTGGTCCGTTGAAGAAGATCCAGGCTGGCTTTCACAAATGTTTGAATATGGCTTCATCAGGCTCATCAAGCTAACAAGCCACAATCAGATCAACCAGTTTCCACAGATCATCCGACAGGTTGTTTCAAAGATCAAAAGTCCTTTTGTATCCATCAGATGTTGGAGCACTCTCCCACAATGGGACAGAAACAATTGGATGATTGTCCAACCTGCGCACCATCTTGTACTCATCAACGGGTACACCCACAATGGTCCATGGTATGAAGGAGACTCTTATCTCCATAATGAAGACCCCAATGCTCTTGCCAATTGCTGGAGAGGTTACTTCAACAATGAGATTATAGATGTCACCAACGAATTATGGCAGAACTACCATTTCGTTGGAAATACTGGCAGAATTTCAGTATTCACCACCAGGCCATACTCCGAAGCTCTCCATACTGAAAGGATTGACTACATTGAACCCAGACAGTTAGTTCTGCAGCAAGCAGATTATGAACCTATTCTGTACTGTGGTTTCTGTGAAAAATTTGCCAATGCCTACTATCATGTGCACGATTGCGACTATAACCCTCCTTGGGATCCATATGACGGTTATCCATCTGGCCATGATACTGATTAAGGCAACTTCAGAATCACTCCCAAATGCTCCAGAACAGCTCCAGATGCCCCTGAGGAGCTCAAGAACCACCTTTGCCAAAATCGGCTACTATTCAGAACAGTACCCGCACCAGCAAAGTTGCAGACAAGACACTGTTCCAAAACAGTGACCAGACCAGAAACTGTTCACTCTACAGTGCCCCGACAGGATTATGGAAATTACTATTGCTTTCGGCTGAAAAGATATTCACCTGAAGTAAAAGCAATTTACCTTCCGTAAATTACTATTGCTTTCGGCTGAAAAGATATTCACCTGAAGTAAAAGCAATTTACCTTCCGTAATTGATGCAATCTCCTGAACACTTCCAAGGCTCTCTCCTCCTATATAAGGCATCCTTGGCCTCAGTCTTCAGCAGGCTAAATTAAGCACAGAAGCTTAAACCTCAGAGCTCCACCTTTACTTAGTACACAGAACTACTTTGTAATAACCATGGCTCTTACATTCCCCCTAGTTTACATTTGTAATTACAATGCATTTGTAACCTTACCCAGCTTCCGCCCCAGTGCCCTCAGAACGGCACCTCTTGTATTTAACTCCGACTTGGACGAGTCCTATGTGGAGGTATTTGTGACCAGAATCCCTATGCGCTTTCATGGCTGCAGGGGATAGCAAATAACAGGTTTCATATTCCTTGTTAATGCTGTAGACTTGTTCTATAGTCCTAACATGGTAGTCCGTTCTGAAAGACTTTTTCAAGGACCATGACGAAGACTTATAGACCTGGGTTGTGGGAACTTTTGGTATGTTCCAATCTCCTAACTTCTGATCTAGATCTGAAAGCTGGTACGACTCACTGTTGATGGTTCCATCTTCTGCTGGAATCTCAGGTGGGTTTGTACTACTAGATCTAATTGAAGTGGAAGAGTCACTCCTTCTAAACATCCTATTTATCATCTTGGATTATAAACCTAAGAAATCAATTACAACCTAGAACACTTCTATCTTCCATATTCTGGATCTATCCTTAGATCTGAAACAGGGTGTGTATGGACACCTATTGTGCTTTGTTACCAACTTACGACCGCTCGGACACCAGTCTGTAGACCTTGCTACTGCTTACACTATTTCACTTCGTTGAGTGTACTTTCCCTATCTTCTCCGACCCTAACGCCTAACGCACTCCTTGCTAACGGCTCAACGGGCATTACAGATTTGACTCGGGCTTCCTGCTCAACTTGGGTACTCTAGATTTTCTGGGTAGCAAACAATTACAGAACTGGACTTATTCCTAGATTTACTGGATAACAGCTTGGCACAATACTTGGTTTAGTACACATCTGCAACAAATTGTGGGAATAGAAACAAAGGCTGGAAAAGAAGATAACTGGGAAGTAAAGGATTAGCTCAAACAGATAATCACAAGATAATAAACAGTTTGAATGAAAGGGAGGCTCAGCCTACCACAATAAGAAAGAATAGTATAAACTGACTAAGATGAAGTAGTAGATGAAGAATGCAACATATGGGAGTGGTAATGCAATCAAAAAATAGATATAAAACAAAATAATGTTTGTTAGAGATAACATACTTCAAAGTAATACACAAAATAATGGATAACTATGGCGGTTGTACCGGCCAACTTGATTTAAAATCAAAATTTACAGTAACTTACAAACACTATGATCGAGCTCAAAATGGCTCTGATACCAAATGGGGGTAAGCTACAATAAAAGAGGTGCCGTTCTGAGGGCACTGGGGCGGAAGCTGGGTAAGGTTACAAATGCATTGTAATTACAAATGTAAACTAGGGGGAATGTAAGAGCCATGGTTATTACAAAGTAGTTCTGTGTACTAAGTAAAGGTGGAGCTCTGAGGTTTAAGCTTCTGTGCTTAATTTAGCCTGCTGAAGACTGAGGCCAAGGATGCCTTATATAGGAGGAGAGAGCCTTGGAAGTGTTCAGGAGATTGCATCAATTACGGAAGGTAAATTGCTTTTACTTCAGGTGAATATCTTTTCAGCCGAAAGCAATAGTAATTTACGGAAGGTAAATTGCTTTTACTTCAGGTGAATATCTTTTCAGCCGAAAGCAATAGTAATTTCCATAATCCTGTCGGGGCACTGTAGAGTGAACAGTTTCTGGTCTGGTCACTGTTTTGGAACAGTGTCTTGTCTGCAACTTTGCTGGTGCGGGTACTGTTCTGAATAGTAGCCGATTTTGCAAAGGTGGTTCTTGAGCTATACTGGGGCTTCTAGGGCTGTTCTGGAGCATCTGGAAGCATGACTTAATCGCTGTCCAAATTGTAGCCTTCATAAGGATCTTGAGCATCCTGGAAGGGGTCAAAAGGAACACGATTGCATGAGGCTTCTGACGAGGCAGGAGAGTTCTTTTCTTCTGACTCTAATTGTTCTGATTGTAGAAGCAATTGCTGAGCGAGATCTCTGAGTTCTCTGCTAGATTTCCCGACAAAATGAGCGGATTCTAGGCTGGACTGTGATCTGGTGTGATGAGCAATGGACTTCTGAACTGGAAGGGGAAAATCATTGTAAAGTTTGGAGATGGTATCAGATGGTCTGAATTTGTCCCACCATTTTACAAAGAATTCCCTATCGAGTATATTTTTATTGATAGCATAACTCCACATGCTAATCCAGTGGATCTTGTATTGTATTGTCATATGCAAGATGGCTGGAAACTGGGAAGAATGCCTGTCAACCTGAAACTTGGAGCAGAAATACCTTAGTGCGTCTTGTAGGGGGTCTGGGAAGTTTTCATTAACTGATCCAAACATTTCCCACCACTTGAGGAACCACGAAGGTATCTGGCTATCGAATTTCTTATCAAACTGGATGAACCAAGAGTGGTCATAGTTCTCATTTTGGAAGAATAAAACCTTCTCGAAGGCATCCATGTAGTCATAATAATTATAAAGGGGTTCTGGCCCTTTGAGTACAGTAAGTGATCGGAGTGAGGAAGGATGACCCCAATCTTTGCTGCTTACGAAACCCTGAATTATGAACTTGTGATACAAGACTCTAGCTGGGTTGATTCTGTCCCTGATGTCTTCTATTCTGGCAGACTTTTCTTGAATGAGAATGCCTTTATAGAATTTGATGTTCTTCTCAGGGCTTTTGGGAAGGAAGTGCCATTCATGAGGCAGTATCTCTATTGCTAATGCCAACGGATCTGTGATATGAGCTAAATGAGGCTCAATATAAGAGATGTGTTGAACAAAAGGTTTTTTGAGATAAGGGGCCCTTCCTGTTCTAGGAGGAGGGGTGAAAGAGGTTTGTCTGGGCACAATTGGGCCGGGGGGAACTTCGACAGTGTATGGAGAAATTGTCTTAGGAGGAGGTAGAGCTAAAGCAGAACTATAACTGTGTTGTCCTTGGGGCCTTTGGTAATTTGGTTTAGGGATTGTGGAAACCAAATAACGACTAGCAACGACAGAGGGAGACACAGGTAAGGTCTTTGAAGAGGAAGAGAAGGGAACCAACGGGCCAGGGTTCTGTGCCTGACTTGTACTCCTAGTGGTTGGTTTAGGCAACTTGGGAGGTTGGGGTTGTACGGGTTTCTTCCCGGACATTTTGGACTGGATTCTGCAAAAATTCACGGGTAAGGAAATCAGGTATACTGTTCTGGGTTCCTGCAATGAATTCTATGTCAAAATCAAAAACTGAAAGGATGGCTTGCCAACGTGCAAAAATCTGTTTTGATGCAATATTTTGAACATCTTTTTCTAAAACATGTTTTGCAGATTTACAATCAATCCGTATTAAAAACTTTTGATTCAAAAGATCACTTTGAAATTTTGAAATGCATAGTACTATAGATAAAATTTCTTTTTTAATAGTACTATAATTTAACTGAGTGGGAGTCCAAATTCCTGAATGGAAACGAACAATTTGTTCAGGGGAAGTGGGACTAACACGCTGAAGGAGAATGCCACCATAACCAATGTTAGAGGCATCAGTCTGAACGACCTTGAAGGAATTTTCTGAGGGGATTCCTAGGCAAGGGAGTGTCATGACATATTTCTTGACCTGTTGGACAACCAAAGTATGGGCGGGTGTCCAAGGTGAAGGATTGGTTCGAAGTCTATCAAAGAGAGGCTTGCACTGTTGCCTAAGGTTTTGATAGAAATCAGAAATGTAGTTGAGGGATCCTAAGAACCTTTGGAGTTGGGTCTTTTCTAGGATCTCATCAGGAAACTTTTCTGCAAACTGGATGGCTCTATCAATTGGTTTGATGACTGCATGTTTTATGTCAAAACCTAAGAACCTGACACTGGTTTGGAAAAGCTTGATCTTCGGGGCCGAGACAACAAGACCATTTCTTTTTATGGTTTGGAAGAATGTTCTGAGATGCTTCCAATGTTTGTCTAGGGACTCTGAGAAGATGAGTACATCGTCAATGTACACAATGATATGACTGGAGAATGGATTGAAAATCTCATTCATGATGTTTTGGAATTCAGAAGGTGCATTTTTAAGACCAAAGGGCATTACATTCCATTCGTAATGACCAAAGGGTGTGGTGAAGGCTGTCTTGTACCTATCAGACTCACTGATTTGTATCTGCCAAAAACCACTCTTCATGTCAAACTTACTGAAAACCACTGCTTTGCTAAGCCTGTTAACTAAGTCTCTTTTGTTGGGGATAGGATACCTAATCCATTCTAGGACTTTGTTAAGGGGCTTGTAATTGATGACAAGTCTAGGGACACCTCTCTCAATCTCAGCATTTTTCTGAACATAAAAGGCTGGACAGGACCATGGTGACCTAGAGTTTCTGATGATTCCCTTACTAAGAAGATCCTCTATTTCGGCTTTGCAAGTATCCATAAGTTCCTGACTCATTTGGATAGGCCTGGCTTTGGTAGGGATGTTCTTTTCTTGGAAATCTTTGACATATGGTAGTGCAACTTCGTGCCTTTTCCTATGCCAAAATGCTGTGGGGAGATCAGAGCAGATTTCTTGTTTGAGTTCTTCTTCAAACTTTCTAATCTCTGATTGGTAGCTTTTGCAAGCTAACTGCTTATCAACCCTTTTGTAACTTAGTTCATTACTAAGGTACTCAATGTGTTGGGTTTTGGCTTGGATAAGGTTAAGGGTCTTGGAGATGGAAACCTCATGGAGACTGTTGATGTCTTTAGGTTCTGGGCTCCTAAGAAACTTAAACCTGACTGGTTGGCCAAAAGGGTGGGTAGTGATTCCTTCACTATCCGTGGTAAAAGGATACAACAGACACATGAATGGGTTTCCTAAGATGACCCTATCTGTCATATTTTTTACGAGAACAAAGGTGGTTTTGAAACACGCATTGTCCTGGCAAACATGTACTCTTGGGATTTTGAATTCTATCTGCATTTTCCCACCGCTTGCGGAGGTTAACCTTTCTTTGGTTTTCCGGAAGTATTTAGAGGGAATGATTCCTTCTTGAATGCAGTTGAGATCAGCACCTGAGTCTATTAAGGCTACTATCTCAAATTCAAAATCTTTGCTTATGACAATCCTGACTTTGGAATGCCATTTCTGGAAGTTAATCCGACTGATGGTTTTCGAGAACGATCCTCTAGATGGTCCTGGTACCATATCTGTAGTGGGGTTAACTGTTTTTTCAATTTCTTTTTTAGAAGGGTTCTGTAATGAGATTCTGTCCTCATTGACTTGGTGAGAAGTGTTTCCTGAAGGTTTGACTTTAAGGTTCATGAGACCATGATCAACCCTAAGGATGACTAAGTTTTGCTTAAGGTCATAGACTTCAGTCTTGGTATCCTTAATCTCTTTCTGGAGATCTTGGATAGTAATCTCTTTCTTGGATTTGATAAACCTATTGTAGGGTTTTTCCAAGTCAACTTTGGGTTCCTGAAGCCTAGATTCGGATGTACTAGTTTCCTTGGCTAAGGTTCTATGGAACTTACTAAGTTTTTGAGATTTCTCTTCTGGGTCCTTGATCTGTTCTATGAGATCGAGGAGAAGCTCTTCTTGTTGAGAAAGAACTTTGATAGTGTTGTTTCTGCAACAACTATCTTGGCATGGTATGACATCATCTGAGCTACTAGAGGTGCTATCCTGAGCTCTAGGAGAGGATGAATCTTGGTAAATCTGACAGATTTCCTGGTTAATAGAACTATTGGGAGACTCATGTTCTGGATGGTCAAGATCTAAGATTTTGGAAATATCTTCAGATACTAAGGAATGGGTAGGAGACTTGCCTGGACATTCTTTCTTGAAATGTCCCTTTTTCCCGCACTTAAAGCATTTTCCTTTTGCTTTAGGTTTGAGGAGTTTCAAGGTTCCTGGGATCCTATAGATGCCTCTTGCTTCTAATTTTAGGCGCCTATATTCTCTGGAAACAATTCTTTCTCTTTTGAAATCCTTAAAGGCTGGGTTTCCTCTGTATTTGGATTTCCATATCCTTGGAGGAAGTGGGGGTGAATTACCAAGCTGGTCGTCTAGTGGTTCTTTCTCCTTTTCATCTGAGGAGGGTTCATTAGAACTGCTAGAGGATATGTGGCTATCTAGGACATTAACTTCTGGAGAAGGAGAGACTGGTTTCTCTGCTTTTCGTGCTGAATGTCTAGCCTTTGGTGAAGGGATGGGTCTTGTTGGAAGTTTGGTTTTGACACAGTTCTTTTTATGCCAATTGAAATGTTTCTCAAAGTATTCAAAGAAAGGATAATCAGCTTTTACCTCTTTCATGAATAACTTCCATTTCTCCAAAACTTCAACCTTTTGTTTTTTGGTATGGTTTGCTCGATAGGTTTCTCTTTTAATCCGGTTCTCTTCGGAATTAAAATCCTTTTCGAGGTGGTCCATATCAGGGATGAATTCCTTTGATAACACGAGGAGCTGATGGTCATATTCAGATTCTTGCTGAATAGGATTCTTAAAATCAGATCCTGATGGTGAGGGAGGTTTAAGACTGTCCTGACTGTTGTTGTCTTCTTCTTGATCAACAACTGGGTCTTGCTTGGCTGTGTAACAAGGGGTACTAACCTGAGAGTGGTCTTTGACACCTTGGAACTGCGGGCCTAAGTCTCTTCTAGATGTAGGAGCTCGTGTTCTAGACGAACTACTATGGGATGCAGGTCTATCTTTCAAGAGGATAGTTGGCTGCCTAAATGGTTGTCTTAGATCCATGGATCTAGACCTTGGTTCCTGGTATGGTTCCTGGTACAGATCTAATGAGGATCTGGGCAAGGGTTCTTCATACTCAAAGGGTGACCTAAATCTGGATTGGTCGAAGCTTAGTCTAACCGTTCCATCGGCTAACTGTTGGACATAATCCGGATCTGGGTTCCTAACAGGATTCTGGGTCTGTAGAGGATAGTTTTCATTCTCTAAGGACCAATGTTCTGGGAACGTGATTTCGGACCATTTCAGGGTTCTTGGTACCTGAACGGTAGATCTCACATCTGAAGTTTGGATAAGAGTGGTTTCACCTGCCTTTCTCTTATCGAAAGCTTGGATGGACATGTTTGTCCTCATGCACTTATAATACACTCGGTATATAAGAGCAAGTTGTTTGGTGCCATGTAATACAAAGATTCCATGGGTTCTGATGTTGAGGGTGAGGACCTTCAAAATATGAGGGTCGTCAAGTGCAACTGTGAGGTTTGGAAAACAGTCGAAATGAATTGGACCGTTACTCAAACTGGATTCTATGGTTCCTAGGAGACTGTCTCTAAATTTGATGAGACGGGTATCTCTGAGGGCCATAAGGACCGAGTTGTTCAAACCTTCTCTGATCAATGGTTTAACTCCTACTTGGACAAGTCCTATGTGGAGGTATTTGTGACCAGAATCCCTATGCGCTTTCATGGCTGCAGGGGATAGCAAATAACAGGTTTCATATTCCTTGTTAATGCTGTAGACTTGTTCTATAGTCCTAACATGGTAGTCCGTTCTGAAAGACTTTTTCAAGGACCATGACGAAGACTTATAGACCTGGGTTGTGGGAACTTTTGGTATGTTCCAATCTCCTAACTTCTGATCTAGATCTGAAAGCTGGTACGACTCACTGTTGATGGTTCCATCTTCTGCTGGAATCTCAGGTGGGTTTGTACTACTAGATCTAATTGAAGTGGAAGAGTCACTCCTTCTAAACATCCTATTTATCATATTGGATTATAAACCTAAGAAATCAATTACAACCTAGAACACTTCTATCTTCCATATTCTGGATCTATCCTTAGATCTGAAACAAGGTGTGTATGGACACCTATTGTGCTTTGTTACCAACTTACGACCGCTCGGACACCAGTCTGTAGACCTTGCTACTGCTTACACTATTTCACTTCGTTGAGTGTACTTTCCCTATCTTCTCCGACCCTAACGCCTAACGCACTCCTTGCTAACGGCTCAACGGGCATTACAGATTTGACTCGGGCTTCCTGCTCAACTTGGGTACTCTAGATTTTCTGGGTAGCAAACAATTACAGAACTGGACTTATTCCTAGATTTACTGGATAACAGCTTGGCACAATACTTGGTTTAGTACACATCTGCAACAAATTGTGGGAATAGAAACAAAGGCTGGAAAAGAAGATAACTGGGAAGTAAAGGATTAGCTCAAACAGATAATCACAAGATAATAAACAGTTTGAATGAAAGGGAGGCTCAGCCTACCACAATAAGAAAGAATAGTATAAACTGACTAAGATGAAGTAGTAGATGAAGAATGCAACATATGGGAGTGGTAATGCAATCAAAAAATAGATATAAAACAAAATAATGTTTGTTAGAGATAACATACTTCAAAGTAATGGATAACTATGCCAACAAGAGCAAAGCCAAGTACGAAATAGCCAACTATCCTCTTGAAAGATAGACCTGCATCCCATAGTAGTTCGTCTAGAACACGAGCTCCTACATCTAGAAGAGACTTAGGCCCGCAGTTCCAAGGTGTCAAAGACCACTCTCAGGTTAGTACCCCTTGTTACACAGCCAAGCAAGACCCAGTTGTTGATCAAGAAGAAGACAACAACAGTCAGGACAGTCTTAAACCTCCCTCACCATCAGGATCTGATTTTAAGAATCCTATTCAGCAAGAATCTGAATATGACCATCAGCTCCTCGTGTTATCAAAGGAATTCATCCCTGATATGGACCACCTCGAAAAGGATTTTAATTCCGAAGAGAACCGGATTAAAAGAGAAACCTATCGAGCAAACCATACCAAAAAACAAAAGGTTGAAGTTTTGGAGAAATGGAAGTTATTCATGAAAGAGGTAAAAGCTGATTATCCTTTCTTTGAATACTTTGAGAAACATTTCAATTGGCATAAAAAGAACTGTGTCAAAACCAAACTTCCAACAAGACCCATCCCTTCACCAAAGGCTAGACATTCAGCACGAAAAGCAGAGAAACCAGTCTCTCCTTCTCCAGAAGTTAATGTCCTAGATAGCCACATATCCTCTAGCAGTTCTAATGAACCCTCCTCAGATGAAAAGGAGAAAGAACCACTAGACGACCAGCTTGGTAATTCACCCCCACTTCCTCCAAGGATATGGAAATCCAAATACAGAGGAAACCCAGCCTTTAAGGATTTCAAAAGAGAAAGAATTGTTTCCAGAGAATATAGGCGCCTAAAATTAGAAGCAAGAGGCATCTATAGGATCCCAGGAACCTTGAAACTCCTCAAACCTAAAGCAAAAGGAAAATGCTTTAAGTGCGGGAAAAAGGGACATTTCAAGAAAGAATGTCCAGGCAAGTCTCCTACCCATTCCTTAGTATCTGAAGATATTTCCAAAATCTTAGATCTTGACCATCCAGAACATGAGTCTCCCAATAGTTCTATTAACCAGGAAATCTGTCAGATTTACCAAGATTCATCCTCTCCTAGAGCTCAGGATAGCACCTCTAGTAGCTCAGATGATGTCATACCATGCCAAGATAGTTGTTGCAGAAACAACACTATCAAAGTTCTTTCTCAACAAGAAGAGCTTCTCCTCGATCTCATAGAACAGATCAAGGACCCAGAAGAGAAATCTCAAAAACTTAGTAAGTTCCATAGAACCTTAGCCAAGGAAACTAGTACATCCGAATCTAGGCTTCAGGAACCCAAAGTTGACTTGGAAAAACCCTACAATAGGTTTATCAAATCCAAGAAAGAGATTACTATCCAAGATCTCCAGAAAGAGATTAAGGATACCAAGACTGAAGTCTATGACCTTAAGCAAAACTTAGTCATCCTTAGGGTTGATCATGGTCTCATGAACCTTAAAGTCAAACCTTCAGGAAACACTTCTCACCAAGTCAATGAGGACAGAATCTCATTACAGAACCCTTCTAAAAAAGAAATTGAAAAAACAGTTAACCCCACTACAGATATGGTACCAGGACCATCTAGAGGATCGTTCTCGAAAACCATCAGTCGGATTAACTTCCAGAAATGGCATTCCAAAGTCAGGATTGTCATAAGCAAAGATTTTGAATTTGAGATAGTAGCCTTAATAGACTCAGGTGCTGATCTCAACTGCATTCAAGAAGGAATCATTCCCTCTAAATACTTCCGGAAAACCAAAGAAAGGTTAACCTCCGCAAGCGGTGGGAAAATGCAGATAGAATTCAAAATCCCAAGAGTACATGTTTGCCAGGACAATGCGTGTTTCAAAACCACCTTTGTTCTCGTAAAAAATATGACAGATAGGGTCATCTTAGGAAACCCATTCATGTGTCTGTTGTATCCTTTTACCACGGATAGTGAAGGAATCACTACCCACCCTTTTGGCCAACCAGTCAGGTTTAAGTTTCTTAGGAGCCCAGAACCTAAAGACATCAACAGTCTCCATGAGGTTTCCATCTCCAAGACCCTTAACCTTATCCAAGCCAAAACCCAACACATTGAGTACCTTAGTAATGAACTAAGTTACAAAAGGGTTGATAAGCAGTTAGCTTGCAAAAGCTACCAATCAGAGATTAGAAAGTTTGAAGAAGAACTCAAACAAGAAATCTGCTCTGATCTCCCCACAGCATTTTGGCATAGGAAAAGGCACGAAGTTGCACTACCATATGTCAAAGATTTCCAAGAAAAGAACATCCCTACCAAAGCCAGGCCTATCCAAATGAGTCAGGAACTTATGGATACTTGCAAAGCCGAAATAGAGGATCTTCTTAGTAAGGGAATCATCAGAAACTCTAGGTCACCATGGTCCTGTCCAGCCTTTTATGTTCAGAAAAATGCTGAGATTGAGAGAGGTGTCCCTAGACTTGTCATCAATTACAAGCCCCTTAACAAAGTCCTAGAATGGATTAGGTATCCTATCCCCAACAAAAGAGACTTAGTTAACAGGCTTAGCAAAGCAGTGGTTTTCAGTAAGTTTGACATGAAGAGTGGTTTTTGGCAGATACAAATCAGTGAGTCTGATAGGTACAAGACAGCCTTCACCACACCCTTTGGTCATTACGAATGGAATGTAATGCCCTTTGGTCTTAAAAATGCACCTTCTGAATTCCAAAACATCATGAATGAGATTTTCAATCCATTCTCCAGTCATATCATTGTGTACATTGACGATGTACTCATCTTCTCAGAGTCCCTAGACAAACATTGGAAGCATCTCAGAACATTCTTCCAAACCATAAAAAGAAATGGTCTTGTTGTCTCGGCCCCGAAGATCAAGCTTTTCCAAACCAGTGTCAGGTTCTTAGGTTTTGACATAAAACATGCAGTCATCAAACCAATTGATAGAGCCATCCAGTTTGCAGAAAAGTTTCCTGATGAGATCCTAGAAAAGACCCAACTCCAAAGGTTCTTAGGATCCCTCAACTACATTTCTGATTTCTATCAAAACCTTAGGCAACAGTGCAAGCCTCTCTTTGATAGACTTCGAACCAATCCTTCACCTTGGACACCCGCCCATACTTTGGTTGTCCAACAGGTCAAGAAATATGTCATGACACTCCCTTGCCTAGGAATCCCCTCAGAAAATTCCTTCAAGGTCGTTCAGACTGATGCCTCTAACATTGGTTATGGTGGCATTCTCCTTCAGCGTGTTAGTCCCACTTCCCCTGAACAAATTGTTCGTTTCCATTCAGGAATTTGGACTCCCACTCAGTTAAATTATAGTACTATTAAAAAAGAAATTTTATCTATAGTACTATGCATTTCAAAATTTCAAAGTGATCTTTTGAATCAAAAGTTTTTAATACGGATTGATTGTAAATCTGCAAAACATGTTTTAGAAAAAGATGTTCAAAATATTGCATCAAAACAGATTTTTGCACGTTGGCAAGCCATCCTTTCAGTTTTTGATTTTGACATAGAATTCATTGCAGGAACCCAGAACAGTATACCTGATTTCCTTACCCGTGAATTTTTGCAGAATCCAGTCCAAAATGTCCGGGAAGAAACCCGTACAACCCCAACCTCCCAAGTTGCCTAAACCAACCACTAGGAGTACAAGTCAGGCACAGAACCCTGGCCCGTTGGTTCCCTTCTCTTCCTCTTCAAAGACCTTACCTGTGTCTCCCTCTGTCGTTGCTAGTCGTTATTTGGTTTCCACAATCCCTAAACCAAATTACCAAAGGCCCCAAGGACAACACAGTTATAGTTCTGCTTTAGCTCTACCTCCTCCTAAGACAATTTCTCCATACACTGTCGAAGTTCCCCCCGGCCCAATTGTGCCCAGACAAACCTCTTTCACCCCTCCTCCTAGAACAGGAAGGGCCCCTTATCTCAAAAAACCTTTTGTTCAACACATCTCTTATATTGAGCCTCATTTAGCTCATATCACAGATCCGTTGGCATTAGCAATAGAGATACTGCCTCATGAATGGCACTTCCTTCCCAAAAGCCCTGAGAAGAACATCAAATTCTATAAAGGCATTCTCATTCAAGAAAAGTCTGCCAGAATAGAAGACATCAGGGACAGAATCAACCCAGCTAGAGTCTTGTATCACAAGTTCATAATTCAGGGTTTCGTAAGCAGCAAAGATTGGGGTCATCCTTCCTCACTCCGATCACTTACTGTACTCAAAGGGCCAGAACCCCTTTATAATTATTATGACTACATGGATGCCTTCGAGAAGGTTTTATTCTTCCAAAATGAGAACTATGACCACTCTTGGTTCATCCAGTTTGATAAGAAATTCGATAGCCAGATACCTTCGTGGTTCCTCAAGTGGTGGGAAATGTTTGGATCAGTTAATGAAAACTTCCCAGACCCCCTACAAGACGCACTAAGGTATTTCAGCTCCAAGTTTCAGGTTGACAGGCATTCTTCCCAGTTTCCAGCCATCTTGCATATGACAATACAATACAAGATCCACTGGATTAGCATGTGGAGTTATGCTATCAATAAAAATATACTCGATAGGGAATTCTTTGTAAAATGGTGGGACAAATTCAGACCATCTGATACCATCTCCAAACTTTACAATGATTTTCCCCTTCCAGTTCAGAAGTCCATTGCTCATCACACCAGATCACAGTCCAGCCTAGAATCCGCTCATTTTGTCGGGAAATCTAGCAGAGAACTCAAAGATCTCGCTCAGCAATTGCTTCTACAATCAGAACAATTAGAGTCAGAAGAAAAGAACTCTCCTGCCTCGTCAGAAGCCTCATGCAATCGTGTTCCTTTTGACCCCTTCCAGGATGCTCAAGATCCTTATGAAGGCTACAATTTGGACAGCGATTAAGTCATGCTTCCAGATGCTCCAGAACAGCCCTAGAAGCCCCAGTATAGCTCAAGAACCACCTTTGCAAAATCGGCTACTATTCAGAACAGTACCCGCACCAGCAAAGTTGCAGACAAGACACTGTTCCAAACAGTGACCAGACCAGAAACTGTTCACTCTACAGTGCCCCGACAGGATTATGGAATTTACTATTGCTTTCGGCTGAAAAGATATTCACCTGAAGTAAAAGCAATTTACCTTCCGTAAATTACTATTGCTTTCGGCTGAAAAGATATTCACCTGAAGTAAAAGCAATTTACCTTCCGTAATTGATGCAATCTCCTGAACACTTCCAAGGCTCTCTCCTCCTATATAAGGCATCCTTGGCCTCAGTCTTCAGCAGGCTAAATTAAGCACAGAAGCTTAAACCTCAGAGCTCCACCTTTACTTAGTACACAGAACTACTTTGTAATAACCATGGCTCTTACATTCCCCCTAGTTTACATTTGTAATTACAATGCATTTGTAACCTTACCCAGCTTCCGCCCCAGTGCCCTCAGAACGGCACCTCTTTTATTGTAGCTTACCCCCATTTGGTATCAGAGCCATTTTGAGCTCGATCATAGTGTTTGTAAGTTACTGTAAATTTTGATTTTAAATCAAGTTGGCCGGTACAACCGCCATAGTTATCCATTATTTTGTGTATTACTTTGAAGTATGTTATCTCTAACAAACATTATTTTGTTTTATATCTATTTTTTGATTGCATTACCACTCCCATATGTTGCATTCTTCATCTACTACTTCATCTTAGTCAGTTTATACTATTCTTTCTTATTGTGGTAGGCTGAGCCTCCCTTTCATTCAAACTGTTTATTATCTTGTGATTATCTGTTTGAGCTAATCCTTTACTTCCCAGTTATCTTCTTTTCCAGCCTTTGTTTCTATTCCCACAATTTGTTGCAGATGTGTACTAAACCAAGTATTGTGCCAAGCTGTTATCCAGTAAATCTAGGAATAAGTCCAGTTCTGTAATTGTTTGCTACCCAGAAAATCTAGAGTACCCAAGTTGAGCAGGAAGCCCGAGTCAAATCTGTAATGCCCGTTGAGCCGTTAGCAAGGAGTGCGTTAGGCGTTAGGGTCGGAGAAGATAGGGAAAGTACACTCAACGAAGTGAAATAGTGTAAGCAATAGCAAGGTCTACAGACTGGTGTCCGAGCGGTCGTAAGTTGGTAACAAAGCACAATAGGTGTCCATACACACCCTGTTTCAGATCTAAGGATAGATCCAGAATATGGAAGATAGAAGTGTTCTAGGTTGTAATTGATTTCTTAGGTTTATAATCCAAGATGATAAATAGGATGTTTAGAAGGAGTGACTCTTCCACTTCAATTAGATCTAGTAGTACAAACCCACCTGAGATTCCAGCAGAAGATGGAACCGTCAACAGTGAGTCGTACCAGCTTTCAGATCTAGATCAGAAGTTAGGAGATTGGAACATACCAAAAGTTCCCACAACCCAGGTCTATAAGTCTTCGTCATGGTCCTTGAAAAAGTCTTTCAGAACGGACTACCATGTTAGGACTATAGAACAAGTCTACAGCATTAACAAGGAATATGAAACCTGTTATTTGCTATCCCCTGCAGCCATGAAAGCGCATAGGGATTCTGGTCACAAATACCTCCACATAGGACTTGTCCAAGTCGGAGTTAAACCATTGATCAGAGAAGGTTTGAACAACTCGGTCCTTATGGCCCTCAGAGATACCCGTCTCATCAAATTTAGAGACAGTCTCCTAGGAACCATAGAATCCAGTTTGAGTAACGGTCCAATTCATTTCGACTGTTTTCCAAACCTCACAGTTGCACTTGACGACCCTCATATTTTGAAGGTCCTCACCCTCAACATCAGAACCCATGGAATCTTTGTATTACATGGCACCAAACAACTTGCTCTTATATACCGAGTGTATTATAAGTGCATGAGGACAAACATGTCCATCCAAGCTTTCGATAAGAGAAAGGCAGGTGAAACCACTCTTATCCAAACTTCAGATGTGAGATCTACCGTTCAGGTACCAAGAACCCTGAAATGGTCTGAAATCACGTTCCCAGAACATTGGTCCTTAGAGAATGAAAACTATCCTCTACAGACCCAGAATCCTGTTAGGAACCCAGATCCGGATTATGTCCAACAGTTAGCCGATGGAACGGTTAGACTAAGCTTCGACCAGTCCAG
The DNA here is from genome assembly GCA_028535165.1 of Quercus tomentella. Classification (NCBI taxonomy): domain Eukaryota; kingdom Viridiplantae; phylum Streptophyta; class Magnoliopsida; order Fagales; family Fagaceae; genus Quercus; species Quercus tomentella. The sequence continues at coordinate 54,192,996 of JAPQVY010000156.1, forward strand.
ATTTAGGTCACCCTTTGAGTATGATGAACCCTTGCCCAGATCCTCATTAGATCTGTACCAGGAACCATACCAGGAACCAAGGTCTAGATCCATGGATCTAAGACAACCATTTAGGCAGCCAACTATCCTCTTGAAAGATAGACCTGCATCCCATAGTAGTTCGTCTAGAACACGAGCTCCTACATCTAGAAGAGACTTAGGCCCGCAGTTCCAAGGTGTCAAAGACCACTCTCAGGTTAGTACCCCTTGTTACACAGCCAAGCAAGACTCAGTTGTTGATCAAGAAGAAGACAACAACAGTCAGGACAGTCTCAAACCCCCCTCACCATCAGGATCTGATTTTAAGAATCCTATTCAGCAAGAATCTGAATACGACCATCAGCTCCTCGTGTTAACAAAGGAATTCATCCCTGATATGGACTACCTCGAAAAGGATTTTAATTCCGAAAAGAACCGGATTAAAAGAGAAGCCTATCGAGCAAACCATACCAGAGGACAAAAGGTTGAAGTTTTGGAGAAATGGAAGTTATTCATGAAAGAGGTAAAAGCTGATTATCCTTTCTTTGAATACTTTGAGAAACATTTCATTTGGCATAAAAAGAACTGTGTCATTTCCAAAACCAACTGGAAATTACTTCCCAAGAAGGATGCACCAAGTTCTAGCAAACCAGAAATTGTTAGGTCTAACCATCCTCCTCAAGAAGCTATACTCTTTAACCAGCGTGGTACCGATGTTATTGCCTCACCTTTCAAATGTCCAGCCCCAGAGGAAAAAGTTGTCAGAAAGGTAATAGAGCAAAACAACTATACCAACCAGTGTTTAGGAGTTATAGGAAAACAACTTGACAGGATAGAAGATAGGATTGACAACAAAGTTCTCCTCCAACCAGGAAACCTTACTAAACCAATCCAACCTTTAGAAAATCCTTTAGTCAAGCTTCCCACAACCAGACAAGCTAGCCTTAAACCAAAGGAGCAAACAGCCCTTAAGGGAATGGCTCAAAAGCTTGATAATCTCGTGAAAAAGGAGCCAGTCTCCCCTTCACCAGATCTTACATCAACCAGTAGGGACCCTAGGCTTGAACCCCGGGCAAATACCCTACATGCCCATACGGCCTCTAGCAGTTCTAGTAGAACCTCCTCTGAAACTGAACAGGAGATAGAACAAATAGAAGACCAATTTCGAGGTTTACAGGTAAATAAGCTTTACCAACCAAAGGTAACGCCAACTAGCCTTACCAAGAATTGGTATCCCAGACCAACACCCCCTGACCTCCAATTTGAGGAAAGGACCATGCAATTCACAGTTTCCAGTGGTAAACTCTATGAATGGAACATAGATGGTTTAGCCGAACAAGAAATCCAAAACAAAATCCAGCATATAACCATGGTAGCAAATAACTATCTCAATGATGGTATTCCAAATACTGAGGTTGTAGAGCTCATTGTTTTAGGATTTACTGGAAAATTGTTAAATTGGTGGAACCACTGTATGACAGCCACCTCTAAGGAAGACATTAAGCATGCTGTTCAAAAAGATGAGGATGAGAACCCTATCTTTGATGAACGCATAGGCAGAGGAGTTCCTGATGGAGTCAATACCCTGATCTATACGATCATGAAACACTTCATTGGTAAACCCAGCAATGTCACATCTAGGATTTACGACCAGTTGAGTAACCTTAGATGTAAAAACCTTGGAGAATACCGGTGGTATGAAGATGTGTTCACCACTCGTGTCATGCATAGAAGCGATTGTAACTCTCCATTTTGGAAGGAGAAGTTTATCAATGGCTTACCCACATTGTTTGGACAGAAGGTCAAAGAAACTCTTGCTAGCTCGTTAGGTATCATAGATTATGACAACCTAACCTATGGAGATATCTCTAGCACAATCCGAAATGAAGGGATGAAGATGTGCAGGGATCTTAAAATCCAGAGCCAAGCCAACAAGAGCAAAGCCAAGTACGAAATAGGGAATTTCTGTACCCAGTATGGCTTACCTTCTATCATCTCCAAAAAGAAATCCAAACACAGAGGCGAAGAACCCTCTAGAAAATCCCATAGGAGGAAACCTGCCCCCAAACACTTTAGAAACCAGAAGTCCAAGACTGATGATTTCTATAAGAAAGGCAGATCCAAACCTATAAGGAAGTTCATACCTAAAACATCAGGAAAATGTTTTAAGTGTGGAAAAGATGGTCATTTCGAAAGAGATTGTAAAGCTAAGGCCAAAACCCTTATCAATACCCTCATTAGTGACCAAACCAGTAAGGAAGAGATCTTCAAACTTCTGGAACTTGATCACCTGAGCAGTGAGTCCAGTGACCAAGAAAAACACCAATTGTTTGAAACATCCTATGAAACCTCTAGAGTATCTTCTAGTTCCTCTAGTGACTCGGATGAAATCTTACCTTGCCAGAATAGTTGTTGTAGAAACAAAACTATCCAGGTTCTTACCAAACAAGAAGAACTACTCCTCGATCTCATAGAACAGATCAAGGATCCAGAAGAGAAATCTCGACGACTTAGTGAGTTTCACAGAACTTTAGTCAGGGAAACCAATACATCCAAACCTAGGTTTCAGGAACCCAAAGTTGACTTGGAAAAAATCTACAATAGATTTACCAAATCCAAGAAAGAGATAACCATCCAAGATCTCCAGAAAGAGATTAAGGATAACAAAATTGAGATGAGAAACCTTAAGCAGGAATTAACCATCCTTAGGGTTGATCATGGTCTCATGGACCTTAGGGTCAAAAATCTAGAGTTCACTTCACAGCAGGGCAATGAGGACAGAATCTCATTACAAAACCCTTCTGATAATGAAGTTGATGAAACAGTTAACCCTACTGCAGAAATGGAACCAGAACCTGGAACGTTCTTGTCAACCATCAGTAGTATTAACTTCCAGAAGTGGCATTCCAAAGTCAGGATTGTCATAAGCAATGATTTTGAGTTTGAGGTTATTGCCCTAATAGATTCGGGTGCTGATCTCAATTGCATTCAAGAAGGCATTATCCCCTCTAAATACTTCCAGAAAACCAAGGAAAGGTTAACTTCTGCAAGTGGTGGAAAAATGCAGATTGAATTCAAAATCCCAGATGCACAGGTTTGCCAAGACAATGTGTGCTTCAGAACCACCTTTGTTCTTGTCAAAAATATAACAGATAGGGTCATCTTAGGGAACCCATTCATGTGTCTGTTATATCCCTTTACCACAGATAGTGAAGGAATCACTACCCAACCTTTTGGCCAACCAGTCAAGTTTAAATTTCTTAGGAACCCTGAACCCAGAGAGATTGAGTATCTCCAGAAAGTTTCTGTTTCTAAAGATCTTGACCTTACCAATGCCAAAACTCATTCTTTTGAACAAGCCCAGAACCTTGGTCAAATCATGGCTGGTGATCCTTTTGACTCCAATCAGCCTCCGGATCCATCTCTGCATCCCATTTCATGCATACAGCATAAAAACATTTGCATAATGACATCTCGTGACTTTAACAAAAATGCTTTTGAAAACAACCATTTTGTTAATACAGGAATGTCTTCAAGAACAGGAAAAGCACCCGTAAGGGAATTTCCTCAAATGCATGAAGGCGCTTCTTCTGGAAAAGAACCCAGAAAAGCAACATCCCTTCAAAACATGTACCCATCTGCGGTTACATATTCCAGTGATTATATGGCTATTACTCTTCAAGAAGTAAAAAACCAAGCTTTGCAATTTAGCAATGGAGTGTATACAGATCTCCCACCCTCCACTAAATTTATCCTTTACAATCTTCAAAGAGCCTTTACCCAGAATCACTACCACCTTTTCCAAAGAACCCTTAAAGCACTAGAATTACACCTAGTTCAGCTTGAGGCAGGAAATGCAATTCTCACTAGTCAACTCTTTGGCAAAGAGGATATCCATTCAATGGATAAAACGACTATTATGGGCACTGATTATGCTAGGTTAAGTCTTAAGACTCAAAACCAGCTAAGAAGTGCTATTGCCAACTTGCCTTCCGACATACAAGCACGTATCTTGGGAAGCAAGGTTATGTCTGAATCATCCGACCTATGGTTCAAACATTTCAGAATTATGGTCATCACTCATTTTCCAGTTTATGGTGAAGACTCAGATGATACTGATAATGCCTTCATCCAGTCAACCTGGGAAAAATACTTTGGGAGCAGCCACAGGGTTTATGAGAAGAAACATCCCTTCCCCGGTCTAATAATCAATTATGAAGATTGGTCCGTTGAAGAAGATCCAGGCTGGCTTTCACAAATGTTTGAATATGGCTTCATCAGGCTCATCAAGCTAACAAGCCACAATCAGATCAACCAGTTTCCACAGATCATCCGACAGGTTGTTTCAAAGATCAAAAGTCCTTTTGTATCCATCAGATGTTGGAGCACTCTCCCACAATGGGACAGAAACAATTGGATGATTGTCCAACCTGCGCACCATCTTGTACTCATCAACGGGTACACCCACAATGGTCCATGGTATGAAGGAGACTCTTATCTCCATAATGAAGACCCCAATGCTCTTGCCAATTGCTGGAGAGGTTACTTCAACAATGAGATTATAGATGTCACCAACGAATTATGGCAGAACTACCATTTTGTTGGAAATACTGGCAGAATTTCAGTATTCACCACCAGGCCATACTCCGAAGCTCTCCATACTGAAAGGATTGACTACATTGAACCCAGACAGTTAGTTCTGCAGCAAGCAGATTATGAACCTATCCTGTACTGTGGTTTCTGTGAAAAATTTGCCAATGCCTACTATCATGTGCACGATTGCGACTATAACCCTCCTTGGGATCCATATGACGGTTATCCATCTGGCCATGATACTGATTAAGGCAACTTCAGAATCACTCCCAAATGCTCCAGAACAGCTCCAGATGCCCCTGAGGAGCTCAAGAACCACCTTTGCCAAAATCGGCTACTATTCAGAACAGTACCCGCACCAGCAAAGTTGCAGACAAGACACTGTTCCAAAACAGTGACCAGACCAGAAACTGTTCACTCTACAGTGCCCCGACAGGATTATGGAAATTACTATTGCTTTCGGCTGAAAAGATATTCACCTGAAGTAAAAGCAATTTACCTTCCGTAAATTACTATTGCTTTCGGCTGAAAAGATATTCACCTGAAGTAAAAGCAATTTACCTTCCGTAATTGATGCAATCTCCTGAACACTTCCAAGGCTCTCTCCTCCTATATAAGGCATCCTTGGCCTCAGTCTTCAGCAGGCTAAATTAAGCACAGAAGCTTAAACCTCAGAGCTCCACCTTTACTTAGTACACAGAACTACTTTGTAATAACCATGGCTCTTACATTCCCCCTAGTTTACATTTGTAATTACAATGCATTTGTAACCTTACCCAGCTTCCGCCCCAGTGCCCTCAGAACGGCACCTCTTTTATTGTAGCTTACCCCCATTTGGTATCAGAGCCATTTTGAGCTCGATCATAGTGTTTGTAAGTTACTGTAAATTTTGATTTTAAATCAAGTTGGCCGGTACAACCGCCATAGTTATCCATTATTTTGTGTATTACTTTGAAGTATGTTATCTCTAACAAACATTATTTTGTTTTATATCTATTTTTTGATTGCATTACCACTCCCATATGTTGCATTCTTCATCTACTACTTCATCTTAGTCAGTTTATACTATTCTTTCTTATTGTGGTAGGCTGAGCCTCCCTTTCATTCAAACTGTTTATTATCTTGTGATTATCTGTTTGAGCTAATCCTTTACTTCCCAGTTATCTTCTTTTCCAGCCTTTGTTTCTATTCCCACAATTTGTTGCAGATGTGTACTAAACCAAGTATTGTGCCAAGCTGTTATCCAGTAAATCTAGGAATAAGTCCAGTTCTGTAATTGTTTGCTACCCAGAAAATCTAGAGTACCCAAGTTGAGCAGGAAGCCCGAGTCAAATCTGTAATGCCCGTTGAGCCGTTAGCAAGGAGTGCGTTAGGCGTTAGGGTCGGAGAAGATAGGGAAAGTACACTCAACGAAGTGAAATAGTGTAAGCAATAGCAAGGTCTACAGACTGGTGTCCGAGCGGTCGTAAGTTGGTAACAAAGCACAATAGGTGTCCATACACACCCTGTTTCAGATCTAAGGATAGATCCAGAATATGGAAGATAGAAGTGTTCTAGGTTGTAATTGATTTCTTAGGTTTATAATCCAAGATGATAAATAGGATGTTTAGAAGGAGTGACTCTTCCACTTCAATTAGATCTAGTAGTACAAACCCACCTGAGATTCCAGCAGAAGATGGAACCGTCAACAGTGAGTCGTACCAGCTTTCAGATCTAGATCAGAAGTTAGGAGATTGGAACATACCAAAAGTTCCCACAACCCAGGTCTATAAGTCTTCGTCATGGTCCTTGAAAAAGTCTTTCAGAACAGACTACCATGTTAGGACTATAGAACAAGTCTACAGCATTAACAAGGAATATGAAACCTGTTATTTGCTATCCCCTGCAGCCATGAAAGCGCATAGGGATTCTGGTCACAAATACCTCCACATAGGACTTGTCCAAGTCGGAGTTAAACCATTGATCAGAGAAGGTTTGAACAACTCGGTCCTTATGGCCCTCAGAGATACCCGTCTCATCAAATTCAGGGACAGTCTCCTAGGAACCATAGAATCCAGTTTGAGTAACGGTCCAATTCATTTCGACTGTTTTCCAAACCTCACAGTTGCACTTGACGACCCTCATATTTTGAAGGTCCTCACCCTCAACATCAGAACCCATGGAATCTTTGTATTACATGGCACCAAACAACTTGCTCTTATATACCGAGTGTATTATAAGTGCATGAGGACAAACATGTCCATCCAAGCTTTCGATAAGAGAAAGGCAGGTGAAACCACTCTTATCCAAACTTCAGATGTGAGATCTACCGTTCAGGTACCAAGAACCCTGAAATGGTCCGAAATCACGTTCCCAGAACATTGGTCCTTAGAGAATGAAAACTATCCTCTACAGACCCAGAATCCTGTTAGGAACCCAGATCCGGATTATGTCCAACAGTTAGCCGATGGAACGGTTAGACTAAGCTTCGACCAATCCAGATTTAGGTCACCCTTTGAGTATGAAGAACCCTTGCCCAGATCCTCATTAGATCTGTACCAGGAACCATACCAGGAACCAAGGTCTAGATCCATGGATCTAAGACAACCATTTAGGCAGCCAACTATCCTCTTGAAAGATAGACCTGCATCCCATAGTAGTTCGTCTAGAACACGAGCTCCTACATCTAGAAGAGACTTAGGCCCGCAGTTCCAAGGTGTCAAAGACCACTCTCAGGTTAGTACCCCTTGTTACACAGCCAAGCAAGACTCAGTTGTTGATCAAGAAGAAGACAACAACAGTCAGGACAGTCTCAAACCTCCCTCACCATCAGGATCTGATTTTAAGAATCCTATTCAGCAAGAATCTGAATATGACCATCAGCTCCTCGTGTTAACAAAGGAATTCATCCCTGATATGGACTACCTCGAAAAGGATTTTAATTCCGAAGAGAACCGGATTAAAAGAGAAGCCTATCGAGCAAACCATACCAGAGAACAAAAGGTTGAAGTTTTGGAGAAATGGAAGTTATTCATGAAAGAGGTAAAAGCTGATTATCCTTTCTTTGAATACTTTGAGAAACATTTCATTTGGCATAAAAAGAACTGTGTCATTTCCAAAACCAACTGGAAATTACTTCCCAAGAAGGATGCACCAAGTTCTAGCAAACCAGAAATTGTTAGGTCTAACCATCCTCCTCAAGAAGCTATACTCTTTAACCAGCGTGGTATATATATATATATATATATATATATAAAACGTGGAACTCGAGTTCTAGTCTGGTAAATACCCGCTTGGAACTTGAGTTTAGCAAACTTAAGTTCCTGGTGGATAAATGTTTTTTACCCACTTGGAACTCGAGTCTAGCAAACTCGAGTTCTTGGGAGGTAAATTTTTTTTTTTTTTTTTTTAAATGGAACTCAAGTTTGCTTAACTCAATTTCCAATTAAATTTCTCCAACCACCCCAACTGTCTCAGCTTTCCATAACTCACAAATATATCACAAATACACACAGACCACAACTTTCCCAGCTCTCTCCCCACTATTTTTTCACTTCAAACGCAACTTTCATTCTCTCCCATGCCCAAACTCTCTTTTTTTACTTCAAAGCAAACTTTCATTGATCTCTACAAAATTAAAAGCATTATTCTTCTTCAATTTGTAGGAAAATATCTAAACCTTTTTCAAATTTTTTTTGTTAGACCTGATTAATTAAGTTTTCATTTGGTAGATATATATATACACACATACCACTTTTATAGTGTTTATGAGTAATTAGTTCTTTGTAATGTGTTTTTTTTTTTTATGTATTTGTAATTGGTTGTTATTTGTTCTTTGTAATGGGTTGTTCTTTGCAATGTGTAATGAGTTTTTCTATGAAATGGGTTGTTATTTGTAATGTGTATGAGTAACATGTTGTTATTATTTGCAATGTGTTGTTATTTGTAATGGGTTGTTATTTGTAAGGTGTAATGATTTTTAATTTTTAAAGGTTAGTGACCATATAAAAATTTGCTTGAGAATAAAAATTCAAATATTTGTATTTGCTTGGAGACAGTATTTTATATGTGCTTGGTTAATCATACAATATTATCTTTAATAAAAATTTGCTTGGAAATTTCAAAAATATTATCTCCAATGTTATATTTGGTGGACCAAAAATTTTATTTTTACTTGGCGGACCATACAATGTTAAATTTTATATTTTATATTTACTTGGAGATAGTAAAATTTCAATTGTTTATAATTGTTCGGTAGACCATAGAATGTTATCTTTATATTTGCTTGGAGAGAATATTTTACAGTTCATATCGGATAAAAGTGTTATATTGTCACTAACTTTTAGTAAACTCATTTGACTTTGAATAGGCTTGTAATGAGTTCAATTGATTTATATCTATATTATGGTGGGAAGCCCCACAGTGATGTGATTCATGGAGTGACGTATGAAGGGCCTGGTTAAAGGTTAGAGATTATTTAGCTAAAAAAAGGTGGGAGATCAATTTAAAGAAGTTGAAAAAGAAAATTATGAAAGAGCTGGATTTGGACCGTCGGTTTCATGATATAAAAATTATATATCGTGCTCCTCATGTAGTTTTCAGTGACCGCATTGTCTTCACACCTATTGAAATAAAATGAGACAAGCATGTTAAGATTATGTTTGATAGGATAAACTCTACGCCCCAGTTAAAAGCTATTGAGTTGTATATAAGTGTGGAGCCTCGTACAAAAGTTGGCGGTGAATATGTGCAACAAACAATTGTGGAGGGTGGTGGAAGGGAAGAATTACAATCATTACATCCGGATGTTCATCTAACTCTTACCCCATACATCACAATTGGGGGTTATACACTACCATGTCACGAGACACCAACTCTAATGGAGGTTTTTGGATCTAGTTATCAACAAGAATGTATTCAATCTCTAGGGGGGAAGACGAAGGCGATGTTGATCATGGTGGAGATGGGTATGAAGAGATGATTGGGAGAGATAACTCCACGAATACGTTGATCACTATGAAAATGTTGACAATGTTCATAATGATGTTGTGGGTGATCATGATGATGATGTATGGAGTGTCATGATGATATAGGCGATCATATAGGTGTGCGATATGTTACGAATACAGTCCATACCTACGACTTGTCATTCCATGAAACACTTGGGATAATATAGTTGATCCTTCAAATGTTGAGATACCATTTTCATCAAGTTGGCTGCGGGGAATGAATTTTAGCAAAGTGTTGATTTTCCCTAATAAAGAGGCAATGAGGCAGGCATTAATAGTGTACTCTATGGACAACAACAAGAGTTATACAACTGGGTGGTCCAACCAGCAAAGATTGTGTGTGAAGTGTGTGAACGAGTCATGTGCATGGAAAGTTCGAGCATTCTCGCAACGGAAACTTAATGGACTATGGGCCATCACAGTGTACAACGGTCCTCACACTTGTCCATCAGTTGGGGTGAACAAAGATGGTAGAATGATGGATTCTAATTTTCTTGCTCAAGAACTTCATAAATATGTACTTGAAGATCACACTTGCAAAATAAAGGATCTCTGAAGGAAAGGTTTCAGCACGAAATATCGTACTACAAGATATGGGATGTGAAACAAAAGGCCATTGCAAACATACATGGGAATTGGGAAAAGTCGTACCAAAAGTTGCAGAAGTTGTTGTTGGCATATAAGGACAGTGATCCGGGTACACAAGTGTCTTATCGGTCGATCAACGAGGACACACTAAGTACTATTATATTCAAGTATGTGTTTTGGGCTTTCGCTCCTTCCATTGCTGGATTCGCACATTGTAGGCCAGTAACTAGTATTGATAGAACTCATCTTTATAGAAAATATAAAGGAAAGTTGTTGATTGCAATGGCTACTGATGCTAACAATGAGATTTTTCTGCTTGCCTTTGCGGTTGTAGATGGTGAGATGGGGGCTAGTTGGGGATGGTTTTTATCTTGTCTGCGGACAGCAATACAACATGTGGTACTCGATTCCAGCATTTGTTTAATATTTGACCAACATAGAGCTATCATATCTTCCATTGCACAGTGGCCCCATGATTATGTACCGATATATCATCGATATTGCATTAGATATGTTGCTAGCAACTTCAACACTCAATTTAAGGACCTATTCTTAAAGTCTCTGGCCTTAAAAGCAGGATACGCTACTCAAGCCCGCAAACTTGATAAATATTGGATTGCCTTAAGGAAGCTGAACTCAAATTCAGTAAGGATCCTAGTACAAAGAAAAATAAGCCATACTCATATCTGGTGAAGAAGGGTTTGGAGACGTGGACACTATCACATGATCGTGGATGCCATTATGGGGCAATGACTACCAATATGTCGAAGTGTTTCAATGGAGTTCTAAAAGGTGCACGTGGACTACCAATATCTGCATTGGTTGACTACATTTGGTGCAAACTTGTCGCCTATTTCAATAATCGGCGCACTAAAATATTGGGTGATATTGCACATGGTCAAGAGTTCAGCAGTTATGCCATGGAGATCTATGAAGCAAATTACAAAAAAGGGAAAAGATATTATGTGAGGCCATTTCACCAGTAAGACGGTGTATTTCAAGTTTGCACAACCTATAATCCACACAGCTTTGAAGGGGGAAACCATAGTCATGAAGTAAGGTTACAGGATAACACGTGTAATTGTGGCAAATGGAAAATCTATAAGATCCCTTGTTCACATGTATTTGCAGTTTGTATCAGGGAACGTATCAATGCAATGGAGTATATTGACCCTTGTTATAATTTACAAGAATGACTTGCCACTTATTCACATTATTTTTGTGTGCCCAAGGATAAGTCACTATGGCGGGAGGTTGCTGGCCCAAAGTTGTACCCTGACCCCAATATATTGTGAGACAAAGATCGACCTATGACAACAAGAATAAGGACTGAGATGGATTAGAGGGAGAGTCAACCAAAGCTGAAATGTGGAGTGTGTCATGAAGAGGGTCATAACCGCAAAAAATGTCCAAATGTGATTCGCGCATCAACAAGCAATCATGTTCCTAACTAGGTAAGCAAAGCATGCATTCACTTATCCTAGGTAAAGTATTTGGCTGGTATATTTAGCTCTTAACATATCTTGGGCCTCTATTCGGAGTTCATGAGCTTCCATGATATTTTGGCTACTTCATTCTTTTTTCCACAATTGGAAGTTCATGAACTTTCATGATATTCTATCTACCCACTTAAATCTAACTTTCTATTTTCCATAGTATTATTCCGGAGACAAATGCAAATGTTATAATGGGTAAGGTTGTACCTATTATTTTGGAGCTACCTTATGCAAGAGAAAGGTATTATAATCCTGTTATTCTCACTCCTCCCTCTCTTCCTTATATTTTTTTCATTGCTCCTGTAATTAGAAAATGTGCGAAAGAACATGTAGTTAAACTAAATGATGCCATATTTATGTTGTATATGTGTTTTCATAATTTTTGTAGGCAAGCATTGGACAACGCATGTGAACATCTGGAAGAATATGCGATATTGAATGTTAGAGGACAAAGGAGGGACCATCTTTTTGTATTTTGCAGTTCCTTTGAACTTTTTGGCATAATTTATTCCTTGCATCCTTAGTTTATTTTATCTCCATGTCAAAGTGTTGGTAACTTACTGAATTTACATTTTTCTTGTAAACTTGATTAATTTGGACATCCAATGTTATTGAAGGTGGTCTGGATGAATTTTTTTTAAAGGTTCTGCCTTTTGGATATGAAGTTACCCCCAGAGTTCATTAACATGTACTATTTATGTGCATAATTTAGGTTCTTTGGGTATTCTTATTGTAGGTATCTAACTACACCTTGCTTGCATAAGCGTGCTACATTATATAGCTCATTTAGCATCCACTGTCCTCACATAGTTAAAAAATAATGCTATATACAGGCCTATGACATCCAGATGAAGATAAAAGTATAATCTTTGAAATTGTGATCTTCATACCAGCTAATTGGTTTTCAACAGTGGGGTTAAACTAAAAATTCAATAAGGAACATATTGCAAATTTTGAAGCAACTAAAGTAAGATTCTCAATACAGTATTGGGATCTTAATGACTTGCAGTATTTGCACCACTTCTGTCATTGAGGGCTTGCTAGCAGGTATTTGAGAGTTGCTAAGAAACATCATGATAAGGATACTCCATTATGAAACCACCTGAATTTCTTATTCAAGACTCAAGAAACATCATGATGCCCTTACAAATTACTAAATTATCGAAGAAATATTTCATTAATTTTTTGATAATTCAATACACTGTCATGGGGATGGGGGTTTTAAATCCTGAACTATGAGGCCTTAGCACTTTATTAATATCCCATTAAGCATAGCTAATCAATTCTATTAAAGTACATCAACAATTTTTTAAAAAAAAAAGAAAAATCCCAAAAGGATTCACTAGGTTGAAGGTCCAATACATATCCAGGACATCTTTCTATTCAATTCTCGATGTGCTTCACATTGCTGGCTTGCATTCTCCAACTCAGCAGTCAATTCTTGAATTTCCTTATCCTGCAGAAAGGAAACAAGAAGACTATAAATTAATTTAAATTGAGACATAGGTGCACCTATCTATCTTGTGAGTAATTTACATTCTTTTCAAAGTCTACCTTGCTGCCAGTAATTAACTGCCCACCCCATCTATCTTGCTGCCAGTAATTTGCATTCTTTTCAAAGTCATTTTGGTCCAACCATTTCAGCTACCTCACAAAACTGTCCACAAGCATTAACCTGCAAAAATTTTAACCAAAAGAATATAAGATGACTGATTAAATAAAGGCAAAAGGACAAGTCCAGACTTAGTGACAGAAAATCTGGATTTGTCCATTTATGATCCTTTTCAGCACCGAACTTTGAAATTAATTAACCATGACAAAAGAGTAAATAGCCTTTGCTTTGCTTAGCAACAGGTAGGAGAAATTCAAATAATTCTGATTATAGAATTATAAGTAGCATAAGCCAAGTCTTGTCATTTACTCATATATAGAATTTCAGCTCCAGAATATAGGATTGAGTTGCAATAGTTTAAGGTTTGGACAATGAGTCCAACTGGCAGATACTGCCACAATTACAGAAAGGTTGCTGGACATACTCATTAGAAAACTAAACTGCAAATGTCACTACTTTTGGATACAAAACTAACAAGTGGATCATAATGGAAGAAGAGAGCAATAAGTTGAACAAAAAGCAACGTGCAATGGAGTATATTGACCCTTGTTATAAATTTTCCTATGACTTTCTAGTTAAAGTTCAAAAAAGAAGCAATTATAAAACTTCCCCCATCCCAATTTTATGTGTTTGTTTGCAAAGACAATTAAAAATAAAAATATAAAAGTAATCTTCCTAAAGTGTCTTAATTTCTTATTTAATGTGGCAAGGGAATTTCCAGTCCAGACTGCTCATTTTATTGTGCTTGAATTGGGAGGATAGTGAAGAGACCAGATTCAGCATTACTCTTCACAGAAGCAGTCCTTATGGCTTCTGATTCAGCCAATCTAGCATAAGCAGTTGCTTGGCTTTGCAAATTAACCGAACCTAAGGTTTTAAAACTATGATCCTGAGAAACATAGAACAAGACAGATAAAGTAAACACGACAGCTAAAAATTGTAATATCAGATAGAAATTAAAAAAACGAGCATTTTAAAAACTGAAACTATCATTTCAAATCAATCAAGTCAACATTTTATGAAACTAATATCCTCCACTTTGAGCTTCACATTTTCCACCAACCTTTTTTTTCTTGTTGAATATCTTAGAAATTACATAAGATGAGCATTCAGATCACATGCATAAGACACACACATCACAAGTAATATACACATGAACCCATAATCATGTCTACCCATGTCCTATTTTAAGATTTTCCATTTTTCATGTTTCTCCACGTTTCCAAGCATGGGGGTTAGCCAAAGAGAGGAAAATAGGTTTTGAGTATATAGCAGTGCAGTTCATGATATCAAACCTTTGTTTAATGTCCTGTAAAAACAACAGCCCCAACAATGTACTCCGTATTCCTCAGAATGCACCCCTGGAGAGAAGCCGCATTCCAAATGAAACCATTCCTTCATCTTCCTAGTCAACCTTTCTAGCAAGTTATCTATCCAAAAAAAAAAAAGCCTTTCCAGCAAGTTACACATCAACAAACTTCTTCAGCAACACCTGCAGGCCCTTACATCAAAATTAACAAATAAAAAAACAATAGCAAAGCCTCATAATTCAGCCTTTAAATGCCTCATTCAAAAAACAAGAGCAATGACTAAAATCCTATTGCAACAGCTAAAGCATGACACTTCTACTGCCAAACTCATTTGACTAACCTTTGTTTTTCTCTAAGTAAGTGCCAAGAGGCACAACAAGCTCCTTATCTGATATATAGAAAGAATAGGGCAACTTATCCTCCTGAAACAAGCCATAAATATAGACAGTCATTGTTATTTGATTCATAGAAGCACAAACACAGCCTCTCAACATTTTTCAATTACTAAGGCCACCATTTCTAATAAGTTGATCAATTTACCAACTCAACTTTACCAAATCAAGGAAAAGGCAAAAACCACACCTTTTCAAAAAATATCTTCTTTAGGCTGCACCCTCCCCTCATTTACTTCCTTTCTAGTAGCATCTAGTGTACTGTTTGGTTGTAGGGTGAGCGTTTCTATCAGTTGGAGCTGCAACCTGCTCTAATAACTCATTTGGAGCTGTAACCTGCTCATAAAACTATTTGTAAGCTTATACAAACAAACAAATTCATGCACATAAAACTACAAAAAATAGATGAAATTAAAATAACAATAAAGCACTTGGAATACCAAGTGGGAACTTGTGCCGCATCTCTTTGGTTGGATGGCGCGAGTCAATTTCCGTTTAGGTGGAGCGTGATCGTTTGCATCATGTGGCTGCTCAACTTGATCACGTTGCCTCTGCTCAACGTGTCAATCATGTGGTTGCATTGCTTGTGCAACATATATCAAGGGAAAGAAGGAGGTAGGAGGCAATTGTGTATGACACAGATTGGTAGACATTTGCTCAACTTGGGGTGTTTGAAGGCTAGGGGTGGGTATAACTATTTGGGGGGAGCTATAAGACGGGGCCATGGGCGAGTTATGGTCAACGGTGGTGGTGTGTGGGGAGGACTCGAATTCAGCATAGGTAGACTACAAGGGAGATTCGGTGTCAATGGGAAGGATGGGTGGCATGAGGGGCCCGGTTGTGTCATAAGGGGTGGACAAGGATGGATCAGGGGTCTCAGTGGCAAGATGAGGATTGGGGGCACGTTGACGACGTGTATGCACTGGAGCAGCTAAGCTCATATGGGCCCTACATCTGGTGTTTCAGTGTGGTTTGCTGCTTCATCACTGGCTAGCACATCTATGCGATCAACCTCATCCACATCCTCAAGGGCTTTCTTGATGAACTTGTATTCTTTAGAGTCTTCATTGAACCAGCTAAGGACAGCCAGTTGGTTGGCAATCTGTCATTAAATCACGGGCATTATTACCTAGGACACAGACATGACATCAAACACAACTTGCAAAATAAAATAAATTTGTGCACATTACCAAAATTTCCATTTTAGCGTTATCGCAGTCGATATACAATCGAGTGATCCTACGATACCACACCATATATGGATGATGACGTGACATCACCTCCTCTATCCTCTATGCATGACAGACGTACTCATAACGATCATTCCATTTTTGAATATGGACTGCATGTTCCACCCTCCAATTTTTTTCTACTTTTCCCCTCGCATCTACTTTATGCAATTTGCGATTAGTATCAACATCTTCGGGTTGTTCCTGCTTTAGCCCAAATTGTTAGAGGACACGATCAGGTAGGTGGAACTCTACAAGCCAAAAAAATATAAGTGGAACTTTCAACCTCCACACATTACTTCCCTCGATGCAAAAATTAGGAGGAAGGCAGCTCAATTCATCAGCATATTGCTCCTACTTAACCTACAGTAGCCACCAACAAAAGCAACCACATTAAGAAACTTTCTCATAATTTGCATAACTAGTACAACAGTGGGTAATGAAATACTTTTTTATGATTTTGATTATAATGTGTGTAATTTCAAAGACATAAATTGATATAAATGTTATATAACAAGTATTATACTTGGTCGGGTCGTGTCGTGGCAATTTGATTGCGATATGCGCAAAGCACGTGTGTGAGTGTTCTTTGTACACTTAGCCCCTGCCCACCTACAAACACGTAACATAGCATGGTCATTAGTTGTTTATGTAAAACTTGAATGATAAAACGATTGTAGCATAATACATCTAATGATAGCACAGTATTATGCAATGTATACTTACTTCATGGCAAGAGGAATTGGTGGTGGTGGTGGACCATAAACACCCTCTGGTGGGGGCACCTTCTGTGGGGACATATGTGAGAATCTGGCATATATCCACAATTAGACCAAAATCAAAGCTCCACCAATTTGCTTTGCCTTCTTTTCGGTTGCCTTTCACAATTGTCTGTACAACCATGATAGGGTTGCACTACCCCAACTATGCTTAGGTGGATTATGAAGGTTCTCCATGAACTCCAACCACATGAGGTGAACCCTATCTCGGACTTGTCAACAAATACCATATCCCCTAGTAGGGCTAGTACATAGTAGTGAGCATACTGATGAACCTATAACTCATTGGCATCTGGAGGCAGCGGTTGTGCAATTCAGTCAACGAGTGCTTTTATTTGAATCCTTTGACCATCTAGCATGGTTTTATTTTCATATAGAATTTGAATTCCAAGCATTTCATTGCACATAGTTTTCCAAGTTCTTTTAGTGAACCCAACCATTGCCTCACCCTCGATAGGCGTCCCTATTATAACTTCCGCATCTTGTAGTGTGATCGTCATCTCACCATGTGGAAGGTGGAAATAATGGGTCTCTGGGTGCCATCACTCTACAAATGCAGTGATCAATGCATGATCAAGCTTTATGGATGGGACCATGTGCAGACGCTCTAAACCAAGCAACCTCACTATGGCAATCACACGCTCATCTACCATAGATTCTCGACGTGTCAACTCTTCATGGCAACATCGACAATTTAGTGTGCTAGGAGGATCCTGCAAATGTTATAACAATAGATAAATATCGTATACTTTGATCAAGTACGTAATATGTCATTAAAGAACAACGAGTGCTTTTATTTGAATCCTTTGACCATCTAGCATGGTTTTATTTTCATCTGGAATTTGAATTCCAAGCATTTCATTGCACATAGTTTTCCAAGTTCTTTTAGTGAACCCAACCATTGCCTCACCCTCGATAGGCGTCCCTATTATAACTTCCACATCTTGTAGTGTGATCGTCATCTCACCATGTGGAAGGTGGAAATAATGGGTCTCTGGGTGCCATCACTCTACAAATGCAGTGATCAATGCATGATCAAGCTTTATGGATGGGACCATGTGCAGACGCTCTAAACCAAGCAACCTCACTATGGCAATCACAGGCTCATTTACCATAGATTCTCGACGTGTCAACTCTTCATGGCAACATCGACAATTTAGTGTGCTAGGAGGATCCTGCAAATGTTATAACAATAGATAAATATCGTATACTTTGATCAAGTACGTAATATGTCATTAAAGAACAACGAGTGCTTTTATTTGAATCCTTTGACCATCTAGCATGGTTTTATTTTCATCTGGAATTTGAATTCCAAGCATTTCATTGCACATAGTTTTCCAAGTTCTTTTAGTGAACCCAACCATTGCCTCACCCTCGATAGGCGTCCCTATTATAACTTCCGCATCTTGTAGTGTGATCGTCATCTCACCATGTGGAAGGTGGAAATAATGGGTCTCTGGGTGCCATCACTCTACAAATGCAGTGATCAATGCATGATCAAGCTTTATGGATGGGACCATGTGCAGACGCTCTAAACCAAGCAACCTCACTATGGCAATCACACGCTCATCTACCATAGATTCTCGACGTGTTAACTCTTCATGGCAACATCGACAATTTAGTGTGCTAGGAGGATCCTGCAAATGTTATAACAATAGATAAATATCGTATACTTTGATCAAGTACGTAATATGTCATTAAAGAACAACTCAACATCCAAAAGCAATAGTATAATCTATAATTTTATTTTCAAATCAATTTCAGGTTTCTTCTATCACTTCACAAAAAAGTTAATAAATCACCAAATACCATTATGCGAAAATTTTTACTTGCCTCTAGGGTTCCAAAGTAACTCAAATCGATGATTCACTTGTTCCGTCAAAATGCTACGATCAATGGGTCTAGGATCTACCGTCATGCTGCAAAAAGTTTTTATGTCATATCAATTAGAAATAAAAGAGAGGAAAAAGAAAAGACACGAGATAGATGCATAAATGAGCCAAGTATGAGAGGAAAAAGAGAAGACACAGGATTTAATTTAAACCATACAATATAAAATATCGACTAAAATCCTTTAAATTTACAACATTCAATAATCAAAGTAATAATCGAAAATAATGCATATGGCTAACATTGCATAATCTTTTAAGGATCCATAACTGACCCAAAAAAGAAGAAGAAAAGAAATAGAAGATGAAATACAAGAACCCCACAAGCCTATATGCTAAAATCCTAGACTTATTCTCTAGTGCTGTATGATTTTTTGTCACATTATCAAATTTGGGTTATTCTAATGATAGTTATGCAGTAGGTCCTCCATAACTACTATAAGTGATGCTGGATAATGACACTTTTAATTAGAATTGTAAGTATCGTTTTATATATATATATATATATATATATATATATATATATATATATATATATATAAAATTCATGTTTTGGGTGGTCACCACAAAAAAAAAGAAAAAAAAAAAAAGAAAAAAGATCATAGTCTAGATATCACATAAGCAAAAGATCATGAACATGGGTCAATTGCACTTTACAGCAGCAAATAAATAGAAAAGTAATAAACAATCTGAAGACCTCAAAACCAAAAATAGGAGAAATTCTATTTTTTATATATGTACAGAATAGCAAAATAGATACTGCAGTGAACCATAAATAAATATCTCACATTCTTTTCTATAAAATCAAAAAGGAAGCAAGGAAAAAAAAATTATAAAAAAAAAAAAAAAAAAAAAAAAAGATCTAAACTTTCTTTCCAGGACTTGTGTACATTTTCTCAACAACCCTAACAAAAGTAAATAAATTTAACCCCCAAAAGAAAAAGAAAAAAAAAGTAGCAATCTTTTTCACATTTTGCTCTATTTGAAGTAATGGGTTTTGTTTTCTTAAACGTTTGAAACAATCCAGAATATTTGAAGACACAGCAAATAGGCCAATAACACTAAAAAGTAAAGAAAAAAAATCCTAGATAAGAAAAATGGAGAAGTGAGAATGAGACATACCTTGCAGGCACAACCAAGATCAGGAATGTGAGGAAGACGCCAGTGTATTTAAACGAGGGATGTGTGACTTGAGTTTGGTAAACTCGAGTTCCAAAAATAGTCCAACTAAGTAAATAAGTTCAAACGTGTGCTAGTCACCGAATTTTTTCCTAAAAATGTACTATTTACCAAATTTTGCCTTTAGAATTAGGTGTACACAAGGTATATGGCTGAAAAAACAAGAGATATAAAGGGTACCCTCTTTTGATAGGATCTAGGATCTCTCTATGTGTGGGTAAGCTCCTTAAAGCTAAAGGCATAGATTGATAGATTACTCATAACTAGGTGGGCCATTATTCCAACCTTGGGCCTAAATGGACTCCATATGGATTGGTGGCAAACATGTAATGTACTCATAGCCTTGTGAGTTGGTGGGATGAACTTCGGAAAGTCTTAACCCTAAATAGAGCCTCTACTTTCCCACTCATCACCAACCATGGCAAAAGGGACAAAGAACCAAGTGATAGTGTGTACTAAATCACATTAAAAAAAAGCCTTTAATAGGATTAGGAAATGGAACACATTGGAATCAAACTTTTCTATCCCCAATGGAGTCACCACTATGGGTAGAAGCGCCCGCGATGAGTGGTTTCCTCGTGGGAAGTACGCCTTAGCCTAGGGTGGATCGGGCAGAGAGTATTAATGAAGTCATCATCTAGATTAAGTCTAGGAATGATATGTATAGCGTCCTTATGTGAAGGACTGATCTTACCAGAGCACGTGTTTGGAGTTTAAGTATAGGGATGAGAAGGTGATAGGCACCCAACCCTACCCGACCCGTAAGTCGACCTCCACTCATCGTGTTCCAAATCCTAATCTTATCAAAGGGTCTTTTAATGGGCTATCTTAGACTCACACACTCACTAACATGCATCTAACATACAACATGACATATTGTCTAAAAACCCTATCATACATTTATCATGGCATTCATTTACGTACATCAAAGGGCAAAGAGTACATCACAAAGAAGTAGCTTTTAAGGCATTAATATCAAGACATCCTAAACATCCCATCATGGCAATATGGCATCAACCAAACATACTCATCACATCTAATAAAAAAACAAGTTAACTAATCAAATACATGTTCATGTTATATGCGTGACAAATCTCACTTGCCTCACTGCACCACAGCACCTATGCATCAATGCATGTTTATATCCATATCCATGTTCATGTTGTTCATCCAATCAAGAACCATAATCATGTAATCTAACAAAAGGTATTTAAAACATGTTACACTAGAAACCTAAGACCTAAAGCATGTGAGAAAGAACTAAACAGAACCTAAAAAACAACATTTAATCAGACAAAACAAATAGGCAAGATCTGGGTTTATGGGCTCTAACTTGCATACATGGGCACAAGACTGCGTATGCAACCTTGCCCAAAAACTCAGTAAACAATCATCAATCAAAACCTAGTTTAAAAATCTAACATGCTTCCTAAACGAATAAACAATAAACCTAAGCTACACAGAGAGACAATAAAGCTATAAAACAGAATAGAAAGCAAATAAACAAAGAGAAAAAAGAAAGAACAAGTACTTCACACAAAAAGCTTTTGGAGCTTGATTTTGACCGTTCCCCTCAGTCAATCTACAAAACAAAATACCCAGAAGGTTAGTAAGTTTAACTAGAATAAGTCCTAGCCAAGAAACTTCAGTTTATGATGCTTTTCTAAGTAAAAAGCTTTTCTTTGAATCACTTTTTTGGAGTGGATTCTCTGTCTATTGGGAAAAGAGTCATAGGGACCTCTTATAGTGTCCAAAGAGAAAGGGAGGAGGCAATTCCAAGCGATGTGGGATTGCCTTCATCGAAATTTTGTGAAAATACTTGCCTTATAGGGGTTTCTGGAACCCTACCTGCATACGCAAGCTCGTGGCCGCATATGCAGAAGTTAAGGATGTGCACACAGGATCAAGGCTGCGTACGCACTCTTAGGGTTTTGTAAGGATTTTTCTTCTTTCAAAAAGCATCTTTCAACTAAACATTTCTATAGGTAGGCCTTAGATTAGCCCTAGACCTCTTATTGTTATTTTCATTGAGGAATGGAGGCTCAAGTCGTTAGGAGTACAAAAAGAGGTATCTACAATTTGTTGCATGACTCCTTGAGTATTTCTAAAATTTTAAATGTCAAACTCTTGAAGAAAAATGCTTTGAAATTTCAAGAAAAATTTGGCAAGTTTGTTTGTGAAAAGGATGCCTTAACCGCTAAACTTCTAATAAGTTGGTTGAAAAGTATAAGAAACTTGCAAAAAATTATTTGATAAACTTGAAAGAATTTGAATGTTTGAAAAATGACTTATATGCTGAACTTGTTTTTTTTAACAAAATTGTTGATGATCTTAAATGTGAAAATGAATCGCTTAACATGCATGCCAAGTGTTTAATTGCTGAACCTCATGCTAAAAAGGAAGAAGTTATTTGTTGTAATCTTGTTATGAACCGTAATTTTATGTACATACCTCCACATAAAAGGAATCATAAAGTGGAGAGAGATGCTCTTAAGCCAAAACCTTTGTTTAGGCCTCATCCTAAGGATTTGGACGGATCTAAGTTTGTTCCTACATGCCACCATTGCAGTGTGATTGGTCATATTAGACCTAAATGTTCCTTGTTGAAAAGAGAATAAATACATGTTGCTAGATCCCTCCTTAGAATGCCTAATGGACCTAAACACATTGTTTGTCACCATTGTGGTGCTTTTAGTCATCTACGATCTCATTGCTCTAAGTTTCAAGCTCTTAAAAAAATCAAAAGAAATGAGAAACTTGAGCTTCTTAGAAGTTGTGCTAAACGAGAAAAACTGGATTTTGGTGAGAATGGTATGTTGTTAAAGCAAGTGTTTAATGCTTGTAACTCTTTGTCTATATGCATCTCCGGTTCTCATTCTTCCAATCCTAGTCTCACTTCTTATGAGACACTCACTCCAAACTTTCGCTCTGTTTGGGTGAGAAAGCTAGAGTTCCTATGATTGAGCTTATGCTTTTTTTGTCATTGATATTATTCTTCCAATCTTTGTAGGACTCTTTATGCATTAAATATTTCATTATCATGCATTTGTGCATCATGCATTTCTTTATATGCATTTTTTTTATTTTTTTTAACTTTCATGCATTTGTTTTGTGTGTGTGAAAAATCCCAAAACACATAAAAAGTGAAAAATCCAAAAAACAAAGTTTGATCATGTATGCTTAAGCACATATCTCATGTAAAGTTTATTATTGTTGGCATTTATAAGTGGAAAAATTGTTTATTACTATGTTATATTGTTTCTACCTATTTAGTGTATTTTGGCCAACTAAAGCGGTTACTATTTTATTTATTGATTTTAGTATTATAGTTAAATGTTTCATTTCTTGACAATTTTACATAATATATTATATTATTATTAAAACTATATGTAAGTGTTTTGTAAAGATTATATTTTATCAATGATACTCTTATTCTGTTTTGGGAGACATCCTCATGTTATATAGTCTCCTATTGAGCTTCTAGCTCAGCCCCCCTTTCTCCACCATTTCAAATTAGAGCAGTACGTGGAATCTCTTTAAGTGAATGATCATTGGAGCTATAGATTGAAGACTAAAATTGGAACTATGTTAGTTAATTGACTATGTTATGATGTTTTCTTAGGATAGCGAGCTTAGTATTCTTGAAACTATTTGAGATTGTATTGGGAGAATTTATTGTTAAAGTTTTAGTTTGATGGATTTTATAAGAATGACTTGATGGATTAATTTCTTAATTTTGGATATTATACTACACTCTGTTCCATTATTTTAATTTTTAATATGTATAAGAAAAGTTGTGTATCTAAATTCTGGGTTTTGTGTTTGGGAAAAAAATAAAAAGGAAGAAGGGGAAGATTTTGGAAAGCCAGGAGCCATGCCCCCACCCTACCTGGCTAATGGAGAGAGTCTAGCTTCCATAAATTTCACACACAAAAAAAAAAAAAATTAACCATGCATATTGTTTTCCATGAACAATTTTTTTATTCCTTTTCCTGAACATTTTAAGTAGAAATTTCTATTGCAATGGTAGTAAAATTCAAGAAACATTATTATCTCACGACTAAAAATGAAATAAAGAAAAGAGGATTGCGAGCAAAATATATCAAAATAGACAAGAAATTTTGCAAGAAAAGTGTTTATGCTTACAATTTGAGAACTATTTCTTTGTGGGTCATCTTTCCTGTTTTTTTAATCGGTATGTACAGCATTGTAAGTGCATTGCAAGCGCAAAATACCTGAGATGGAGAGAGGAGAGACGAGAAAGGAAAGAGAAAAAACTGTCTAATAAACATTTCAAATTGCATGCTAGTTTGAGAGAGAAACTGAGTAGGATCGTGATAAAACTAGATAGGTATACATGTCTCACTGTATTGATTCAATACTAGTGTAAACATTCAGGTCACTAGCTATATATATTGATAACCTTATTATATGAGTAAAACTCAGACATGACTACTACCATACATTATTTATAGAAAAATAGAAAACTACGTACAATTCCACATGATTGCTACGTAGTTGGTGCAACATATTGGAAGATTCTAATAGTTTCTTCAACCCTCCTCCATGATATCAAAAAGACTACTACTACTACTACTAGAAAGTAGAACTCATCATGAAAATAACTATGCTGCTGGCGCCACATTTTTTCCATCATCATCGTCATCATCGTCATCCCCATCATTTTCTTCATAGGTTGCGACCCTGGTCACACTGCGGTCATAGCTGACGACCAACTTGGAAAATCCAGCAGGTTTGCTGCTATTAAAAATCACCATTGGAACTGTATAAACTTAATAAAGAAGTGCAATTCTAAAACCTAATAAGGAAGTGTATTGAAGGGAGCTAGTATTAATGTTTTATTATGAACTTCGCAGCTACATTGATCTTATTATTTATAACCAAGGATAATGGCCCAGCACAAAAAGATTCTAAAGAGACATACAGTAGCCTTTCCTGAGTCCCCTTGTTTCTTTCCTTCTCCATGTTTGATATCTTTTTAAATTGTCGAATTTTCACACTGTTTGGGTGACTTGGTGGACTACTCTCCATACATTTTTCCAAAATGGCACGTAGTGTGAGCTAGGCTCATGGCAGGTGCCTGCACTACACAATCCACGCGTGGAAGCAACACCCCTACCACACTCTCTCGCTCCACTGTCACGTGCATGTCTTCTGACACGCTGGATTTCACATGATTTTTTTTTTTTTTTTTTTTTTCCCCTAAGGATTGGTCCAAAACTCTTGACTCTCATTAGTTTCTCGGATGACCCAGCAAAAATCTGGTGAGACTAATAGAGGGCTCTCTGTTGAACATCATGGATTCAAAGAATCACAAGACTAATCTCCTTCTTTTTGTTGACATAAATCATTGGTAATTGTATTTGTAATACTTGAAACACACACAAGCGCAGTGGCAGAGCGAGAAATTTTTCTCAATGGGAGCCAACACCATGGCATTAAGTATCATAAAACAGTAACGTCAACAAGGCAATAGAACAACACCATGGCATTAATCAAACACATCCAATCACTCAAACATGGCATCATGGTATTCATCAATCAAGGAGACTAATCATCATGTTCAAAAATGTATGTTCATATTCTTATACATAACTTACCTTCATTTACCTCACTGCATTACAGCATCCATGCATCAATGCATGTTCAAGTTCTTATAAATGTTCATGTTGCTCAACCAAAGCATATAAACCTTAATTATCAATCTTATAATCAAACAAAGAAAAACATGTTATTCTACTGACTTTAAAGCTAAAGATGTGAAAACTAGACTCACCAAGACCTAAACAGAGGATTAAAACAAAGCAAAACAAATAAAACTGCAAGAACCCTAAATCTAGGTTTCTGGGCACGAGTATGCATCCGCATACATGAAGTATGTGTACGCATGCATAAAGTATATGCACGCATACACACCCAGAAGCACAGTTTTAAAGCAGTAACAAAATAACAATAAAACAAAATCTAGCATGCTTCTAATACGAAACTAAACAACCTAAACTAAAAACAAAGATATCAAAGATATATAAATAAAAAAGAAAAAAAAAACTATTCCTAAAAATGCATTGGATCTAACAACAAATCAAGAACAACACTTAACACATGAAAACGTGTTCACAATATATCTAACCATTCAACTCTTGATTAAAATAGAACAAAACGCAATAGATTAAACTAAACAAATAAAAAATAACTTCTAAGCATGCATAACATATGAATCAAATTAAGAATAAGAAGAACACAAGTTATAAAAATCCATATTTAGGAGGAGTCATGGAGAGAGACTCACCTTGCTTATGGAACATAACTTGGTAGAGATTTAACCAGCTCCTCAGTGCCTACACAACAAGATTCAATGAGATAATCCAGGGAATCAAAGAATTCAATAGTTCTTTGTTAGTTACAACTCAAAATAATAATAGAATCTTGAAAAGCTTTTGAAAAGGATTTTTGATTTACTGCCCTAATGAGTAATAAAGAAAGTTTTTGAAGAACCAAAAACGTTCATAGTGGTTGTGTGTGCAGAAGATTCAAAGTAAGAAAGAGTTTTAGTGAAAAAAAGTCTCTCTCTAGCTAGTGTTTTTTTTTTTTTTTTTTTTTAGGCATAAAAGGATATTTAAATCCTCAAAAACTAGGGTTTTCGGAGTTATTCAAAGGGTTCTAGACATTCTTAAGGGTCTAAGGGCTGGGTCCCATCAAAGAGGGAAGATTTGGGTCCTAAAACCTGAAGTTTTAAGGTTTTGAAATGTAGTATGTGTGCATGCTCAAAGTATGTGCGCGAATACTTAAGAACATGCGCACATACTCAAATTTTGACTAATGCCCTAACTTCAAAAGGCCATAACTCCCTCAATAAATCCAAATCATGCAAATTTTATATTCAAATTGAAGCCCAAGATGTCTACTTTCCAATGAAATAAACTTCATTAAAAAATTCTTTATGGTGAAAAAGGTAGGATCTAAACAATAAGCAAATGTCATTTTTTAACATTGTTTTCAAAGAGCTTTGAGCATTTTTGAGTTGTGATTACTTCCAAATTATCAAAGTAACTTTAACTAACCTTTGTAGACATATCAAGCTCATCATTGGGACTGGAGATTAAAGATTACTAACCAAGTACAAAATGAGGTGTCTACACGCACTTTTTGTAAGCTTCTTGGAAATTGGGCTTAAAAAATGGTTTTTGGGCTTAGACTTGGTTTCCTGGGTCACATTTTGGGCTTTATTAAGTTATTGGGCTCCACGCACGGCAATAATCATTTTGGTAGCGATTTGATTTTTTGTCATTGGGACCGGGGGGCTCGGATATAGGTCGAAATGAAATGGGATATCTACATGGTGCAGTGAGGTACGTAAGGTAAGTTCATGCATATGAATATGAACATGCATCTTTTGACACGATAATTGTTTCATTTGAACATTGAATGCAATAATTCAAGCTTTGAATGATTAAACGTGTTGATTGGATGCCATGATGGTAACTCACTGCCCTATGATTGTAGACACCTCATTTTGTACCCCCTTAAGACTTGAGCCCCTGTTCCTCAATGACAATAATACTAGAAGGTTTAGGGCTAATTTAGGGCCTGGCTATTGAAACTCTTTATTTCCCAAAGACACATAGAATCTACTCCAAAAAAGTGATTCAAGAAAAACTTTTTACTTTGAAAAGCATCCTAAATTAAAGTTTCTTGGCTATGATTTATTTCAGTCCATAGCCTTCTAGTTAAATCTACTAACTCTTTGGATTTTGTTTTGTAGATTGACTGAGGGGAACGGTCAAAATCAAGCTCTAGAAGCTTTTGTGTGAGGTACTTTGTTCTTATCTCTGTCTCTTTCTCTTGTTGTTTATATAATTGTTTCTCTATTTTAATATTCCTCTTTAGTTTAGGTTTGTTGTTTATTTGTTTAATGAGCATGCTAGGCTGTATGTTTGCTACGTTTTTGTGTAGGAATGCATACACAAGCTCGTGCATGCATACACATATCCATGACCTTGCGGATGCATGCTTCTACACGCGTACGCAAGTTTGGCCCAAAAACCTAGATTTGCTTCGTTCTTGTTTTTTATACTGTTTAAATGTATGTCTTAGCCTCTATTTAGTCTATATTTCACATGATTAAATCTTAGGTCAGCAGAATAGCATGTTTTACTTGTATTAGCTTAGATTACATAATTAGGGTTCATGCTTGACGAATACTATGAACATGTACACGAACATGAGTATGCATTGATGCATAAGTGTTGTGATGCAATGAGGTAAGTAAGGTACAACTCATACATAATTACATGAACATGCATTTGATTTGATTAATGCATAATGCTATGCTTGAATATGATGAGTATGCTTAGTTGATGCCATGATACTATGCTCGGATATTTGGTTATGCTTGATGTTAATGTGATGCTATTGTTTTGTGATATACTTGCTACCCTTGAATAAATGAATGTGAATGCCATGTTAGATGAATGGTAGGTTTCTTATGCATTTGGGATAATATGCCATATTTGGATGTTAGATGCATGCTAATGTGTGTGTGAGTTTAGAATAACCTATTAGAAGGCCCTTTGTTGGGATTAGGATTTGGAACACAATGAGTGGAGATCAACCTACAAGTCGGGTGGGGTTGAGTGCCTAATGCCCATTGAGGGTTTCAGCCAAGATAATGGCTATTGGGCTCCACTCCCTAAATTCTTAACCACATGAAGAATTTCAGGATCCACACGAGGTGATTCATGCACCAAGAAGAACCTTGTAAGAATGCAAAGGCAAAAAGTGTTGAGATGATGAGAACACTTCATTTAGCCAATGGAACATCTTTCTTAAAGAAGTACTTGAAAACCATGGAGACATTCAACTTGTTGGACTTACACCATCTCTTGGCCATAGCTAGATGAACTCCTAAAAGTTGATAAGCTAGGTTAGAAAGATCTTCCTCGAGAGTAGGAAGTGTTGTGAAATTTTAAAGTACTCGCAAGTATACGAACTATACCAAAGTATAATTTGACAAGAATGAGGCCGAACCTACAGGGACTTGAATGAACGTAAGAAAATTAATCAAATCTTAACCAAATTAATCCTAATCTAGTTAATAAAAATTGGTTGTTTGAAATTAAATAGACTAAGCAAATAATTAAACTAAGCAAAGATATAATATAAAGCAGTAAAAAGATGTAAAAAATCTAGAGAAAGGAATCAAAGTTTTGGAATCTACCATGTAAGTCATATCAGTATATATTTATGATCATTAATTTTTCCCAACTACTGCATGATAATCTAGAAATCAATCTTGCTATCATGGAAAAAATTCTCATTAAAATCCTTATTTTAAAAATCTAAAGCATGCTCTTCTTCGCTTCTTAGGTATAAAATCAAATCATCAATTGTATCCGTAGCCAAACAAATCACAAAAGATATCCAATTTTAAAATCAAACAATTATAAAACCAAGCATTCAATTAATTAAGATAAATCCAAAATCATGAAAAAAATATGATTGAACTCATCTTAAGAATCCTATCTTAGTTAATTGTAATGAAACAAGAACAATTTAAATCATTAAAGAACAACTATTAAGGAAAAATCAAATCACATAAATAATACTGATAATCCTTAACAATGTTTCATCCTCAACCTTAATTATAAATTTATCTACTCATGGTAATTGAAATAAAACACACAAAATAAACATTGAGCATTAAACTAGACAATTCAACTACTAACTAGACTGAAAGAGAAAAGTTAGAGTGCTAGCATATAGAGAAAGGGTGAAGAAAAAGCCACATGCAGCCACATGTGACATTGCCTTTAGCTCCTGTTTTCTATCTTGCATTTCAGCTCTCTTCTAGCCGCCCCCATTATTTTCTGTTTCCCTCTATTTATACTTACATGCACATATGCGACTGAGACCTAAAGGCTTATTATTAAAACCAATGATAAGCCAAAAACGTATTGACCCCTTGTGATAAATTAATTGATTAATTAGCAAAGTTTATTAATTAATCAAATTAACATGCAATTGTACGTCGTAGCATAAACAAATCACCAATAAACTAAAGTATGCAGTGGAAAATAAATTGACACGGTGATTTGTTTACGAATGGGGAAAACCTACACGGCAAAAACCCCACCGGGTGATTTTAAGGTCACCACTCCTGAGAATCCACTATTATCAAAACAAGCAGTTACAAGTAAAGGAATCCCAGTACATTATACCAACCTACAGTTGAACCCTTACCCTAATACCCAATTGGACTTGTTCTGTAGTGACAATCTCTCCTTTTAATACACGGCTCCCAGTACGTGACTAACCAATTGCGCAGATCCCAGTACGCGACTTGATCACCAACTTGAGAAGGATGTTGGCTGCAAAGTTCTTCTGTTCATCACACGATGAAGATCATGAAGTTGCTTGGTCACAAAACCCTATGGTGTACAAAACACAGCAGCTTCTTGAGGAGAATGTGGAACTAGGGCAAACTAGGTTTCCGATTACACTTTTCTTCACACTTGTGCAATTGTGCTCTTGTGCAACTGTACGTAACCTTTTACGGTCCTTAAAATAATCCTTATATATGTTTAGGGTTGTGAGAAAAGAAAGCCCAAACATATACCCATGGATTGGATGAAAAACAGAATAGAAAATCTGAATTTCATAAACCTCGATAGATAGCCATTTATCAAGCTAGCTGTCAAGTTTTAAAATCCTGCACTTCATTACTTGATTCTTGGACAAACTTGCATGGCTTTAACACTTGGACTTGAAACCTTGTTTCTTGAAGCATTAAACTCATCCTAAATCTACCCAATTACAAGTAGAGTATGTTTTGTCAAAAGATTAGTCAATTACATAAAATGTTGACATATGTTCCTAACATCAAATTACATATGTCCTAGCAACCAACGTGGCCCAAAAGTAAGTACTCCTAGGTAGATGTTTTGGTGAAGAAGTCAAGAGGCCCACGTCAAACTTCCAAAGCCCATTTGTACATCTCCCACGCAAACAAGATTTTATTTTCTTCTGTCTACTTTTATTCACCACGTTAGATTAACATTGGCCATAATCTTTATTTTTCCTTTTTCTTTTCTTCACACCTTGTTGGACTTGCCAGCTTGTGCATGTGTAAGTCATTCCTTTGGACTGCTTTTATTCTTTTCTTTTATTTTTGCTTGCTTCACTTCACGCCTGGGTTGGATCTCTCAAATTGGCTTGACTTAATTGACCATTATTCTGCCCTAAATAAAGCCTATTAGCATGTAAACCTTTATTATCTATAAGACAAATAATAGATAATCAGTCACAAAATAACAGGAAATTAATGCTAAATATGCAAATATGAGAGTAATTTATTGTATATATTTCATGCACATCAGGAAGAATGATAGCACCAAGGTTGTACTCACTCATGATTGCAACAAATTCCTTAAGAGTGGGGCATAACTCCATACCATTGAATTGGAAAACATGCCGAGTAGGAATCCAAAACTCAGTGGCAGCATGTAGAAGGAGCTCGTCCACTTTGATTTGATGAAAAAAGGAAATACAAGAAAGACTAAGAGGGATGCGAGCATCATTAAATTGAGATTTAGCCTATTAATCCACTTGGAGACCTCCAAAAAAGTGAATTCTACCATTGGGAACCTTGTAGGATGATTCCTGAGCTTAAAACAGGTTTTATGAAGGTTTGGAAGCCTCTCATGGCTATTTTATAATGGAAAAGGTCGGTTAGGGTTTTCTATTTAGCGCCATGCGTGCGTATGGCCCCGTATGCATACGCACGGTCAAGGCCTGCGTATGCATATGTGTGTACACGTGCACATGGTCACTAGGGTTTCAGACTCCTTTTCCTATTTGGAGAGTGTTTTCTACACCAAGATCCTTCTCATGATTCCTATGGCCTAAAGGATTGCTCAAGACAGATTTGAACTCAGAATTTCATTCATAAAAAAGAAAAAAGAAAAAAAGCAAGACAATATGAAATGCATACATATCTAAATCTCCCATTAGTTGTAAATAAGTACATGTCTTAAAATAAAAGCAGAAATATAAAAATGTTCTTAAATACAACCCAATGTCTCAAATAAAATAAAAGTGCAGGAGATATATGCTAAAAAGAAAGAAAAAAAAAACTAAAAATATGTCTATATATATGTCTGTCTGTCTATCTAACTACAAGGATCACCTCCGATAATGCCTCTTCCTTGGCTGAGTGCTTGGGGTCGCCTCTAGATCATTATCATCATCGTCGTCGTTGTCGTCACCTACTTGGGCATACCTACCAGGCCCATAGATCTGGTTGGAATACTCAGTCACCTCCAACTTGAGGTTCCCAGCAAGCCAGACTACCTTCTCATGCTTCGCTACAGTGGGCTAAATTTGAAAATAAGATGATGTTAGGATAAGCCTAAGGAACGCAAAGAAGAAAGTGCAAAGAGTAAAGACAAAGAAAACTCACAGCTCGTGCGCCCTGAAGGAAGGGAGAGCCCATGACATTAGGGTTACGCCCCATGGGACGCTCCCAAACGAACCCATTTGGGCCATAGGTATAGACCGACCAAGGTAAGTAAGGAGGATTAACAGGACCACCAGCAGCTAGACCAATCGCACCCTAAAATATTCACCACATTTAAGTGTTACCACATACATGATATGCAAGATAAAAAAATTAAAAAAAAAAAAAGAAAAAAAAAGAATAAAGAAAGGAAGAGATAAAGTCCATACCCCAATGGGAAAAGGAGTCATAAGGTGATCCTTACTGAACCCATCATAGTCCATGTCACCTGAGAGTCGCTGAGCATAGGCAATGCCTCCCCTCCACAGCCGGTACACACGTCAAACATCGAGAGTGGGGCAACCATGAATGTGAAAGGATCCATAGGCACTTGAAGGGTGTCCCTAAACAATCTGCAAGGACACTTATGATTAGAAAAAAACCTTTGAAGCATGCAATGATAATTGGAAAAAGTAATTTTACTCACCAAGTTAGAGGTAAGGTCGTTGAGATGAGCTCGGACTAAAAGGAAGACCTTCAAGTTCACATTTGCGCCATAGGAGATGAGGCCATAGGATAAGGCCCAATGCTACAAGAAAAAGAGCACAGATACAGTTTGCAAGATGATAGTTTGCAAGAAAAGGGAACATAGATACAATTTGCAAGATGATAATTTGCAAGAAAAAAAAAAGCATAGATACAGTTTACAAAATGATACTTTGCAAGAAAGAGCATGGATATAGTTTAGAAGATGATAGTTTGCAAGAAAAATGGGTACAGTTTGCAAGATGACAGCTTGCAAGGAAGTAAGACACAGTTTGCAAGAGCATGAAATGTAGTTTGTAAACTAAGAGGACATCTTAGAAATATGAAACAAATATAGTTTGCAAGAGTACGAAGTACAATTCGTAAACTAAATGTGAAAGGGAAAAGAGTTTAACCTTAAGGAGCTTCCAAGGCCTTGCTAGCTAGCGTAAAGTCCCTCGGCTTAGTGTGTCCATGATTGAGTAGAGGTAGGCAAGGCAAGCA
The DNA here is from genome assembly GCA_028535165.1 of Quercus tomentella. Classification (NCBI taxonomy): domain Eukaryota; kingdom Viridiplantae; phylum Streptophyta; class Magnoliopsida; order Fagales; family Fagaceae; genus Quercus; species Quercus tomentella. Next base: position 54,226,612 of record JAPQVY010000156.1, read on the forward strand.
TGACCCCAGTTCACCTCTTAAGCTTGCTTAAAGTCGCGGAAGAGAGGTAGCCACCTCAGGGACACTATCTAGCCCCTCATTGGTAGAGAGATATGCCCTTAGCAGATATTGCAAAAATGCCCTGGCCATTTGAGCACGATCATCGTGAGTAGCTTGAGAAAGAGACCTGTAGTCCCTTTTTCGATCAAAGTAGCGAATACGCTCACTAGGGTAGACATGCCCTAGTAGGTCTATGCCCAGCTAAATGCCCAACTCACCCTCCAAGTTAATAATGGGCCCATGGGATCTCAAGTCAGTTATCTAGTGGAAGTCATGAGGAGTCATAATGATCTCCTTCCCAGCAATGTGGAAAGTGTGGGTAGTATCCCACCACCTCTCAACGAGGGCCTGCACTAGTTTGCCGCTAACTGCACCCTCAGGAAGGAGATACAAGAGTGGCCTGAAGCCAACCGCATTCACCAAGGCTTTTGTCTCGACCGTTAGAGTCTGGTACCATGAGAATAGATGACTGGCACTACCCCTACCGAGTAAGGCTGTAAACCTTGTAGAAGAAAAAACATGACCATAAGAATCATTTTGGAAAAAAAATAAGTGAAAAAAAAAATCAAATTAGGCCAAAAACTATGATTCTGAGTCTCAGTATGCGTACACAAGTCTTGTGTATGCGTACGCAAGGTTTGTGTATGCATGCGCATGTTGAGGCATGTGCCCGTGTGAATTTATGAACATGTATGCGCACACATACAACTTGGCCACACACACATATAGCTTGGCCGCGCACGCATACAAGACACATGCGTATGCATCAGTGCAACCAGAATAGGTTCCTTGACATTTTCAGCCTACTATGGATCAAAACTCATCCTAAACATGTTCCTACCCCTCCTAGGACATCAGGTTTTCATCTAAACCCATCTCACACCAAAATCCAAGCATTTACAAGCCTAAAAATGGATTAAAATAGAAGAACAAAGTAAAACTCAAAAATGAGAAAAGTTGGGAAAACTTACCAATTTGGCCCGTGCATTGTCTGAAAGATGATTTTGTGGTCTATAGAGTAGTGGAGGGGACTCATTTAGCCTTGTGGCTCCAACCCAGCAGGTAAGGTTGAAAGCTTCACCGGTGATCAAGTAGGAAGGCTTCTTGGGTGCCATGAGAGAAGATGAGAGAGGAAGAGATTTCAGTTTGTGAATGGATGAAGAAATGAGATGAAGGTAGAGGTTTTTTTAGGGAGAGAGAGGAAGTTGAAGAGATAGAGAGAAGATGAAAAGACGAAGAAGATGAAGAGAATGAAAAGAAAAAGAAGAAACGGTTGGTAATTGTTGAGAAAATGAAGCGGTGGGAAAGACACCTGGTGACTAAACTACATGTAATTTAGGCCCCCACTAAACTACGTGTAGTTTATTAAAAAAAAAAAAAAAAAATTTAGGGCATCCCCAATAGACTCCCAAAAGGTAGGAAGTGAAAGGAAAAATTCAAAGTCATCCTTAGTGGATCATGAAAATGTCAAAAGTTACAAAGAGGCACTAAAATGACAGAAATACCTCTTAGTGGGTCGAAAGGCATGAAAATTTCAAGAAAACTCCTTTGTGAGTTAGAAATCATCAAGAAAACTCCCTCGTGAGTCAAAACCACCAACACAACTCCCTGGTGAATCACAAAAAGAAGATTTTTCCCCAACGGATCATACATCATCAAGGACTTTCCCCGTAAGTCAAAAAAGAGATCCCAAGAAAACTCCCTTGTGAGTTAGAAATCAACAAGAAATCACCTAGAGGCAAGAGCCACCTAGAGAAGTTTAAGGCAAGAGCTACCTAGAGAATTTTGTTTTGTACGTCTAAACAAAATGTTTTGTCTCTTATTCTTTTGATTTCGTTAGCAGAGCTCACAAATCGAAAGAAGGGCATTTGTAGGCACCTCATTTTGTACCCTTTACGACTTGGGCCCCTATTCCCTAATGATGGTAGTACTCTAAGGCCTAAGGTTGGTTTAGGGCCTAATCAGATGAAAATTGACTTGAGGAAATATTTATGGAAAATATAACTTATATTCAGAAGGAATAAAAAATATTTTTGGAAAAGAAAGGCTGCAGGAAACTCTGAGTGTGCGCACACGTACATGCATATGCATACACACACTTAAGCCATGTGTACGCATGCTTATGGCTTGCGCACACGTGCACGAGTATGCGTACATAGCTACGGTTCCAGAAACTATGTAAGGAAAGTTTTTTGCACTTAAGTTTGGTTTGGAACAAATCCCACATTGTTTAGGAGCCACCCCACATCCCTATTTTACCACTATAATAAAGCCATAAAAGGTACTTTTTAAATAGAACATAAAATATACGGAAACAGATGCAAGATTCACTAGTGAATCAAAGAGGGAGTTTTTCACAAAATATTCTTAAGTCAAGTTTTATTTGATTGAGACCTTTTTTGGTCTTGATCTTCTTGTTCTAAAGTTTGCTAACCTATTTTGATTTGGTTGTGAATAGATTGACTGAGGGGAATGGTCAAAATCAAGCTTTAGAGAGTCTTTGTGTTGAAGTAATGGTTCTAACTTTAACTCTTCATTTTTCTTTGCTTTTTTGTTAATATATATGTTTATATGTTTATGACATGTCTGTTTAGTTTAAGTTTACTCGATGTTTATGTTAGAAGCATGCTAAGTTGTTAGATTTCTTGTTTTCCTTTGCTTTTCTATTATGAGTTTCTGGGTTAGGGTTTTGGGCATGTATGCGTGCGCATGCTTCATGCATGTGTATGCATATTAGAAGTGTGCGTACGCATGCAGTTGGGATGCGCACTCATACCCTATGTATGCATATGCACGCTTGTGCCCAGAAACCTTAATTCACTTTTGTTTGATCTTTCTTTTACATGTTTACCATCTATTCAACCTTGCTTTCATATCTTTAAGTATCTGTCTTTCTGTTTTGTCTTGTTTTGCTTTATCCTTTTGGTGTTGATTAGGGCTTGGTTTGTTTAAATACCATGAACATGAACTTGCATTGATGTATAGGTGCTGTGTTGCAGTGAGGTAAGTCATGCATAAATCACACGAACATGCATTCTAGCTTTGAATATAAAGTTACTTAATATGCTTGGTTGAATACCATGAGTTTTGATGTTTGGATGTTTAGATGTGTTTGTTCAGATCTGCCTTAAGATGTTTCTGCCTTTGGTGATGTATACTTAATGCCATGATAGATGAATGCTAGGCTTGGGGATGATATGCCATGTTGTTTGCTTTTAGATACATGTTAGTGCGTGTGTGAGTTAGAATAACATGTTATGTATGCCTTTAATGAGATTAAGACTTGGAATACAATAAGTGGAGGCCGACCCACGGGTTGGGTGGAGTTGGGTGCTAACACCTTTCTATCCCTATATTTAAACTTCGGACACGTGTTTTGATAAAAATCAGTCCTTCTATAAAGGCACTATATTTATGATTCCTAGACTTAAACTAGGTGGTGACTCCATTTACACCCTACGTCATGGTCTACCCCAAGTCAAGGCTTACTTCCCACAGATTCTTAGGGGAAACCCCGAAAAAGAAAAGCCCGTCACGGGCGCTTGCGCCCACATCCATCAATTAAAACTACCCAAAAACTCAAAATTCAGCTACCCAACAACTCAAAATTCAAAATTGATAAACCTGTTAATTAAAACTACTTAACAACTCAAAATTCAGAAACTTCACAAAGCAAGCAAGAATTTCCAACCAAAATCCAAAAATTTAGTTACCAAAAGAGCCCCCAACAACTTTCAAAATTGAAAAAAACTAGCAAGGATTACAGAGATTATAAAAACATACATCTCAAAGCCAATAGTAATCAAAAAAGAAAAATTAAAAGATGCAAGCCACCACTTCTAACAGATTCCTTCAACATACACGTTTCCTTCATATCCCCTAAAATGATGAGCCATCTCTTATTTCTCAGTCTCTGTAGCACACCCATACCACATGACCATAACCCACCAAACACACACACCTATAGGCACAAATAAACCCACAAGCCACCAACCATCTCCTCCTTGCTAAAATCAATAAAATTTGGGGATGAGAGAGAAAGAGGCATCATACCTGAATCCGTGGGTCAATCTATGCAGTGCAAAAATCTCCTTCTTGGCACTGGTGAGATCAATCACCTCCTCTTGTTAAAATTGGCGCGAACTTGACAGCTCCATAGTGAAGCCGAGAGAGAGAGAGGCAGAAAGTGATTGAAGAGAGAGAAAGAAAGGGAGAGAAAAATAAATGTTTTGTTTCCTTTTTTATTCTCTAGTAAGAAAGGAAGGATCACTAGGTCTGGTAAGGTTTCTCTGTGATGTGAAAATTGTGGGTAAAATATTGAGATTGATGCGTGAATTTTTTTGAGCGTTT